>CAJMZQ010000067.1:0-1200000 GCA_905220385.1 Xylota sylvarum | reverse complement strand
CACCACAGACTCATCTTGGTCAGGATCGATTTGAAATCTATCATGGTTTCAGAGAAATCATAGTCCATGGTTCGTTGTTCTTGTAGAATGTTGAACGACTACCCCAACTAAAATCTATCCACTCAACAAAAATTATTTCATAATACAGACTCATCTTGGTCAGGATCGATTTGAAATCTATCATGGTTTCAGAGAAATCATAGTCCATGGTAAGTTGTTCTTGTAGAATGTTGAACGACTACCCCAACTAAAATCTATCCACTCAACAAAAATTATTTCACACCACAGACTCATCTTGGTCAGGATCGATTTGAAGTCTATCATGGTTTCAGAGAAATCATAGTCGATGGTAAGTTGTTCTTGTAGAATGTTGAACGGCAACCCCAACTAAAATCTATCCACTCAACAAAAATTATTTCACACAACAGACTCATCTTGGTCAGGATCGATTTGAAATCTATCATGGTTTCAGAGAAATCATACTCCATGGTTCGTTGTTCTTGTAGAATGTTGAACGACTACCCCAACTAAAATCTATCCACTCAACAAAAATTATTTCACACCACAGACTCATCTTGGTCAGGATCGATTTGAAATCTATCATGGTTTCAGAGAAATCATACTCCATGGTTCGTTGTTCTTGTAGAATGTTGAACGACTACCCAAACTAAAATCTATTTACTCAACAAAAATTATTTCACACCACAGACTCATCTTGGTCAGGATCGATTTGAAATCTATCATGGTTTCAGAGAAATCATAGTCCATGGTAAGTTGTTCTTGTAGAATGTTGAACGACTACCCCTAACTAAAATCTATCCACTCAACAAAAATTATTTCACACCACAGACTCATCTTGGTCAGGATCGATTTGAAATCTATCATGGTTTCAGAGAAATCATACTCCATGGTTCGTTGTTCTTGTAGAATGTTGAACGACTACCCCAACTAAAATCTATCCACTCAACAAAAATTATTTCAGAGAAATCATACTCCATGGTAAGTTGTTCTTGTAGAATGTTGAACGACTACCCCAACTAAAATCTATCCACTCAACAAAAATTATTTCACACCACAGACTCATCTTGGTCAGGATCGATTTGAAATCTATCATGGTTTCAGAGAAATCATACTCCATGGTTCGTTGTTCTTGTAGAATGTTGAACGACTACCCCAACTAAAATCTATCCACTCAACAAAAATTATTTCACACCACAGACTCATCTTGGTCAGGATCGATTTGAAATCTATCATGGTTTCAGAGAAATCATAGTCCATGGTTCGTTGTTCTTGTAGAATGTTGAACGACTACCCAAACTAAAATCTATTTACTCAACAAAAATTATTTAACACCACAGACTCATCTTAGTCAGGATCGATTTGAAATCTATCATGGTTTCAGAGAAATCATACTCCATGGTTCGTTGTTCTTGTAGAATGTTGAACGACTACCCCAGCTAAAATCTATCCACTCAACAAAAATTATTTCATAATACAGACTCATCTTGGTCAGGATCGATTTGAAATCTATCATGGTTTCAGAGAAATCATAGTCCATGGTAAGTTGTTCTTGTAGAATGTTGAACGACTACCCCAACTAAAATCTATCCACTCAACAAAAATTATTTCACACCACAGACTCATCTTGGTCAGGATCGATTTGAAGTCTATCATGGTTTCAGAGAAATCATAGTCCATGGTAAGTTGTTCTTGTAGAATGTTGAACGACTACCCCTAACTAAAATCTATCCACTCAACAAAAATTATTTCACACCACAGACTCATCTTGGTCAGGATCGATTTGAAATCTATCATGGTTTCAGAGAAATCATACTCCATGGTAAGTTGTTCTTGTAGAATGTTGAACGACTATCCCAACTAAAATCTATCCACTCAACAAAAATTATTTCAGAGAATTCATACTCCATGGTTCGTTGTTCTTGTAGAATGTTGAGCGACTAACTAAAACGTATCCACTCAACAAAAATTATTTCACACCACAGACTCATCTTGGTCAGGATCGATTTGAAATCTATCATGGTTTCAGAGAAATCATAGTCCATGGTAAGTTGTTCTTGTAGAATGTTGAACGACTACCCCTAACTAAAATCTATCCACTCAACAAAAATTATTTCACACCACAGACTCATCTTGGTCAGGATCGATTTGAAATCTATCATGGTTTCAGAGAAATCATACTCCATGTTTCGTTGTTCTTGTAGAAAGTTGAACGACTACCCCAACTAAAATCTATCCACTCAACAAAAATTATTTCAGAGAAATCATACTCCATGGTAAGTTGTTCTTGTAGAATGTTGAACGCCTCCCCTAACTAAAATCTATCCACTCAACAAAAATTATTTCACACCACAGACTCATCTTGGTCAGGATCGATTTGAAATCTATCATGGTCTCAGAGAAATCATAGTCCATGGTAAGTTGTTCTTGTAGAATGTTGAACGACTATCCCAACTAAAATCTATCCACTCAAGAAAAATTATTTCAGAGAAATCATACTCCATGGTTCGTTGTTCTTGTAGAGTGTTGAACGACTATCCCAACTAAAATCTATTCACTCAACAAAAATTATTTCACAAAACAGACTCATCTTTTTCATGATCGATTTGAAATCTATCATGGTTTCAGAGAAATCATAGTCCATGGTAAGTTGTTCTTGTAGAATGTTGAATGACTATCCCAACTAAAATCTATCCACTCAACAAAAATTATTTCAGAGAAATCATACTCCATGGTAAGTTGTTCTTGTAGAATGTTGAACGACTACCCCAACTAAAATCTATCCACTCAACAAAAATTATTTCACACCACAGACTCATCTTGGTCAGGATCGATTTGAAATCTACCATGGTTTCAGAGAAATCATAGTCCATGGTAAGTTGTTCTTGTAGAATGTTGAACGACTACCCAAACTAAAATCTATTTACTCAACAAAAATTATTTAACACCACAGACTCATCTTAGTCAGGATCGATTTGAAATCTATCATGGTTTCAGAGAAATCATACTCCATGGTTCGTTGTTCTTGTAGAATGTTGAACGACTACCCCAACTAAAATCTATCCACTCAACAAAAATTATTTCATAATACAGACTCATCTTGGTCAGGATCGATTTGAAATCTATCATGGTTTCAGAGAAATCATAGTCCATGGTAAGTTGTTCTTGTAGAATGTTGAACGACTACCCCAACTAAAATCTATCCACTCAACAAAAATTATTTCACACCACAGACTCATCTTGGTCAGGATCGATTTGAAGTCTATCATGGTTTCAGAGAAATCATAGTCCATGGTAAGTTGTTCTTGTAGAATGTTGAACGACTACCCCTAACTAAAATCTATCCACTCAACAAAAATTATTTCACACCACAGACTCATCTTGGTCAGGATCGATTTGAAATCTATCATGGTTTCAGAGAAATCATACTCCATGGTAAGTTGTTCTTGTAGAATGTTGAACGACTATCCCAACTAAAATCTATCCACTCAACAAAAATTATTTCAGAGAATTCATACTCCATGGTTCGTTGTTCTTGTAGAATGTTGAGCGACTAACTAAAACGTATCCACTCAACAAAAATTATTTCACACCACAGACTCATCTTGGTCAGGATCGATTTGAAATCTATCATGGTTTCAGAGAAATCATAGTCCATGGTAAGTTGTTCTTGTAGAATGTTGAACGACTACCCCTAACTAAAATCTATCCACTCAACAAAAATTATTTCACACCACAGACTCATCTTGGTCAGGATCGATTTGAAATCTATCATGGTTTCAGAGAAATCATACTCCATGTTTCGTTGTTCTTGTAGAAAGTTGAACGACTACCCCAACTAAAATCTATCCACTCAACAAAAATTATTTCAGAGAAATCATACTCCATGGTAAGTTGTTCTTGTAGAATGTTGAACGACTACCCCAACTAAAATCTATCCACTCAACAAAAATTATTTCAGAGAAATCATACTCCATGGTAAGTTGTTCTTGTAGAATGTTGAACGCCTCCCCTAACTAAAATCTATCCACTCAACAAAAATAATTTCACACCACAGACTCATCTTGGTCAGGATCGATTTGAAATCTATCATGGTCTCAGAGAAATCATAGTCCATGGTAAGTTGTTCTTGTAGAATGTTGAATGACTATCCCAACTAAAATCTATCCACTCAACAAAAATTATTTCAGAGAAATCATACTCCATGGTAAGTTGTTCTTGTAGAATGTTGAACGACTACCCCTAACAAAAACCTATCCACTCAACAAAAATTATTTCAGAGAAATCATACTCCATGGTAAGTTGTTCTTGTAGAATGTTGAACGACTACCCCTAACAAAAACCTATCCACTCAACAAAAATTATTTCACACCACAGACTCATCTTGGTCAGGATCGATTTGAAATCTATCATGGTTTCAGAGAAATCATACTCCATGGTAAGTTGTTCTTGTAGAATGTTGAACGACTATCCCAACTAAAATCTATCCACTCAACAAAAATTATTTCAGAGAATTCATACTCCATGTTTCGTTGTTCTTGTAGAATGTTGAGCGACTAACTAAAACGTATCCACTCAACAAAAATTATTTCACACCACAGACTCATCTTGGTCAGGATCGATTTGAAATCTATCATGGTTTCAGAGAAATCATAGTCCATGGTAAGTTGTTCTTGTAGAATGTTGAACGACTACCCCTAACTAAAATCTATCCACTCAACAAAAATTATTTCACACCACAGACTCATCTTGGTCAGGATCGATTTGAAATCTATCATGGTTTCAGAGAAATCATACTCCATGTTTCGTTGTTCTTGTAGAAAGTTGAACGACTACCCCAACTAAAATCTATCCACTCAACAAAAATTATTTCAGAGAAATCATACTCCATGGTAAGTTGTTCTTGTAGAATGTTGAACGACTACCCCAACTAAAATCTATCCACTCAACAAAAATTATTTCAGAGAAATCATACTCCATGGTAAGTTGTTCTTGTAGAATGTTGAACGCCTCCCCTAACTAAAATCTATCCACTCAACAAAAATTATTTCACACCACAGACTCATCTTGGTCAGGATCGATTTGAAATCTATCATGGTCTCAGAGAAATCATAGTCCATGGTAAGTTGTTCTTGTAGAATGTTGAACGACTATCCCAACTAAAATCTATCCACTCAAGAAAAATTATTTCAGAGAAATCATACTCCATGGTTCGTTGTTCTTGTAGAGTGTTGAACGACTATCCCAACTAAAATCTATTCACTCAACAAAAATTATTTCACAAAACAGACTCATCTTTTTCATGATCGATTTGAAATCTATCATGGTTTCAGAGAAATCATAGTCCATGGTAAGTTGTTCTTGTAGAATGTTGAATGACTATCCCAACTAAAATCTATCCACTCAACAAAAATTATTTCAGAGAAATCATACTCCATGGTAAGTTGTTCTTGTAGAATGTTGAACGACTACCCCTAACTAAAATCTATCCACTCAACAAAAATTATTTCACACCACAGACTCATCTTGGTCAGGATCGATTTGAAATCTATCATGGTTTCAGAGAAATCATACTCCATGGTTCGTTGTTCTTGTAGAATGTTGAACGACTATCCCAACTAAAATCTATCCACTCAAGAAAAATTATTTCAGAGAAATCATACTATATGGTAAGTTGTTCTTGTGGAATGTTGAACGACTAATCCTAACTAAAATCTATCCACTCAACAAAAATTATTTCACACCACAGACTCATATTGGTCAGGATCGATTTGAAATCTATCACGCTTTGAGAGAAATCATAGTCCATGGTAAGTTGTTCTTGTAGAAAGTTGAACGACTACAACAAATAAAATCTATCCACTCAACAAAAATTATTTCACACCACAGACTCATCTTGGTCAGGATCGATTTGAAATCTATCATGGTTTCAGAGAATTCATAGTCCATGGTAAGTTGTTCTTGTAGAATGTTGAACGACTACCCAAACTAAAATCTATCCACTCAACAAAAATTATTTCACACCACAGACTCATCTTGGTCAGGATCGATTTGAAATCTATCATGGTTTCAGAGAAATCATACTCCATGGTTCGTTGTTCTTGTAGAATGTTGAACGACTACCCCAACTAAAATCTATCCACTCAAGAAAAATTATTTCAGAGAAATCATACTCCATGGTAAGTTGTTCTTGTAGAATGTTGAACGACTACCCCTAACTAAAATCTATCCACTCAACAAAAATTATTTCACGCCACAGACTCATCTTGGTCAGGATCGATTTGAAATCTATCATGGTTTCAGAGAAATCATACTCCATGGTTCGTTGTTCTTGTAGAAAGTTGAACGACTACCCCAACTAAAATCTATCCACTCAACAAAAATTATTTCAGAGAAATCATACTCCATGGTAAGTTGTTCTTGTAGAATGTTGAACGACTACCCCAACTAAAATCTATCCACTCAACAAAAATTATTTCAGAGAAATCATACTCCATGGTAAGTTGTTCTTGTAGAATGTTGAACGCCTCCCCTAACTAAAATCTATCCACTCAACAAAAATTATTTCACACCACAGACTCATCTTGGTCAGGATCGATTTGAAATCTATCATGGTCTCAGAGAAATCATAGTCCATGGTAAGTTGTTCTTGTAGAATGTTGAACGACTATCCCACTCAAGAAAAATTATTTCAGAGAAATCATACTAAATGGTTCGTTGTTCTTGTAGAATGTTGAACGACTATCCCAACTAAAATCTATTCACTCAACAAAAATTATTTCACAAAACAGACTCATCTTTTTCATGATCGATTTGAAATCTATCATGGTTTCAGAGAAATCATAGTCCATGGTAAGTTGTTCTTGTAGAATGTTGAATGACTATCCCAACTAAAATCTAAAATCTATCCACTCAACAAAAATTATTTCAGAGAAATCATACTCCATGGTAAGTTGTTCTTGTAGAATGTTGAACGACTACCCCTAACAAAAACCTATCCACTCAACAAAAATTATTTCACACCACAGACTCATATTGGTCAGGATCGATTTGAAATCTACCATGGTTTCAGAGAAATCATAGTCCATGGTAAGTTGTTCTTGTAGAATGTTGAACGACTACCCCTAACTAAAATCTATCCACTCAACAAAAATTATTTCACACCACAGACTCATCTTGGTCAGGATCGATTTGAAGTCTATCATGGTTTCAGAGAAATCATAGTCCATGGTAAGTTGTTCTTGTAGAATGGTGAACGACTACCCCTAACTAAAATCTATCCACTCAACAAAAATTATTTCACACCACAGACTCATCTTGGTCAGGATCGATTTGAAATCTATCATGGTTTCAGAGAAATCATACTCCATGGTAAGTTGTTCTTGTAGAATGTTGAACGACTATCCCAACTAAAATCTATCCACTCAACAAAAATTATTTCAGAGAATTCATACTCCATGGTTCGTTGTTCTTGTAGAATGTTGAGCGACTAACTAAAACGTATCCACTCAACAAAAATTATTTCACACCACAGACTCATCTTGGTCAGGATCGATTTGAAATCTATCATGGTTTCAGAGAAATCATAGTCCATGGTAAGTTGTTCTTGTAGAATGTTGAACGACTACCCCTAACTAAAATCTATCCACTCAACAAAAATTATTTCACACCACAGACTCATCTTGGTCAGGATCTATCCACTCAACAAAAATTATTTCACACCACAGACTCATCTTGGTCAGGATCGATTTGAAATCTATCATGGTCTCAGAGAAATCATAGTCCATGGTAAGTTGTTCTTGTAGAATGTTGAACGACTATCCTAACTAAAATCTATCCACTCAAGAAAAATTATTTCAGAGAAATCATACTCCATGGTTCGTTGTTCTTGTAGAGTGTTGAACGACTATCCCAACTAAAATCTATTCACTCAACAAAAATTATTTCACAAAACAGACTCATCTTTTTCATGATCGATTTGAAATCTATCATGGTTTCAGAGAAATCATAGTCCATGGTAAGTTGTTCTTGTAGAATGCTGAATGACTATCCCAACTAAAATCTATCCACTCAACAAAAATTATTTCAGAGAAATCATACTCCATGGTAAGTTGTTCTTGTAGAATGTTGAACGACTACCCCAACTAAAATCTATCCACTCAACAAAAATTATTTCAGAGAAATCATACTCCATGGTTCGTTGTTCTTGTAGAATGTTGAACGACTATCCCAACTAAAATCTATCCACTCAAGAAAAATTATTTCAGAGAAATCATACTCCATGGTAAGTTGTTCTTGTGGAATGTTGAACGACTAATCCTAACTAAAATCTATCCATTCAACAAAAATTATTTCACACCACAGACTCATCTTGGTCAGGATCGATTTGAAATCTATCACGCTTTGAGAGAAATCATAGTCCATGGTAAGTTGTTCTTGTAGAAAGTTGAACGACTACAACAAATAAAATCTATCCACTCAACAAAAATTATTTCACACCACAGACTCATCTTGGTCAGGATCGATTTGAAATCTATCATGGTTTCAGAGAATTCATAGTCCATGGTAAGTTGTTCTTGTAGAATGTTGAACGACTACCCAAACTAAAATCTATCCACTCAACAAAAATTATTTCACACCACAGACTCATCTTGGTCAGGATCGATTTGAAATCTATCATGGTTTCAGAGAAATCATACTCCATGGTTCGTTGTTCTTGTAGAATGTTGAACGACTACCCCAACTAAAATCTATCCACTCAAGAAAAATTATTTCAGAGAAATCATACTCCATGGTAAGTTGTTCTTGTAGAATGTTGAACGACTACCCCTAACTAAAATCTATCCACTCAACAAAAATTATTTCACGCCACAGACTCATCTTGGTCAGGATCGATTTGAAATCTATCATGGTTTCAGAGAAATCATACTCCATGGTTCGTTGTTCTTGTAGAAAGTTGAACGACTACCCCAACTAAAATCTATCCACTCAACAAAAATTATTTCAGAGAAATCATACTCCATGGTAAGTTGTTCTTGTAGAATGTTGAACGACTACCCCAACTAAAATCTATCCACTCAACAAAAATTATTTCAGAGAAATCATACTCCATGGTAAGTTGTTCTTGTAGAATGTTGAACGCCTCCCCTAACTAAAATCTATCCACTCAACAAAAATTGTAGAATGTTGAACGACTATCCCAACTAAAATCTATCCACTCAAGAAAAATTATTTCAGAGAAATCACAACTCCATGGTAAGTTGTTCTTGTGGAATGTTGAACGACTAATCCTAACTAAAATCTATCCACTCAACAAAAATTATTTCACACCACAGACTCATCTTGGTCAGGATCGATTTGAAATCTATCACGCTTTCAGAGAAATCATAGTCCATGGTAAGTTGTTCTTGTAGAAAGTTGGACGACTACAACAAATAAAATCTATCCACTCAACAAAAATTATTTCACACCACAGACTCATCTTGGTCAGGATCGATTTGAAATCTATCATGGTTTCAGAGAATTCATAGTCCATGGTAAGTTGTTCTTGTAGAATGTTGAACGACTACCCCAACTAAAATCTAAAATCTATCCACTCAACAAAAATTATTTCAGAGAAATCATACTCCATGGTAAGTTGTTCTTGTAGAATGTTGAACGACTACCCCTAACAAAAACCTATCCACTCAACAAAAATTATTTCACACCACAGACTCATATTGGTCAGGATCGATTTGAAATCTACCATGGTTTCAGAGAAATCATAGTCCATGGTAAGTTGTTCTTGTAGAATGTTGAACGACTACCCCTAACTAAAATCTATCCACTCAACAAAAATTATTTCACACCACAGACTCATCTTGGTCAGGATCGATTTGAAGTCTATCATGGTTTCAGAGAAATCATAGTCCATGGTAAGTTGTTCTTGTAGAATGGTGAACGACTACCCCTAACTAAAATCTATCCACTCAACAAAAATTATTTCACACCACAGACTCATCTTGGTCAGGATCGATTTGAAATCTATCATGGTTTCAGAGAAATCATACTCCATGGTAAGTTGTTCTTGTAGAATGTTGAACGACTATCCCAACTAAAATCTATCCACTCAACAAAAATTATTTCAGAGAATTCATACTCCATGGTTCGTTGTTCTTGTAGAATGTTGAGCGACTAACTAAAACGTATCCACTCAACAAAAATTATTTCACACCACAGACTCATCTTGGTCAGGATCGATTTGAAATCTATCATGGTTTCAGAGAAATCATACTCCATGGTTCGTTGTTCTTGTAGAATGTTGAACGACTACCCCAACTAAAATCTATCCACTCAACAAAAATTATTTCACACCACAGACTCATCTTGGTCAGGATCTATCCACTCAACAAAAATTATTTCACACCACAGACTCATCTTGGTCAGGATCGATTTGAAATCTATCATGGTCTCAGAGAAATCATAGTCCATGGTAAGTTGTTCTTGTAGAATGTTGAACGACTATCCTAACTAAAATCTATCCACTCAAGAAAAATTATTTCAGAGAAATCATACTCCATGGTTCGTTGTTCTTGTAGAGTGTTGAACGACTATCCCAACTAAAATCTATTCACTCAACAAAAATTATTTCACAAAACAGACTCATCTTTTTCATGATCGATTTGAAATCTATCATGGTTTCAGAGAAATCATAGTCCATGGTAAGTTGTTCTTGTAGAATGCTGAATGACTATCCCAACTAAAATCTATCCACTCAACAAAAATTATTTCAGAGAAATCATACTCCATGGTAAGTTGTTCTTGTAGAATGTTGAACGACTACCCCAACTAAAATCTATCCACTCAACAAAAATTATTTCAGAGAAATCATACTCCATGGTTCGTTGTTCTTGTAGAATGTTGAACGACTATCCCAACTAAAATCTATCCACTCAAGAAAAATTATTTCAGAGAAATCATACTCCATGGTAAGTTGTTCTTGTGGAATGTTGAACGACTAATCCTAACTAAAATCTATCCATTCAACAAAAATTATTTCACACCACAGACTCATCTTGGTCAGGATCGATTTGAAATCTATCACGCTTTGAGAGAAATCATAGTCCATGGTAAGTTGTTCTTGTAGAAAGTTGAACGACTACAACAAATAAAATCTATCCACTCAACAAAAATTATTTCACACCACAGACTCATCTTGGTCAGGATCGATTTGAAATCTATCATGGTTTCAGAGAATTCATAGTCCATGGTAAGTTGTTCTTGTAGAATGTTGAACGACTACCCAAACTAAAATCTATCCACTCAACAAAAATTATTTCACACCACAGACTCATCTTGGTCAGGATCGATTTGAAATCTATCATGGTTTCAGAGAAATCATACTCCATGGTTCGTTGTTCTTGTAGAATGTTGAACGACTACCCCAACTAAAATCTATCCACTCAAGAAAAATTATTTCAGAGAAATCATACTCCATGGTAAGTTGTTCTTGTAGAATGTTGAACGACTACCCCTAACTAAAATCTATCCACTCAACAAAAATTATTTCACGCCACAGACTCATCTTGGTCAGGATCGATTTGAAATCTATCATGGTTTCAGAGAAATCATACTCCATGGTTCGTTGTTCTTGTAGAAAGTTGAACGACTACCCCAACTAAAATCTATCCACTCAACAAAAATTATTTCAGAGAAATCATACTCCATGGTAAGTTGTTCTTGTAGAATGTTGAACGACTACCCCAACTAAAATCTATCCACTCAACAAAAATTATTTCAGAGAAATCATACTCCATGGTAAGTTGTTCTTGTAGAATGTTGAACGCCTCCCCTAACTAAAATCTATCCACTCAACAAAAATTGTAGAATGTTGAACGACTATCCCAACTAAAATCTATCCACTCAAGAAAAATTATTTCAGAGAAATCACAACTCCATGGTAAGTTGTTCTTGTGGAATGTTGAACGACTAATCCTAACTAAAATCTATCCACTCAACAAAAATTATTTCACACCACAGACTCATCTTGGTCAGGATCGATTTGAAATCTATCACGCTTTCAGAGAAATCATAGTCCATGGTAAGTTGTTCTTGTAGAAAGTTGGACGACTACAACAAATAAAATCTATCCACTCAACAAAAATTATTTCACACCACAGACTCATCTTGGTCAGGATCGATTTGAAATCTATCATGGTTTCAGAGAATTCATAGTCCATGGTAAGTTGTTCTTGTAGAATGTTGAACGACTACCCAAACTAAAATCTATCCACTCAACAAAAATTATTTCACACCACAGACTCATCTTGGTCAGGATCGATTTGAAATCTATCATGGTTTCAGAGAAATCATACTCCATGGTTCGTTGTTCTTGTAGAATGTTGAACGACTACCCCAACTAAAATCTATCCACTCAAGAAAAATTATTTCAGAGAAATCATACTCCATGATAAGATGTTCTTGTAGAATGTTGAACGACTACCCCTAACTAAAATCTATCCACTCAACAAAAATTATTTCACACCACAGACTCATCTTGGTCAGGATCGATTTGAAATCTATCATGGTTTCAGAGAAATCATACTCCATGGTAAGTTGTTCTTGTAGAATGTTGAACGACTACCTATAACTAAAATCTATCCACTCAACAAAAATTATTTCACACCACAGACTCATCTTGGTCAGGATCGATTTGAAATCTATCATGGTTTCAGAGAAATCATACTCCATGGTAAGTTGTTCTTGTAGAATGTTGAACGACTATCACAACTAAAATCTATCCACTCAACAAAAATTATTTCAGAGAAATCATACTCCATGGTAAGTTGTTCTCGTAGAATGTTGAACGACTACCCCAACTAAAATCTATCCACTCAACAAAAATTATTTCACACCACAGACTCATCTTGGTCAGGATCGATTTGAAATCTATCATGGTTTCAGAGAAATCATACTCCATGGTTCGTTGTTCTTGTAGAATGTTGAACGACTACCCCAACTAAAATCTATCCACTCAACAAAAATTATTTCACACCACAGACTCATCTTGGTCAGGATCGATTTGAAATCTATCATGGTTTCAGAGAAATCATAGTCCATGGTAAGTTGCTCTTGTAGAATGTTGAACGACTACCCCAACTAAAATCTATTTACTCAACAAAAATTATTTCACACCACAGACTCATCTTGGTCAGGATCGATTTGAAATCTATCATGGTTTCAGAGAAATCATACTCCATGGTTCGTTGTTCTTGTAGAATGTTGAACGACTGCCCCAACTAAAATCTATCCACTCAACAAAAATTATTTCACACCACAGACTCATCTTGGTCAGGATCGATTTGAAATCTATCATGGTTTCAGAGAAATCATAGTCCATGGTAAGTTGTTCTTGTAGAATGTTGAACGACTACCCCAACTAAAATCTATCCACTCAACAAAAATTATTTCACACCACAGACTCATCTTGGTCAGGATCGATTTGAAGTCTATCATGGTTTCAGAGAAATCATAGTCCATGGTAAGTTGTTCTTGTAGAATGTTGAACGACTACCCCTAACTAAAATCTATCCACTCAACAAAAATTATTTCACACCACAGACTCATCTTGGTCAGGATCGATTTGAAATCTATCATGGTTTCAGAGAAATCATACTCCATGGTAAGTTGTTCTTGTAGAATGTTGAACGACTATCCCAACTAAAATCTATCCACTCAACAAAAATTATTTCAGAGAAATCATACTCCATGGTTCGTTGTTCTTGTAGAATGTTGAACGACTACCCCTAACTAAATCGTATCCACTCAACAAAAATTATTTCACACCACAGACTCATCTTATTCAGGATCGATTTGAAATCTATCATGGTTTCAGAGAAATCATAGTCCATGGTAAGTTGTTCTTGTAGAATGTTGAACGACTACCCCTAACTAAAATCTATCCACTCAACAAAAATTATTTCACACCACAGACTCATCTTGGTCAGGATCGATTTGAAATCTATCATGGTTTCAGAGAAATCATACTCCATGGTTCGTTGTTCTTGTAGAAAGTTGAACGACTACCCCAACTAAAATCTATCCACTCAACAAAAATTATTTCAGAGAAATCATACTCCATGGTAAGTTGTTCTTGTAGAATGTTGAACGACTACCTATAACTTAAATCTATCCACTCAACAAAAATTATTTCACACCACAGACTCATCCTGGTCAGGATCGATTTGAAATCTATCATGGTTTCAGAGAAATCATACTCCATGGTAAGTTGTTCTTGTAGAATGTTGAACGACTATCACAACTAAAATCTATCCACTCAACAAAAATTATTTCAGAGAAATCATACTCCATGGTAAGTTGTTCTTGTAGAATGTTGAACGACTACCCCAACTAAAATCTATCCACTCAACAAAAATTATTTCACACCACAGACTCATCTTGGTCAGGATCGATTTGAAATCTATCATGGTTTCAGAGAAATCATACTCCATGGTTCGTTGTTCTTGTAGAATGTTGAACGACTACCCCAACTAAAATCTATCCACTCAACAAAAATTATTTCACACCACAGACTCATCTTGGTCAGGATCGATTTGAAATCTATCATGGTTTCAGAGAAATCATAGTCCATGGTAAGTTGCTCTTGTAGAATGTTGAACGACTACCCAAACTAAAATCTATTTACTCAACAAAAATTATTTCACACCACAGACTCAGGATCGATTTGAAATCTATCATGGTTTCAGAGAAATCATACTCCATGGTTCGTTGTTCTTGTAGAATGTTGAACGACTGCCCCAACTAAAATCTATCCACTCAACAAAAATTATTTCACACCACAGACTCATCTTGGTCAGGATCGATTTGAAATCTATCATGGTTTCAGAGAAATCATAGTCCATGGTAAGTTGTTCTTGTAGAATGTTGAACGACTACCCCAACTAAAATCTATCCACTCCCTAAAAATTTATTTCACACCGCAGACTCATCTTGGTCAGGATCGATTTGAAGTCTATCATGGTTTCAGAGAAATCATAGTCCATGGTAAGTTGTTCTTGTAGAATGTTGAACGACTACCCCTAACTAAAATTTATCCACTCAACAAAAATTATTTCACACCACAGACTCATCTTGGTCAGGATCGATTTGAAATCTATCATGGTTTCAGAGAAATCATACTCCATGGTAAGTTGTTCTTGTAGAATGTTGAACGACTATCCCAACTAAAATCTATCCACTCAACAAAAATTATTTCAGAGAAATCATACTCCATGGTTCGTTGTTCTTGTAGAATGTTGAGCGACTACCCGTAACTAAAACGTATCCACTCAACAAAAATTATTTCACACCACAGACTCATCTTGGTCAGGATCGATTTGAAATCTATCATGGTTTCAGAGAAATCATAGTCCATGGTAAGTTGTTCTTGTAGAATGTTGAACGACTACCCCTAACTAAAATCTATCCACTCAACAAAAATTATTTCACACCACAGACTCATCTTGGTCAGGATCGATTTGAAATCTATCATGGTTTCAGAGAAATCATACTCCATGGTTCGTTGTTCTTGTAGAAAGTTGAACGACTACCCCAACTAAAATCTATCCACTCAACAAAAATTATTTCAGAGAAATCATACTCCATGGTAAGTTGTTCTTGTAGAATGTTGAACGACTACCCCAACTAAAATCTATCCACTCAACAAAAATTTTTTCAGAGAAATCATACTCCATGGTAAGTTGTTCTTGTAGAATGTTGAACGCCTCCCCTAACTAAAATCTATCCACTCAACAACAATTATTTCACACCACAGACTCATCTTGGTCAGGATCGATTTGAAATCTATCATGGTCTCAGAGAAATCATACTCCATGGTTCGTTGTTCTTGTAGAATGTTGAACTACTACCCCAACTAAAATCTATCCACTCAAGAAAAATTATTTCAGAGAAATCATACTCCATGGTTCGTTGTTCTTGTAGGATGTTGAACGACTATCCCAACTAAAATCTATCCACTCAACAAAAATTATTTCACACCACAGACTCATCTTGGTCAGGATCGATTTGAAATCTATCATGGTTTCAGAGAAATCATAGTCCATGGTAAGTTGTTCTTGTAGAATGTTGAACGACTACCCCAACTAAAATCTATCCACTCAACAAAAATTATTTCACACCACAGACTCATCTTGGTCAGGATCGATTTGAAATCTATCATGGTTTAAGAGAAATCATACTCCATGGTTCGTTGTTCTTGTAGAATGTTGAACTACTACCCCAACTAAAATCTATGCACTCAACAAAAATTATTTCACACCACAGACTCGTCTTGGTCAGGATCGATTTGAAATCTATCATGGTTTCAGAGAAATCATAGTCCATGGTTCGTTGTTCTTGTAGAATGTTGAACGACTACCCCAACTAAAATCTATCCACTCAACAAAAATTATTTCACGCCACAGACTCATCTTGGTCAGGATCGATTTGAAATCTATCATGGTTTCAGAGAAATCATACTCCATGGTTCCTTATTCTTGTAAAATGTTGAACGACTACCCCAACTAAAATTTATCCACTCAACAAAAATTATTTCACACCACAGACTCATCTTGGTCAGGATCGATTTGAAATCTATCATGGTTTCAGAGAAATCATAGTCCATGGTTCGTTGTTCTTGTAGAATGTTGAACGACTACCAACTGTTGAACGATTATCCCAACTAAAATCTATCCACTCAACAAAAATTATTTCAGAGAAATCATACTCCATGGTAAGTTGTTCTTGTAGAATGTTGAACGACTACCCCAACTAAAATCTATCCACTCAACAAAAATTATTTCACACCACAGACTCATCTTGGTCAGGATCGATTTCAAATCTATCATGGTTTCAGAGAAATCATAGTCCATGGTAAGTTGTTCTTGTAGAATGTTGAACGACTATCCCAACTAAAATCTATCCACTCAACAAAAATTATTTCACACCACAGACTCATCTTGGTCAGGATCGTTTTGAAATCTATCATGGTTTCAGAGAAATCATACTCCATGGTAAGTTGTTCTTGTAGAATGTTGAACGACTATCCCAACTAAAATCTATCCACTCAACAAAAATTATTTCACACCACAGACTCATCTTGGTCAGGATCGATTTGAAATCTATCATGGTTTCAGAGAAATCATACTCCATGGTAAGTTGTTCTTGTAGAATGTTGAACGACTACCCCAACTAAAATCTATCCACTCAACAAAAATTATTCCACACCACAGACTCATCTTGGTCAGGATCGATTTGAAATCTATCATGGTTTCAGAGAAATCATACTCCATGGTAAGTTGTTCTTGTAGAATGTTGAACGACTACCCCAACTAAAATCTATCCATTCAACAAAAATTATTTCACACCACAGACTCATCTTGGTCAGGATCGATTTGAAATCTATAATGGTTTCAGAGAAATCATACTCCATGGTTCGTTGTTCTTGTAGAATGTTGAACGACTATCCCAACTAAAATCTATCCACTCAACAAATATTATTTCAGAGAAATCATACTCCATGGTAAGTTGTTCTTGTAGAATGTTGAACGACTACCCCAACTAAAATCTATCCACTCAACAAAAATTATTTCACACCACAGACACATCTTGGTCAGGATCGATTTGAAATCTATCATGGTTTCAGAGAAATCATAGTCCATGGTAAGTTGTTCTTGTAGAATGTTGAACGACTACCATTAACTAAAATCTATCCACTCAACAAAAATTATTTCACACCACAGACTCATCTTGGTCAGGATCGATTTGAAATCTATCATGGTTTCAGAGAAATCATACTCCATGGTTCGTTGTTCTTGTAGAATGTTGAACGACTACCCAACTAAAATCTATCCACTCAACGAAAATTATTTCACACCACAGACTCATCTTGGTCAGGATCGATTTGAAATCTATCATGGTGTCAGAGAAATCATACTCCATGGTAAGTTGTTCTTGTAGAATGTTGAACGACTACCCCTAACTAAAATCTATCCACTCAACAAAAATTATTTCACACCACAGACTCATCTTGGTCAGGATCGATTTTAAATCTATCATGGTTTCAGAGAAATCATAGTCCATGGTAAGTTGTTCTTGTAGAATGTTGAACGACTATCCCAACTAAATCTATCCACTCAACAAAAATTATTTCAGAGAAATCATACTCCATGGTAAGTTGTTCTTGTAGAATGTTGAACGACTATCCCAACTAAAATCTATCCACTCAACAAAAATTATTTCACACCACAGACTCATCTTGGTCAGGATCGATTTGAAATCTACCATGGTAAGTTGTTCTTGTAGAATGTTGAACGACTACCCCAACTAAAATCTATCCACTCCCTAAAAATTTATTTCACACCGCAGACTCATCTTGGTCAGGATCGATTTGAAGTCTATCATGGTTTCAGAGAAATCATAGTCCATGGTAAGTTGTTCTTGTAGAATGTTGAACGACTATCCCAACTAAAATCTATCCACTCAACAAAAATTATTTCAGAGAAATCATACTCCATGGTTCGTTGTTCTTGTAGAATGTTGAACGACTACCCCTAACTAAATCGTATCCACTCAACAAAAATTATTTCACACCACAGACTCATCTTATTCAGGATCGATTTGAAATCTATCATGGTTTCAGAGAAATCATAGTCCATGGTAAGTTGTTCTTGTAGAATGTTGAACGACTACCCCTAACTAAAATCTATCCACTCAACAAAAATTATTTCACACCACAGACTCATCTTGGTCAGGATCGATTTGAAATCTATCATGGTTTCAGAGAAATCATACTCCATGGTTCGTTGTTCTTGTAGAAAGTTGAACGACTACCCCAACTAAAATCTATCCACTCAACAAAAATTATTTCAGAGAAATCATACTCCATGGTAAGTTGTTCTTGTAGAATGTTGAACGACTACCTATAACTTAAATCTATCCACTCAACAAAAATTATTTCACACCACAGACTCATCTTGGTCAGGATCGATTTGAAATCTATCATGGTTTCAGAGAAATCATACTCCATGGTAAGTTGTTCTTGTAGAATGTTGAACGACTATCACAACTAAAATCTATCCACTCAACAAAAATTATTTCAGAGAAATCATACTCCATGGTAAGTTGTTCTTGTAGAATGTTGAACGACTACCCCAACTAAAATCTATCCACTCAACAAAAATTATTTCACACCACAGACTCATCTTGGTCAGGATCGATTTGAAATCTATCATGGTTTCAGAGAAATCATACTCCATGGTTCGTTGTTCTTGTAGAATGTTGAACGACTACCCCAACTAAAATCTATCCACTCAACAAAAATTATTTCACACCACAGACTCATCTTGGTCAGGATCGATTTGAAATCTATCATGGTTTCAGAGAAATCATAGTCCATGGTAAGGTGCTCTTGTAGAATGTTGAACGACTACCCAAACTAAAATCTATTTACTCAACAAAAATTATTTCACACCACAGACTCAGGATCGATTTGAAATCTATCATGGTTTCAGAGAAATCATACTCCATGGTTCGTTGTTCTTGTAGAATGTTGAACGACTGCCCCAACTAAAATCTATCCACTCAACAAAAATTATTTCACACCACAGACTCATCTTGGTCAGGATCGATTTGAAATCTATCATGGTTTCAGAGAAATCATAGTCCATGGTAAGTTGTTCTTGTAGAATGTTGAACGACTACCCCAACTAAAATCTATCCACTCCCTAAAAATTTATTTCACACCGCAGACTCATCTTGGTCAGGATCGATTTGAAGTCTATCATGGTTTCAGAGAAATCATAGTCCATGGTAAGTTGTTCTTGTAGAATGTTGAACGACTACCCCTAACTAAAATTTATCCACTCAACAAAAATTTATTTCACACCGCAGACTCATCTTGGTCAGGATCGATTTGAAGTCTATCATGGTTTCAGAGAAATCATAGTCCATGGTAAGTTGTTCTTGTAGAATGTTGAACGACTACCCCTAACTAAAATTTATCCACTCAACAAAAATTATTTCACACCACAGACTCATCTTGGTCAGGATCGATTTGAAATCTATCATGGTTTCAGAGAAATCATAGTCCATGGTAAGTTGTTCTTGTAGAATGTTGAACGACTACCCCAACTAAAATCTATCCACTCCCTAAAAATTTATTTCACACCGCAGACTCATCTTGGTCAGGATCGATTTGAAGTCTATCATGGTTTCAGAGAAATCATACTCCATGGTTCGTTGTTCTTGTAGAATGTTGAGCGACTACCCGTAACTAAAACGTATCCACTCAACAAAAATTATTTCACACCACAGACTCATCTTGGTCAGGATCGATTTGAAATCTATCATGGTTTCAGAGAAATCATAGTCCATGGTAAGTTGTTCTTGTAGAATGTTGAACGACTACCCCTAACTAAAATCTATCCACTCAACAAAAATTATTTCACACCACAGACTCATCTTGGTCAGGATCGATTTGAAATCTATCATGGTTTCAGAGAAATCATACTCCATGGTTCGTTGTTCTTGTAGAAAGTTGAACGACTACCCCAACTAAAATCTATCCACTCAACAAAAATTATTTCAGAGAAATCATACTCCATGGTAAGTTGTTCTTGTAGAATGTTGAACGACTACCCCAACTAAAATCTATCCACTCAACAAAAATTTTTTCAGAGAAATCATACTCCATGGTAAGTTGTTCTTGTAGAATGTTGAACGCCTCCCCTAACTAAAATCTATCCACTCAACAAAAATTATTTCACACCACAGACTCATCTTGGTCAGGATCGATTTGAAATCTATCATGGTCTCAGAGAAATCATAGTCCATGGTAAGTTGTTCTTGTAGAATGTTGAACGACTATCCCAACTAAAATCTATCCACTCAAGAAAAATTATTTCAGAGAAATCATACTCCATGGTTCGTTGTTCTTGTAGGATGTTGAACGACTATCCCAACTAAAATCTATCCACTCAACAAAAATTATTTCACACCACAGACTCATCTTGGTCAGGATCGATTTGAAATCTATCATGGTTTCAGAGAAATCATAGTCCATGGTAAGTTGTTCTTGTAGAATGTTGAACGACTACCCCAACTAAAATCTATCCACTCAACAAAAATTATTTCACACCACAGACTCATCTTGGTCAGGATCGATTTGAAATCTATCATGGTTTAAGAGAAATCATACTCCATGGTTCGTTGTTCTTGTAGAATGTTGAACTACTACCCCAACTAAAATCTATGCACTCAACAAAAATTATTTCACACCACAGACTCGTCTTGGTCAGGATCGATTTGAAATCTATCATGGTTTCAGAGAAATCATAGTCCATGGTTCGTTGTTCTTGTAGAATGTTGAACGACTACCCCAACTAAAATCTATCCACTCAACAAAAATTATTTCACGCCACAGACTCATCTTGGTCAGGATCGATTTGAAATCTATCATGGTTTCAGAGAAATCATACTCCATGGTTCGTTATTCTTGTAAAATGTTGAACGACTACCCCAACTAAAATTTATCCACTCAACAAAAATTATTTCACACCACAGACTCATCTTGGTCAGGATCGATTTGAAATCTATCATGGTTTCAGAGAAATCATAGTCCATGGTTCGTTGTTCTTGTAGAATGTTGAACGACTACCAACTGTTGAACGATTATCCCAACTAAAATCTATCCACTCAACAAAAATTATTTCAGAGAAATCATACTCCATGGTAAGTTGTTCTTGTAGAATGTTGAACGACTACCCCAACTAAAATCTATCCACTCAACAAAAATTATTTCACACCACAGACTCATCTTGGTCAGGATCGATTTCAAATCTATCATGGTTTCAGAGAAATCATAGTCCATGGTAAGTTGTTCTTGTAGAATGTTGAACGACTATCCCAACTAAAATCTATCCACTCAACAAAAATTATTTCACACCACAGACTCATCTTGGTCAGGATCGTTTTGAAATCTATCATGGTTTCAGAGAAATCATACTCCATGGTAAGTTGTTCTTGTAGAATGTTGAACGACTATCCCAACTAAAATCTATCCACTCAACAAAAATTATTTCACACCACAGACTCATCTTGGTCAGGATCGATTTGAAATCTATCATGGTTTCAGAGAAATCATAGTCCATGGTTCGTTGTTCTTGTAGAATGTTGAACGACTACCCCAAATAAAATCTATCCACTCAACAAAAATTATTTCACACCACAGACTCATCTTGGTCAGGATCGATTTGAAATCTATCATGGTTTCAGAGAAATCATACTCCATGGTAAGTTGTTCTTGTAGAATGTTGAACGACTACCCCAACTAAAATCTATCCATTCAACAAAAATTATTTCACACCACAGACTCATCTTGGTCAGGATCGATTTGAAATCTATAATGGTTTCAGAGAAATCATACTCCATGGTTCGTTGTTCTTGTAGAATGTTGAACGACTATCCCAACTAAAATCTATCCACTCAACAAATATTATTTCAGAGAAATCATACTCCATGGTAAGTTGTTCTTGTAGAATGTTGAACGACTACCCCAACTAAAATCTATCCACTCAACAAAAATTATTTCACACCACAGACACATCTTGGTCAGGATCGATTTGAAATCTATCATGGTTTCAGAGAAATCATAGTCCATGGTAAGTTGTTCTTGTAGAATGTTGAACGACTACCATTAACTAAAATCTATCCACTCAACAAAAATTATTTCACACCACAGACTCATCTTGGTCAGGATCGATTTGAAATCTATCATGGTTTCAGAGAAATCATACTCCATGGTTCGTTGTTCTTGTAGAATGTTGAACGACTACCCCAACTAAAATCTATCCACTCAACGAAAATTATTTCACACCACAGACTCATCTTGGTCAGGATCGATTTGAAATCTATCATGGTGTCAGAGAAATCATACTCCATGGTAAGTTGTTCTTGTAGAATGTTGAACGACTACCCCTAACTAAAATCTATCCACTCAACAAAAATTATTTCACACCACAGACTCATCTTGGTCAGGATCGATTTTAAATCTATCATGGTTTCAGAGAAATCATAGTCCATGGTAAGTTGTTCTTGTAGAATGTTGAACGACTATCCCAACTAAATCTATCCACTCAACAAAAATTATTTCAGAGAAATCATACTCCATGGTAAGTTGTTCTTGTAGAATGTTGAACGACTATCCCAACTAAAATCTATCCACTCAACAAAAATTATTTCACACCACAGACTCATCTTGGTCAGGATCGATTTGAAATCTATCATGGTTTCAGAGAAATCATACTCCATGGTTCGTTGTTCTTGTAGAATGTTGAACGACTATCCCAACAAAAATCTATAGACTCAACAAAAATTATTTCACACCACAGACTCATCTTGGTCAGGATCGATTTGAAATCTATCATGGTTTCAGAGAAATCATACTCCATGGTAAGTTGTTCTTGTAGAATGTTGAACGACTATCCCAACTAAAATCTATCCACTCAACAAAAATTATTTCAGAGAAATCATACTCCATGGTAAGTTGTTCTTGTAGAATGTAGAACGACTATTACAACTAAAATCTATCCACTCAATAAAAATTATTTCACACCACAGACTCATCTTGGTCAGGATCGATTTGAAATCTATCATGGTTTCAGAGAAATCATACTCCATGGTTCGTTGTTCTTGTAGAATGTTGAACGACTACCCCAACTAAAATCTTTCCACTCAACAAAAATTATTTCACACCACAGACTCATCTTGGTCAGGATCGATTTGAAATCTATCATGGTTTCAGAGAAATCATACTCCATGGTTCGTTGTTCTTGTAGAATGTTGAACGACTACCCCAACTAAAATCTATCCACTCAACAAAAATTATTTCACACCACAGACTCATCTTGGTCAGGATCGATTTGAAATCTATCATGGTTTCAGAGAAATCATACTCCATGGTAAGTTGTTCTTGTAGAATGTTGAACGACTACCCCAACTAAAATCTATCCACTCAACAAAAATTATTTCACAACACAGACTCATCTTGGTCAGGATCGATTTGAAATCTATCATGGTTTCAGACAAATCATACTCCATGGTAAGTTGTTCTTGTAGAATGTTGAACGACTACCCCAACTAAAATCTATCCACTCAACAAAAATTATTTCACACCACAGACTCATCTTGGTCAGGATCGATTTGAAATCTATCATGGTTTCAGAGAAATCATAGTCCTTGGTAAGTTGTTCTTGTAGAATGTTGAACGACTACCCATAACTAAAATCTATCCACTCAACAAAAATTATTTCACACCACAGACTCATCTTGTTCAGGATCGATTTGAAATCTATCATGGTTTCAGAGAAATCATACTCCATGGTAAGTTGTTCTTGTAGAATGTTGAACGACTATCCCAACTAAAATCTATCCACTCAACAAAAATTATTTCACACCACAGACTCATCTTGGTCAGGATCGATTTGAAATCTATCATGGTTTCAGAGAAATCATACTCCATGGTTCGTTGTTCTTGTAGAATGTTGAACGACTACCCCAACTAAAATCTATCCACTCAACAAAAATTATTTCACACCACAGACTCATCTTGTTCAGGATCGATTTGAAATCTATCATGGTTTCAGAGAAATCATACTCCATGGTAAGTTGTTCTTGTAGAATGTTGAACGACTACCCCAACTAAAATCTATCCACTCAACAAAAATTATTTCACACCACAGACTCATCTTGGTCAGGATCGATTTGAAATCTATCATGGTTTCAGAGAAATCATACTCCATGGTAAGTTGTTCTTGTAGAATGTTGAACGACTACCCCAACTAAAATCTATCCACTCAACAAAAATTATTTCACACCACAGTCTCATCTTGGTCAGGATCGATTTGAAATCTATCATGGTTTCAGAGAAATCATACTCCATGGTTCGTTGTTCTTGTAGAATGTTGAACGACTACCCATAACTAAAATCTATCCACTCAACAAAAATTATTTCACACCACAGACTCATCTTGTTCAGGATCGATTTGAAATCTATCATGGTTTCAGAGAAATCATACTCCATGGTAAGTTGTTCTTGTAGAATGTTGAACGACTATCCCAACTAAAATCTATCCACTCAACAAAAATTATTTCACACCACAGACTCATCTTGGTCAGGATCGATTTGAAATCTATCATGGTTTCAGAGAAATCATACTCCATGGTTCGTTGTTCTTGTAGAATGTTGAACGACTACCCCAACTAAAATCTATCCACTCAACAAAAATTATTTCACACCACAGACTCATCTTGTTCAGGATCGATTTGAAATCTATCATGGTTTCAGAGAAATCATACTCCATGGTAAGTTGTTCTTGTAGAATGTTGAACGACTACCCCAACTAAAATCTATCCACTCAACAAAAATTATTTCACACCACAGACTCATCTTGGTCAGGATCGATTTGAAATCTATCATGGTTTCAGAGAAATCATACTCCATGGTAAGTTGTTCTTGTAGAATGTTGAACGACTACCCCAACTAAAATCTATCCACTCAACAAAAATTATTTCACACCACAGTCTCATCTTGGTCAGGATCGATTTGAAATCTATCATGGTTTCAGAGAAATCATACTCCATGGTTCGTTGTTCTTGTAGAATGTTGAACGACTACCCCAACTAAAATCTATCCGCTCAACGAAAATTATTTCACACCACAGACTCATCTTGGTCAGGATCGATTTGAAATCTATCATGGTTTCAGAGAAATCACACTCCATGTTAAGTTGTTCTTGTAGAATGTTGAACGACTACCCCAACTAAAATCTATCCACTCAACAAAAATTATTTCACACCACAGACTCATCTTGGTCAGGATCGATTTGAAATCTATCATGGTTTCAGAGAAATCATACTCCATGGTAAGTCGTTCTTGTAGAATGTTGAACGACTACCCCAACTAAAATCTATCCACTCAACAAAAATTATTTCACACCACAGACTCATCTTGGTCTGGATCGATTTGAAATCTATCATGGTTTCAGAGAAATCATACTCCATGGTTCGTTGTTCTTGTAGAATGTTGAACGACTATCCCAACTAAAATCTATTCACTCAACAAAAATTATTTCAGAGAAATCATACTCCATGGTAAGTTGTTTTTGTAGAATGTTGAACGACTACCCCAACTAAAATCTATCCACTCAACAAAAATTATTTCACACCAAAGACTCATCTTGGTCATAATCGATTTGAAATCTATCATGGTTTCAGAGAAATCATACTCCATGGTAAGTTGTTTTTGTAGAATGTTGAACGACTATCCCAACTAAAATCTATCCACTCAACAAAAATTATTTCACACCACAGACTCATCTTAGCCAGGATCGATTTGAAATCTATCATGGTTTCAGAGAAATCATACTCCATGGTTCGTTGTTCTTGTAAAATGTTGAACGACTACCCCAACCAAAATCTATCCACTCAACAAAAATTATTTCAGAGAAATCATACTCCATGGTAAGTTGTTCTTGTAGAATGTTGAACGACTATCCCAACTAAAATCTATCCACTCAGCAAAAATTATTTCAGAGAAATCATACTCCATGGTAAGTTGTTCTTTTAGAATGCTGAACGACTACCCCAACTAAAATCTATCCACTCAACAAAAATTATTTCAGACCACAGACTCAACTTGGTCAGGATCGATTTGAAATCTATCATGGTTTCAGAGAAATCATAGTCCATGGTAAGTTGTTCTTGTAGAATGTTGAACGACTACCCCAACTAAAATCTATCCACTCAACAAAAATTATTTCACACCACAGACTCATCTTGGTCAGGATCGATTTGAAATCTATCATGGTTTCAGAGAAATCATACTCCATGTTTCGTTGTTCTTGTAAAATGTTGAACGACTATCCCAACTAAAATCAATCCACCTAACAAAAATTATTTCACACCACAGACTCATCTTGGTCAGGATCGATTTGAAATCTATCATGGTTTCAGAGAAATCATAGTCCATGGTAAGTTGTTCTTGTAGAATGTTGAACGACTACCCCAACTAAAATCTATCCACTCAACAAAAATTATTTCACACCACAGACTCATCTTGGTCAGGATCGATTTGAAATCTATCATGGTTTCAGAGAAATCATAGCCCATGGTAAGTTGTTCTTGTAGAATGTTGAACGACTACCCCAACTAAAATCTATCCACTCAACAAAAATTATTTCACACCACAGACTCATCTCGGTCAGGATCGATTTGAAATCTATCATGGTTTCAGAGAAATCATACTCCATGGTTCGTTGTTCTTGTAGAATGTTGAACGACTATCCCAACTAAAATCTATCCACTCAACAAAAATTATTTCAGAGAAATCATACTCCATGGTTCGTTGTTCTTGTAGAATGTTGAACGACTACCCCAACTAAAATCTATCCACTCAACAAAACTTATTTCACAATAGAGACTCATCTTGGTCAGGATCGATTTCAAATATATCATGGTTTCAGAAAAATCATCGTCCATGATAAGTTTTTCTTGTAGAATGTTGAACGACTATCCCAACTAAAATCTATCCACTCAACAAAAATTATTTCAGAGAAATCATACTCCATGGTAAGTTGTTCTTGTAGAATGTTGAACGACTATCCCAACTAAAATCTATCCACTGAACAAAAATTATTTCAGACCACAGACTCAACTTGGTCAGGATCGATTTGAAATCTATCATGGTTTCAGAGAAATCATAGTCCATGGTAAGTTGTTCTTGTAGAATGTTGAACGACTACCCCAACTAAAATCTATCCACTCAACAAAAATTATTTCACACCACAGACTCATCTTGGTCAGGATCGATTTGAAATCTATCATGGTTTCAGAGAAATCATACCCCATGTTTCGTTGTTCTTGTAAAATGTTGAACGACTATCCCAACTAAAATCAATCCACCTAACAAAAATTATTTCACACCACAGACTCATCTTGGTCAGGATCGATTTGAAATCTATCATGGTTTCAGAGAAATCATAGTCCATGGTAAGTTGTTCTTGTAGAATGTTGAACGACTACCCCAACTAAAATCTATCCACTCAACAAAAATTATTTCACACCACAGACTCATCTTGGTCAGGATCGATTTGAAATCTATCATGGTTTCAGAGAAATCATAGCCCATGGTAAGTTGTTCTTGTAGAATGTTGAACGACTACCCCAACTAAAATCTATCCACTCAACAAAAATTATTTCACACCACAGACTCATCTCGGTCAGGATCGATTTGAAATCTATCATGGTTTCAGAGAAATCATACTCCATGGTTCGTTGTTCTTGTAGAATGTTGAACGACTATCCCAACTAAAATCTATCCACTCAACAAAAATTATTTCAGAGAAATCATACTCCATGGTTCGTTGTTCTTGTAGAATGTTGAACGACTACCCCAACTAAAATCTATCCACTCAACAAAACTTATTTCACAATAGAGACTCATCTTGGTCAGGATCGATTTCAAATATATCATGCTTTCAGAAAAATCATCGTCCATGATAAGTTTTTCTTGTAGAATGTTGAACGACTATCCCAACTAAAATCTATCCACTCAACAAAAATTATTTCAGAGAAATCATACTCCATGGTAAGTTGTTCTTGTAGAATGTTGAACGACTATCCCAACTAAAATCTATCCACTGAACAAAAATTATTTCACACCACAGACTCATCTTGGTCAGGATCGTTTTGAAATCTATCATGGTTTCAGAGAAATCATACTCCATGGTTCGTTGTTCTTGTAAAATGTTGAACGACTTCCCCAACTAAAATCTATCCACTCAACAAAAATTATTTCACACCACAGACTCATCTTGATCAGGATCGATTTGAAATCTATCATGGTTTCAGAGAAATCATAGTCCATGGTTCGTTGTTCTTGTAGAATGTTGAACGACTACCCTAACTAAAATCTATCCACTCAACAAAAATTATTTCACACCACAGACTCATCTTGGTCAGGATCGATTTGAAATCTATCATGGTTTCAGAGAAATCATACTCCATGGTAAGTTGTTCTTGTAGAATGTTGAACGACTACACCAACTAAAATCTATCCACTCAACAAAAATTATTTCACACCACAGACTCATCTTGGTCAGGATCGATTTGAAATCTATCATGGTTTCAGAGAAATCATACTCCATGGTTCGTTGTTCTTGTAGAATGTTGAACGACTACCCCAACTAAAATCTATCCACTCAACAAAAATTATTTCATACCACAGACTCATCTTGGTCAGGATCGATTTGAAATCTATCATGGTTTCAGAGAAATAATACTCCATGATTCGTTGTTCTTGTAGAATGTTGAACGACTATCCCAACAAAAATCTATCCACTCAACAAAAATTATTTCACACCACAGACTCATCTTGGTCAGGATCGATTTGAAATCTATCATGGTTTCAGAGAAATCATACTCCATGGTAAGTTGTTCTTGTAGAATGTTGAACGACTACCCCAACTAAAATCTATCCACTCAACAAAAATTATTTCATACCACAGACTCATCTTGGTCAGGATCGATTTGAAATCTATCATGGTTTCAGAGAAATCATACTCCATGGTTCGTTGTTCTTGTAGAATGTTGAACGACTACCCCAACTAAAATCTATCCACTCAACCAAAATTATTTCACACCACAGACTCATCTTGGTCAGGATCGATTTGAAATCTATCATGGTTTCAGAGAAATCATAGTCCATGGTAAGTTGTTCTTGTAGAATGTTGAACGACTACCCCAACTAAAATCTATCCACTCAACAAAAATTATTTCAGAGAAATCATACTCCATGGTAAGTTGTTCTTGTAGAATGTTGAGCGACTACCCCTAACTAAAATCTATCCACTCAACAAAAATTATTTCACACCACAGACTCATCTTGGTCAGGATCGATTTGAAATCTATCATGGTTTCAGAGAAATCATCGTCGATGGTAAGTTGTTCTTGTAGAATGTTAAACGACTACCCCAACTAAAATCTATCCACTCAACAAAAATTATTTCAGAGAAATCATACTCCATGGTAAGTTGTTCTTGTAGAATGTTGAACGACTACCCCTAACTAAAATCTATCCACTCAACAAAAATTATTTCACACCACAGACTCATCTTGGTCAGGATCGATTTGAAATCTATCATGGTTTCAGAGAAATCATACTCCATGGTAAGTTGTTCTTGTAGAATGTTGAACGACTACCCCAACTAAAATCTATCCACTCAACGAAAATTATTTCACACCACAGACTCATCTTGGTCAGGATCGATTTGAAATCTATCATGGTTTCAGAGAAATCATACTCCATGGTAAGTTGTTCTTGTAGAATGTTGAACGACTAAACCAACTAAAATCTATCCACTCAACAAAAATTATTTCACACCACAGACTCATCTTGGTCAGGATCGATTTGAAATCTATCATGGTTTCAGAGAAATCATAGTCCATGGTAAGTTGTTCTTGTAGAATGTTGAACGACTACCCCAACTAAAATCTATCCACTCAACAAAAATTATTTCACACCACAGACTCATCTTGGTCAGGATCGATTTGAAATCTATCATGGTTTCAGAGAAATCATACTCCATGGTAAGTTGTTCTTGTAGAATGTTGAACGACTACCCCAACTAAAATCTATCCCCTCAACAAAAATTATTTCACACCACAGACTCATCTTGGACTGGATCGATTTGAAATATATCATGGTTTCAGAGAAATCATACTCCATGGTTCGTTGTTCTTGTAGAATGTTGAACGATTATCCCAACTAAAATCTATCCACTCAACAAAAATTATTTCAGAGAAATCATACTCCATGGTAAGTTGTTCTTGTAGAATGTTGAACGACTATCCCAACTAAAATCTATTCACTCAACAAAAATTATTTCAGAGAAATCATACTCCATGGTAAGTTGTTTTTGTAGAATGTTGAACGACTACCCCAACTAAAATCTATCCACTCAACAAAAATTATTTCACACCACAGACTCATCTTGGTCAGGATCGATTTGAAATCTATCATGGTTTCAGAGAAATCATACTCCATGGTTCGTTGTTCTTGTAGAATGTTGAACGACTACCCCAACTAATATCTATCCACTCAACAAAAATTATTTCACACCACAGACTCATCTTGGTCAGGATCGATTTGAAATCTATCATGGTTGCAGAGAAATCATACTCCATGGTTCGTTGTTCTTGTAGAATGTTGAACGACTAGCCCAACTAAAATCTATCCACTCAACAAAAATTATTTCACACCACAGACTCATCTTGGTCAGGATCGATTTGAAATCTATCATGGTTTCAGAGAAATAATAGTCCATGCTAAGTTGTTCTTGTAGAATGTTGAACGACTACCCCAACTAAAATCTATCCACTCAACAAAAATTATTTCACACCACAGACTCATCTTGGTCAGGATCGATTTGAAATCTATCATGGTTTCAGGGAAATCATACTCCATGGTTCGTTGTTCTTGTAGAATGTTCAACGACTACAACAACTAAAATCTATCCACCCAACAAAAATTATTTCACACCACAGACTCATCTTGGTCAGGATCGATTTGAAATCTATCATGGTTTCGGAGAAATCATACTCCATGGTTCGTTGTTCTTGTAAAATGTTGAACGACTACCCCAACTAAAATCTATCCACTCAACAAAAATTATTTCACACCACAGACTCATCTTGGCCAACTAAAATCTATCCACTCAACAAAAATTATTTCACACCACAGACTCATCTTGGTCAGGATCGATTTGAAATCTATCATGGTTTCAGAGAAAGCATAATCCATGGTAAGTTGTTCTTGTAGAATGTTGAACGACTACCCCAATTAAAATCTATCCACTCAACAAAAATTATTTCACACCACAGACTCATCTTGGTCAGGATCGATTTGAAATCTATCATGGTTTCAGAGAAATCATACTCCATGGTAAGTTGTTCTTGTAGAATGTTGAACGACTACCCCAACTAAAATCTATCCACTCAACAAAAATTATTTCACACCACAGACTCATCTTGGTCAGGATCGATTTGAAATCTATCATGGTTTCAGGGAAATCATACTCCATGGTTCGTTTTTCTTGTAGAATGTTGAACGACTATCCCAACTAAAATCTATCCACTCAACAAAAATTATTTCAGAGAAATCATACTCCATGGTTCGTTGTTCTTGTGGAATGTTGAACGACTATCCCAACTAAAATCTATCCACTCAACAAAAATTATTTCAGAGAAATCATACTCCATGGTAAGTTGTTTTTGTAGAATGTAGAACGACTACCCCAACTAAAATCCATCCACTCAATAAAAATTATTTCACACCACAGACTCATCTTGGTCAGGATCGATTTGAAATCTATCATGGTTTCAGAAAAATCATACTCCATGGTTCGTTGTTCGTGTAGAATGTTGAACGACTACCCCAACTAAAATTTATCCACTCAACAAAAATTATTTCACACCACAGACTCATCTTGGTCAGGATCGATTTGAAATCTATCATGGTTGCAGAGAAATCATACTCCATGGTTCGTTGTTCTTGTAGAATGTTGAACGACTATCCCAACTAAAATCTATCCACTCAACAAAAATTATTTCAGAGAAATCATACTCCATGGTTCGTTGTTCTTGTAGAATGTTGAACGACTACCCCAACTAAAATCTATCCACTCAACAAAAATTATTTCACACCACAGACTTATCTTGGTCAGGATCGATTCGAAATCTATCGTGGTTTCAGAGAAATCATACTCCATGGTTCGTTGTTCTTGTAAAATGTTGAACGACTACCCCAACTAAAATCTATCCACTCAACAAAAATTATTTCAGAGAAATCATACTCCATGGTAAGTTGTTCTTGTAGAATGTTGAACGACTATCCCAACTAAAATCTATCCACTCAACAAAAATTATTTCAGAGAAATCATACTCCATGGTATATTGTTCTTGTAGAATGTTGAACGACTACCCCAACTAAAATCTAACCACTCAACAAAAATTATTTCACACCACAGACTCATCTTGGTCAGGATCGATTTGAAATCTATAATGGTTTCAGAGAAATCATACTCCATGGTAAGATGTTCTTGTAGAATGTTGAACGACTATCCCAACTAAAATCTATCCACTCAACAAAAATTATTACAGAGAAATCATACTCCATGGTTCGCTGTTCTTGTAAAATGTTGAACGACTACCCCAACTAAAATCTATCCACTCAACAAAAATTATTTCACACCACAGACTCATCTTGGTCAGGATCGATTTGAAATCTATCATGGTTTCAGAGAATCATACTCCATGGTTCGTTGTTCTTGTAGAATGTTGAACGACTATCCCAACTAAAATCTATCCACTCAACAAAAATTATTTCACACCACAGACTCATCTTGGTCAGGATCGATTTGAAATCTATCATGGTTTCAGAGAAATCATACTCCATGGTAAGTTGTTCTTGTAGAATGTTGAACGACTACCCCAACTAAAATCTATCCACTCAACAAAAATTATTTCACACCACAGACCCATCTTGGTCAGGATCGATTTGAAATCTATCATGGTTTCAGAGAAATCATACTCCATGTTTCGTTGTTCTTGTAGAATGTTGAACGACTATCCCAACTAAAATCTATCCACTCAACAAAAATTATTTCAGAGAAATCATACTCCATGGTAAGTTGTTCTTGTAGAATGTTGAACGACTACCCCAACTAAAATCTATCCACTCAACAAAAATTATTTCACACCACAGACTCATCTTGGTCAGGATCGATTTGAAATCTATCATGGTTTCAGAGAAATCATACTAAATGGTAAGTTGTTCTTGTAGAATGTTGAACGACTATCCCAACTAAAATCTATCCACTCAACAAAAATTATTTCAGAGAAATCATACTCCATGGTTCGTTGTTCTTGTAGAATGTTGAACGACTACCCCAACTAAAATCTATCCACTCAACAAAAATTATTTCACACCACAGACTTATTTTGGTCAGGATCGATTCGAAATCTATCGTGGTTTCAGAGAAATCATACTCCATGGTTCGTTGTTCTTGTAAAATGTTGAACGACTACCCCAACTAAAATCTATCCACTCAACAAAAATTATTTCAGAGAAATCATACTCCATGGTAAGTTGTTCTTGTAGAATGTTGAACGACTATCCCAACTAAAATCTATCCACTCAACAAAAATTATTTCAGAGAAATCATACTCCATGGTATGTTGTTCTTGTAGAATGTTGAACGACTACCCCAACTAAAATCTAACCACTCAACAAAAATTATTTCACACCACAGACTCATCTTGGTCAGGATCGATTTGAAATCTATCATGGTTTCAGAGAAATCATACTCCATGGTAAGATGTTCTTGTAGAATGTTGAACGACTATCCCAACTAAAATCTATCCACTCAACAAAAATTATTACAGAGAAATCATACTCCATGGTTCGCTGTTCTTGTAAAATGTTGAACGACTACCCCAACTAAAATCTATCCACTCAACAAAAATTATTTCACACCACAGACTCATCTTGGTCAGGATCGATTTGAAATCTATCATGGTTTCAGAGAATCATACTCCATGGTTCGTTGTTCTTGTAGAATGTTGAACGACTATCCCAACTAAAATCTATCCACTCAACAAAAATTATTTCACACCACAGACTCATCTTGGTCAGGATCGATTTGAAATCTATCATGGTTTCAGAGAAATCATACTCCATGGTAAGTTGTTCTTGTAGAATGTTGAACGACTACCCCAACTAAAATCTATCCACTCAACAAAAATTATTTCACACCACAGACCCATCTTGGTCAGGATCGATTTGAAATCTATCATGGTTTCAGAGAAATCATACTCCATGTTTCGTTGTTCTTGTAGAATGTTGAACGACTATCCCAACTAAAATCTATCCACTCAACAAAAATTATTTCAGAGAAATCATACTCCATGGTAAGTTGTTCTTGTAGAATGTTGAACGACTACCCCAACTAAAATCTATCCACTCAACAAAAATTATTTCACACCACAGACTCATCTTGGTCAGGATCGATTTGAAATCTATCATGGTTTCAGAGAAATCATAGTCCATGGTAAGTTGTTCTTGTAGAATGTTGAACGACTACCCCAACTAAAATCTATCCACTCAACAAAAATTATTTAACACCACAGACTCATCTTGGTCAGGATCGATTTGAAATCTATCATGGTTTCAGAGAAATCATACTCCATGGTTCGTTGTTCTTGTAGAATGTTGAACGACTACCCCTAACTAAACTCTATCCACTCAAGAAAAATTATTTCACACCACAGACTCATCTTGGTCAGGATCGATTTGAAATCTATCATGGTTTCAGAGAAATCATAGTCCATGGTAAGTTGTTCTTGTAGAATGTTGAACGACTACCCCAACTAAAATCTATCCACTCAACAAAAATTATTTCACACCACAGACTCATCTTGGTCAGGATCGATTTGAAATCTATCATGGTTTCAGAGAAATCATACTCCATGGTTCGTTGTTCTTGTAGAATGTTGAACGACTACCCCTAACTAAACTCTATCCACTCAACAAAAATTATTTCACACCACAGACTCATCTTGGTCAGGATCGATTTGAAATCTATCATGGTTTCAGAGAAATCATACTCCATGGTTCGTTGTTCTTGTAGAATGTTGAACGACTATCCCAACTAAAATCTATCCACTCAACAAAAATTATTTCACACCACAGACTCATCTTGGTCAGGATCGATTTGAAATCTATCATGGTTTCAGAGAAATCATACTCCCTGGTAAGTTGTTCTTGTAGAATGTTGAACGACTACCCCAACTAAAATCTATCCACTCAACAAAAATTATTTCACACCACAGACTCATCTTGGTCAGGATCGATTTGAAATCTATCATGGTTTCAGAGAAATCATAGTCCATGGTAAGTTGTTCTTGTAGAATGTTGAACGACTACCCCAACTAAAATCTATATACTCAACAAAAATTATTTCACACCACAGACTCATCTTGATCAGGATCGATTTGAAATCTATCATGGTTTCAGGGAAATCATACTCCATGGTTCGTTGTTCTTGTAGAATGTTGAACGACTATCCCAACTAAAATCTATCCACTCAACAAAAATTATTTCACACCACAGACTCATCTTGGTCAGGATCGATTTGAAATCTATCATGGTTTCAGAGAAATCATACTCCCTGGTAAGTTGTTCTTGTAGAATGTTGAACGACTACCCCAACTAAAATCTATCCACTCAACAAAAATTATTTCACACCACAGACTCATCTTGGTCAGGATCGATTTGAAATCTATCATGGTTTCAGAGAAATCATACTCCATGGTTCGTTGTTCTTGTAGAATGTTGAACGACTATCCCAACTAAAATCTATCCACTCAACAAAAATTATTTCAGAGAAATCATACTCCATGGTTCGTTGTTCTTGTAGAATGTTGAACGACTACCCCAACTAAAATCTAACCACTCAACAAAAATTATTTCACACCACAGACTCATCTTGGTCAGGATCGATTTGAAATCTATCATGGTTTCAGAGAAATCATACTCCATGTTTCGTTGTTCTTGTAGAATATTGAACGACTATCCCAACTAAAATCTATCCACTCAACAAAAATTATTTCAGAGAAATCATACTCCATGGTAAGTTGTTCTTGTAGAATGTTGAACGACTACCCCAACTAAAATCTAACCACTCAACAAAAATTATTTCACACCACAGACCCATCTTGGTCAGGATCGATTTGAAATCTATCATGGTTTCAGAGAAATCATACTCCATGTTTCGTTGTTCTTGTAGAATGTTGAACGACTATCCCAACTAAAATCTATCCACTCAACAAAAATTATTTCAGAGAAATCATACTCCATGGTAAGTTGTTCTTGTAGAATGTTGAACGACTATCCCAACTAAAATCTATCCACTCAACAAAAATTATTTCAGAGAAATCATACTCCATGGTAAGTTGTTCTTGTAGAATGTTGAACGACTACCCCAACTAAAATCTAACCACTCAACAAAAATTATTTCACACCACAGACTCATCTTGGTCAGGATCGATTTGAAATCTATCATGGTTTCAGAGAAATCATACTCCATGTTTCGTTGTTCTTGTAGAATGTTGAACGACTATCCCAACTAAAATCTATCCACTCAACAAAAATTATTTCAGAGAAATCATACTCCATGGTAAGTTGTTCTTGTAGAATGTTGAACGACTATCCCAACTAAAATCTATCCACTCAACAAAAATTATTTCAGAGAAATCATACTCCATGGTAAGTTGTTCTTGTAGAATGTTGAACGACTACCCCAACTAAAATCTATCCACTCAACAAAAATTATTTCACACCACAGACCCATCTTGGTCAGGATCGATTTGAAATCTATCATGGTTTCAGAGAAATCATACTCCATGTTTCGTTGTTCTTGTAGAATGTTGAACGACTATCCCAACTAAAATCTATCCACTCAACAAAAATTATTTCAGAGAAATCATACTCCATGGTAAGTTGTTCTTGTAGAATGTTGAACGACTATCCCAACTAAAATCTATCCACTCAACAAAAATTATTTCAGAGAAATCATACTCCATGGTAAGTTGTTCTTGTAGAATGTTGAACGACTACCCCAACTAAAATCTAACCACTCAACAAAAATTATTTCACACCACAGACTCATCTTGGTCAGGATCGATTTGAAATCTATCATGGTTTCAGAGAAATCATACTCCATGTTTCGTTGTTCTTGTAGAATATTGAACGACTATCCCAACTAAAATCTATCCACTCAACAAAAATTATTTCAGAGAAATCATACTCCATGGTAAGTTGTTCTTGTAGAATGTTGAACGACTACCCCAACTAAAATCTAACCACTCAACAAAAATTATTTCACACCACAGACTCATCTTGGTCAGGATCGATTTGAAATCTATCATGGTTTCAGAGAAATCATACTCCATGGTAAGATGTTCTTGTAGAATGTTGAACGACTATCCCAACTAAAATCTATCCACTCAACAAAAATTATTACAGAGAAATCATACTCCATGGTTCGCTGTTCTTGTAAAATGTTGAACGACTACCCCAACTAAAATCTATCCACTCAACAAAAATTATTTCACACCACAGACTCATCTTGTTCAGGATCGATTTGAAATCTATCATGGTTTCAGAGAAATCATACTCCATGGTAAGTTGTTCTTGTAGAATGTTGAACGACTACCCCAACTAAAATCTATCCACTCAACAAAAATTATTTCACACCACAGACCCATCTTGGTCAGGATCGATTTGAAATCTATCATGGTTTCAGAGAAATCATACTCCATGTTTCGTTGTTCTTGTAGAATGTTGAACGACTATCCCAACTAAAATCTATCCACTCAACAAAAATTATTTCAGAGAAATCATACTCCATGGTAAGTTGTTCTTGTAGAATGTTGAACGACTACCCCAACTAAAATCTATCCACTCAACAAAAATTATTTCACACCACAGACTCATCTTGGTCAGGATCGATTTGAAATCTATCATGGATTCAGAGAAATCATACTCCATGGTTCGTTGTTCTTGTAAAATGTTGAACGACTATCCCAACTAAAATCTATCCACTCAACAAAAATTATTTCACACCACAGACTCATCTTGGTCAGGATCGATTTGAAATCTATCATGGTTTCAGAGAAATCATAGTCCATGGTAAGTTGTTCTTGTAGAATGTTGAACGACTACCCCAACTAAAATCTATCCACTCAACAAAAATTATTTCACACCACAGACTCATCTTGGTCAGGATCGATTTGAAATCTATCATGGTTTCAGAGAAATCATACTCCATGGTTCGTTGTTCTTGTAGAATGTTGAACGACTATCCCAACTAAAATCTATCCACTCAGCAAGAATTATTTCACACCACAGACTCATCTTGGTCAGGATCGATTTGAAATCTATCAATTTTTCAGAGAAATCATACTCCATGGTTCGTTGTTCTTGTAGAATGTTGAACGACTATCCCAACTAAAATCTATCCACTCAACAAAAATTATTTCACACCACAGACTCATCTTGGTCAGGATCGATTTGAAATCTATCATGGTTTCAGAGAAATCATACTCCCTGGTAAGTTGTTCTTGTAGAATGTTGAACGACTACCCCAACTAAAATCTATCCACTCAACAAAAATTATTTCACACCACAGAATCGATTTCAGGATCGACTTGAAATCTATCATGGTTTCAGAGAAATCATAGTCCATGGTAAGTTGTTCTTGTAGAATGTTGAACGACTGCCCCAACTAAAATCTATATACTCAACAAAAATTATTTCACACCACAGACTCATCTTGATCAGGATCGATTTGAAATCTATCATGGTTTCAGAGAAATCATACTCCATGGTTCGTTGTTCTTGTAGAATGTTGAACGACTATCCCAACTAAAATCTATCCACTCAACAAAAATTATTTCAGAGAAATCATACTCCATATTAAGTTGTTCTTGTAGAATGTTGAACGACTACCCCAACTAAAATCTATCCACTCAACAAAAATTATTTCACACCACAGACTCATCTTGGTCAGGATCGATTTGAAATCTATCATGGTTTCAGAGAAATCATACTCCATGGTTCGTTGTTCTTGTAAAATGTTGAACGACTATCCCAACTAAAATCTATCCACTCAACAAAAATTATTTCACACCACAGACTCATCTTGGTCAGGATCGATTTGAAATCTATCATGGTCTCAGAGAAATCATAGTCCATGGTAAGTTGTTCTTGTAGAATGTTGAACGACTATCCCAACTAAAATCTATCCACTCAACAAAAATTATTTCAGAGAAATCATACTCCATGGTAAGTTGTTCTTGTAGAATGTTGAACGACTACCCCAACTAAAATCTATCCACTCAACAAAAATTATTTCACACCACAGACTCATCTTGGTCAGGATCGATTTGAAATCTATCATGGTTTCAGAAAAATCATACTCCATGGTTCGTTGTTCTTGTAAAATGTTGAACGACTATCCCAACTAAAATCTATCCACTCAACAAAAATTATTTCAGAGAAATCATACTCCATGGTTCGTTGTTCTTGTAGAATGTTGAACGACTACCCCAACTAAAATCTATCCACTCAACAAAAATTATTTCACACCACAGACTCATCTTGGTCAGGATCGATTTGAAATCTATCATGGTTTCAGAGAAATCATACTCCATGGTTCGTTGTTCTTGTAGAATGTTGAACGACCATCCCAACTAAAATCTATCCACTCAACAAAAATTATTTCAGAGAAATCATACTCCATGGTTCGTTGTGCTTGTAGAATGTTGAACGACTACCCCAACTAAAATCTATCCACTCAACAAAAATTATTTCACACCACAGACTCATCTTGGTAAGGATCGATTTGAAATCTATCATGGTTTCAGAGAAATCATACTCCATGGTAAGTTGTTCTTGTAGAATGTTGAACGACTATCCCAACTAAAATCTATCCACTCAACAAAAATTATTTCAGAGAAATCATACTCCATGGTAAGTTGTTCTTGTAGAATGTTGAACGACTATCCCAACTAAAATCTATCCACTCAACAAAAATTATTTCACACCACAGACTCATCTTGGTCAGGATCGATTTGAAATCTATCATGGTTTCAGAGAAATCATACTCCATGGTTCGTTGTTCTTGTAGAATGTTGAACGACTACCCCAACTAAAATCTATCCACTCAACAAAAATTATTTCAGAGAGATCATACTCCATGGTTCGTTGTTCTTGTAGAATGTTGAACGACTACCCCAACTAAAATCTATCCACTCAACAAAAATTATTTCACACCACAGACTCATTTTGGTCAGGATCGATTTGAAATCTATCATGGTTGCAGAGAAATCATACTATATGGTTCGTTGTTCTTGTAGAATGTTGAACGACTATCCCAACTAAAATCTATCCACTCAACAAAAATTATTTCAGAGAAATCATACTCCATGGTTCGTTGTTCTTGTAGAATGTTGAACGACTTACTTACTTACTTAACGGGCTCCCGACCCGTGAAGAGTCTCTGCCTGAGACACAGCAGCCTTCCACTCTCTTCGATCCCGGGCACGCTGCTTCCAGTTATCTAGACCAAGCGCTCTGGCATCCGCGATAGCTTGATCCTTAAAACGGAGGTTCGGTCTTCCTTGTCTTCTCGAACCTGGGGGCTGTGATTCGAAGATCCTCTTTGCTGGAGCATTATTGTCCATTCGCTCGATGTGGCCGAGCCAGTGTAGTCGACGTGTTTTGGCTTTTTGGACTACATCCACATCCTGGTACAGCTCATAGAGTTCGCGGTTATATCTTCTCCTCCATTCGCCCTCCTCGCATACGGGACCGAATATCCGACGAAGAATTTTTCTTTCGAAAGTGTTCAGTATTTGCTCTGCTTTCCTGCTTATCGTCCAGCACTCGGCTCCATACAGCAGAACTGGCAGGATCAAAGTTTTGTAGAGCAAACATTTCGTCTTCCGAGTTAGGAGTTTTGACCCCATTTGTTTCGCCAAACCGAAGTAGCAGCGGTTTCCTAGGGTAAGTCTTCGTCGAATCTCCACTAAGTTGTCATTCGTGGAGTTGATATTTACTCCGAGGTAGGTAAACTCCTTAATCACTTCGAAGTTACTGTTGCCAACAGTGACGTTTTGTCCTAGGCGGTGGACAGATGCTTCTTTGTTTGTTGACAACATGTATTTGGTTTTGTCCTCACTCACTTCAAGGCCAACTCGTTTCGCCTCTTCTTCAATTGCCGTAAAAGCCTCTAACACGGCGCGCTGGGAGCGACCGATGATGTCGATGTCGTCTGCGTATCCCAGCAACTGGACAGATTTGTTGAAGATAGTGCCTTCCGTGTTTACACCTGCAGTGCGCACTATCTGTGCTCCGTCCAGGAGGTCATAAAACTCCTCCTTGATAGAGTCTTCAGCTTCGTCGGTAGGGGCGTGTGCACATATTATGCTGATGTTTTGAAATGTAGCCTTGATGCGGATCACAGCCAGGCGATCGCTGATCGGCTTAAAGTCAATTATCATTGAGCGTAGCCGATTTTACACGACGAATCCAATTTGAAACCCTAGGACGATGTTGAACGACTACCCCAACTAAAATCTATCCGCTCAACAAAAATTATTTCACACCACAGACTCATCTTGGTCAGGATCGATTTGAAATCTATCATGGTTTCAGAGAAATCATACTCCATGGTTCGTTGTTCTTGTAGAATGTTGAACGACTACCCCAACTAAAATCTATCCACTCAACAAAAATTATTTCACACCACAGACTCATCTTGGTCAGGATCGATTTGAAATCTATCATGGTTTCAGAGAAATCATACTCCATGGTTCGTTGTTCTTGTAGAATGTTGAACGACTACCCCAACTAAAATCTATCCACTCAACAAAAATTATTTCACACCACAGACTCATCTTGGTCAGGATCGATTTGAAATCTATCATGGTTTCAGAGAAATCATACTCCATGGTTCGTTGTTCTTGTAGAATGTTGAACGACTATCCCAACTAAAATCTATCCACTCAACAAAAATTATTGCACACCACAGACTCATCTTGGTCAGGATCGATTTGAAATCTATCATGGTTTCAGAGAAATCATACTCCATGGTAAGTTGTTCTTGTAGAATGTTGAACGACTACCCCAACTAAAATCTATCCACTCAACAAAAATTATTTCACACCACAGACTCATCTTGGTCAGGATCGATTTGAAATCTATCATGGTTGCAGAGAAATCATACTATATGGTTTGTTGTTCTTGTAGAATGTTGAACGACTATCCCAACTAAAATCTATCCACTCAACAAAAATTATTTCAGAGAAATCATACTCCATGGTTCGTTGTTCTTGTAGAATGTTGAACGACTACCCCAACTAAAATCTATCCAGTCAACAAAAATTATTTCACACCACAGACTCATCTTGGTCAGGATCGATTTGAAATCTATCATGGTTTCAGAGAAATCATACTCCATGGTTCGTTGTTCTTGTAGAATGTTGAACGACTACCCCAACTAAAATCTATGCACTCAACAAAAATTATTTCACACCACAGACTCATCTTGGTCAGGATCGATTTGAAATCTATCATGGTTTCAGAGAAATCATACTCCATGGTAAGTTGTTCTTGTAGAATGTTGAACGACTACCCCAACTAAAATCTATCCACTCAACAAAAATTATTTCACACCACAGACTCATCTTGGTCAGGATCGATTTGAAATCTATCATGGTTTCAGAGAAATCATACTCCATGGTTCGTTGTTCTTGTAGAATGTTGAGCGACTATCCCAACTAAAATCTATCCACTCAACAAAACTTATTTCAGAGAAATCATACTCCATGGTTCGTTGTTCTTGTAGAATGTTGAACGACTATCCCAACTAAAATCTATCCACTCAACAAAAATTATTTCACACCACAGACTCATCTTGGTCAGGATCGATTTGAAATCTATCATGGTTTCAGAGAAATCATACTCCATGGTTCGTTGTTCTTGTAGAATGTTGAACGACTATCCCAACTAAAATCTATCCACTCAACAAAAATTATTTCACACCACAGACTCATCTTGGTCAGGATCGATTTGAAATCTATCATGGTTTCAGAGAAATCATACTCCATGGTAAGTTGTTCTTGTAGAATGTTGAACGACTACCCCAACTAAAATCTATCCACTCAACAAAAATTATTTCACACCACAGACTCATCTTGGTCAGGATCGATTTGAAATCTATCATGGTTTCAGAGAAATCATACTCCATGGTTCGTTGTTCTTGTAGAATGTTGAACGACTATCCCAACTAAAATCTATCCACTCAACAAAATTTATTTCAGAGAAATCATACTCCATGTTTCGTTGTTCTTGTATAATGTTGAACGACTATCCCAACTAAAATCTATCCACTCAACAAAAATTATTTCACACCACAGACTCATCTTGGTCAGGATCGATTTGAAATCTATCATGGTTTCAGAGAGATCATACTCCATGGTTCGTTGTTCTTGTAGAATGTTGAACGACTAGCCCAACTAAAATCTATCCACTCAACAAAAATTATTTCACACCACAGACTCATCTTGGTAAGGATCGATTTGAAATCTATCATGGTTTCAGAGAAATCATAGTCCATGGTAAGTTGTTCTTGTAGAATGTTGAACGACTACCCCAACTAAAATCTATCCACTCAACAAAAATTATTTCACACCACAGACTCATCTTGGTCAGGATCGATTTGAAATCTATCATGGTTTCAGAGAAATCATACTCCATGGTAAGTTGTTCTTGTAGAATGTTGAACGACTATCCCAACTAAAATCTATCCACTCAACAAAAATTATTTCACACCACAGACTCATCTTGGTCAGGATCGATTTGAAATCTATCATGGTTTCAGAGAAATCATACTCCATGGTAAGTTGTTCTTGTAGAATGTTGAACGACTACCCCAACTAAAATCTATCCACTCAACAAAAATTATTTCACACCACAGACTCATCTTGGTCAGGATCGATTTGAAATCTATCATGGTTTCAGAGAAATCATAGTCCATGGTAAGTTGTTCTTGTAGAATGTTGAACGACTACCCCAACTAAAATCTATCCACTCAACAAAAATTATTTCACACCACAGACTCATCTTGGTCAGGATCGATTTGAAATCTATCATGGTTTCAGAGAAATCATACTCCATGGTAAGTTGTTCTTGTAGAATGTTGAACGACTACCCCAACTAAAATCTATCCACTCAACAAAAATTATTTCACACCACAGACTCATCTTGGTCAGGATCGATTTGAAATCTATCATGGTTTCAGAGAAATCATACTCCATGGTTCGTTGTTCTTGTAGAATGTTGAACGACTATCCCAACTAAACTCTATCCACTCAACAAAAATTATTTCAGAGAAATCATACTCCATGGTTCGTTGTTCTTGTAGCATGTTGAACGACTATACCAACTAAAATCTATCCACTCAACAAAAATTATTTCAGAGAAATCATACCCCATGGTAAGTTGTTCTTGTAGAATGTTGAACGACTACCCCAACTAAAATCTATCCACTCAACAAAAATTATGTCACACCACAGACTCATCTTGGTCAGGATCGATTTGAAATCTATCATGGTTGCAGAGAAATCATACTCCATGGTTCGTTGTTCTTGTAGAATGTTGAACGACTACCCCAACTAAAATCTATCTACTCAACAAAAATTATTTCACACCACATACTCATCTTGGTCAGGATCGATTTGAAATCTATCATGGTTGCAGAGAAATCATACTCCATGGTTCGTTGTTCTTGTAGGATGTTGAACGACTACCCCAACTAAAATCTATCCACTCAACAAAAATTATTTCACACCACAGACTCATCTTGGTCAGGATCGATTTGAAATCTATCATGGTTTCAGAGAAATCATACTCCATGGTTCGTTGTTCTTGTAGAATGTTGAACGACTATCCCAACTAAAATCTATCCACTCAACAAAAATTATTTCACACCACAGACTCATCTTGGTCAGGATCGATTTGAAATCTATCATGGTTTCAGAGAAATCATACTCCATGGTTCGTTGTTCTTGTAGAATGTCGAACGACTATCCCAACTAAAATCTATCCACTCAACAAAAATTATTTCAGAGAAATCATACTCCATGGTAAGTTGTTCTTGTAGAATGTTGAACGACTACCCCAACTAAAATCTATCCACTCAACAAAAATTATTTCGCACTACAGACTCATCTTGGCCAGGATCGATTTGAAATCTATCATGGTTTCAGAGAAATCATACTCCATGATTCGTTGTTCTTGTAGAATGTTGAACGACTATCCCAACTAAAATCTATCCACTCAACAAAAATTATTTCAAAGAAATCATACTCCATAGTTCGTTGTTCTTGTAGAATGTTGAACGACTACCCCAACTAAAATCTATCCACTCAACAAAAATTATTTCACACCACAGACTCATCTTGGTCAGGATCGATTTGAAATCTATCATGGTTTCAGAGAAATCATACTCCATGGTAAGTTGTTCTTGTAAAATGTTGAACGACTACCCCAACTAAAATCTATCCACTCAACAAAAATTATTTCAGAGAAATCATACTCCATGGTAAGTTGTTCTTGTAGAATGTTGAACGACTATCCCAACTAAAATCTATCCACTCAACAAAAATTATGTCACACCACAGACTCATCTTGGTCAGGATCGATTTGAAATCTATCATGGTTTCAGAGAAATCATACTCCATGGTTCGTTGTTCTTGTAGAATGTTGAACGACTATCCCAACTAAAATCTATCCACTCAACAAAAATTATTTCACACCACAGACTCATCTTGGTCAGGATCGATTTGAAATCTATCATGGTTTCAGAGAAATCATACTCCATGGTAAGTTGTTCTTGTAGAATGTTGAACGACTACCCCAACTAAAATCTATCCACTCAACAAAAATTATTTCACACCACAGACTCATCTTGGTCAGGATCGATTTGAAATCTATCATGGTTTCAGAGAAATCATACTCCATGGTTCGTTGTTCTTGTAGAATGTTGAACGACTATCCCAACTAAAATCTATCCACTCAACAAAAATTATTTCACACCACAGACTCATCTTGGTCAGGATCGATTTGAAATCTATCATGGTTTCAAAGAAATCATACTCCATGGTTCGTTGTTCTTGTAGAATGTTGAACGACTATCCCAACTAAAATCTATCCACTCAACAAAAATTATTTCAGAGAAATCATACTCCATGGTAAGTTGTTCTTGTAGAATGTTGAACGACTACCCCAACTAAAATCTATCCACTCAACAAAAATTATTTCACACCACAGACTCATCTTGGTCAGGATCGATTTGAAATCTATCATGGTTTCAGAGAAATCATAGTTCATGGTAAGTTGTTCTTGTAGAATGTTGAACGACTACCCCAACTAAAATCTATCCACTCAACAAAAATTATTTCAGAGAAAACAATTACTCCATGGTAAGTTGTTCTTGTAGAATGTTGAACGACTATCCCAACTAAAATCTATCCACTCAACAAAAATTATTTCAGAGAAATCATACTCCATGGTAAGTTGTTCTTGTAGAATATTGAACGACTACCCCAACTAAAATCTATCCACTCAATAAAAATTATTTCAGAGAAATCATACTCCATGGTAAGCTGTTCTTGTAGAATGTTGAACGACTACCCCAACTAAAATCTATCCACTCAACAAAAATTATTTCACACCACAGACTCATCTTGGTCAGGATCGATTTGAAATCTATCATGGTTTCAGAGAAATCATACTCCATGGTTCGTTGTTCTTGTAAAATGTTGAACGACTACCCCAACTAAAATCTATCCACTCAACAAAAATTATTTCAGAGAAATCATACTCCATGGTAAGTTGTTCTTGTAGAATGATGAACGACTACCCCAACTAAAATCTATCCACTCAACAAAAATTATTTCACACCACAGACTCATCTTGGTCAGGATCGATTTGAAATCTATCATGGTTTCAGAGAAATCATACTCCGTGGTTCGTTGTTTTTGTAAAATGTTGAACGACTACCCCAACTAAAATCTATCCACTCAACAAAAATTATTTCACACCACAGACTCATCTTGGTCAGGATCGATTTGAAATCTATCATGGTTTCAGAGAAATCATACTCCATGGTTCGTTGTTCTTGTAAAATGTTGAACGACTACCCCAACTAAAATCTATCCACTCAACAAAAATTATTTCACACCACAGACTCATCTTGGTCAGGATCGATTTGAAATCTATCATGGTTTCAGAGAAATCATACTCCATGGTTCGTTGTTCTTGTAAAATGTTGAACGACTACCCCAACTAAAATCTATCCACTCAACAAAAATTATTTCAGAGAAATCATACTCCATGGTTCGTTGTTCTTGTAGAATGTCGAACGACTATCCCAACTAAAATCTATCCACTCAACAAAAATTATTTCAGAGAAATCATACTCCATGGTAAGTTGTTCTTGTAGAATGTTGAACGACTACCCCAACTAAAATCTATCCACTCAACAAAAATTATTTCTCACTACAGACTCATCTTGGCCAGGATCGATTTGAAATCTATCATGGTTTCAGAGAAATCATAGTCCATGGTAAGTTGTTCTTGTAGAATGTTGAACGACTATCCCAACTAAAATCTATCCACTCAACAAAAATTATTTCAAAGAAATCATACTCCATAGTTCGTTGTTCTTGTAGAATGTTGAACGACTACCCCAACTAAAATCTATCCACTCAACAAAAATTATTTCACACCACAGACTCATCTTGGTCAGGATCGATTTGAAATCTATCATGGTTTCAGAGAAATCATACTCCATGGTAAGTTGTTCTTGTAAAATGTTGAACGACTACCCCAACTAAAATCTATCCACTCAACAAAAATTATTTCAGAGAAATCATACTCCATGGTAAGTTGTTCTTGTAGAATGTTGAACGACTATCCCAACTAAAATCTATCCACTCAACAAAAATTATGTCACACCACAGACTCATCTTGGTCACGATCGATTTGAAATCTATCATGGTTTCAGAGAAATCATACTCCATGGTTCGTTGTTCTTGTAGAATGTTGAACGACTATCCCAACTAAAATCTATCCACTCAACAAAAATTATTTCAGAGAAATCATACTCCATGGTAAGTTGTTCTTGTAGAATGTTGAACGACTACCCCAACTAAAATCTATCCACTCAACAAAATTTATTTCAGAGAAATCATACTCCATGGTAAGTTGTTCTTGTAGAATGTTGAACGACTATCCCAACTAAAATCTATCCACTCAATAAAAATTATTTCAGAGAAATCATACTCCATGGTAAGTTGTTCTTGTAGAATGTTGAACGACTACCCCAACTAAAATCTATCCACTCAACAAAAATTATTTCACACCACAGACTCATCTTGGTCAGGATCGATTTGAAATCTATCATGGTTTCAGAGAAATCATACTCCATGGTTCGTTGTTCTTGTAAAATGTTGAACGACTACCCCAACTAAAATCTATCCACTCAACAAAAATTATTTCAGAGAAATCATACTCCATGGTAAGTTGTTCTTGTAGAATGATGAACGACTACAACAACTAAAATCTATCCACTCAACAAAAATTATTTCACACCACAGACTCATCTTGGTCAGGATCGATTTGAAATCTATCATGGTTTCAGAGAAATCATACTCCGTGGTTCGTTGTTTTTGTAAAATGTTGAACGACTACCCCAACTAAAATCTATCCACTCAACAAAAATTATTTCACACCACAGACTCATCTTGGTCAGGATCGATTTGAAATCTATCATGGTTTCAGAGAAATCATACTCCATGGTTCGTTGTTCTTGTAAAATGTTGAACGACTACCCCAACTAAAATCTATCCACTCAACAAAAATTATTTCACACCACAGACTCATCTTGGTCAGGATCGATTTGAAATCTATCATGGTTTCAGAGAAATCATACTCCATGATAAGTTGTTCTTGTAGAATGTTGAACGACTACCCCAACTAAAATCTATCCACTCAACAAAAATTATTTCAGAGAAATCACACTCCATGGTAAGTTGTTCTTGTAGAATGTTGAACGACTACCCCAACTAAAATCTATCCACTCAACAAAAATTATTTCACACCACAGACTCATCTTGGTCAGGATCGATTTGAAATCTATCATGGTTTCAGAGAAATCATACTCCATGGTAAGTTGTTCTTGTAGAATGTTGAACGACTACCCCAACTAAAATCTATCCACTCAACAAAAATTATTTCAGAGAAATCATACTCCATGGTAAGTTGTTCTTGTAGAATGTTGAACGACTACCCCAACTAAAATCTATCCACTCAACAAAAATTATTTCACACCACAGACTCATCTTGGTCAGGATCGATTTGAAATCTATCATGGTTTCAGAGAAATCATACTCCATGGTTCGTTGTTCTTGTAGAATGTTGAACGACTATCCCAACTAAAATCTATCCACTCAACAAAAATTATTTCACACCACAGACTCATCTTGGTCAGGATTGATTTGAAATCTATCATGGTTTCAGAGAAATCATACTCCATGGTAAGTTGTTCTTGTAGAATGTTGAACGACTACCCCAACTAAAATCTATCCACTCAACAAAAATTATTTCAGAGAAATCATACTCCATGATAAGTTGTGCTTGTAGAATGTTGCACGACTATCCCAACTAAAATCTATCCACTCAACAAAAATTGTTTCAGAGAAATCATACTCCATGGTAAGTTGTTCTTGTAGAATGTTGAACGACTACCCCAACTAAAATCTATCCACTCAACAAAAATTATTTCAGAGAAAACAATTACTCCATGGTAAGTTGTTCTTGTAGAATGTTGAACGACTACCCCAACTAAAATCTATCCACTCAACAAAAATTATTTCACACCACACACTCATCTTGGTCAGGATCGATTTGAAATCTATCATGGTTTCAGAGAAATCATACTCCATGGTTCGTTGTTCTTGTAGAATGTTGAACGACTATCCCAACTAAAATCTATCCACTCAACAAAAATTATTTCACACCACAGACTCATCTTGGTCAGGATTGATTTGAAATCTATCATGGTTTCAGAGAAATCATACTCCATGGTAAGTTGTTCTTGTAGAATGTTGAACGACTACCCCAACTAAAATCTATCCACTCAATAAAAATTATTTCACGCCACAGACTCATCTTGGTCAGGATCGATTTGAAATCTATCATGGTTTCAGAGAAATCATACTCCATGGTTCGTTGTTCTTGTAGAATGTTGAGCGACTATCCCAACTAAAATCTATCCACTCAACAAAAATTATTTCAGAGAAATCATACTCCATGGTAAGTTGTTCTTGTAGAATGTTGAACGACTACCCCAACTAAAATCTATTCACTCAACAAAAATTATTTCACACCACAGACTCATCTTGGTCAGGATCGATTTGAAATCTATCATGGTTTCAGAGAAATCATACTCCATGATAAGTTGTTCTTGTAGAATGTTGAACGACTACCCCAACTAAAATCTATCCACTCAACAAAAATTATTTCAGAGAAATCATACTCCATGGTAAGTTGTTCTTGTAGAATGTTGAACGACTACCCCAACTAAAATCTATCCACTCAACAAAAATTATTTCAGAGAAATCATACTCCATGGTAAGTTGTTCTTGTAGAATGTTGAACGACTACCCCAACTAAAATCTATCCACTCAACAAAAATTATTTCACACCACAGACTCATCTTGGTCAGGATCGATTTGAAATCTATCATGGTTTCAGAGAAATCATAGTTCATGGTAAGTTGTTCTTGTAGAATGTTGAACGACTACCCCAACTAAAATCTATCCACTCAACAAAAATTATTTCAGAGAAAACAATTACTAAATGGTAAGTTGTTCTTGTAGAATGTTGAACGACTATCACAACTAAAATCTATCCACTCAACAAAAATTATTTCAGACCACAGACTCATCTTGGTCAGGATCGATTTGAAATCTATCATGGTTTCAGAGAAATCATACTCCATGGTTCGTTGTTCTTGTAGAATGATGAACGACTACCCCAACTAAAATCTATCCACTCAACAAAAATTATTTCAGAGAAATCATACTCCATGGTAAGTTCTTCTTGTAGAATATTGAACGACTACCCCAACTAAAATCTATCCACTCAATAAAAATTATTTCAGAGAAATCATACTCCATGGTAAGTTGTTCTTGTAGAATGTTGAACGACTACCCCAACTAAAATCTATCCACTCAACAAAAATTATTTCACACCACAGACTCATCTTGGTCAGGATCGATTTGAAATCTATCATGGTTTCAGAGAAATCATACTCCATGGTTCGTTGTTCTTGTAAAATGTTGAACGACTACCCCAACTAAAATCTATCCACTCAACAAAAATTATTTCAGAGAAATCATACTCCATGGTAAGTTGTTCTTGTAGAATGATGAACGACTACAACAACTAAAATCTATCCACTCAACAAAAATTATTTCACACCACAGACTCATCTTGGTCAGGATCGATTTGAAATCTATCATGGTTTCAGAGAAATCATACTCCGTGGTTCGTTGTTTTTGTAAAATGTTGAACGACTACCCCAACTAAAATCTATCCACTCAACAAAAATTATTTCACACCACAGACTCATCTTGGTCAGGATCGATTTGAAATCTATCATGGTTTCAGAGAAATCATACTCCATGGTTCGTTGTTCTTGTAAAATGTTGAACGACTACCCCAACTAAAATCTATCCACTCAACAAAAATTATTTCACACCACAGACTCATCTTGGTCAGGATCGATTTGAAATCTATCATGGTTTCAGAGAAATCATACTCCATGATAAGTTGTTCTTGTAGAATGTTGAACGACTACCCCAACTAAAATCTATCCACTCAACAAAAATTATTTCAGAGAAATCACACTCCATGGTAAGTTGTTCTTGTAGAATGTTGAACGACTACCCCAACTAAAATCTATCCACTCAACAAAAATTATTTCACACCACAGACTCATCTTGGTCAGGATCGATTTGAAATCTATCATGGTTTCAGAGAAATCATACTCCATGGTAAGTTGTTCTTGTAGAATGTTGAACGACTACCCCAACTAAAATCTATCCACTCAACAAAAATTATTTCAGAGAAATCATACTCCATGGTAAGTTGTTCTTGTAGAATGTTGAACGACTACCCCAACTAAAATCTATCCACTCAACAAAAATTATTTCACACCACAGACTCATCTTGGTCAGGATCGATTTGAAATCTATCATGGTTTCAGAGAAATCATACTCCATGGTTCGTTGTTCTTGTAGAATGTTGAACGACTATCCCAACTAAAATCTATCCACTCAACAAAAATTATTTCACACCACAGACTCATCTTGGTCAGGATTGATTTGAAATCTATCATGGTTTCAGAGAAATCATACTCCATGGTAAGTTGTTCTTGTAGAATGTTGAACGACTACCCCAACTAAAATCTATCCACTCAACAAAAATTATTTCAGAGAAATCATACTCCATGATAAGTTGTTCTTGTAGAATGTTGCACGACTATCCCAACTAAAATCTATCCACTCAACAAAAATTGTTTCAGAGAAATCATACTCCATGGTAAGTTGTTCTTGTAGAATGTTGAACGACTACCCCAACTAAAATCTATCCACTCAACAAAAATTGTTTCAGAGAAAACAATTACTCCATGGTAAGTTGTTCTTGTAGAATGTTGAACGACTACCCCAACTAAAATTTATCCACTCAACAAAAATTATTTCACACCACAGACTCATCTTGGTCAGGATCGATTTGAAATCTATCATGGTTTCAGAGAAATCATACTCCATGGTTCGTTGTTCTTGTAGAATGTTGAACGACTATCCCAACTAAAATCTATCCACTCAACAAAAATTATTTCACACCACAGACTCATCTTGGTCAGGATTGATTTGAAATCTATCATGGTTTCAGAGAAATCATACTCCATGGTAAGTTGTTCTTGTAGAATGTTGAACGACTACCCCAACTAAAATCTATCCACTCAACAAAAATTATTTCACACCACAGACTCATCTTGGTCAGGATCGATTTGAAATCTATCATGGTTTCAGAGAAATCATACTCCATGGTTCGTTGTTCTTGTAGAATGTTGAGCGACTATCCCAACTAAAATCTATTAACTCAACAAAAATTATTTCAGAGAAATCATACTCCATGGTAAGTTGTTCTTGTAGAATGTTGAACGACTACCCCAACTAAAATCTATTCACTCAACAAAAATTATTTCACACCACAGACTCATCTTGGTCAGGATCGATTTGAAATCTATCATGGTTTCAGAGAAATCATAGTCCATGGTAAGTTGTTCTCGTAGAATGTTGAACGACTACTCCAACTAAAATCTATCCACTCAACAAAAATTATTTCAGAGAAATCATACTCCATGATAAGTTGTTCTTGTAGAATGTTGCACGACTATCCCAACTAAAATCTATCCACTCAACAAAAATTATTTCAGAGAAATCATACTCCATGGTAAGTTGTTCTTGTAGAATGTTGAACGACTACCCCAACTAAAATCTATCCACTCAACAAACATTATTTCACACCACAGACTCATCTTGGTCAGGATCGATTTGAAATCTATCATGGTTTCAGAGAAATCATACTCCATGGTAAGTTGTTCTTGTAGAATGTTGAACGACCACCCCAACTAAAATCTATCCACTCAACAAAAATTATTTCAGAGAAATCATACTCCATGGTAAGTTGTTCTTGCAGAATGTTGAACGACTATCCCAACTAAAATCTATCCACTCAACAAAAATTATTTCACATCACAGACTCATCTTGGTCAGGATCGATTTGAAATCTAACATGGTTTCAGAGAAATCATACTCCATGGTACGTTGTTCTTGTAAAATGTTGAACGACTACCCCAACTAAAATCTATCCACTCAACAAAAATTATTTCAGAGAAGTCATACTACATGGTAAGTTGTTCTTGTAGAATGTTGAACGACTATCCCAACTAAAATCTATCCACTCAACAAAAATTATTTCACACCACAGACTCATCTTGGTCAGGATCGATTTGAAATCTATCATGGTTTAAGAGAAATCATACTCCATGGTTCGTTGTTCTTGTAGAATGTTGAACGTCTATCCCAACTAAAATCTATCCACTCAACAAAAATTATTTCACACCACAGACTCATCTTGGTCAGGATCGATTTGAAATCTATCATGGTTTCAGAGAAATCATACTCCATGGTTCGTTGTTCTTGTAGAATGTTGAACGACTACTCCAACTAAAATCTATCCACTCAACAAAAATTATTTCACACCACAGACTCATCTTGGTCAGGATCGATTTGAAATCTATCATGGTTTCAGAGAAATCATACTCCATGGTTCGTTGTTCTTGTAGAATGTTGAACGACTATCCCAACTAAAATCTATCCACTCAACAAAAATTATTTCACACCACAGACTCATCTTGGTCAGGATCGATTTGAAATCTATCATGGTTTCAGAGAAATCATACTCCATGGTTCGTTGTTCTTGTAGAATGTTGAACGACTATCCCAACTAAAATCTATCCACTCAACAAAAATTATTTCACACCACAGACTCATCTTGGTCAGGATCGATTTGAAATCTATCATGGTTTCAGAGAAATCATACTACATGGTTCGTTGTTCTTGTAGAATGTTGGAAGACTACCACAACTAAAATCTATCCACTCAACAAAAATTATTTCACACCACAGATTCATCTTGATCAGGATCGATTTGAAACCTATCATGGTTTCAGAGAAATCATAGCCCATGGTAAGTTGTTCTTGTAGAATGTTGAACGACTACCCCAACTAAAATCTATCCACTCAACAAAAATTATTTCAGAGAAATCATACTCCATGGTAAGTTGGTCTTGTAGAATGTTGAACGACTACCCCAACTAAAATCTATCCACTCAACAAAAATTATTTCAGCGAAATCATACTCCATGGTAAGTTGTTCTTGTAGAATGTTGAACGACTACCCGAACTAAAATCTATCCACTCAACAAAAATTATTTCACACCACAGACTCATCTTGGTCAGGATCGATTTGAAATCTATCATGGTTTCAGAGAAATCATACTCCATGGTTCGTTGTTCTTGTAAAATGTTGAACGACTACCCCAACTAAAATCTATCCACTCAACAAAAATTATTTCACACCACAGACTCATCTTGGTCAGGATCGATTTGAAATCTATCATGGTTTCAGAGAAATCATACTCCATGGTTCGTTGTTCTTGTAAAATGTTGAACGACTACCCCAACTAAAATCTATCCACTCAACAAAAATTATTTCACACCACAGACTCATCTTGGTCAGGATCGATTTGAAATCTATCATGGTTTCAGAGAAATCATACTCCATGGTTCGTTGTTCTTGTAAAATGTTGAACGACTACCCCAACTAAAATCCATCCACTCAACAAAAATTATTTCAGAGAAATCATACTCCATGGTAAGTTGTTCTTGTAGAATGTTGAACGACTATCACAACTAAAATCTATCCACTCAACAAAAATTATTTCACACCACAGACTCATCTTGGTCAGGATCGATTTGAAATCTATCATGGTTTCAGAGAAATCATACTCCATGGTTCGTTGTTCTTGTAAAATGTTGAACGACTACCCCAACTAAAATCTATTTACTCAACAAAAATTATTTCACACCACAGACTCATCTTGGTCAGGATCGATTTGAAATCTATCATGGTTTCAGAGAAATCATACTCCATGGTTCGTTGTTCTTGTAAAATGTTGAACGACTACCGCAACTGAAATCTATCCACTCAACAAAAATTATTTCACACCACAGACTCATCTTGGTCAGGATCGATTTGAAATCTATCATGGTTTCAGAGAAATCATACTCCATGGTTCGTTGTTCTTGTAAAATGTTGAACGACTACCCCAACTAAAATCTATCCACTCAACAAAAATTATTTAACAGAAATCATACTCCATGGTAAGTTGTTCTTGTAGAATGTTGAACGACTATCACAACTAAAATCTATCCACTCAACAAAAATTATTTCAGACCACAGACTCATCTTGGTCAGGATCGATTTGAAATCTATCATGGTTTCAGAGAGATCATACTCCATGGTAAGTTGATCTTGTAGAATGTTGAACGACTACCCCTAACTAAAATCTATCCACTCAACAAAAATTATTTCAGAGAAATCATACTCCATGGTAAGTTGTTCTTGTAGAATGTTGAACGACTACCCCAACTAAAATCTATCCACTCAACAAAAATTATTTCACACCACAGACTCATCTTGGTCAGGATCGATTTGAAATCTATCATGGTTTCAGAGAAATCATACTCCATGGTTCGTTGTTCTTGTAAAATGTTGAACGACTACCCCAACTAAAATCTATCCACTCAACAAAAATTATTTCACACCACAGACTCATCTTGGTCAGGATCGATTTGAAATCTATCATGGTTTCAGCGAAATCATACTCCATGGTTCGTTGTTCTTGTAAAATGTTGAACGACTACCCCAACTAAAATCTATCCACTCAACAAAAATTATTTCAGAGAAATCATACTCCATGGTAAGTTGTTCTCGTAGAATGTTGAACGACTATCCCAACTAAAATCTATCCACTCAACAAAAATTATTTCAGAGAAATCATACTCCATGGTAAGTTGCTCTTGTAGAATGTTGAACGACTAACCCTAACTAAAATCTATCCACTCAACAAAAATTATTTCACACCACAGACTCATCTTGGTCAGGATCGATTTGAAATCTATCATGGTTTCAGAGAAATCATACTCCATGGTTCGTTGTTCTTGTAGAATGTTGAACGACTACCCCAACTAAAATCTATCCACTGAACAAAAATTATTTCACACCACAGACTCATCTTGGTCAGGATCGATTTGAAATCTATCATGGTTTCAGAGAAATCATACTCCATGGTTCGTTGTTCTTGTAGAATGTTGAACGACTATCCCAACTAAAATCTATCCACTCAACAAAAATTATTTCACACCACAGACTCATCTTGGTCAGGATCGATTTGAAGTCTATCATGGTTTCAGAGAAATCATACTCCATGGTTCGTTGTTCTTGTAGAATGTTGAACGACTACCCCAACTAAAATCTATCCACTCAACAAAAATTATTTCAGAGAAATCATACTCCATGGTAAGTTGTTCTTGTAGAATGTTGAACGACTACCCCTAACTAAAATCTATCCACTCAACAAAAATTATTTCACACCACAGACTCATCTTGGTCAGGATCGATTTGAAATCTATCATGGTTTCAGAGAAATCATACTCCATGGTAAGTTGATCTTGTAGAATGTTGAACGACTACCCCTAACTGAAATCTATCCACTCAACAAAAATTATTTCAGAGAAATCATACTCCATGGTAAGTTGTTCTTGTAGAATGTTGAACGACTACCGCAACTAAAATCTATCCACTCAACAAAAATTATTTCACACCACAGACTCATCTTGGTCAGGATCGATTTGAAATCTATCATGGTTTCAGAGAAATCATACTCCATGGTTCGTTGTTCTTGTAAAATGTTGAACGACTACCCCAACTAAAATCTATCCACTCAACAAAAATTATTTCACACCACAGACTCATCTTGGTCAGGATCGATTTGAAATCTATCATGGTTTCAGAGAAATCATACTCCATGGTTCGTTGTTCTTGTAAAATGTTGAACGACTACCCCAACTAAAATCTATCCACTCAACAAAAATTATTTCACACCACAGACTCATCTTGGTCAGGATCGATTTGAAATCTATCATGGTTTCAGAGAAATCATACCATGGTTCCATGGTTCGTTGTTCTTGTAAAATGTTGAACGACTACCCCAAATAAAATCTATCCACTCAACAAAAATTATTTCAGAGAAATCATACTCCATGGTTCGCTGTTCTTGTAGAATGTTGAACGACTACCCCAACTAAAATCTATCCACTCAACAAAAATTATTTCACACCACAGACTCATCTTGGTCAGGATCGATTTGAAATCTATCATGGTTTCAGAGAAATCATACTCCATGGTTCGTTGTTCTTGTAAAATGTTGAACGACTACCCCAACTAAAATCTATCCACTCAACAAAAATTATTTCACACCACAGACTCATCTTGGTCAGGATCGATTTGAAATCTATCATGGTTTCAGAGAAATCATACTCCATCTTTCGTTGTTCTTGTAAAATGTTGAACGACTACCCCAACTAAAATCTATCCACTCAACAAAAATTATTTCACACCACAGACTCATCTTGGTCAGGATCGATTTGAAATCTATCATGGTTTCAGAGAAATCATACTCCATGGTTCGTTGTTCTTGTAAAATGTTGAACGACTACCCCAACTAAAATCTATCCACTCAACAAAAATTATTTCAGAGAAATCATACTCCATGGTAAGTTGTTCTTGTAGAATGTTGAACGACTACCCCAACTAAAATCTATCCACTCAACAAAAATTATTTCACACCACAGACTCATCTTGGTCAGGATCGATTTGAAATCTATCATGCTTTCAGAGAAATCATACTCCATGGTTCGTTGTTCTTGTAAAATGTTGAACGACTACCCCAACTAAAATCTATCCACTCAACAAAAATTATTTCACACCACAGACTCATCTCGGTCAGGATCGATTTGAAATCTATCATGGTTTCAGCGAAGTCATACTCCATGGTTCGTTGTTCTTGTAAAATGTTGAACGACTACCCCAACTAAAATCTATCCACTCAACAAAAATTATTTCACACCACAGACTCATCTTGGTCAGGATCGATTTGAAATCTATCATGGTTTCAGAGAAATCATACTCCATGGTTCGTTGTTCTTGTAAAATGTTGAACGACTACCCCAACTAAAATCTATCCACTCAATAAAAATTATTTCAGAGAAATCATACTCCATGGTAAGTTGTTCTTGTAGAATGTTGAACGACTATCCCAACTAAAATCTATCCACTCAACAAAAATTATTTCACACCACAGACTCATCTTGGTCAGGATCGATTTGAAATCTATCATGGTTTCAGAGAAATCATACTCCATGGTAAGTTGTTCTTGTAGAATGTTGAACGACTACCCCTAACTAAAATCTATCCACTCAACAAAAATTATTTCACACCACAGACTCATCTTGGTCAGGATCGATTTGAAATCTATCATGGTTTCAGAGAAATCATACTCCATGGTTCGTTGTTCTTGTAGAATGGTGAACGACTACCCCAACTAAAATCTATCCACTCAACAAAAATTATTTCAGAGAAATCATACTCCATGGTAAGTTGTTCTTGTAGAATGTTGAACGACTACCCCAACTAAAATCTATCCACTCAACAAAAATTATTTCACACCACAGACTCATCTTGGTCAGGATCGATTTGTAATCTATCATGGTTTCAAAGAAATCATAGTCCATGGTAAGTTGTTCTTGTAGAATGTTGAACGACTACCCCAACTAAAATCTATCCACTCAATAAAAATTATTTCAGAGAAATCATACTCCATGGTAAGTTGTTCTTGTAGAATGTTGAACGACTACCCCAACTAAAATCTATCCACTCAACAAAAATTATTTCACACCACAGACTCATCTTGGTCATAATCGATTTGAAATCTATCATGGTTTCAGAGAAATCATACTCCATGGTTCGTTGTTCTTGTAAAATGTTGAACGACTACCCAAACTAAAATCTATCCACTCAACAAAAATTATTTCAGAGAAATCATACTCCATGGTAAGTTGTTCTTGTAGAATGTTGAACGATTAACCCTAACTAAAATCTATCCACTCAACAAAAATTATTTCACACCACAGACTCATCTTGGTCAGGATCGATTTGAAATCTATCATGGTTTCAGAGAAATCATACTCCATGGTTCGTTGTTCTTGTAGAATGTTGAACGACTATCCCAACTAAAATCTATCCACTCAACAAAAATTATTTCACACCACAGACTCATCTTGGTCAGGATCGATTTGAAATCTATCATGGTTTCAGAGAAATCATACTCCATGGTAAGTTGTTCTTGTAGAATGTTGAACGACTATCCCAACTAAAATCTATCCACTCAACAAAAATTATTTCAGAGAAATTGTGCTCCATGGTTCGTTGTTCTTGTAGAATGTTGAACGACTACCCCAACTAAAATCTATCCACTCAACAAAAATTATTTCACACCACAGACTCATCTTGGTCAGGATCGATTTGAAATCTATCATGGTTTCAGAGAAATCATAGTCCATGGTTCGTTGTTCTTGTAGAATGTTGAACGACTATCCCAACTAAAATCTATCCACTCAACAAAAATTATTTCACACCACAGACTCATCTTGGTCAGGATCGATTTGAAATCTATCATGGTTTCAGAGAAATCATACTCCATGGTAAGTTGTTCTTGTAGAATGTTGAACGACTATCCCAACCAAAATCTATCCACTCAACAAAAATTATTTCACACCACAGACTCATCTTGGTCAGGATCGATTTGAAATCTATCATGGTTTCAGAGAAATCATACTCCATGGTTCGTTGTTCTTGTAGAATGTTGAACGACTATCCCAACTAAAATCTATCCACTCAACAAAAATTATTTCACACCACAGACTCATCTTGGTCAGGATCGATTTGAAATCTATCATGGTTTCAGAGAAATCATACTCCATGGTAAGTTGTTCTTGTAGAATGTTGAACGACTATCCCAACTAAAATCTATCCACTCAACAAAAATTATTTCAGAGAAATTGTGCTCCATGGTTCGTTGTTCTTGTAGAATGTTGAACGACTACCCCAACTAAAATCTATCCACTCAACAAAAATTATTTCACACCACAGACTCATCTTGGTCAGGATCGATTTGAAATCTATCATGGTTTCAGAGAAATCATAGTCCATGGTTCGTTGTTCTTGTAGAATGGTGAACGACTACCCCAACTAAAATCTATCCACTCAACAAAAATTATTTCACACCACAGACTCATCTTGGTCAGGATCGATTTGAAATCTATCATGGTTTCAGAGAAATCATACTCCATGGTAAGTTGTTCTTGTAGAATGTTGAACGACTACCCCAACTAAAATCTATCCACTCAACAAAAATTATTTCACACCACAGACTCATCTTGGTCAGGATCGATTTGAAATCTATCATGGTTTCAGAGAAATCATACTCCATGGTTCGTTGTTCTTGTAGAATGGTGAACGACTACCCCAACTAAAATCTATCCACTCAACAAAAATTATTTCACACCACAGACTCATCTTGGTCAGGATCGATTTGAAATCTATCATGGTTTCAGAGAAATCATAGTCCATGGTAAGTTGTTCTTGTAGAATGTTGAACAACTACCCCAACTAAAATCTATATACTCAACAAAAATTATTTCACACCACAGACTCATCTTGGTCAAGATCGATTTGAAATCTATCATGGTTTCAGAGAAATCATACTTTATGGTTCGTTGTTCTTGTAGAATGTTGAACGACTACCCCAACTAAAACCTATCCACTCAGCAAAAATTATTTCACACCACAGACTCATCTTGGTCAGAATCGATTTGAAATCTATCATGGTTTCAGAGAAATCATACTCCATGGTAAGTTTTTCTTGTAGAATGTTGAACGACTATCCCAACTAAAATCTATCCACTCAACAAAAATTATTTCAGAGAAATCATACTCCATGGTAAGTTGTTCTTGTAGAATGTTGAACGACTACCCCAACTAAAATCTATCCACTCAACAAAAATTATTTCACACCACAGACTCATCTTGGTCAGGATCGATTTGAAATCTATCATGGTTTCAGAGAAATCATACTCCATGGTAAGTTGTTCTTGTAGAATGTTGAACGACTACCCCAACTAAAATCTATCCACTCAACAAAAATTATTTCACACCACAGACTCATCTTGGTCAGGATCGATTTGAAATCTATCATGGTTGCAGAGAAATCATACTCCATGGTTCGTTGTTCTTGTAGAATGTTGAACGACTACCCCAACTAAAATCTATCCACTCAACAAAAATTATTTCACACCACAGACTCATCTTGGTCAGGATCGATTTGAAATCTATCATGGTTTCAGAGAAATCATACTCCATGGTAAGTTGTTCTTGTAGAATGTTGAACGACTACCCCAACTAAAATCTATCCACTCAACAAAAATTATTTCACACCACAGACTCATCTGGTTCAGGATCGATTTGAAATCTATCATGGTTTCAGATAAATCACACTCCATGGTAAGTTGTTCTTGTAAAATGTTGAACGACTATCCCAACTAAAATCTATCCACTCAACAAAAATTATTTCAGAGAAATCATACTCCATGATTCGTTGTTCTTGTAGAATGTTGAACGACTACCCCAACTAAAATCTATCCACTCAACAAAAATTATTTCACACCACAGACTCATCTTGGTCAGGATCGATTTGAAATCTATCATTCTTTCACAGAAATCATACTCCATGGTAAGTTGTTCTTGTAGAATGTTGAACGACTATCCCAACTAAAATCTATCCACTCAACAAAAATTATTTCAGAGAAATCATACTCCATGGTAAGTTGTTCTTGTAGAATGTTGAACGACTACCCCAACTAAAATCTATCCACTCAACAAAAATTATTTCACACCACAGACTCATCTTGGTCAGGATCGATTTGAAATCTATCATGGTTTCAGAGAAATCATACTCCATGGTAAGTTGTTCTTGTAGAATGTTGAACGACTACCCCAACTAAAATCTATCCACTCAACAAAAATTATTTCACACCACAGACTCATCTTGGTCAGGATCGATTTGAAATCTATCATGGTTGCAGAGAAATCATACTCCATGGTTCGTTGTTCTTGTAGAATGTTGAACGACTACCCCAACTAAAATCTATCCACTCAACAAAAATTATTTCACACCACAGACTCATCTTGGTCAGGATCGATTTGAAATCTATCATGGTTTCAGAGAAATCATACTCCATGGTAAGTTGTTCTTGTAGAATGTTGAACGACTACCCCAACTAAAATCTATCCACTCAACAAAAATTATTTCACACCACAGACTCATCTTGTTCAGGATCGATTTGAAATCTATCATGGTTTCAGAGAAATCACACTCCATGGTAAGTTGTTCTTGTAAAATGTTGAACGACTATCCCAACTAAAATCTATTAACTCAACAAAAATTATTTCAGAGAAATCATACTCCATGATTCGTTGTTCTTGTAGAATGTTGAACGACTACCCCAACTAAAATCTATCCACTCAACAAAAATTATTTCACACCACAGACTCATCTTGGTCAGGATCGATTTGAAATCTATCATGGTTGCAGAGAAATCATACTCCATGGTAAGTTGTTCTTGTAGAATGTTGAACGACTATCCCAACTAAAATCTATCCACTCAACAAAAATTATTTCAGAGAAATCATACTCCATGGTAAGTTGTTCTTGTAGAATGTTGAACGACTACCCCAACTAAAATCTATCCACTCAACAAAAATTATTTCACACCACAGACTCATCTTGGTCAGGATCGATTTGAAATCTATCATGGTTTCAGAGAAATCATACTCCATGGTTCGTTGTTCTTGTAGAATGGTGAACGACTACCCCAACTAAAATCTATCCACTCAACAAAAATTATTTCACACCACAGACTCATCTTGGTCAGGATCGATTTGAAATCTATCATGGTTTCAGAGAAATCATAGTCCATGGTAAGTTGTTCTTGTAGAATGTTGAATGACTACCCCAACTAAAATCTATCCACTCAACAAAAATTATTTCACACCACAGACTCATCTTGGTCAAGATCGATTTGAAATCTATCATGGTTTCAGAGAAATCATACTTTATGGTTCGTTGTTCTTGTAGAATGTTGAACGACTACCCCAACTAAAACCTATCCACTCAGCAAAAATTATTTCACACCACAGACTCATCTTGGTCAGAATCGATTTGAAATCTATCATGGTTTCAGAGAAATCATACTCCATGGTAAGTTTTTCTTGTAGAATGTTGAACGACTATCCCAACTAAAATCTATCCACTCAACAAAAATTATTTCAGAGAAATCATACTCCATGGTAAGTTGTTCTTGTAGAATGTTGAACGACTACCCCAACTAAAATCTATCCACTCAACAAAAATTATTTCACACCACAGACTCATCGATTTGAAATCTATCATGGTTTCAGAGAAATCATACTCCATGGTAAGTTGTTCTTGTAGAATGTTGAACGACTACCAAAACTAAAATCTATCCACTCAACAAAAATTATTTCACACCACAGACTCATCTTGGTCAGGATCGATTTGAAATCTATCATGGTTGCAGAGAAATCATACTCCATGGTTCGTTGTTCTTGTAGAATGTTGAACGACTACCCCAACTAAAATCTATCCACTCAACAAAAATTATTTCACACCACAGACTCATCTTGGTCAGGATCGATTTGAAATCTATCATGGTTTCAGAGAAATCATACTCCATGGTAAGTTGTTCTTGTAGAATGTTGAACGACTACCCCAACTAAAATCTATCCACTCAACAAAAATTATTTCACACCACAGACTCATCTTGTTCAGGATCGATTTGAAATCTATCATGGTTTCAGAGAAATCACACTCCATGGTAAGTTGTTCTTGTAAAATGTTGAACGACTATCCCAACTAAAATCTATCCACTCAACAAAAATTATTTCAGAGAAATCATACTCCATGATTCGTTGTTCTTGTAGAATGTTCAACGACTACCCCAACTAAAATCTATCCACTCAACAAAAATTATTTCACACCACAGACTCATCTTGGTCAGGATCGATTTGAAATCTATCATAGTTTCACAGAAATCATACTCCATGGTAAGTTGTTCTTGTAGAATGTTGAACGACTATCCCAACTAAAATCTATTAACTCAACAAAAATTATTTCAGAGAAATCATACTCCATGGTAAGTTGTTCTTGTAGAATGTTGAACGACTACCCCAACTAAAATCTATCCACTCAACAAAAATTATTTCACACCACAGACTCATCTTGGTCAGGATCGATTTGAAATCTATCATGGTTTCAGAGAAATCATACTCCATGGTAAGTTGTTCTTGTAGAACGTTGAACAACTATCCCAACTAAAATCTATCCACTCAACAAAAATTATTTCAAAGAAATCATACTCCATGCTTCGTTGTTCTTGTAGAATGTTGAACGACTACTCCTAACTAAGTAAAATCTATCCACTCAACAAAAATTATTTCACACCACAGACTCATCTTGGTCAGGATCGATTTGAAATCTATCATGGTTTCAGAGAAATCATACTCCATGGTAAGTTGTTCTTGTAAAATGTTGAACGACTATCCCAACTAAAATCTATCCACTCAACAAAAATTATTTCAGACAAATCATACTCCATGGTTCGTTGTTCTTGTAGAATGTTGAACGACTACCCCAACTAAAATCTATCCACTCAACAAAAATTATTTCACACCACAGACTCATCTTGGTCAGGATCGATTTGAAATCTATCATGGTTTCAGAGAAATTCGTTGTTCGTTGTTCATGTAGAATGTTGAACGACTACCCCAACTAAAATCTATCCACTCAACAAAAATTATTTCACACCACAGACTCATCTTGGTCAGGATCGATTTGAAATCTATCATGGTTTCAGAGAAATCATACTCCATGGTTCGTTGTTATTGTAAAATGTTGAACGACTATCCCAACTAAAATCTATCCACTCAACAAAAATTATTTCAGAGAAATCATACTCCATATTAAGTTGTTCTTGTAGAATGTTGAACGACTACCCCAACTAAAATCTATCCACTCAACAAAAATTCTTTCACACCACAGACTCATCTTGGTCAGGATCGATTTGAAATCTATCATGGTTTCAGAGAAATCATACTCCATGGTTCGTTGTTATTGTAAAATGTTGAACAACTATCCCAACTAAAATCTATCCACTCAACAAAAATTATTTCAGAGAAATCATACTCCATGGTAAGTTGTTCTTGTAGAATGTTGAACGACTACCCCAACTAAAATCTATCCACTCAACAAAAATTCTTTCACACCACAGACTCATCTTGGTCAGGATCGATTTGAAATCTATCATGGTTTCAGAGAAATCATAATCCATAGTTCGCTGTTCTTGTAGAATGTTGAACGACTACCCCAACTAAAATCTATCCACTCAACAAAAATTACTTCACACCACAGACTCATCTTGGTCAGGATCGATTTGAAATCTATCATGGTTTCAGAGAAATTATACTCCATGGTTCGTTGTTCTTGTAGAATGTTGAACGACTACCCCCAACTAAAATCTATCCACTCAACAAAAATTATTTCACACCACAGACTCATCTTGGTCAGGATCGATTTGAAATCTATCATGGTTTCAGAGAAATCATACTCCATGGTTCGTTTTTCTTGTAGAATGTTGAACGACTACCCCTAACTAAAATCTATCCACTCCACAAAAATTATTTCACACCACAGACTCATCTTGGTCAGGATCGATTTGAAATCTATCATGGTTTCAGAGAAATCATACTCCATGGTTCGTTGTTCTTCTAGAATATTGAACGACTATCCCAACTAAAATCTATCCACTCAACAAAAATTATTTCAGAGAAATCATACTCCATTTTAAGTTGTTCTTGTAGAATGTTGAACGACTACCCCAACTAAAATCTATCCACTCAACAAAAATTATTTCACACCACAGACTCATCTTGGTCAGGATCGATTTGAAATCTATCATGGTTTCAGAGAAATCATACTCCATGGTAAGTTGTTCTTGTAGAATGTTGAACGACACTCAACAAAAAATATTTCACACCACAGACTCATCTTGGTCAGGATCGATTTGAAATCTATCATGGTTTCAGAGAAATCATACTCCATGGTTCGTTGTTCTTGTAGAATGTTGAACGACTACCCCAACTAAAATCTATCCACTCAACAAAAATTATTTCACACCACAGACTCATCTTGGTCAGGATCGATTTGAAATCTATCATGGTTTCAGAGAAATCATGCTCCATGGTTCGTTGTTCTTGTAGAATGTTGAACGACTACCCCTAACTAAAATCTATCCACTCAACAAAAATTATTTCACACCACAGACTCATCTTGGTCAGGATCGATTTGAAATCTATCATGGTTTCAGAGAAATCATACTCCATGGTTCGTTGTTCTTGTAGAATGTTGAACGACTATCCCAACTAAAATCTATCCACTCAACAAAAATTATTTCAGAGAAATCATACTCCATGGTAAGTTGTTCTTGTAGAATGTTGAACGACTACCCCAACTAAAATCTATCCACTCAACAAAAATTATTTCACACCACAGTTTTATCTTGGTCAGGATCGATTTGAAATCTATCATGGTTTCAGAGAAATTATACTCCATGGTTCGTTGTTCTTGTAGAATGTTGAACGACTACCCCCAACTAAAATCTATCCACTCAACAAAAATTATTTCACACCACAGACTCATCTTGGTCAGGATCGATTTGAAATCTATCATGGTTTCAGAGAAATCATACTCCATGGTTCGTTTTTCTTGTAGAATGTTGAACGACTACCCCTAACTAAAATCTATCCACTCCACAAAAATTATTTCACACCACAGACTCATCTTGGTCAGGATCGATTTGAAATCTATCATGGTTTCAGAGAAATCATACTCCATGGTTCGTTGTTCTTCTAGAATATTGAACGACTATCCCAACTAAAATCTATCCACTCAACAAAAATTATTTCAGAGAAATCATACTCCATTTTAAGTTGTTCTTGTAGAATGTTGAACGACTACCCCAACTAAAATCTATCCACTCAACAAAAATTATTTCACACCACAGACTCATCTTGGTCAGGATCGATTTGAAATCTATCATGGTTTCAGAGAAATCATAGTCCATGGTAAGTTGTTCTTGTAGAATGTTGAACGACTACCTCAACTAAAATCTATCCACTCAACAAAAATGATTTCACACCACAGACTCATCTTGGTCAGGATCGATTTGAAATCTATCATGGTTTCAGAGAAATCATACTCCATGATTCGTTGTTCTTGTAAAATGTTGAACGTCTACCCCAACTAAAATCTATCCACTCAACAAAAATTATTTCACACCACAGACTCATCTTGGTCAGGATCGATTTGAAATCTATCATGGTTTCAGAGAAATCATACTCCATGGTTCGTTGTTCTTGTAAAATGTTGAACGACTACAACAACTAAAATCTATCCACTCAACAAAAATTATTTCAGAGAAATCATACTCCATGGTAAGTTGTTCTTGTAGAATGTTGAACGACTATCCCAACTAAAATCTATCCACTCAACAAAAATTATTTCAGAGAAATCATACTCCATGGTTCGTTGTTCTTGTAGAATGTTGAACGACTACCCCAACTAAAATCTATCCACTCAACAAAAATTATTTCACACCACAGACTCATCTTGGTCAGGATCGATTTGAAATCTATCATGGTTTCAGAGAAATCATACTCCATGGTTCGTTGTTCTTGTAGAATGTTGAACGACTACCCCAACTAAAATCTATCCACTCAACAAAAATTACTTCACACCACAGACTCATCTTGGTCAGGATCGATTTGAAATCTTTCATGGTTTCAGAGAAATCATACTCCATGGTTCGTTGTTCTTGTAGAATGTTGAACGACTACCCCAACTAAAATTTATCCACTCAAAAAAAATTATTTCACACCACAGACTCATCTTGGTCAGGATCGATTTGAAATCTATCATGGTTTCAGAGAAATTATACTCCATGGTTCGTTGTTCTTGTAGAATGTTGAACGACTTTCCCCCAACTAAAATCTATCCACTCAACAAAAATTATTTCACACCACAGACTCATCTTGGTCAGGATCGATTTGAAATCTATCATGGTTTCAGAGAAATCATACTCCATGGTTCGTTTTTCTTGTAGAATGTTGAACGACTACCCCTAACTAAAATTTATCCACTCAACAAAAATTATTTCACACCACAGACTCATCTTGGTCAGGATCGATTTGAAATCTATCATGGTTTCAGAGAAATCATACTCCATGGTTCGTTGTTCTTGTAGAATATTGAACGACTATCCCAACTAGAATCTATCCACTCAACAAAAATTATTTCAGAGAAATCATACTCCATGGTAAGTTGTTCTTGTAGAATGTTGAACGACTATCCCAACTAAAATCTATCCACTCAACAAAAATTATTTCACACCACAGACTCATCTTGGTCAGGATCGATTTGAAATCTATCATGGTTTCAGAGAAATCATACTCCATGGTAAGTTGTTCTTGTAGAATGTTGAACGACTACCCCTAACTAAAATCTATCCACTCAACAAAAATTATTTCACACCACAGACTCATCTTGGTCAGGATCGATTTGAAATCTATCATGGTTTCAGAGAAATCATACTCCATGGTTCGTTGTTCTTGTAGAATATTGAACGACTATCCCAACTAGAATCTATCCACTCAACAAAAATTATTTCAGAGAAATCATACTCCATGGTAAGTTGTTCTTGTAGAATGTTGAACGACTATCCCAACTAAAATCTATCCACTCAACAAAAATTATTTCACACCACAGACTCATCTCGGTCAGGATCGATTTGAAATCTATCATGGTTTCAGAGAAATCATACTCCATGGTTCGTTGTTCTTGTAAAATGTTGAACGACTACCCCAACTAAAATCTATCCACTCAACAAAAATTATTTCAGAGAAATCATACTCCATGGTAAGTTGTTCTTGTAGAATGTTGAACGACTATCCCAACTAAAATCTATCCACTCAACAAAAATTATTTCACACCACAGACTCATCTTGGTCAGGATCGATTTGAAATCTATCATGGTTTCAGAGAAATCATACTCCATGGTAAGTTGTTCTTGTAGAATGTTGAACGACTATCCCAACTAAAATCTATCCACTCAACAAAAATTATTTCACACCACAGACTCATCTTGGTCAGGATCGATTTGAAATCTATCATGGTTTCAGAGAAATCATACTCCATGGTTCGTTTTTCTTGTAGAATGTTGAACGACTACCCCTAACTAAAATCTATCCACTCAACAAAAATTATTTCACACCACAGACTCATCTTGGTCAGGATCGATTTGAAATCTATTATGGTTTCAGAGAAATCATACTCCATGGTTCGTTGTTCTTGTAGAATATTGAACGACTATCCCAACTAAAATCTATCCACTCAACAAAAATTTTTTCGGAGAAATCATACTCCATGGTAAGTTGTTCTTGTAGAATGTTGAACGACTAAAATCTGTCCACTCAACAAAAATTATTTCACACCACAGACTCATCTTGGTCAGGATCGATTTGAAATCTATCATGGTTTCAGAGAAATCATACTCCATGGTTCGTTGTTCTTGTAGAATGTTGAACGACTACCCCAACTAAAATCTATCCACTCAACAAAAATTATTTCACACCACAGACTCATCTTGGTCAGGATCGATTTGAAATCTATCATGGTTTCAGAGATATCATACTCCATGGTTCGTTGTTCTTGTAGAATGTTGAACGACTACCCCTAACTAAAATCTATCCACTCAACAAAAATTATTTCACACCACAGACTCATCTTGGTCAGGATCGATTTGAAATCTATCATGGTTTCAGAGAAATCATACTCCATGGTTCGTTGTTCTTGTAGAATGTTGAACGACTATCTTAACTAAAATCTCTCCACTCAACAAAAATTTTTTCAGGGAAATCATACTCCATGGTTCGTTGTTCTTGTAGAATGTTGAACGACTACCCCAACTAAAATCTATCCACTCAACAAAAATTATTTCACACCACAGTCTCATCTTGGTCAGGATCGATTTGAAATCTATCATGGTTTCAGAGAAATCATACTCCATGGTTCGTTGTTCTTGTAGAATGTTGAACGACTATCCCAACTAAAATCTATCCACTCAACAAAAATTATTTCACACCACAGACTCATCTTGGTCATAATCGATTTGAAATCTATCATGGTTTCAGAGAAATCATACTCCATGGTTCGTTTTTCTTGTAGAACGTTGAACGACTACCCCAACTAAAATCTATCCACTCAACAAAAATTATTTCAGAGAAATCATACTCCATGGTAAGTTGTTCTTGTAGAATGTTGAACGACTATCCCAACTAAAATCTATCCACTCAATAAAAATTATTTCACACCACAGACTCATCTTGGTCAGGATCGATTTGAAATCTATCATGGTTTCAGAGAAATCATACTCCATGGTAAGTTGTTCTTGTAGAATGTTGAACGACTACCCCAACTAAAATCTATCCAGTCAACAAAAATTATTTCACACCACAGACTCATCTTGGTCAGGATCGATTTGAAATCTATCATGGTTTCAGAGAAATCATAGTCTTGTTCTTGTAGAATGTTGAACGACTACCCCAACTAAAATCTATCCACTCAACAAAAATTATTTCACACCACAGACTCATCTTGGTCAGGATCGATTTGAAATCTATCATGGTTTCAGAGAAATCATACTCCATGGTTCGTTGTTCTTGTAAAATGTTGAACGTCTACCCCAACTAAAATCTATCCACTCAACAAAAATTATTTCACACCACAGACTCATCTTGGTCAGGATCGATTTGAAATCTATCATGGTTTCAGAGAAATCATACTCCTTGTTTCGTTGTTCTTGTAAAATGTTGAACGACTACCCCAACTAAAATCTATCCACTCAACAAAAATTATTTCAGAGAAATCATACTCCATGGTAAGTTGTTCTTGTAGAATGTTGAACGACTATCCCAACTAAAATCTATCCACTCAACAAAAATTATTTCAGAGATATCATACCCCATGGTAAGTTGTTCTTGTAGAATGTTGAACGACTACCCCAACTAAAATCTATTCACTCAACAAAAATTATTTCAGAGAAATCATACTCCATGGTAAGTTGTTCTTGCAAAATGTTGAACGACTATCCCAACTAAAATCTATCCACTCAACAAAAATTATTTCACACCACAGACTCATCTTGGTCAGGATCGATTTGAAATCTATCATGGTTTCAGAGAAATCATACTCCATGGTAAGTTGTTCTTGTAGAATGTTGAACGACTAAAATCTATCCACTCAACAAAAATTATTTCACACCACAGACTCATCTTGGTCAGGATCGATTTGAAATCTATCATGGTTTCAGAGAAATCATACTCCATGGTTCGTTGTTCTTGTAGAATATTGAACGACTATCCCAACTAAAATCTATCCACTCAACAAAAATTATTTCACACCACAGACTCATCTTGGTCAGGATCGATTTGAAATCTATCATGGTTTCAGAGATATCATACTCCATGGTTCGTTGTTCTTGTAGAATGTTGAACGACTACCCCTAACTAAAATCTATCCACTCAACAAAAATTATTTCACACCACAGACTCATCTTGGTCAGGATCGATTTGAAATCTATCATGGTTTCAGAGAAATCATACTCCATGGTTCGTTGTTCTTGTAGAATGTTGAACGACTATCTTAACTAAAATCTCTCCACTCAACAAAAATTTTTTCAGGGAAATCATACTCCATGGTTCGTTGTTCTTGTAGAATGTTGAACGACTACCCCAACTAAAATCTATCCACTCAACAAAAATTATTTCACACCACAGTCTCATCTTGGTCAGGATCGATTTGAAATCTATCATGGTTTCAGAGAAATCATACTCCATGGTTCGTTGTTCTTGTAGAATGTTGAACGACTATCCCAACTAAAATTATTTCACACCACAGACTCATCTTGGTCATAATCGATTTGAAATCTATCATGGTTTCAGAGAAATCATACTCCATGGTTCGTTTTTCTTGTAGAACGTTGAACGACTACCCCAACTAAAATCTATCCACTCAACAAAAATTATTTCAGAGAAATCATACTCCATGGTAAGTTGTTCTTGTAGAATGTTGAACGACTATCCCAACTAAAATCTATCCACTCAACAAAAATTATTTCACACCACAGACTCATCTTGGTCAGGATCGATTTGAAATCTATCATGGTTTCAGAGAAATCATACTCCATGGTAAGTTGTTCTTGTAGAATGTTGAACGACTACCCCAACTAAAATCTATCCAGTCAACAAAAATTATTTCACACCACAGACTCATCTTGGTCAGGATCGATTTGAAATCTATCATGGTTTCAGAGAAGTCATAGTCTTGTTCTTGTAGAATGTTGAACGACTACCCCAACTAAAATCTATCCACTCAACAAAAATTATTTCACACCACAGACTCATCTTGGTCAGGATCGATTTGAAATCTATCATGGTTTCAGAGAAATCATACTCCATGGTTCGTTGTTCTTGTAAAATGTTGAACGTCTACCCCAACTAAAATCTATCCACTCAACAAAAATTATTTCACACCACAGACTCATCTTGGTCAGGATCGATTTGAAATCTATCATGGTTTCAGAGAAATCATACTCCTTGTTTCGTTGTTCTTGTAAAATGTTGAACGACTACCCCAACTAAAATCTATCCAGTCAACAAAAATTATTTCAGAGAAATCATACTCCATGGTAAGTTGTTCTTGTAGAATGTTGAACGACTATCCCAACTAAAATCTATCCACTCAACAAAAATTATTTCAGAGATATCATACCCCATGGTAAGTTGTTCTTGTAGAATGTTGAACGACTACCCCAACTAAAATCTATTCACTCAACAAAAATTATTTCAGAGAAATCATACTCCATGGTAAGTTGTTCTTGTAAAATGTTGAACGACTATCCCAACTAAAATCTATCCACTCAACAAAAACTATTTCAGAGAAATCATACTCCATGGTTCGTTGTTCTTGTAGAATGTTGAACGACTCCCCTAACTAAAATCTATCCACTCAACAACAATTATTTCACACCACAGACTCATCTTGGTCAGGATCGATTTGAAATCTATCATGGTTTCAGAGAAATCATACTCCATGGTTCGTTGTTCTTGTAGAATGTTGAACGACTACCCCAACTAAAATCTATCCACTCAACAAAAATTATTTCAGAGAAATCATACTCCATGGTAAGTTGTTCTTGTAGAATGTTGAACGACTATCCCAACTAAAATCTATCCACTCAACAAAAATTATTTCACACCACAGACTCATCTTGGTCAGGATCGATTTGAAATCTATCATGGTTTCAGAGAAATCATACTCCATGGTAAGTTGTTCTTGTAGAATGTTGAACGACTAAAATCTATCCACTCAACAAAAATTATTTCACACCACAGACTCATCTTGGTCAGGATCGATTTGAAATCTATCATGGTTTCAGAGAAATCATACTCCATGGTTCGTTGTTCTTGTAGAATATTGAACGACTATCCCAACTAAAATCTATCCACTCAACAAAAATTTTTTCGGAGAAATCATACTCCATGGTAAGTTGTTCTTGTAGAATGTTGAACGACTAAAATCTATCCACTCAACAAAAATTATTTCACACCACAGACTCATCTTGGTCAGGATCGATTTGAAATCTATCATGGTTTCAGAGAAATCATACTCCATGGTTCGTTGTTCTTGTAGAATGTTGAACGACTACCAAAACTAAAATCTATCCACTCAACAAAAATTATTTCACACCACAGACTCATCTTGGTCAGGATCGATTTGAAATCTATCATGGTTTCAGAGAAATCATACTCCATGGTTCGTTGTTCTTGTAGAATGTTGAACGACTACCCCTAACTAAAATCTATCCACTCAACAAAAATTATTTCACACCACAGACTCATCTTGGTCAGGATCGATTTGAAATCTATCATGGTTTCAGAGAAATCATACTCCATGGTTCGTTGTTCTTGTAGAATGTTGAACGACTATCCCAACTAAAATCTCTCCACTCAACAACAATTTTTTCAGAGAAATCATACTCCATGGTTCGTTGTTCTTGTAGAATGTTGAACGACTATCCCAACTAAAATCTATCCACTCAACAAAAATTATTTCACACCACAGACTCATCTTGGTCAGGATCGATTTGAAATCTATCATGGTTTCAGAGAAATCATACTCCATGGTTCGTTTTTCTTGTAGAACGTTGAACGACTACCCCAACTAAAATCTATCCACTCAACAAAAATTATTTCAGAGAAATCATACTCCATGGTAAGTTCTTCTTGTAGAATGTTGAACGACTATCCCAACTAAAATCTATCCACTCAACAAAAATTATTTCAGAGAAATCATACTCCATGGTAAGTTGTTCTTGTAGAATGTTGAACGACTACCCCAACTAAAATCTATTCACTCAACAAAAATTATTTCAGAGAAATCATACTCCATGGTAAGTTGTTCTTGTAAAATGTTGAACGACTATCCCAACTAAAATCTATCCACTCAACAAAAATTATTTCAGAGAAATCATATTCCATGGTTCGTTGTTCTTGTAGAATGTTGAACGCCTACCCCAACTAAAATCTATCCACTCAACAAAAATTATTTCACACCACAGACTCATCTTGGTCAGGATCGATTTGAAATCTATCATGGTTTCAGAGAAATCAAACTCCATGGTTCGTTGTTCTTGTAGAATGTTGAACGACTACCCCTAACTAAAATCTATCCACTCAACAAAAATTATTTCACACCACAGACTCATCTTGGTCAGGATCGATTTGAAATCTATCATGGTTTCAGAGAAATCATACTCCATGGTTCGTTGTTCTTGTAGAATGTTGAACGACTATCCCAACTAAAATCTCTCCACTCAACAAAACTTTTTTCAGAGAAATCATACTCCATGGTTCGTTGTTCTTGTAGAATGTTGAACGACTACCCCAACTAAAATCTATCCACTCAACAAAAATTATTTCACACCACAGTCTCATCTTGGTCAGGATCGATTTGAAATCTATCATGGTTTCAGAGAAATCATACTCCATGGTTCGTTGTTCTTGTAGAATGTTGAACGACTATCCCAACTAAAATCTATCCACTCAACAAAAATTATTTCACACCACAGACTCATCTTGGTCAGGATCGATTTGAAATCTATCATGGTTTCAGAGAAATCATACTCCATGGTTCGTTTTTCTTGTAGAACGTTGAACGACTACCCCAACTAAAATCTATCCACTCAACAAAAATTATTTCAGAGAAATCATACTCCATGGTAAGTTGTTCTTGTAGAATGTTGAACGACTATCCCAACTAAAATCTATCCACTCAACAAAAATTATTTCAGAGAAATCATACTCCATGGTAAGTTGTTCTTGTAGAATGTTGAACGACTACCCCAACTAAAATCTATTCACTCAACAAAAATTATTTCAGAGAAATCATACTCCATGGTAAGTTGTTCTTGTAAAATGTTGAACGACTATCCCAACTAAAATCTATCCACTCAACAAAAATTATTTCAGAGAAATCGTACTCCATGGTTCGTTGTTCTTGTAGAATGTTGAACGCCTACCCCAACTAAAATCTATCCACTCAACAAAAATTATTTCACACCACAGACTCATCTTGGTCAGGATCGATTTGAAATCTATCATGGTTTCAGAAAAATCAAACTCCATATTTCGTTGTTCTTGTAGAATGTTGAACGACTACCCCAACTAAAATCTATCCACTCAACAAAAATTATTTCAGAGAAATCATACTCCATGGTAAGTTGTTCTTGTAAAATGTTGAACGACTATCCCAACTAAAATCTATCCACTCAACAAAAATTATTTCAGAGAAATCATACTCCATGGTTCGTTGTTCTTGTAGAATGTTGAACGACTACCCCAACTAAAATCTATCCACTCAACAAAAATTATTTCACACCACAGACTCATCTTGGTCAGGATCGATTTGAAATCTATCATGGTTTCAGAGAAATCATACTCCATGGTTCGTTGTTCTTGTAGAATGTTGAACGACTACCCCAACTAAAATCTATCCACTCAACAAAAATTATTTCAGAGAAATCATACTCCATGGTAAGTTGTTCTTGTAGAATGTTGAACGACTACCCCAACTAAAATCTATTCACTCAACAAAAATTATTTCAGAGAAATCATACTCCATGGTAAGTTGTTCTTGTAAAATGTTGAACGATTATCCCAACTAAAATCTATCCACTCAACAAAAATTATTTCAGAGAAATCATACTCCATGGTTCGTTGTTCTTGTAGAATGTTGAACGACTACCCCAACTAAAATCTATCCACTCAACAAAAATTATTTCACACCACAGACTCATCTTGGTCAGGATCGATTTGAAATCTATCATGGTTTCAGAGAAATCATACTCCATGGTTCGTTGTTCTTGTAGAATGTTGAACGACTACCCCAACTAAAATCTATCCACTCAACAAAAATTATTTCAGAGAAATCATACTCCATGGTAAGTTGTTCTTGTAGAATGTTGAACGACTATCCCAACTAAAATCTATCCACTCAACAAAAATTATTTCACACCACAGACTCATCTTGGTCAGGATCGATTTGAAATCTATCATGGTTTCAGAGAAATCATACTCCATGGTAAGTTGTTCTTGTAGAATGTTGAACGACTACCCCTAACTAAAATCTATCCACTCAACAAAAATTATTTCACACCACAGACTCATCTTGGTCAGGATCGATTTGAAATCTATCATGGTTTCAGAGAAATCATACTCCATGGTTCGTTGTTCTTGTAGAATATTGAACGACTATCCCAACTAAAATCTATCCACTCAACAAAAATTTTTTCGGAGAAATCATACTCCATGGTAAGTTGTTCTTGTAGAATGTTGAACGACTAAAATCTATCCACTCAACAAAAATTATTTCACACCACAGACTCATCTTGGTCAGGATCGATTTGAAATCTATCATGGTTTCAGAGAAATCATACTCCATGGTTCGTTGTTCTTGTAGAATGTTGAACGACTACCCCAACTAAAATCTATCCACTCAACAAAAATTATTTCACACCACAGACTCATCTTGGTCAGAATCGATTTGAAATCTATCATGGTTTCAGAGAAATCATACTCCATGGTTCGTTGTTCTTGTAGAATGTTGAACGACTACCCCTAACTAAAATCTATCCACTCAACAAAAATTATTTCACACCACAGACTCATCTTGGTCAGGATCGATTTGAAATCTATCATGGTTTCAGAGAAATCATACTCCATGGTTCGTTGTTCTTGTAGAATGTTGAACGACTATCCCAACTAAAATCTCTCCACTCAACAAAAATTTTTTCAGAGAAATCATACTCCATGGTTCGTTGTTCTTGTAGAATGTTGAACGACTACCCCAACTAAAATCTATCCACTCAACAAAAATTATTTCACACCACAGTCTCATCTTGGTCAGGATCGATTTGAAATCTATCATGGTTTCAGAGAAATCATACTCCATGGTTCGTTGTTCTTGTAGAATGTTGAACGACTATCCCAACTAAAATCTATCCACTCAACAAAAATTATTTCACACCACAGACTCATCTTGGTCAGGATCGATTTGAAATCTATCATGGTTTCAGAGAAATTATACTCCATGGTTCGTTTTTCTTGTAGAACGTTGAACGACTACCCCAACTAAAATCTATCCACTCAACAAAAATTATTTCAGAGAAATCATACTCCATGGTAAGTTGTTCTTGTAGAATGTTGAACGACTATCCCAACTAAAATCTATCCACTCAACAAAAATTATTTCAGAGAAATCATACTCCATGGTAAGTTGTTCTTGTAGAATGTTGAACGACTACCCCAACTAAAATCTATTCACTCAACAAAAATTATTTCAGAGAAATCATACTCCATGGTAAGTTGTTCTTGTAAAATGTTGAACGACTATCCCAACTAAAATCTATCCACTCAACAAAAATTATTTCAGAGAAATCGTACTCCATGGTTCGTTGTTCTTGTAGAATGTTGAACGCCTACCCCAACTAAAATCTATCCACTCAACAAAAATTATTTCACACCACAGACTCATCTTGGTCAGGATCGATTTGAAATCTATCATGGTTTCAGAAAAATCAAACTCCATATTTCGTTGTTCTTGTAGAATGTTGAACGACTACCCCAACTAAAATCTATCCACTCAACAAAAATTACTTCACACCACAGACTCATCTTGGTCAGGATCGATTTGAAATCTATTATGGTTTCAGAGAAATCATACTCCATGGTTCGTTGTTCTTGTAGAATGTTGAACGACTACCCCACCTAAAATCTATCCACTCAACAAAAATTATTTCACACCACAGACTCATCTTGGTCAGGATCGATTTGAAATCTATCATGGTTTCAGAGAAATCATACTCCATGGTTCGTTGTTCTTGTAGAATGTTGAACGACTACCCCTGACTAAAATCTATCCACTCAACAAAAATGATTTCACACCACAGACTCATCTTGGTCAGGATCGATTTGAAATCTATCATGGTTTCAGAGAAATCATACTCCATGGTTCGTTGTTCTTGTAAAATGTTGAACGTCTACCCCAACTAAAATCTATCCACTCAACAAAAATTATTTCACACCACAGACTCATCTTGGTCAGGATCGATTTGAAATCTATCATGGTTTCAGAGAAATCATACTCCATGGTTCGTTGTTCTTGTAGAATGTTGAACGACTATCCCAACTAAAATCTCTCCACTCAACAAAAATTTTTTCAGAGAAATCATACTCCATGGTTCGTTGTTCTTGTAGAATGTTGAACGACTATCCCAACTAAAATCTATCCACTCAACAAAAATTATTTCACACCACAGACTCATCTTGGTCAGGATCGATTTGAAATCTATCATGGTTTCAGAGAAATCAAACTCCATGGTTCGTTGTTCTTGTAGAATGTTGAACGACTACCCCAACTAAAATCTATCCACTCAACAAAAATTACTTCACACCACAGACTCATCTTGGTCAGGATCGATTTGAAATCTATCATGGTTTCTACCCCAACTAAAATCTATTCACTCAACAAAAATTATTTCAGAGAAATCATACTCCATGGTAAGTTGTTCTTGAATGTTGAACGACTATCCCAACTAAAATCTATCCACTCAACAAAAATTATTTCAGAGAAATCATACTCCTTGGTTCGTTGTTCTTGTAGAATGTTGAACGACTACCCCAACTAAAATCTATCCACTCAACAAAAATTATTTCACACCACAGACCCATCTTGGTCAGGATCGATTTGAAATCTATCATGGTTTCAGAGAAATCGAACTCCATGGTTCGTTGTTCTTGTAGAATGTTGAACGACTACCCCAACTAAAATCTATCCACTCAACAAAAATTACTTCACACCACAGACTCATCTTGGTCAGGATCGATTTGAAATCTATTATGGTTTCAGAGAAATCATACTCCATGGTTCGTTGTTCTTGTAGAATGTTGAACGACTACCCCTAACTAAAATCTATCCACTCAACAAAAATTATTTCACACCACAGACTCATCTTGGTCAGGATCGATTTGAAATCTATCATGGTTTCAGAGAAATCATACTCCATGGTTCGTTGTTCTTGTAGAATGTTGAACGACTACCCCTGACTAAAATCTATCCACTCAACAAAAATGATTTCACACCACAGACTCATCTTGGTCAGGATCGATTTGAAATCTATCATGGTTTCAGAGAAATCATACTCCATGGTTCGTTGTTCTTGTAAAATGTTGAACGCCTACCCCAACTAAAATCTATCCACTCAACAAAAATTATTTCACACCACAGACTCATCTTGGTCAGGATCGATTTGAAATCTATCATGGTTTCAGAGAAATCATACTCCATGGTTCGTTGTTCTTGTAAAATGTTGAAAGACTACCCCAACTAAAATCTATCCACTCAACAAAAATTATTTCAGAGAAATCATACTCCATGATAAGTTGTTCTTGTAGAATGTTGAACGACTATCCCAACTAAAATCTATCCACTCAACAAAAATTATTTCAGAGAAATCATACTCCATGGTTCGTTGTTCTTGTAGAATGTTGAACGACTACCCCAACTAAAATCTATCCACTCAACAAAAATTATTTCAGAGAAATCATACTCCATGGTAAGTTGTTCTTGTAGAATGTTGAACGACTATCCCAACTAAAATCTATCCACTCAACAAAAATTATTTCAGAGAAATCATACTCCATGGTAAGTTGTTCTTGTAGAATGTTGAACGACTACCCCAACTAAAATCTATCCACTCAACAAAAATTATTTCACACCACAGACTCATCTTGGTCAGGATCGATTTGAAATCTATCATGGTTTCAGAGAAATCATACTCCATGGTTCGTTGTTCTTGTAGAATGATGAACGACTATCCCAACTAAAATCTATCCACTCAACAAAAATTATTCCAGAGAAATCATACTCCATGGTAAGTTGTTCTTGTAGAATGTTGAACGACTACCCCAACTAAAATCTATCCACTCAACAAAAATTATTTCACACCACAGACTCATCTTGGTCAGGATCGATTTGAAATCTATCATGGTTTCAGAGAAATCATACATCATGGTTCGTTGTTCTTGTAAAATGTTGAACGACTACCCCAACTAAAATCTATCCACTCAACAAAAATTATTTCACACCACAGACTCATCTTGGTCAGGATCGATTTGAAATCTATCGTGGTTTCAGAGAAATCATACTCCATGGTTCGTTGTTCTTGTAGAATGTTGAACGACTATCCCAACTAAAATCTATTGACTCAACAAAAATTATTTCAGAGAAATCATACTCCATGGTAAGTTGTTCTTGTAGAATGTTGAACGACTACCCCAATTAAAATCTATCCACTCAACAAAAATTATTTCACACCACAGACTCATCTTGGTCAGGATCGATTTGAAATCTATCATGGTTTCAGAGAAATCATACTCCATGGTTCGTTGTTCTTGTAGAATGTTGAACGACTATCCCAACTAAAATCTATCCACTCAACAAAAATTATTTCAGAGAAATCATACTCCATGGCAAGTTGTTCTTGTAGAATGTTGAACGACTATCCCTGACTAAAATCTATCCACTCAACAAAAATTATTTCACACCACAGACTCATCTTGGTCAGGATCGATTTGAAATCTATCATGGTTTCAGAGAAATCATACTCCATGGTTCGTTGTTCTTGTAGAATGTTGAACGACTACCCCAACTAAAATCTATCCACTCAACAAAAATGATTTCACACCACAGACTCATCTTGGTCAGGATCGATTTGAAATCTATCATGGTTTCAGAGAAATCATACTCCATGGTTCGTTGTTCTTGTAAAATGTTGAACGTCTACCCCAACTAAAATCTATCCACTCAACAAAAATTATTTCACACCACAGACTCATCTTGGTCAGGATCGATTTGAAATCTATCATGGTTTCAGAGAAATCATACTCCATGGATCGTTGTTCTTGTAAAATGTTGAACGACTACCCCAACTAAAATCTATCCACTCAACAAAAATTATTTCAGAGAAATCATACTCCATGATAAGTTGTTCTTGTAGAATGTTGAACGACTATCCCAACTAAAATTTATCCACTCAACAAAAATTATTTCAGAGAAATCATACTCCATGGTTCGTTGTTCTTGTAGAATGTTGAACGACTACCCCAACTAAAATCTATCCACTCAACAAAAATTATTTCAGAGAAATCATACTCCATGGTAAGTTGTTCTTGTAGAATGTTGAACGACTATCCCAACTAAAATCTATCCACTCAAATAAAATTATTTCAGAGAAATCATACTCCATGGTAAGTTGTTCTTGTAGAATGTTGAACGACTACCCCAACTAAAATCTATCCACTCAACAAAAATTATTTCACACCACAGACTCATCTTGGTCAGGATCGATTTGAAATCTATCATGGTTTCAGAGAAATCATACTCCATGGTTCGTTGTTCTTGTAGAATGTTGAACGACTACCCCAACTAAAATCTATCCACTCAACAAAAATTATTTCAGAGAAATCATACTCCATGGTAAGTTGTTCTTGTAGAATGTTGAACGACTACCTCAACTAAACTCTATCCACTCAACAAAAATTATTTCACACCACAGACTCATCTTGCTCAGGATCGATTTGAAATCTATCATGGTTTCAGAGAAATCATACTCCATGGTTCGTTGTTCTTGTAGAATGCTGAACGACTACCCCAACTAAAATCTATCCACTCAAACAAAAATTACTTCACACCACAGACTCATCTTGGTCAGGATCGATTTGAAATCTATCATGGTTTCAGAGAAATCATACCCCATAGTTCGTTGTTCTTGTAGAATGTTGAACGACTACCCCAACTAAAATCTATCCACTCAACAAAAATTATTTCACACCACAGACTCATCTGGGTCAGGATCGATTTGAAATCTATCATGATTTCAGAGAAATCATACTCCATGATCCGTTGTTCTTGTAGAATGTTGAACGACTACCCCTAACTAAAATCTATCCACTGAACAAAAATTATTTCACACCACAGACTCATCTTGGTCAGGATCGATTTGAAATCTATCATGGTTTCAGAGAAATCATACTTCATGGTTCGTTTTTCTTGTAGAATGTTGAACGACTACCCCTAACTAAAATCTATCCACTCAACAAAAATTATTTCACACCACAGACTCATCTTGGTCAGGATCGATTTGAAATCTATCATGGTTTCAGAGAAATCATACTCCATGGTTCCTTGTTCTTGTAGAATGTTGAACGACTATCTCAACTAAAATCTATCCACTCAACAAAAATTATTTCAGAGAAATCATACTCCATGGTAAGTTGTTCTTGTAGAATGTTGAACGACTACCCCAACTAAAATCTATGCACTCAACAAAAATTATTTCACACCACAGACTCATCTTGGTCAGGATCGATTTGAAATCTATCATGGTTTCAGAGAAATCATACTCCATGGTAAGTTGTTCTTGTAGAATGTTTGAACGACTACCCCAACTAAAATCTATCCACTCAACAAAAATTATTTCACACCACAGACTCATCTTGGTCAGGATCGATTTGAAATCTATCATGGTTTCAGAGAAATCATACTCCATGGTTCGTTTTTCTTGTAGAATGTTGAACGACTACCCCTAACTAAAATCTATCCACTCAACAAAAAATATTTCACACCACAGACTCATCTTGGTCAGGATCGATTTGAAATCTATCATGGTTTCAGAGAAATCATACTCCATGTTTCGTTGTTCTTGTAGAATATTGAACGACTATCTCAACTAAAATCTATCCACTCAACAAAAATTTTTTCAGAGAAATCATACTCCATGGTAAGTTGTTCTTGTAGAATGTTGAACGACTACCCCAACTAAAATCTATCCACTCAACAAAAATTATTTCACACCACAGACTCATCTTGGTCAGGATCGATTTGAAATCTATCATGGTTTCAGAGAAATCATACTCCATGGTTCGTTGTTCTTGTAGAATGTTGAACGACTACCCCAACTAAAATCTATCCACTCAACAAAAATTATTTCACACCACAGACTCATCTTGGTCAGGATCGATTTGAAATCTATCATGGTTTCAGAGAAATCATACTCCATGGTTCGTTGTTCTTGTAGAATGTTGAACGACTACCCCTAACTAAAATCTATCCACTCACCAAAAATTATTTCACACCACAGACTCATCTTCGTCAGGATCGATTTGAAATCTATCATGTTTTCAGAGAAATCATACTCCATGGTTCGTTGTTCTTGTAGAATGTTGAACGACTATCCCAACTAAAATCTATCCACTCAACAAAAATTATTTCAGAGAAATCATACTCCATGGTAAGTTGTTCTTGTAGAATGTTGAACGACTACCCCAACTAAAATCTATCCACTCAACAAAAATTATTTCACACCACAGTCTCATCTTGGTCAGGATCGATTTGAAATCTATCATGGTTTGAGAGAAATCATACTCCATGGTTCGTTGTTCTTGTAGAATGTTGAACGACTATCCCAACTAAAATCTATCCACTCAACAAAAATTATTTCACACCACAGACTCATCTTGGTCAGGATCGATTTGTAATCTTTCATGGTTTCAGAGAAATCATAGTCCATGGTTCGTTGTTCTTGTAGAATGTTGAACGACTACCCCAACTAAAATCTATCCACTCAACAAAAATTATTTCAGAGAAATCATACTCCATGGTAAGTTGTTCTTGTAGAATGTTGAACGACTATCCCAACTAAAATCTATCCACTCAACAAAAATTATTTCACACCACAGACTCATCTTGGTCAGGATCGATTTGAAATCTATCATGGTTTCACAGAAATCATACTCCATGGTAAGTTGTTCTTGTAGAATGTTGAACGACTACCCCAACTAAAATCTATCCACTCAACAAAAATTATTTCACACCACAGACTCATCTTGGTCAGGATCGATTTGAAATCTATCATGGTTTCAGAGAAATCATACTCCATGGTTCGTTGTTCTTGTAAAATGTTGAACGTCTACCCCAACTAAAATCTATCCACTCAACAAAAATTATTTCACACCACAGACTCATCTTGGTCAGGATCGATTTGAAATCTATCATGGTTTCAGAGAAATCAAACTCCCTGGTTCGTTGTTCTTGTAGAATGTTGAACGACTACCCCAACTAAAATCTATCCACTCAACAAAAATTACTTCACACCACAGACTCATCTTGGTCAGGATCGATTTGAAATCTATTATGGTTTCAGAGAAATCATACTCCATGGTTCGTTGTTCTTGTAGAATGTTGAACGACTACCGCAACTAAAATCTATCCACTCAAAAAAAATTATTTCACACCACAGACTCATCTTGGTCAGGATCGATTTGAAATCTATCATGGTTTCAGAGAAATCATACTCCATGGTTCGTTGTTCTTGTAAAATGTTGAACGACTACCCCTGACTAAAATCTATCCACTCAACAAAAATGATTTCACACCACAGACTCATCTTGGTCAGGATCGATTTGAAATCTATCATGGTTTCAGAGAAATCATACTCCATGGTTCGTTGTTCTCGTAAAATGTTGAACGTCTACAACAACTAAAATCTATCCACTCAACAAAAATTATTTCACACCACAGACTCATCTTGGTCACGATCGATTTGAAATCTATCATGGTTTCAGAGAAATCATAGTCCATGGTTCGTTGTTCTTGTAGAATGTTGAACGACTACCCCAACTAAAATCTATCCACTCAACAAAAATTATTTCAGAGAAATCATACTCCATGGTAAGTTGTTCTTGTAGAATGTTGAACGACTATCCCAACTAAAATCTATCCACTCAACAAAAATTATTTCACACCACAGACTCATCTTGGTCAGGATCGATTTGAAATCTATCATGGTGTCAGAGAAATCATACTCCATGGTAAGTTGTTCTTGTAGAATGTTGAACGACTACCCCAACTAAAATCTATCCACTCAACAAAAATTATTTCACACCACAGACTCATCTTGCTCAGGATCGATTTGAAATCTATCATGGTTTCAGAGAAATCATAGTCTTGTTCTTGTAGAATGTTGAACGACTACCCCTAACTAAAATCTATCCACTCAACAAAAATGATTTCACACCACAGACTCATCTTGGTCAGGATCGATTTGAAATCTGTCATGGTTTCAGAGAAATCATACTCCATGGTTCGTTGTTCTTGTAAAATGTTGAACGTCTACCCCAACTAAAATCTATCCACTCAACAAAAATTATTTCACACCACAGACTCATCTTGCTCAGGATCGATTTGAAATCTATCATGGTTTCAGAGAAATCATAGTCTTGTTCTTGTAGAATGTTGAACGACTACCCCTAACTAAAATCTATCCACTCAACAAAAATGATTTCACACCACAGACTCATCTTGGTCAGGATCGATTTGAAATCTATCATGGTTTCAGAGAAATCATACTCCATGGTTCGTTGTTCTTGTAAAATGTTGAACGACTATCCCAACTAAAATCTATCCACTCAACAAAAATTATTTCAGAGAAATCATACTCCATGGTTCGTTGTTCTTGTAGAATGTTGAACGACTACCCCAACTAAAATCTATCCACTCAACAAAAATTATTTCACACCACAGACTCATCTTGGTCAGGATCGATTTGAAATCTATCATGGTTTCAGAGAAATCATACTCCATGGTTCGTTGTTCTTGTAAAATGTTGAACGACTATCCCAACTAAAATCTATCCACTCAACAAAAATTATTTCAGAGAAATCATACTCCATGGTTCGTTGTTCTTGTAGAATGTTGAACGACTACCCCAACTAAAATCTATCCACTCAACAAAAATTATTTCACACCACAGACTCATCTTGGTCAGGATCGATTTGAAATCTATCATGGTTTCAGAGAAATCAAACTCCCTGGTTCGTTGTTCTTGTAGAATGTTGAGCGACTACCCCAACTAAAATCTATCCACTCAACAAAAATTACTTCACACCACAGACTCATCTTGGTCAGGATCGATTTGAAATCTATTATGGTTTCAGAGAAATCATACTCCATGGTTCGTTGTTCTTGTAGAATGTTGAACGACTACCGCAACTAAAATCTATCCACTCAAAAAAAATTATTTCACACCACAGACTCATCTTGGTCAGGATCGATTTGAAATCTATCATGGTTTCAGAGAAATCATACTCCATGGTTCGTTGTTCTTGTAAAATGTTGAACGACTACCCCTGACTAAAATCTATCCACTCAACAAAAATGATTTCACACCACAGACTCATCTTGGTCAGGATCGATTTGAAATCTATCATGGTTTCAGAGAAATCATACTCCATGGTTCGTTGTTCTTGTAAAATGTTGAACGACTATCCCAACTAAAATCTATCCACTCAACAAAAATTATTTCAGAGAAATCATACTCCATGGTTCGTTGTTCTTGTAGAATGTTGAACGACTACCCCAACTAAAATCTATCCACTCAACAAAAATTATTTCACACCACAGACTCATCTTGGTCAGGATCGATTTGAAATCTATCATGGTTTCAGAGAAATCAAACTCCCTGGTTCGTTGTTCTTGTAGAATGTTGAACGACTACCCCAACTAAAATCTATCCACTCAACAAAAATTACTTCACACCACAGACTCATCTTGGTCAGGATCGATTTGAAATCTATTATGGTTTCAGAGAAATCATACTCCATGGTTCGTTGTTCTTGTAGAATGTTGAACGACTACCCCAACTAAAATCTATCCACTCAACAAAAATTATTTCACACCACAGACTGATCTTGGCCAGGATCGATTTGAAATCTATCATGGTTGCAGAGAAATCATACTCCATGGTTCGTTGTTCTTGTAGAATGTTGAACGACTACCCCAACTAAAATCTATCCACTCAACAAAAATTATTTCACACCACAGACTCATCTTGGTCAGGATCGATTTGAAATCTATCATGGTTTCAGAGAAATCATAGTCCATGGTTCGTTGTTCTTGTAAAATGTTGAACGACTACCCCAACTAAAATCTATCCACTCAACAAAAATTATTTCACACCATAGACTCATCTTGGTCAGGATCGATTTGAAATCTATCATGGTTTCAGAGAAATCATACTCCATGGTAAGTTGTTCTTGTAGAATGTTGAACGACTACCCCAACTAAAATCTATCCACTCAACAAAAATTATTTCAGAGAAATCATACTCCATGGTAAGTTGTTCTTGTAGAATGTTGAACGACTATCCCAACTAAAATCTATCCACTCAACAAAAATTATTTCAGAGAAATCATACTCCATGGTAAGTTGTTCTTGTAGAATGTTGAACGACTATCCCAACTAAAATCTATCCACTCAACAAAAATTATTTCAGAGAAATCATACTCCATGGTTCGTTGTTCTTGTAGAATGTTGAACGACTACCCCAACTAAAATCTATCCACTCAACAAAAATTATTTCACACCACAGACTCATCTTGGTCAGGATCGATTTGAAATCTATCATGGTTTCAGAGAAATCAAACTCCATGGTTCGTTGTTCTTGTAGAATGTTGAACGACTACCCCAACTAAAATCTATCCACTCAACAAAAATTACTTCACACCATAGACTCATCTTGGTCAGGATCGATTTGAAATCTATTATGGTTTCAGAGAAATCATACTCCATGGTTCGTTGTTCTTGTAGAATGTTGAACGACTACCGCAACTAAAATCTATCCACTCAAAAAAAATTATTTCACACCACAGACTCATCTTGGTCAGGATCGATTTGAAATCTATCATGGTTTCAGAGAAATCATACTCCATGGTTCGTTGTTCTTGTAAAATGTTGAACGACTACCCCTGACTAAAATCTATCCACTCAACAAAAATGATTTCACACCACAGACTCATCTTGGTCAGGATCGATTTGAAATCTATCATGGTTTCAGAGAAATCATACTCCATGGTTCGTTGTTCTTGTAAAATGTTGAACGTCTACCCCAACTAAAATCTATCCACTCAACAAAAATTATTTCACACCACAGACTCATCTTGGTCAGGATCGATTTGAAATCTATCATGGTTTCAGAGAAATCATACTCCATGGTTCGTTGTTCTTGTAAAATGTTGAACGACTACCCCAACTAAAATCTATCCACTCAACAAAAATTATTTCAGAGAAATCATACTCCATGGTAAGTTGTTCTTGTAGAATGTTGAACGACTATCCCAACTAAAATCTATCCACTCAACAAAAATTATTTCAGAGAAATCATACTCAATGGTTCGTTGTTCTTGTAGAATGTTGAACGACTACCCCAACTAAAATCTATCCACTCAACAAAAATTATTTCAGAGAAATCATACTCCATGGTAAGTTGTTCTTGTAGAATGTTGAACGACTATCCCAACTAAAATCTATCCACTCAACAAAAATTATTTCAGAGAAATCATTCTCCATGGTAAGTTGTTCTTGTAGAATGTTGAACGACTGCCCCAACTAAAATCTATCCACTCAACAAAAATTATTTCACACCACAGACTCATCTTGGTCAGGATCGATTTGAAATCTATCATGGTTTCAGAGAAATCATACTCCATGGTTCGTTGTTCTTGTAGAATGTTGAACGACTACCCCAACTTAAATCTATCCACTCAACAAAAATTATTTCAGAGAAATCATACTCCATGGTTCGTTGTTCTTGTAGAATGTTGAACGACTATCCCTGACTAAAATCTATCCACTCAACAAAAATGATTTCACACCACAGACTCATCTTGGTCAGGATCGATTTGAAATCTATCATGGTTTCAGAGAAATCATACTCCATGGTTCGTTGTTCTTGTAAAATGTTGAACGACTACCCCAACTAAAATCTATCCACTCAACAAAAATTATTTCAGAGAAATCATACTCCATGGTAAGTTGTTCTTGTAGAATGTTGAACGACTATCCCAACTAAAATCTATCCACTCAACAAAAATTATTTCAGAGAAATCATACTCCATGGTTCGTTGTTCTTGTAGAATGTTGAACGACTACCGTAACTAAAATCTATCCACTCAACAAAAATTATTTCAGAGAAATCATACTCCATGGTAAGTTGTTCTTGTAGAATGTTGAACGACTATCCCAACTAAAATCTATCCACTCAAATAAAATTATTTCAGAGAAATCATACTCCATGGTAAGTTGTTCTTGTAGAATGTTGAACGACTACCCCAACTAAAATCTATCCACTCAACAAAAATTATTTCACACCACAGACTCATCTTGGTCAGGATCGATTTGAAATCTATCATGGTTTCAGAGAAATCATACTCCATGGTTCGTTGTTCTTGTAGAATGTTGAACGACTACCCCAACTAAAATCTATCCACTCAACAAAAATTATTTCAGAGAAATCATACTCCATGGTAAGTTGTTCTTGTAGAATGTTGAACGACTATCCCAACTAAAATCTATCCACTCAAAAAAAATTATTTCAGAGAAATCATACTCCATGGTTCGTTGTTCTTGTAGAATGTTGAACGACTACCCCAACTAAAACCTATCCACTCAACAAAAATTATTTCACACCACAGAATCATCTTGGTCAGGATCGATTTGAAATCTATCATGGTTTCAGAGAAATCAGACTCCATGGTTCGTTGTACTTGTAGAATGTTGAACGACTACCCCAACTAAAATCTATCCACTCAACAAAAATTATTTCAGAGAAATCATACTCCATGGTTCGTTGTTCTTGTAGAATGTTGAACGACTATCCCTGACTAAAATCTATCCACTCAACAAAAATGATTTCACACCACAGATTCATCTTGGTCAGGATCGATTTGAAATCTATCATGGTTTCAGAGAAATCATACTCCATGGTTCGTTGTTCTTGTAAAATGTTGAACGACTACCCCAACTAAAATCTATCCACTCAGCAAAAATTATTTCAGAGAAATCATACTCCATGGTAAGTTGTTCTTGTAGAATGTTGAACGACTATCCCAACTAAAATCTATCCACTCAACAAAAATTATTTCAGAGAAATCATACTAAATGGTAAGTTGTTCTTGTAGAATGTTGAACGACTACCGTAACTAAAATCTATCCACTCAACAAAAATTATTTCAGAGAAATCATACTCCATGGTAAGTTGTTCTTGTAGAATGTTGAACGACTATCCCAACTAAAATCTATCCACTCAAATAAAATTATTTCAGAGAAATCATACTCCATGGTAAGTTGTTCTTGTAGAATGTTGAACGACTACCCCAACTAAAATCTATCCACTCAACAAAAATTATTTCACACCACAGACTCATCTTGGTCAGGATCGATTTGAAATCTATCATGGTTTCAGAGAAATCATACTCCATGGTTCGTTGTTCTTGTAAAATGTTGAACGTCTACCCCAACTAAAATCTATCCACTCAACAAAAATTATTTCACACCACAGACTCATCTTGGTCAGGATCGATTTGAAATCTATCATGGTTTCAGAGAAATCATACTCCATGGTTCGTTGTTCTTGTAAAATTTTGAACGACTACCCCAACTAAAATCTATCCACTCAACAAAAATTATTTCAGAGAAATCATACTCCATGGTAAGTTGTTCTTGTAGAATGTTGAACGACTATCCCAACTAAAATCTATCCACTCAACAAAAATTATTTCAGAGAAATCATACTCAATGGTTCGTTGTTCTTGTAGAATGTTGAACGACTACCCCAACTAAAATCTATCCACTCAACAAAAATTATTTCAGAGAAATCATACTCCATGGTAAGTTGTTCTTGTAGAATGTTGAACGACTATCCCAACTAAATTCTATCCACTCAACAAAAATTATTTCAGAGAAATCATACTCCATGGTAAGTTGTTCTTGTAGAATGTTGAACGACTGCCCCAACTAAAATCTATCCACTCAACAAAAATTATTTCACACCACAGACTCATCTTGGTCAGGATCGATTTGAAATCTATCATGGTTTCAGAGAAATCATACTCCATGGTTCGTTGTTCTTGTAGAATGTTGAACGACTACCCCAACTAAAATCTATCCACTCAACAAAAATTATTTCAGAGAAATCATACTCCATGGTTCGTTGTTCTTGTAGAATGTTGAACGACTATCCCTGACTAAAATCTATCCACTCAACAAAAATGATTTCACACCACAGACTCATCTTGGTCAGGATCGATTTGAAATCTATCATGGTTTCAGAGAAATCATACTCTATGGTTCGTTGTTCTTGTAAAATGTTGAACGACTACCCCAACTAAAATCTATCCACTCAACAAAAATTATTTCAGAGAAATCATACTCCATGGTAAGTTGTTCTTGTAGAATGTTGAACGACTATCCCAACTAAAATCTATCCACTCAACAAAAATTATTTCAGAGAAATCATACTCCATGGTTCGTTGTTCTTGTAGAATGTTGAACGACTACCCCTAACTAAAATCTATCCACTCAACAAAAATTATTTCACACCACAGACTCATCTGGGTCAGGATCGATTTGAAATCTATCATGGTTTCAGAGAAATCATACTTCATGATAAGTTGTTCTTGTAGAATGTTGAACGACTACCCCAACTAAAATCTATCCACTCAACAAAAATTATTTCAGAGAAATCATACTCCATGGTTCCTTGTTCTTGTAGATTGTTGAACGACTATCTCAACTAAAATCTATCCACTCAACAAAAATTATTTCAGAGAAATCATACTCCATGGTAAGTTGTTCTTGTAGAATGTTGAACGACTACCCCAACTAAAGTCTATCCACTCAAGAAAAATTATTTCACACCACAGACTCATCTTGGTCAGGATCGATTTGAAATCTATCATGGTTTCAGAGAAATCATACTCCATGATAAGTTGTTCTTGTAGAATGTTGAACGACTACCCCAACTAAAATCTATCCACTCAACAAAAATTATTTCACACCACAGACTCATCTTGGTCAGGATCGATTTGAAATCTATCATGGTTTCAGAGAAATCATACTATATGGTTCGTTGTTCTTGTAGAATGTTGAACGACTACCCCAACTAAAATCTATCCACTCAACAAAAATTATTTCATACCACAGACTTATCTTGGTCAGGATCGATTTGAAATCTATCATGGTTTCAGAGAAATCATACTCCATGGTTCGTTGTTCTTGTAGAATGTTGAACGACTACCCCAACTAAAATCTATCCACTCAACAAAAATTATTTCAGAGAAATCATACTCCATGGTAAGTTGTTCTTGTAGAATGTTGAACGACTACCCCAACTAAAATCTATCCACTCAACAAAAATTATTTCAGACCACAGACTCATCTTGGTCAGGATCGATTTGAAATCTATCATGGTTTCAGAGAAATCATACTCCATGGTTCGTTGTTCTTGTAGAATGTTGAACGACTACCCCAACTAAAATCTATCCACTCAATAAAAATTATTTCACACCACAGACTCATCTTGGTCAGGATCGATTTGAAATCTATCATTTTTTCAGAGAAATCATACTCCATGGTTCGTTGTTCTTGTAGAACGTTGAACGACTACCCCAACTAAAATCTATCCACTCAACAAAAATTATTTCAGAGAAATCATACTCCATGGTAAGTTGTTCTTGTAGAATGTTGAACGACTACCCCAACTAAAATCTATCCACTCAACAAAAATTATTTCAGAGAAATCATACTCCATGGTAAGTTGTTCTTGTAGAATGTTGAACCAACTAAAATCTATCCACTCAACAAAAATTATTTCACACCACAGACTCATCTTGGTCAGGATCGATTTGAAATCAATCATGGTTTCAGAGAAATCATACTCCATGGTTCGTTGTTCTTGTAGAATGTTGAATGACTACCCCAACTAAAATCTATCCACTCAACAAAAATTATTTCACACCACAGACTCATCTTGGTCAGGATCGATTTGAAATCTATCATTTTTGCAGAGAAATCATACTCCATGGTTCGTTGTTCTTGTAGAATGTTGAACGACTATCCCAACTAAAATCTATCCACTCAACAAAAAATTATTTCAGAGAAATCATACTCCATGGTAAGTTGTTCTTGTAGAATGTTGAACGACTACCCCAACTAAAATCTATCCACTCAACAAAAATTATTTCAGAGAAATCATACTCCATGGTAAGTTGTTCTTGTAGAATGTTGAACCAACTAAAATCTATCCACTCAACAAAAATTATTTCACACCACAGACTCATCTTGGTCAGGATCGATTTGAAATCAATCATGGTTTCAGAGAAATCATACTCCATGGTTCGTTGTTCTTGTAGAATGTTGAATGACTACCCCAACTAAAATCTATCCACTCAACAAAAATTATTTCACACCACAGACTCATCTTGGTCAGGATCGATTTGAAATCTATCATGGTTTCAGAGAAATCATAGTCCATGGTAAGTTGTTCTTGTAGAATGTTGAACGACTACCCCAACTAAAATCTATCCACTCAACAAAAATTATTTCACACCACAGACTCATCTTGGTCAGAATCGATTTGAAATCTATCATGGTTTCAGAGAAATCATACTCCATGGTTCGTTTTTCTTGTAGAATGTTGAACGACTACCCCTAACTAAAATCTATCCACTCAACAAAAATGATTTCACACCACAGACTCATCTTGGTCAGGATCGATTTGAAATCTATCATGGTTTCAGAGAAATCATACTCCATGGTTCCTTGTTCTTGTAGAATGTTGAACGACTATCTCAACTAAAATCTATCCACTCAACAAAAATTATTTCAGAGAAATCATACTCCATGGTTCGTTGTTCTTGTAGAATGTTGAACGACTACCCCAACTAAAATCTATCCACTCAACAAAAATTATTTCACACCACAGACTCATCTTGCTCAGGATCGATTTGAAATCTATCATGGTTTCAGAGAAATCATACTCCATGATAAGTTGTTCTTGTAGAATGTTGAACGACTATCCCAACTAAAATCTATCCACTCAACAAAAATTATTTCACACCACAGACTCATCTTGGTCAGGATCGATTTGAAATCTATCATGGTTTCAGAGAAATCATACTCCATGGTTCGTTGTTCTTGTAGAATGTTGAACGACTACCCCAACTAAAATCTATCCACTCAACAAAAATTATTTCACACCACAGACTTATCTTGGTCAGGATCGATTTGAAATCTATCATGGTTTCAGAGAAATCATACTCCATGGTTCGTTGTTCTTGTAGAATGTTGAACGACTATCCCAACTAAAATCTATCCACTCAACAAAAATTATTTCAGAGAAATTATACTCCATGGTAAGTTGTTCTTGTAGAATGTTGAACGACTACCCCAACTAAAATCTATCCACTCAACAAAAATTATTTCACACCACAGACTCATCTTGGTCAGGATCGATTTGAAATCTATCATGGTTTCAGAGAAATCATACTCCATGGTCCGTTGTTCTTGTAGAATGTTGAACGACTACCCCAACTAAAATCTATCCACTCAACAAAAATTATTTCACACCACAGACTCATCTTGGTCAGGATCGATTTGAAATCTATCATGGTTTCAGAGAAATCATAGTCCATGGTAAGTTGTTCTTGTAGAATGTTGAACGACTAACCCTAACTAAAATCTATCCACTCAACAAAAATTATTTCACACCACAGACTCATCTTGGTCAGGATCGATTTCAAATCTATCATGGTTTCAGAGAAATCATAGTCCATGGTTCGTTGTTCTTGTAGAATGTTGAACGACTCCCCTAACTAAAATCTATCCACTCAACAACAATTATTTCACACCACAGACTCATCTTGGTCAGGATCGATTTGAAATCTATCATGGTTTCAGAGAAATCATACTAAATGGTTCGTTGTTCTTGTAGAATGTTGAACGACTATCCCAACTAAAATCTATCCACTTAACAAAAATTATTTCAGAGAAATCATACTCCATGGTAAGTTGTTCTTGTAGAATGTTGAACGACTACCCCAACTAAAATCTATCCACTCAACAAAAATTATTTCAGAGAAATCATACTCCATGGTAAGTTGTTCTTGTAGATTGTTGAATGACTATCCCAACTAAAATCTATCCACTCAACAAAAATTATTTCACACCACAGACTCATCTTGGTCAGGATCGATTTGCAATCTATCATGGTTTCAGAGAAATCATACTCCATGATAAGTTGTTCTTGTAGAATGTTGAACGACTACCCCAACTAAAATCTATCCACTCAACAAAAATTATTTCACACCACAGACTCATCTTGGTCAGGATCGATTTGAAATCTATCATGGTTTCAGAGAAATCATACTGCATGGTTCGTTGTTCTTGTAGAATGTTGAACGACTACCCCAACTAAAATCTATCCACTCAACAAAAATTATTTCACACCACAGACTCATCTTGGTCAGGATCGATTTGAAATCTATCATGGTTTCAGAGAAATCATAGTCCATGGTAAGTTGTTCTTGTAGAATGTTGAACGACTACCCCAACTAAAATCTATTCACTCAACAAAAATTATTTCACACCACAGACTCATCTTGGTCAGGATCGATTTGAAATCTATCATGGTTTCAGAGAAATCATACTCCATGGTTCGTTGTTCTTGTAGAATGTTGAACGACTACCCCTAACTAAAATCTATCCACTCAACAAAAATTATTTCACACCACAGACTCATCTTGTTCAGGATCGATTTGAAATCTATCATGGTTTCAGAGAAATCATACTCCATGGTTCGTTGTTCTTGTAGAATGTTGAACGACTACCCCAACTAAAATCTATCCACTCAACAAAAATTATTTCACACCACAGACTCATCTTGGTCAGGATAGATTTGAAATCTATCATGGTTTCAGAGAAATCATAGTCCATGGTAAGTTGTTCTTGTAGAATGTTGAACGACTACCCCAACTAAAATCTATCCACTCAACAAAAATTATTTCACACCACAGACTCATCTTGGTCAGGATCGATTTGAAATCTATCATGGTTTCAGAGAAATCATACTCCATGATAAGTTGTTCTTGGAGAATGTTGAACGACTACCCCAAATAAAATCTATCCACTCAACAAAAATTATTTCACACCACAGACTCATCTTGGTCATAATCGATTTGAAATCTATCATGGTTTCAGAGAAATCATACTCCATGGTTCCTTGTTCTTGTAGAATGTTGAACGACTATCTCAACTAAAATCTATCCACTCAACAAAAATTATTTCAGAGAAATCATACTCCATGGTAAGTTGTTCTTGTAGAATGTTGAACGACTACCCCAACTAAAATCTATCCACTCAACAAAAATTATTTCAGAGAAATCATACTCCATGGTAAGTTGTTCTTGTAGAATGTTGAACCAACTAAAATCTATCCACTCAACAAAAATTATTTCACACCACAGACTCATCTTGGTCAGGATCGATTTGAAATCAATCATGGTTTCAGAGAAATCATACTCCATGGTTCGTTGTTCTTGTAGAATGTTGAATGACTACCCCAACTAAAATCTATCCACTCAACAAAAATTATTTCACACCACAGACTCATCTTGGTCAGGATCGATTTGAAATCTATCATTTTTGCAGAGAAATCATACTCCATGGTTCGTTGTTCTTGTAGAATGTTGAACGACTATCCCAACTAAAATCTATCCACTCAACAAAAAATTATTTCAGAGAAATCATACTCCATGGTAAGTTGTTCTTGTAGAATGTTGAACGACTACCCCAACTAAAATCTATCCACTCAACAAAAATTATTTCAGAGAAATCATACTCCATGGTAATTTGTTCTTGTAGAATGTTGAACGACTACCCCAACTAAAATTTATCCACTCAACAAAAATTATTTCAGAGAAATCATACTCCATGGTAAGTTGTTCTTGTAGAATGTTGAACCAACTAAAATCTATCCACTCAACAAAAATTATTTCACACCACAGACTCATCTTGGTCAGGATCGATTTGAAATCAATCATGGTTTCAGAGAAATCATACTCCATGGTTCGTTGTTCTTGTAGAATGTTGAATGACTACCCCAACTAAAATCTATCCACTCAACAAAAATTATTTCACACCACAGACTCATCTTGGTCAGGATCGATTTGAAATCTATCATGGTTTCAGAGAAATCATAGTCCATGGTAAGTTGTTCTTGTAGAATGTTGAACGACTACCCCAACTAAAATCTATCCACTCAACAAAAATTATTTCACACCACAGACTCATCTTGGTCAGGATCGATTTGAAATCTATCATGGTTTCAGAGAAATCATACTCCATGGTTCGTTTTTCTTGTAGAATGTTGAACGACTACCCCTAACTAAAATCTATCCACTCAACAAAAATGATTTCACACCACAGACTCATCTTGGTCAGGATCGATTTGAAATCTATCATGGTTTCAGAGAAATCATACTCCATGGTTCCTTGTTCTTGTAGAATGTTGAACGACTATCTCAACTAAAATCTATCCACTCAACAAAAATTATTTCAGAGAAATCATACTCCATGGTTCGTTGTTCTTGTAGAATGTTGAACGACTACCCCAACTAAAATCTATCCACTCAACAAAAATTATTTCACACCACAGACTCATCTTGCTCAGGATCGATTTGAAATCTATCATGGTTTCAGAGAAATCATACTCCATGATAAGTTGTTCTTGTAGAATGTTGAACGACTACCCCAACTAAAATCTATCCACTCAACAAAAATTATTTCACACCACAGACTCATCTTGGTCAGGATCGATTTGAAATCTATCATGGTTTCAGAGAAATCATACTCCATGGTTCGTTGTTCTTGTAGAATGTTGAACGACTACCCCAACTAAAATCTATCCACTCAACAAAAATTATTTCACACCACAGACTTATCTTGGTCAGGATCGATTTGAAATCTATCATGGTTTCAGAGAAATCAAACTCCATGGTTCGTTGTTCTTGTAGAATGTTGAACGACTACCCCAACTAAAATCTATCCACTCAACAAAAATTATTTCACACCACAGACTCATCTTGGTCAGGATCGATTTGAAATCTATCATGGTTTCAGAGAAATCATACTCCATGGTTCGTTGTTCTTGTAGAATGTTGAACGACTATCCCAACTAAAATCTATCCACTCAACAAAAATTATTTCAGAGAAATTATACTCCATGGTAAGTTGTTCTTGTAGAATGTTGAACGACTACCCCAACTAAAATCTATCCACTCAACAAAAATTATTTCACACCACAGACTCATCTTGGTCAGGATCGATTTGAAATCTATCAAGGTTTCAGAGAAATCATACTCCATGGTCCGTTGTTCTTGTAGAATGTTGAACGACTACCCCAACTAAAATCTATCCACTCAACAAAAATTATTTCACACCACAGACTCATCTTGGTCAGGATCGATTTGAAATCTATCATGGTTTCAGAGAAATCATAGTCCATGGTAAGTTGTTCTTGTAGAATGTTGAACGACTAACCCTAACTAAAATCTATCCACTCAACAAAAATTATTTCACACCACAGACTCATCTTGGTCAGGATCGATTTCAAATCTATCATGGTTTCAGAGAAATCATAGTCCATGGTTCGTTGTTCTTGTAGAATGTTGAACGACTCCCCTAACTAAAATCTATCCACTCAACAACAATTATTTCACACCACAGACTCATCTTGGTCAGGATCGATTTGAAATCTATCATGGTTTCAGAGAAATCATACTAAATGGTTCGTTGTTCTTGTAGAATGTTGAACGACTATCCCAACTAAAATCTATCCACTTAACAAAAATTATTTCAGAGAAATCATACTCCATGGTAAGTTGTTCTTGTAGAATGTTGAACGACTACCCCAACTAAAATCTATCCACTCAACAAAAATTATTTCAGAGAAATCATACTCCATGGTAAGTTGTTCTTGTAGAATGTTGAACCAACTAAAATCTATCCACTCAACAAAAATTATTTCACACCACAGACTCATCTTGGTCAGGATCGATTTGCAATCTATCATGGTTTCAGAGAAATCATACTCCATGATAAGTTGTTCTTGTAGAATGTTGAACGACTACCCCAACTAAAATCTATCCACTCAACAAAAATTATTTCACAAAACAGACTCATCTTGGTCAGGATCGATTTGAAATCTATCATGGTTTCAGAGAAATCATACTCCATGGTTCGTTGTTCTTGTAGAATGTTGAACGACTACCCCAACTAAAATCTATCCACTCAACAAAAATTATTTCACACCACAGACTCATCTTGGTCAGGATCGATTTGAAATCTATCATGGTTTCAGAGAAATCATAGTCCATGGTAAGTTGTTCTTGTAGAATGTTGAACGACTACCCCAACTAAAATCTATTCACTCAACAAAAATTATTTCACACCGCAGACTCATCTTGGTCAGGATCGATTTGAAATCTATCATGGTTTCAGAGAAATCATACTCCATGGTTCGTTGTTCTTGTAGAATGTTGAACGACTACCCCTAACTAAAATCTATCCACTCAACAAAAATTATTTCACACCACAGACTCATCTTGTTCAGGATCGATTTGAAATCTATCATGGTTTCAGAGAAATCATACTCCATGGTTCGTTGTTCTTGTAGAATGTTGAACGACTACCCCAACTAAAATCTATCCACTCAACAAAAATTATTTCACACCACAGACTCATCTTGGTCAGGATAGATTTGAAATCTATCATGGTTTCAGAGAAATCATAGTCCATGGTAAGTTGTTCTTGTAGAATGTTGAACGACTACCCCAACTAAAATCTATCCACTCAACAAAAATTATTTCACACCACAGACTCATCTTGGTCAGGATCGATTTGAAATCTATCATGGTTTCAGAGAAATCATACTCCATGATAAGTTGTTCTTGTAGAATGTTGAACGACTACCCCAAATAAAATCTATCCACTCCACAAAAATTATTTCACACCACAGACTCATCTTGGTCAGGATCGATTTGAAATCTATCATGGTTTCAGAGAAATCATAGTCCATGGTAAGTTGTTCTTGTAGAATGTTGAACGACTACCCCAACTAAAATCTATCCACTCAACAAAAATTATTTCAGAGAAATCATACTCCATGGTAAGTTGTTCTTGTAGAATGTTGAACCAACTAAAATCTATCCACTCAACAAAAATTATTTCACACCACAGACTCATCTTGGTCAGGATCGATTTGAAATCTATCATGGATTCAGAGAAATCATACTCCATGGTTCGTTGTTCTTGTAGAATGTTGAACGACTACCCCAACTAAAATCTATCCACTCAACAAAAATTATTTCACACCACAGACTCATCTTGGTCAGGATCGATTTGAAATCTATCATGGTTTCAGAGAAATCATACTGCATGGTAAGTTGTTTTTGTAGAATGTTGAACGACTACCCCAACTAAAATCTATCCACTCAACAAAAATTATTTCACACCACAGATTCATCTTGGTCAGGATCGATTTGAAATCTATCATAGTTTCAGAGAAATCATACTCCATGGTTCGTTGTTCTTGTAGAATGTTGAACGACTACCCCTAACTAAAATCTATCCACTCAACAAAAATTATTTCACACCACAGACTCATCTTGGTCAGGATCGATTTGAAATCTATCATGGTTTCGGAGAAATCATACTCCATGGTTCGTTGTTCTTGTAAAATGTTGAACGACTACCCCAACTAAAATCTATCCACTCAACAAAAATTATTTCAGAGAAATCATACTCCATGGTAAGTTGTTCTTGTAGAATGTTGCACGACTATCCCAACTAAAATCCATCCACTCAACAAAAATTATTTCAGAGAAATCATACTCCATGGTTCGTTGTTCTTGTAGAATGTTGAATGACTACCCCAACTAAAATCTATCCACTCAACAAAAATTATTTCACACCACAGACTCATCTTTTTCAGGATCGATTTGAAATCTATCATGGTTTCAGAGAAATCATACTCCATGGTTCGTTTTTCTTGTAGAATGTTGAACGACTACCCCTAACTAAAATCTATCCACTCAACAAAAATTATTATATTGAATGTTGAACGACTACCCCAACTAAAATCTATCCACTCAACAAAAATTATTTCACACCACAGACTCATCTTGGTCAGGATAGATTTGAAATCTATCATGGTTTCAGAGAAATCATACTCCATGGTTCGTTGTTCTTTTAGAATGTTGAACGACTACCCCAACTAAAATCTATCCACTCAACAAAAATTATTTCACACCACAGACTCATCTTGGTCAGGATCGATTTGAAATCAATCATGGTAAGTTGTTCTTGTAAAATGTTGAACGACTATCCCAACTAAAATCTATCCACTCAACAAAAATTATTTCACACCACAGACTCATCGTGGTCAGGATAGATTTGAAATCTATCATGGTTGCAGAGAAATCATACTCCATGGTTCGTTGTTCTTGTAGAATGTTGAACGACTACCCCAACTAAAATCTATCCACTCAACAAAAATTATTTCACACCACAGACTCATCTTGGTCAGGATCGATTTGAAATCTATCATGGTTTCAGAGAAATCATAGTCCATGGTAAGTTGTTCTTGTGGAATATTGAACGACTACCCCAACTAAAATCTATCCACTCAACAAAAACTATTTCACACCACAGACTCATCTTGGTCAGGATCGATTTGAAATCTATCATGGTTTCAGAGAAATCATACTCCATGGTTCGTTGTTCTTGTAGAATGTTGAACGACTACCCCTAACTAAAATCTATCCACTCAACAAAAATTATTTCACACCACAGACTCATCTTGGTCAGGATCGATTTGAAATCTATCATGGTTTCAGAGAAATCATACTCCATGGTTCGTTGTTCTTGTAAAATGTTGAACGACTACCCCAACTAAAATCTATCCACTCAACAAAAATTATTTCAGAGAAATCATACTCCATGGTAAGTTGTTCTTGTAGAATGTTGCACGACTATCCCAACTAAAATCTATCCACTCAACAAAAATTATTTCAGAGAAATCATACTCCATGGTTCGTTGTTCTTGTAGAATGTTGAATGACTACCCCAACTAAAATCTATTCACTCAACAAAAATTATTTCACACCACAGACTCATCTTGGTCGGGATCGATTTGAAATCTATCATAGTTTCAGAGAAATCATACTCCATGGTTCGTTGTTCTTGTAGAATGTCGACCGACTATCCCAACTAAAATCTATCCACTCAACAAAAATTATTTCAGAGAAATCATACTCCATGGTAAGTTGTTCTTGTAGAATGTTGAACGACTATCCCAACTAAAATCTATCCACTCAGCAAAAATTATTTCACACCACAGACTCATCTTGGTCAGGATCGATTTGAAATCTATCATGGTTTCAGAGAAATCATACTCCATGGTTCGTTGTTCTTGTAGAATGTTGAACGACTATCCCAACTAAAATCTATCCACTCAACAAAAATTATTTCAGAGAAATCATACTCCATGGTTCGTTGTTCTTGTAGAACGTTGAACGACTACCCCAACTAAAATCTATCCACTCAACAAACATTATTTCACACCACAGACTCATCTTGGTCAGGATCGATTTGAAATCTAACATGGTTTCAGAGAAATCATACTCCATGGTAAGTTGTTCTCGTAGAATGTTGAACGACTATCCCAACTAAAATCTATCCACTCAACAAAAATTATTTCACACCACAGATTCATCTTGGTCAGGATCGATTTGAAATCTATCATGGTTTCAGAGAAATCATACTCCATGGTTCGTTGTTCTTGTAGAATGTTGAATGACTACCCCTAACTAAAATCTATTCACTCAACAAAAATTATTTCACACCATAGACTCATCTTGGTCAGGATCGATTTGAAACCTATCATGGTTTCAGAGAAATCATACTCCATGGTTCGTTGTTCTTGTAGAATGTTGAACGACTACCCCTAACTAAAATGTATCCACTCAACAAAAATTATTTCAGAGAAATCATACTCCATGGTAAGTTGTTCTTGTAGAATGTTGAACGACTATCCCAACTAAAATCTATCCACTCAACAAAAATTATTTCAGAGAAATCATACTCCATGGTTCGTTGTTCTTGTAGAATGTTGAACGACTACCCCAACTAAAATCTATCCACTCAACAAAAATTATTTCTGAGAAATCATACTCCATGGTAAGTTGTTCTTGTAGAATGTTGAACGACTACCCCAACTAAAATCTATTCACTCAACAAAAATTATTTCACACCACAGACTCATCTTGGTCAGGATCGATTTGAAACCTATCATGGTTTCAGAGAAATCATACTCCATGGTTCGTTGTTCTTGTAGAATGTTGAACGACTACCCCTAACTAAAATGTATCCACTCAACAAAAATTATTTCAGAGAAATCATACTCCATGGTAAGTTGTTCTTGTAGAATGTTGAACGACTATCCCAACTAAAATCTATCCACTCAACAAAAATTATTTCAGAGAAATCATACTCCATGGTTCGTTGTTCTTGTAGAATGTTGAACGACTACCCCAACTAAAATCTATCCACTCAACAAAAATTATTTCTGAGAAATCATACTCCATGGTAAGTTGTTCTTGTAGAATGTTGAACGACTACCCCAACTAAAATCTATTCACTCAACAAAAATTATTTCACACCACAGACTCATCTTGGTCAGGATCGATTTGAAATCTATCATGGTTTCAGAGAAATCATACTCCATGGTAAGTTGTTCTTGTAGAATGTTGAACGACTACCCCAACTAAAATCTATCCACTCAACAAAAATTATTTCAGAGAAATCATACTCCATGGTAAGTTGTTCTTGTAGAATGTTGAACGACTACCCCAACTAAAATCTATCCACTCAACAAAAATTATTTCAGAGAAATCATACTCCATGGTAAGTTGTTCTTGTAGAATGTTGAACCAACTAAAATCTATCCACTCAACAAAAATTATTTCACACCACAGGCTCATCTTGGTCAGGATCGATTTGAAATCTATCATGGTTTCAGAGAAATCATACTCCATGGTTCGTTGTTCTTGTAGAATGTTGAACGACTACCCCAACTAAAATCTATCCACTCAACAAAAATTATTTCACACCACAGACTCACCTTGGTCAGGATCGATTTGAAATCTATCATGGTTTCAGAGAAATCATACTCCATGGTTCGTTGTTCTTGTAGAATGTTGAACGACTACCTCAACTAAAATCTATCCACTCAACAAATATTATTTCACACCACAGACTCATCTTGGTCAGGATCGATTTGAAATCTATCATGGTTTCAGAGAAATCATAGTCCATGGTAAGTTGTTCTTGTAGAATGTTGAACGACTACCCCTAACTAAAATCTATCCACTCAACAAAAATTATTTCACACCACAGACTCATCTTGGTCAGGATCGATTTGAAATCTATCATGGTTTCAGAGAAATCATACTCCATGGTTCGTTGTTCTTGTAGAATGTTGAACGACTACCCCAACTAAAATCTATCCACTCAACAAAAATTATTTCACACCACAGACTCATCTTGGTCAGGATCGATTTGAAATCTATCATGGTTTCAGAGAAATCATACTCCATGGTTCGTTATTCTTGTAGAATGTTGAACGACTATCCCAACTAAAATCTATCCACTCAACAAAAATTATTTCAGGGAAATCATGCTCCATGGTAAGTTGTTCTTGTAGATTTTTGAACGACTATCCCAACTAAAATCTATCCACTCAACAAAAATTATTTCACACCACAGACTCATCTTGGTCAGGATCGATTTGAAATCTATCATGGTTTCAGAGAAATCGTACTCCATGGTTCGTTGTTCTTGTAGAATGTTGAACGACTATGCCAACTAAAATCTATCCACTCAACAAAAATTATTTCACACCACAGACTCATCTTGGTCAGGATCGAATTGAAATCTATCATGGTTTCAGAGAAATCATACTCCATGGTTCGTTGTTCTTGTAGAATGTTGAACGATTACCCCAACTAGAATGTATCCACTCAACAAAAATTATTTCAGAGAAATCATACTCAATGGTAAGTTGTCCTTGTAGAATGTTGAACGACTATCCCAACTAAAATCTATCCACTCAACAAAAATTATTTCAGAGAAATCATACTCCATGGTAAGTTGTTCTTGTAGAATGTTGAACGACTACCCCAACTAAAATCTATCCACTCAACAAAAATTATTTCAGAGAAATCATACTCCATGGTAAGTTGTTCTTGTAGAATGTTGAACCAACTAAAATCTATCCACTCAACAAAAATTATTTCACACCACAGACTCATCTTGGTCAGGATCGATTTGAAATCTATCATGGTTTCAGAGAAATCATACTCCATGATAAGTTGTTCTTGCAGAATTCTGAACGACTACCCCAACTAAAATCTATCCACTCAACAAAAATTATTTTACACCACAGACTCATCTTGGTCAGGATCGATTTGCAATCTATCATGGTTTCAGAGAAATCATACTCCATGGTTCGTTGTTCTTGTAGAATGTTGAACGACTACCCCTAACTAAAATCTATCCACTCAACAAAAATTATTTCACACCACAGACTCATCTTGGTCAGGATCGATTTGAAATCTATCATGCTTTCAGAGAAATCATACTCCATGGTAAGTTGTTCTTGTAAAATGTTGAACGACTACCCCTAACTAAAATCTATCCACTCAACAAAAATTATTTCACACCACAGACTCATCTTGGTCAGGATCGATTTGAAATCTATCATGGTTTCAGAGAAATCATACTCCATGATAAGTTGTTCTTGCAGAATTCTGAACGACTACCCCAACTAAAATCTATCCACTCAACAAAAATTATTTTACACCACAGACTCATCTTGGTCAGGATCGATTTGCAATCTATCATGGTTTCAGAGAAATCATACTCCATGGTTCGTTGTTCTTGTAGAATGTTGAACGACTACCCCTAACTAAAATCTATCCACTCAACAAAAATTATTTCACACCACAGACTCATCTTGGTCAGGATCGATTTGAAATCTATCATGGTTTCAGGGAAATCATACTCCATGGTAAGTTGTTCTTGTAAAATGTTGAACGACTACCCCTAACTAAAATCTATCCACTCAACAAAAATTATTTCAGAGAAATCATACTCCATGGTAAGTTGTTCTTGTAGAATGTTGAACGACTACCCCAACTAAAATCTACCCACTCAACAAAAATTATTTCACACCACAGACTCATCTTGGTCAGGATCGATTTGAAATCTATCATGGTTTCAGAGAAATCATAGTCCATGGTAAGTTGTTCTTGTAGAATGTTGAACGACTACCCCAACTAAAATCTATCCACTCAACAAAAATTATTTCACACCACAGACTCATCTTGGTCAGGATCGATTTGAAATCTATCATGGTTTCAGAGAAATCATACTCCATGGTTCGTTGTTCTTGTAGAATGTTGAACGACTACCCCCAACTAAAATCTATCCACTCAACAAAAATTATTTCACACCGCAGACTCATCTTGGTCAGGATCGATTTGAAATCTATCATGGTTTCAGAGAAATCATACTCCATGGTTCGTTGTTCTTGTAAAATGTTGAACGACTACCCCAACTAAAATGTATCCACTCAACAAAAATTATTTCAGAGAAATCATACTCAATGGTAAGTTGTCCTTGTAGAATGTTGAACGACTATCCCAACTAAAATCTATCCACTCAACAAAAATTATTTCAGAGAAATCATACTCCATGGTAAGTTGTTCTTGTAGAATGTTGAACGACTACCCCAACTAAAATCTATCCACTCAACAAAAATTATTTCAGAGAAATCATACTCCATGGTAAGTTGTTCTTGTAGAATGTTGAACCAACTAAAATCTATCCACTCAACAAAAATTATTTCACACCACAGACTCATCTTGGTCAGGATCGATTTGAAATCTATCATGGTTTCAGAGAAATCATACTCCATGATAAGTTGTTCTTGCAGAATGCTGAACGACTACCCCAACTAAAATCTATCCACTCAACAAAAATTATTTTACACCACAGACTCATCTTGGTCAGGATCGATTTGCAATCTATCATGGTTTCAGAGAAATCATACTCCATGGTTCGTTGTTCTTGTAGAATGTTGAACGACTACCCCTAACTAAAATCTATCCACTCAACAAAAATTATTTCACACCACAGACTCATCTTGGTCAGGATCGATTTGAAATCTATCATGCTTTCAGAGAAATCATACTCCATGGTAAGTTGTTCTTGTAAAATGTTGAACGACTACCCCTAACTAAAATCTATCCACTCAACAAAAATTATTTCACACCACAGACTCATCTTGGTCAGGATCGATTTGAAATCTATCATGGTTTCAGGGAAATCATACTCCATGGTTCGTTATTCTTGTAGAATGTTGAACGACTATCCCAACTAAAATCTATCCACTCAACAAAAATTATTTCAGAGAAATCATACTCCATGGTAAGTTGTTCTTGTAGATTGTTGAACGACTATCCCAACTAAAATCTATCCACTCAACAAAAATTATTTCACACCACAGACTCATCTTGGTCAGGATCGATTTGAAATCTATCATGGTTTCAGAGAAATTATACTCCATGGTTCGTTGTTCTTGTAGAATGTTGAACGACTACCCCAACTAAAATCTATCCACTCAACAAAAATTATTTCACACCACAGACTCATCTTGGTCAGGATCGATTTGAAATCTATCATGGTTTCAGAGAAATCATACTCCATGGTAAGTTGTTCTTGTAGAATGTTGAACGACTACCCCTAACTAAAATCTATCCACTCAACAAAAATTATTTCACACCACAGACTCATCTTGGTCAGGATCGATTTGAAATCTATCATGGTTTCAGAGAAATCATACTCCATGGTAAGTTGTTCTTGTAGAATGTTGAACGACTACCCCAACTAAAATCTATCCACTCAACAAAAATTATTTCACACCACAGACTCATCTTGGTCAGGATCGATTTGCAATCTATCATGGTTTCAGAGAAATCATACTCCATGGTTCGTTGTTCTTGTAGAATGTTGAACGACTACCCCTAACTAAAATCTATCCACTCAACAAAAATTATTTCACACCACAGACTCATCTTGGTCAGGATCGATTTGAAATCTATCATGCTTTCAGAGAAATCATACTCCATGGTAAGTTGTTCTTGTAAAATGTTGAACGACTACCCCTAACTAAAATCTATCCACTCAACAAAAATTATTTCACACCACAGACTCATCTTGGTCAGGATCGATTTGAAATCTATCATGGTTTCAGAGAAATCATACTCCATGGTTCGTTATTCTTGTAGAATGTTGAACGACTATCCCAACTAAAATCTATCCACTCAACAAAAATTATTTCAGAGAAATCATGCTCCATGGTAAGTTGTTCTTGTAGATTGTTGAACGACTATCCCAACTAAAATCTATCCACTCAACAAAAATTATTTCACACCACAGACTCATCTTGGTCAGGATCGATTTGAAATCTATCATGGTTTCAGAGAAATCGTACTCCATGGTTCGTTGTTCTTGTAGAATGTTGAACGACTATGCCAACTAAAATCTATCCACTCAACAAAAATTATTTCACACCACAGACTCATCTTGGTCAGGATCGAATTGAAATCTATCATGGTTTCAGAGAAATCATACTCCATGGTTCGTTGTTCTTGTAGAATGTTGAACGACTACCCCTAACTAAAATCTATCCACTCAACAAAAATTATTTCACAACACAGACTCATATTGGTCAGGATCGATTTGAAATCTATCATGGTTTCAGAGAAATCATACTCCATGGTAAGTTGTTCTTGTAGAATGTTGAACGACTACCCCAACTAAAATCTATCCACTCAACAAAAATTATTTCAGAGAAATCATACTCCATGGTAAGTTGTTCTTGTAGAATGTTGAACGACTACCCCAACTAAAATCTATCCACTCAACAAAAATTATTTCACACCACAGACTCATCTTGGTCGGGATCGATTTGAAATCTATCATGGTTTCAGAGAAATCATACTCCATGGTAAGTTGTTCTTGTAGAATGTTGAACGACTACCCCAACTAAAATCTATCCACTCAACAAAAATTATTTCAGAGAAATCATACTCCATGGTAAGTTGTTCTTGTAGAATGTTGAACGACTACCCCAACTAAAATCTATCCACTCAACAAAAATTATTTCACACCGCAGACTCATCTTGGTCAGGATCGATTTGAAATCTATCATGGTTTCAGAGAAATCATACTCCATGGTTCGTTGTTCTTGTAGAATGTCGACCGACTATCCCAACTAAAATCTATCCACTCAACAAAAATTATTTCACAGAAATCATACTCCATGGTAAGTTGTTCTTGTAGAATGTTGAACGACTATCCCAACTAAAATCTATCCACTCAACAAAAATTATTTCACAGAAATCATACTCCATGGTAAGTTGTTCTTGTAGAATGTTGAACGACTACCCCAACTAAAATCTATCCACTCAACAAAAATTATTTCAGAGAAATCATACTCCATGGTAAGTTGTTCTTGTAGAATGTTGAACGACTACTCCAACTAAAATCTACCCACTCAACAAAAATTATTTCACACCACAGACTCATCTTGGTCAGGATCGATTTGAAATCTATCATGGTTTCAGAGAAATCATACTCCATGGTAAGTTGTTCTTGTAGAATGTTGAACGACTACCCCAACTAAAATCTATCCACTCAACAAAAATTATTTCACACCACAGACTCATCTTGGTCAGGATCGATTTGAAATCTATCATGGTTTCAGAGAAATCATACTCCATGGTAAGTTGTTCTTGTAGAATGTTGAACGACTACCCCCAACTAAAATCTATCCACTCAACAAAAATTATTTCACACCGCAGACTCATCTTGGTCAGGATCGATTTGAAATCTATCATGGTTTCAGAGAAATCATACTCCATGGTTCGTTGTTCTTGTAAAATGTTGAACGACTACCCCAACTAAAATGTATCCACTCAACAAAAAATTATTTCAGAGAAATCATACTCAATGGTAAGTTGTTCTTGTAGAATGTTGAACGACTATCCCAACTAAAATCTATCCACTCAACAAAAATTATTTCAGAGAAATCATACTCCATGGTAAGTTGTTCTTGTAGAATGTTGAACCAACTAAAATCTATCCACTCAACAAAAATTATTTCACACCGCAGACTCATCTTGGTCAGGATCGATTTGAAATCTATCATGGTTTCAGAGAAATCATACTCCATGGTTCGTTGTTCTTGTAGAATGTTGAACGACTACCCCCAACTAAAATCTATCCACTCAACAAAAATTATTTCACACCACAGACTCATCTTGGTCAGGATCGAATTGAAATCTATCATGGTTTCAGAGAAATCATACTCCATGGTTCGTTGTTCTTGTAGAATGTTGAACGACTACCCCAACTAAAATCTATCCACTCAACAAAAATTATTTCACACCGCAGACTCATCTTGGTCAGGATCGATTTGAAATCTATCATGGTTTCAGAGAAATCATACTCCATGGTTCGTTGTTCTTGTAGGATGTTGAACGACTACCCCCAACTAAAATCTATCCACTCAACAAAAATTATTTCACACCACAGACTCATCTTGGTCAGGATCGAATTGAAATCTATCATGGTTTCAGAGAAATCATACTCCATGGTTCGTTGTTCTTGTAGAATGTTGAACGACTACCCCAACTAAAATCTATCCACTCAACAAAAATTATTTCAGAGAAATCATACTATATGGTAAGTTGTTCTTGTAGAATGTTGAACCAACTAAAATCTATCCACTCAACAAAAATTATTTCACACCACAGACTCATCTTGGTCAGGATCGATTTGAAATCTATCATGGTTTCAGAGAAATCATAGTCCATGGTAAGTTGTTCTTGTAGAATGTTGAACGACTATCCCAACTAAAATCTATCCACTCAACAAAAATTATTTCACACCACAGACTCATCTTGGTCAGGATCGATTTGCAATCTATCATGGTTTCAGAGAAATCATACTCCATGGTTCGTTGTTCTTGTAGAATGTTGAACGACTACCCCTAACTAAAATCTATCCACTCAACAAAAATTATTTCACACCACAGACTCACCTTGGTCAGGATCGATTTGAAATCTATCATGCTTTCAGAGAAATCATACTCCATGGTAAGTTGTTCTTGTAAAATGTTGAACGACTACCCCTAACTAAAATCTATCCACTCAACAAAAATTATTTCACACCACAGACTCATCTTGGTCAGGATCGATTTAAAATCTATCATGGTTTCAGGGAAATCATACTCCATGGTTCGTTATTCTTGTAGAATGTTGAACGACTATCCCAACTAAAATCTATCCACTCAACAAAAATTATTTCAGAGAAATCATACTCCATGGTAAGTTGTTCCTGTAGATTGTTGAACGACTATCCCAACTAAAATCTATCCACTCAACAAAAATTATTTCACACCACAGACTCATCTTGGTCAGGATCGATTTGCAATCTATCATGGTTTCAGAGAAATCATACTCCATGGTAAGTTGTTCTTGTAGAATGTTGAACGACTACCCCTAACTAAAATCTATCCACGCAACAAAAATTATTTCACACCACAGACTCATCTTGGTCAGGATCGATTTGAAATCTATCATGGTTTCAGAGAAATCATAGTCCATGGTAAGTTGTTCTTGTAGAATGTTGAACGACTATCCCAACTAAAATCTATCCACTCAACAAAAATTATTTCACACCACAGACTCATCTTGGTCAGGATCGATTTGCAATCTATCATGGTTTCAGAGAAATCATACTCCATGGTAAGTTGTTCTTGTAGAATGTTGAACGACTACCCTTACCAAAAACTAACCACTCAACAAAAATTATTTCACACCACAGACTCATCTTGGTCAGGATCGATTTGAAATCTATCATGGTTTCAGAGAAATCATACTCCATGGTAAGTTGTTCTTGTAGAATGTTGAACGACTACCCCAACTAAAATCTATCCACTCAACAAAAATTATTTCACACCACAGACTCATCTTGGTCAGGATCGATTTGCAATCTATCATGGTTTCAGAGAAATCATACTCCATGGTTCGTTGTTCTTGTAGAATGTTGAACGACTACCCCAACTAAAATCTATCCACTCAACAAAAATTATTTCACACCACAGACTCATCTTGGTCAGGATCGATTTGAAATCTATCATGCTTTCAGAGAAATCATACTACATGGTAAGTTGTTCTTGTAAAATGTTGAACGACTACCCCTAACTAAAATCTATCCACTCAACAAAAATTATTTCACACCACAGACTCATCTTGGTCAGGATCGATTTGAAATCTATCATGGTTTCAGAGAAATCATACTCCATGGTTCGTTATTCTTGTAGAATGTTGAACGACTATCCCAACTAAAATCTATCCACTCAACAAAAATTATTTCAGAGAAATCATGCTCCATGGTAAGTTGTTCTTGTAGATTGTTGAACGACTATCCCAACTAAAATCTATCCACTCAACAAAAATTATTTCACACCACAGACTCATCTTGGTCAGGATCGATTTGAAATCTATCATGGTTTCAGAGAAATCGTACTCCATGGTTCGTTGTTCTTGTAGAATGTTGAACGACTATGCCAACTAAAATCTATCCACTCAACAAAAATTATTTCACACCACAGACTCATCTTGGTCAGGATCGAATTGAAATCTATCATGGTTTCAGAGAAATCATACTCCATGGTTCGTTGTTCTTGTAGAATGTTGAACGACTACCCCTAACTAAAATCTATCCACTCAACAAAAATTATTTCACACCACAGACTCATCTTGGTCAGGATCGATTTGAAATCTATCATGCTTTCAGAGAAATCATACTCCATGGTAAGTTGTTCTTGTAAAATGTTGAACGACTACCCCTAACTAAAATCTATCCACTCAACAAAAATTATTTCACACCACAGACTCATCTTGGTCAGGATCGATTTGAAATCTATCATGGTTTCAGAGAAATCATACTCCATGGTAAGTTGTTCTTGTAGAATGTTGAACGACTACCCCAACTAAAATCTATCCACTCAACAAAAATTATTTCACACCACAGACTCATCTTGGTCAGGATCGATTTGCAATCTATCATGGTTTCAGAGAAATCATACTCCATGGTTCGTTGTTCTTGTAGAATGTTGAACGACTATCCCAACTAAAATCTATCCACTCAACAAAAATTATTTCACACCACAGACTCATCTTGGTCAGGATCGATTTGAAATCTATCATGGTTTCAGAGAAATCGTACTCCATGGTTCGTTGTTCTTGTAGAATGTTGAACGACTATGCCAACTAAAATCTATCCACTCAACAAAAATTATTTCACACCACAGACTCATCTTGGTCAGGATCGAATTGAAATCTATCATGGTTTCAGAGAAATCATACTCCATGGTTCGCTGTTCTTGTAGAATGTTGAACGACTACATCTAACTAAAATCTATCCACTCAACAAAAATTATTTCACACCACAGACTCATCTTGGTCAGGATCGATTTGAAATCTATCATGCTTTCAGAGAAATCATACTCCATGGTTCGTTGTTCTCGTAGAATGTTGAACGACTACCCCAACTAAAATCAATCCACTCAACAAAAATTATTTCACACCACAGACTCATCTTGGTCAGGATCGATTTGAAATCTATCATGGTTTCAGAGAAATCATACTCCATGGTAAGTTGTTCTTGTAGAATGTTGAACGACTACCCCAACTAAAATCTATCCACTCAACAAAAATTATTTCAGAGAAATCATACTCCATGGTAAGTTGTTCTTGTTGAATGTTGAACGACTACCCCAACTAAAATCTATCCACTCAACAAAAATTATTTCACACCACAGACTCATCTTGGTCAGGATCGATTTGAAATCTATCATGGTTTCAGAGAAATCATACTCCATGGTCCGTTGTTCTTGTAGAATGTTGAACGACTACCCCAACTAAAATCTATCCACTCAACAAAAATTATTTCACACCACAGACACATCTTGGTCAGGATCGATTTGAAATCTATCATGGTTTCAGAGAAATCATAGTCCATGGTAAGTTGTTCTTGTAGAATGTTGAACGACTACCCCAACTAAAATCTATCCACTCAACAAAAATTATTTCACACCACAGACTCATCTTGGTCAGGATCGATTTGAAATCTATCATGGTTTCAGAGAAATCATACTCCATGGTTCGTTGTTCTTGTAGAATGTTGAACGACTACCCCAACTAAAATCTATCCACTCAACAAAAATTATTTCACACCACAGACTCATCTTGGTCAGGATCGATTTGAAATCTATCATGGTTTCAGAGAAATCATACTCCATGGTAAGTTGTTCTTGTAAAATGTTGAACGACTACCCCTAACTAAAATCTATCCACTCAACAAAAATTATTTCACACCACAGACTCATCTTGGTCAGGATCGATTTGAAATCTATCATGGTTTCAGAGAAATCATAGTCCATGGTAAGTTGTTCTTGTAGAATGTTGAACGACTACCCCAACTAAAATCTATCCACTCAACAAAAATTATTTCAGAGAAATCATACTCCATGGTAAGTTGTTCTTGTAGAATGTTGAACGACTACCCCAACTAAAATCTATCCACTCAACAAAAATTATTTCACACCACAGACTCATCTTGGTCAGGATCGATTTGAAATCAATCATGGTTTCAGAGAAATCATACTCCATGGTAAGTTGTTCTTGTAGAATGTTGAACGACTACCCCAACTAAAATCTATCCACTCAACAAAAATTATTTCACACCACAGACTCATCTTGGTCAGGATCGATTTGAAATCTATCATGGTTTCAGAGAAATCATACTCCATGGTTCGTTGTTCTTGTAGAATGTTGAACGACTACCCCAACTAAAATCTATCCACTCAACAAAAATTATTTCACACCACAGACTCATCTTGGTCAGGATCGATTTGAAATCTATCATGGTTGCAGAGAAATCATACTCCATGGTGCGTTGTTCTTGTAGAATGTTGAACGACTACCCCAACTAAAATCTATCCACTCAACAAAAATTATTTCACACCACAGACTCATCTTGGTCAGGATCGATTTGAAATCTATCATGGTTTCAGAGAAATCATACTCCATGGTAAGTTGTTCTTGTAAAATGTTGAACGACTACCCCTACCTAAAATCTATCCACTCAACAAAAATTATTTCACACCACAGACTCATCTTGGTCAGGATCGATTTGAAATCTATCATGGTTTCAGAGAAATCATACTCCATGGTAAGTTGTTCTTGTAGAATGTTGAACGACTACCCCAACTAAAATCTATCCACTCAACAAAAATTATTTCAGAGAAATCATACTCCATGGTTCGTTGTTCTTGTAGAATGTTGAACGACTACCCCTAACTAAAATCTATCCACTCAACAAAAATTATTTCACACCACAGACTCATCTTGGTCAGGATCGATTTGAAATCTATCATGCTTTCAGAGAAATCATACTCCATGGTTCGTTGTTCTTGTAGAATGTTGAACGACTACCCCAACTAAAATCTATCCACTCACAAAAATTATTTCACACCACAGACTCATCTTGGTCAGGATCGATTTGAAATCTATCATGGTTTCAGAGAAATCATACTCCATGGTAAGTTGTTCTTGTAGAATGTTGAACGACTACCATAACTAAAATCTATCCACTCAACAAAAATTATTTCAGAGAAATCATACTCCATGGTAAGTTGTTCTTGTAGAATGTTGAACGACTACCCCAACTAAAATCTATCCACTCAACAAAAATTATTTCACACCACAGACTCATCTTGGTCAGGATCGATTTGAAATCTATCATGGTTTCAGAGAAATCATACTCCATGGTCCGTTGTTCTTGTAGAATGTTGAACGACTACCCCAACTAAAATCTATCCACTCAACAAAAATTATTTCACACCACAGACACATCTTGGTCAGGATCGATTTGAAATCTATCATGGTTTCAGAGAAATCATAGTCCATGGTAAGTTGTTCTTGTAGAATGTTGAACGACTACCCCAACTAAAATCTATCCACTCAACAAAAATTATTTCACACCACAGACTCATCTTGGTCAGGATCGATTTGAAATCAATCATGGTTTCAGAGAAATCATACTCCATGATAAGTTGTTCTTGTAGAATGTTGAACGACTACCCCAACTAAAATCTATCCACTCAACAAAAATTATTTCAGAGAAATGATACTCCATGGTAAGTTGTTCTTGTAGAATGTTGAACGACTACCCCAACTAAAATCTATCCACTCAACAAAAATTATTTCACACCACAGACTCATCTTGGTCAGGATCGATTTGAAATCAATCATGGTTTCAGAGAAATCATACTCCATGGTAAGTTGTTCTTGTAAAATGTTGAACGACTATCCCAACTAAAATCTATTCACTCAACAAAAATTATTTCACACCACAGACTCATCTTTGTCAGGATCGATTTGAAATCTATCATGGTTGCAGAGAAATCATACTCCATGGTGCGTTGTTCTTGTAGAATGTTGAACGACTACCCCAACTAAAATCTATCCACTCAACAAAAATTATTTCACACCACAGACTCATCTTGGTCAGGATCGATTTGAAATCTATCATGGTTTCAGAGAAATCATACTCCATGGTAAGTTGTTCTTGTAAAATGTTGAACGACTATCCCAACTAAAATCCATCCACTCAACAAAAATTATTTCAGAGAAATCATACTCCATGGTTCGTTGTTCTTGTAGAATGTTGAATGACTATCCCAACTAAAATCTATCCACTCAACAAAAATTATTTCAGAGAAATCATACTCCATGGTAAGTTGTTCTTGTAGAATGTTGAACGACTACACCAACTAAAATCTATCCACTCAACAAAAATTATTTCACACCACAGACTCATCTTGGTCAGGATCGATTTGAAATCAATCATGGTTTCAGAGAAATCATACTCCATGGTAAGTTGTTCTTGTAAAATGTTGAACGACTATCCCAACTAAAATCCATCCACTCAACAAAAATTATTTCAGAGAAATCATACTCCATGGTTCGTTGTTCTTGTAGAATGTTGCATGACTATCCCAACTTAAATCTATCCACTCAACAAAAATTATTTCAGAGAAATCATACTCCATGGTAAGTTGTTCTTGTAGAATGTTGAACGACTACCCCAACTAAAATCTATCCACTCAACAAAAATTATTTCAGAGAAATCATACTATAATGGTTTCAGAGAAATCATACTCCATGGTAAGTTGTTCTTGTAGAATGTTGAACGACTACCCCAACTAAAATCTATCCACTCAACAAAAATTATTTCAGAGAAATCATACTCCATGGTAAGTTGTTCTTGTAGAATGTTGAACGACTTCCCCAACTAAAATCTATCCACTCAACAAAAATTATTTCACACCACAGACTCATCTTGGTCAGGATCGATTTGAAATCAATCATGGTTTCAGAGAAATCATACTCCATGGTAAGTTGTTCTTGTAAAATGTTGAACGACTATCCCAACTAAAATCTATCCACTCAACAAAAATTATTTCACACCACAGACTCGTCTTGGTCAGGATCGATTTGAAATCTATCATATTTGCAGAGAAATCATACTCCATGGTGCGTTGTTCTTGTAGAATGTTGAACGACTATCCCAACTAAAATCTATCCACTCAACAAAAATTATTTCACACCACAGACTCATCTTGGTCAGGATCGATTTGAAATCTATCATGGTTTCAGAGAAATCATACTCCATGGTTCGTTGTTCTTGTAGAATGTTGAACGACTACCCCAACTAAAATCTATCCACTCAACAAAAATTATTTCAGAGAAATCATACTCCATGGTAAGTTGTTCTTGTAGAATGTTGAACGACTATCCCAACTAAAATCTATCCACTCAACAAAAATTATTTCACGCCACAGACTCATCTTGGTCAGGATCGATTTGAAATCTATCATGGTTTCAGAGAAATCATAGTCCATGGTCCGTTGTTCTTGTAGAATGTTGAACGACTATCCCAACTAAAATCTATCCACTCAACAAAAATTATTTCAGAGAAATCATACTCCATGGTACGTTTTTCTTGTAGAATGTTGAACGACTACCCCAACTAAAATCTATCCACTCAACAAAAATTATTTCACACCACAGACTCATCTTGGTCAGGATCGATTTGAAATCAATCCTGGTTTCAGAGAAATCATACTCCATGGTAAGTTGTTCTTGTAAAATGTTGAACGACTATCCCAACTAAAATCTATCCACTCAACAAAAATTATTTCACACCACAGACTCATCTTGGTCAGGATCGATTTGAAATCTATCATATTTGCAGAGAAATCATACTCCATGGTGCGTTGTTCTTGTAGAATGTTGAACGACTATCCCAACTAAAATCTATTAACTCAACAAAAATTATTTCACACCACAGACTCATCTTGGTCAGGATCGATTTGAAATCTATCATGGTTTCAGAGAAATCATACTCCATGGTTCGTTGTTCTTGTAGAATGTTGAACGACTACCCCAACTAAAATCTATCCACTCAACAAAAATTATTTCAGAGAAATCATACTCCATGGTGCGTTGTTCTTGTAGAATGTTGAACGACTATCCCAACTAAAATCTATCCACTCAACAAAAATTATTTCACACCACAGACTCATCTTGGTCAGGATCGATTTGAAATCTATCATGGTTTCAGAGAAATCATACTCCATGGTTCGTTGTTCTTGTAGAATGTTGAACGACTACCCCAACTAAAATCTATCCACTCAACAAAAATTATTTCAGAGAAATCATACTCCATGGTAAGTTGTTCTTGTAGAATGTTGAACGACTATCCCAACTAAAATCTATCCACTCAACAAAAATTATTTCACGCCACAGACTCATCTTGGTCAGGATCGATTTGAAATCTATCATGGTTTCAGAGAAATCATAGTCCATGGTCCGTTGTTCTTGTAGAATGTTGAACGACTATCCCAACTAAAATCTATCCACTCAACAAAAATTATTTCAGAGAAATCATACTCCATGGTACGTTTTTCTTGTAGAATGTTGAACGACTACCCCAACTAAAATCTATCCACTCAACAAAAATTATTTCACACCACAGACTCATCTTGGTCAGGATCGATTTGAAATCAATCCTGGTTTCAGAGAAATCATACTCCATGGTAAGTTGTTCTTGTAAAATGTTGAACGACTATCCCAACTAAAATCTATCCACTCAACAAAAATTATTTCACACCACAGACTCATCTTGGTCAGGATCGATTTGAAATCTATCATATTTGCAGAGAAATCATACTCCATGGTGCGTTGTTCTTGTAGAATGTTGAACGACTATCCCAACTAAAATCTATTAACTCAACAAAAATTATTTCACACCACAGACTCATCTTGGTCAGGATCGATTTGAAATCTATCATGGTTTCAGAGAAATCATACTCCATGGTTCGTTGTTCTTGTAGAATGTTGAACGACTACCCCAACTAAAATCTATCCACTCAACAAAAATTATTTCAGAGAAATCATACTCCATGGTAAGTTGTTCTTGTAGAATGTTGAACGACTATCCCAACTAAAATCTATCCACTCAACAAAAATTATTTCACGCCACAGACTCATCTTGGTCAGGATCGATTTGAAATCTATCATGGTTTCAGAGAAATCATACTCCATGGTAAGTTGTTCTTGTAGAATGTTGAACGACTACCCCAACTAAAATCTATCCACTCAACAAAAATTATTTCAGAGAAATCATACTCCATGGTAAGTTGTTCTTGTAGAATGTTGAACGACTATCCCAACTAAAATCTATCCACTCAACAAAAATTATTCCAGAGAAATCATACTCCATGGTTCGTTGTTCTTGTAGAATGTTGAACGACTACCCCAACTAAAATCTATCCACTCAACAAAAATTATTTCACACCACAGACTCATCTTGGTCAGGATCGATTTGAAATCTATCATGGTTTCAGAGAAATCATACTCCATGGTAAGTTGATCTTGTAAAATGTTGAACGACTATCCCAACTAAAATCTATCTACTCAACAAAAATTATTTCACACCACAGACTCATCTTGGTCAGGATCGATTTGAAATCTATCATGGTTCCAGAGAAATCATACTCCATGGTTCGTTGTTCTTGTAGAATGTTGAACGACTACCCCAACTAAAATCTATCCACTCAACAAAAATTATTTCACACCACAGACTCATCTTGGTCAGGATCGATTTGAAATCTATCATGGTTGCAGAGAAATCATACTCCATGGTTCGTTGTTCTTGTAGAATGTTGAACGACTATCCCAACTAAAATCTATCCACTCAACAAACATTATTTCACACCACAGACTCATCTTGGTCAGGATCGATTTGAAATCTATCATGGTTTCAGAGAAATCATGCTCCATGGTTCGTTGTTCTTGCTGAATGTTGAACGACTACCCCAACTAAAATCTATCCACTCAACAAAAATTATTTCAGAGAAATCATAGTCCATGGTAAGTTGTTCTTGTAGAATGTTGAACGACTACCATAACTAAAATCTATCCACTCAACAAAAATTATTTCACACCACAGACTCATCTTGGTCAGGATTGATTTGCAATCTATCATGGTTTCAGAGAAATCATACTCCATGGTTCGTTGTTCTTGTAGAATGTTGAACGACTACCCCAACTAAAATCTATCCACTCAACAAAAATTATTTCAGAGAAATCATACTCGATGGTTCGTTGTTCTTGTAAAATGTTGAACGACTATCCCAACTAAAATCTATCCACTCAACAAAAATTATTTCACACCACAGACTCATCTTGGTCAGGATCGATTTGAAATCTATCATGGTTTCAGAGAAATCATACTCCATGGTAAGTTGTTCTTGTAGAATGTTGAACGACTACCCCAACTAAAATCTATCCACTCAACAAAAATTATTTCACACCACAGACTCATCTTGGTCAGGATCGATTTGAAATCTATCATGGTTTCAGAGAAATCATACTCCATGGTAAGTTGTTCTTGTAGAATGTTGAACGACTACCCCAACTAAAATCTATCCACTCAACAAAAATTATTCCAGAGAAATCATACTCCATGGTAAGTTGTTCTTGTAGAATGTTGAACGACTATCCCAACTAAAATCTATACACTCAACAAAAATTATTCCAGAGAAATCATACTCCATGGTTCGTTGTTCTTGTAGAATGTTGAACGACTACCCCAACTAAAATCTATCCACTCAACAAAAATTATTTCACACCACAGACTCATCTTGGTCAGGATCGATTTGAAATCTATCGTGGTTTCAGAGAAATTGTACTCCATGGTAAGTTGTTCTTGTAAAATGTTGAACGACTATCCCAACTAAAATCTATCCACTCAACAAAAATTATTTCACACCACAGACTCATCTTGGTCAGGATCGATTTGAAATCTATCATGGTTGCAGAGAAATCATACTCCATGGTTCGTTGTTCTTGTAGAATATTGAACGACTATCCCAACTAAAATCTATCCACTCAACAAACATTATTTCACACCACAGACACATCTTGGTCAGGATCGATTTGAAATCTATCATGGTTTCAGAGAAATCATGCTCCATGGTTCGTTGTTCTTGTTGAATGTTGAACGACTACCCCAACTAAAATCTATCCACTCAACAAAAATTATTTCAGAGAAATCATAGTCCATGGTAAGTTGTTCTTGTAGAATGTTGAACGACTACCCCAACTAAAATCTATCCACTCAACAAAAATTCTTTCACACCACAGACTCATCTTGGTCAGGATTGATTTGCAATCTATCATGGTTTCAGAGAAATCATACTCCATGGTTCGTTGTTCTTGTAGAATGTTGAACGACTACCCCAACTAAAATCTATCCACTCAACAAAAATTATTTCAGAGAAATCATACTCGATGGTTCGTTGTTCTTGTAAAATGTTGAACGACTATCCCAACTAAAATCTATCCACTCAACAAAAATTATTTCACACCACAGACTCTTCTTGGTCAGGATCGATTTGAAATCTATCATGGTTTCAGAGAAATCATACTCCATGGTAAGTTGTTCTTGTAGAATGTTGAACGACTACCCCAACTAAAATCTATCCACTCAACAAAAATTATTCCAGAGAAATCATACTCCATGGTTCGTTGTTCTTGTAGAATGTTGAACGACTACCCCAACTAAAATCTATCCACTCAACAAAAATTATTCCAGAGAAATCATACTCCATGGTAAGTTGTTCTTGTAGAATGTTGAACGACTATCCCAACTAAAATCTATACACTCAACAAAAATTATTCCAGAGAAATCATACTCCATGGTTCGTTGTTCTTGCAGAATGTTGAACGACTACCCCAAATAAAATCTATCCACTCAACAAAAATTATTTCACACCACAGACTCATCTTGGTCAGGATCGATTTGAAATCTATCATGGTTTCAGAGAAATCATACTCCATGGTAAGTTGATCTTGTAAAATGTTGAACGACTATCCCAACTAAAATCTATCTACTCAACAAAAATTATTTCACACCACAGACTCATCTTGGTCAGGATCGATTTGAAATCTATCATGGTTCCAGAGAAATCATACTCCATGGTTCGTTGTTCTTGTAGAATGTTGAACGACTACCCCACCTAAAATCTATCCACTCAACAAAAATTATTTCACACCACAGAGTCTTCTTGGTCAGGATCGATTTGAAATCTATCATGGTTTCAGAGAAATTATACTCCATGGTAAGTTGTTCTTGTAAAATGTTGAACGACTATCCCAACTAAAATCTATCCACCCAACAAAAATTATTTCACACCACAGACTCATCTTGGTCAGGATCGATTTGAAATCTATCATGGTTGCAGAGAAATCATACTCCATGGTTCGTTGTTCTTGTAGAATGTTGAACGACTATCCCAACTAAAATCTATCCACTCAGCAAACATTATTTCACACCACAGACTCATCTTGGTCATTATCGATTTGAAATCTATCATGGTTTCAGAGAAATCATGCTCCATGGTTCGTTGTTCTTGTAGAATGTTGAACGACTACCCCGACTAAAATCTATCCACTCAACAAAAATTATTTCAGAGAAATCATAGTCCATGGTAAGTTGTTCTTGTAGAATGTTGAACGACTACCCCAACTAAAATCTATCCACTCAACAAAAATTATTTCACACCACAGACTCATCTTGGTCAGGATCGATTTGCAATCTATCATGGTTTCAGAGCAATCATACTCCATTGTTCGTTGTTCTTGTAGAATGTTGAACGACTACCCCGACTAAAATCTATCCACTCAACAAAAATTATTTCAGAGAAATCATAGTCCATGGTAAGTTGTTCTTGTAGAATGTTGAACGACTACCCCAACTAAAATCTATCCACTCAACAAAAATTATTTTAGAGAAATCATACTCGATTGTTCGTTGTTCTTGTAAAATGTTGAACGACTATCCCAACTAAAATCTATCCACTCAACAAAAATTATTTCACACCACAGACTCATCTTGGTCAGGATCGATTTGAAATCTATCATGCTATCAGAGAAATCATACTCCATGGTTCGTTGTTCTTGTAGAATGTTGAACGACTACCCAGACTAAAATCTATCCACTCAACAAAAATTATTTCAGAGAAATCATAGTCCATGGTAAGTTGTTCTTGTAGAATGTTGAACGACTACCCCAACTAAAATCTATCCACTCAACAAAAATTATTTCACACCACAGACTCATCTTGGTCAGGATCGATTTGCAATCTATCATGGTTTCAGAGCAATCATACCCCATTGTTCGTTGTTCTTGTAGAATGTTGAACGACTACCCCAACTAAAATCTATCCACTCAACAAAAATTATTTCAGAGAAATCATATTCCATGGTAAGTTGTTCTTGTAGAATGTTGAACGACTACCCCAACTAAAATCTATCCACTCAACAAAAATTATTTCAGAGAAATCATATTCCATGGTAAGTTGTTCTTGTAGAATGTTGAACGACTACCCCGACTAAAATCTATCCGCTCAACAAAAATTATTTCAGAGAAATCATAGTCCATGGTAAGTTGTTCTTGTAGAATGTTGAACGACTACCCCAACTAAAATCTATCCACTCAACAAAAATTATTTCACACCACAGACTCATCTTGGTCAGGATCGATTTGCAATCTATCATGGTTTCAGAGCAATCATACTCCATTGTTCGTTGTTCTTGTAGAATGTTGAACGACTACCCCAACTAAAATCTATCCACTCAACAAAAATTATTTCAGAGAAATCATATTCCATGGTAAGTTGTTCTTGTAGAATGTTGAACGACTACCCCAACTAAAATCTATCCACTCAACAAAAATTATTTCAGAGAAATCATATTCCATGGTAAGTTGTTCTTGTAGAATGTTGAACGACTACCCCGACTAAAATCTATCCACTCAACAAAAATTATTTCAGAGAAATCATAGTCCATGGTAAGTTGTTCTTGTAGAATGTTGAACGACTACCCCAACTAAAATCTATCCACTCAACAAAAATTATTTCACACCACAGACTCATCTTGGTCAGGATCGATTTGCAATCTATCATGGTTTCAGAGCAATCATACTCCATTGTTCGTTGTTCTTGTAGAATGTTGAACGACTACCCCAACTAAAATCCATCCACTCAACAAAAATTATTTCAGAGAAATCATATTCCATGGTAAGTTGTTCTTGTAGAATGTTGAACGACTATCCCAACTAAAATCTATCCACTCAACAAACATTATTTCACACCACAGACTCATCTTGGTCATTATCGATTTGAAATCTATCATGGTTTCAGAGAAATCATGCTCCATGGTTCGTTGTTCTTGTAGAATGTTGAACGACTACCCCAACTAAAATCTATCCACTCAACAAAAATTATTTCAGAGAAATCATACTCCATGGTAAGTTGTTCTTGTAGAATGTTGAACGACTACCCCAACTAAAATCTATCCACTCAACAAAAATTATTTCAGAGAAATCATACTCGATTGTTCGTTGTTCTTGTAAAATGTTGAACGACTATCCCAACTAAAATCTATCCACTCAACAAAAATTATTTCACACCACAGAGTCATCTTGGTCAGGATCGATTTGAAATCTATCATGGTTTCAGAGAAATCATGCTCCATGGTTCGTTGTTCTTGTAGAATGTTGAACGACTATCCCAACTAAAATCTATCCACTCAACAAAAATTATTTCACACCACAGAGTCATCTTGGTCAGGATCGATTTGAAATCTATCATGGTTTCAGAGAAATTATACTCCATGGTAAGTTGTTCTTGTAAAATGTTGAACGACTATCCCAACTAAAATCTATCCACTCAACAAAAATTATTTCACACCACAGACTCATCTTGGTCAGGATCGATTTGAAATCTATCATGGTTGCAGAGAAATCATACTCCATGGTTCGTTGTTCTTGTAGAATGTTGAACGACTATCCCAACTAAAATCTATCCACTCAACAAACATTATTTCACACCACAGACTCATCTTGGCCATTATCGATTTGTAATCTATCATGGTTTCAGAGAAATCATGCTCCATGGTTCGTTGTTCTTGTAGAATGTTGAACGACTACCCCAACTAAAATCTATCCACTCAACAAAAATTATTTCAGAGAAATCATGCTCCATGGTAAGTTGTTCTTGTAGAATGTTGAACGACTACCCCAACTAAAATCTATCCACTCAACAAAAATTATTTCACACCACAGACTCATCTTGGTCAGGATCGATTTGCAATCTATCATGGTTTCAGAGAAATCATACTCCATGGTTCGTTGTTCTTGTAGAATGTTGAACGACTACCCCAACTAAAATCTATCCACTCAACAAAAATTATTTCAGAGAAATCATACTCCATGGTAAGTTGTTCTTGTAGAATGTTGAACGACTACCCCAACTAAAATCTATCCACTCAACAAAAATTATTTCAGAGAAATCATACTCGATTGTTCGTTGTTCTTGTAAAATGTTGAACGACTATCCCAACTAAAATCTATCCACTCAACAAAAATTATTTCACACCACAGACTCATCTTGGTCAGGATCGATTTGAAATCTATCATGGTATCAGAGAAATCATACTCCATGGTTCGTTGTTCTTGTAGAATGTTGAACGACTACCCCAAATAAAATCTATCCACTCAACAAAAATTATTTCAGAGAAATCATACTCAATGGTTCGTTGTTCTTGTAAAATGTTGAACGACTATCCCAACTAAAATCTATCCACTCAACAAAAATTATTTCACACCACAGACTCATCTTGGTCAGGATCGATTTGAAATCTATCATGGTTTCAGAGAAATCATACTCCATGGTTCGTTGTTCTTGTAGAATGTTGAACGACTACCCCAACTAAAATCTATCCACTCAACAAAAATTATGTCACACCACAGACTCATCTTGGTCAGGATCGATTTGAAATCTATCATGGTTTCAGAGAAATCATACTCCATGGTAAGTTGTTCTTGTAAAATGTTGAACGACTACCCCAACTAAAATCTATCCACTCAACAAAAATTATTTCACACCACAGACTCATCTTGGTCAGGAGCGATTTGAAATCTATCATGGTTTCAGAGAAATCATACTCCATGGTAAGTTGTTCTTGTAGAATGTTGAACGACTACCCCAACTAAAATCTATCCACTCAACAAAAATTATTTCAGAGAAATCATACTCCATGGTAAGTTGTTCTTGTAGAATGTTGAACGACTACCCCAACTAAAATCTATCCACTCAACAAAAATTATTTCAGAGAAATCATACTCCATGGTAAGTTGTTCTTGTAGAATGTTGAACGACTACCCCAACTAAAATCTATCCACTCAACAAAAATTATTTCAGAGAAATCATACTCCATGGTAAGTTGTTCTTGTAAAATGTTGAACGACTATCCCAACTAAAATCTATCCACTAAACAATAATTATTTCACACCACAGACTCATCTTGGTCAGGATCGATTTGAAATCTATCATGGTTGCAGAGAAATCATACTCCATGGTGCGTTGTTCTTGTAGAATGTTGAACGACTACCCCAACTAAAATCTATCCACTCAACAAAAATTATTTCACACCACAGACTCATCTTGGTCAGGATCGATTTGAAATCTATCATGGTTTCAGAGAAATCATACTCCATGGTAAGTTGATCTTGTAAAATGTTGAACGATTATCCCAACTAAAATCTATCTACTCAACAAAAATTATTTCACACCACAGACTCATCTTGGTCAGGATCGATTTGAAATCTATCATGGTTCCAGAGAAATCATACTCCATGGTTCGTTGTTCTTGTAGAATGTTGAACGACTACTCCAACTAAAATCTATCCACTCAACAAAAATTATTTCACACCACAGACTCATCTTGGTCAGGATCGATTTGAAATCTATCATGGTTTCAGAGAAATTATACTCCATGGTAAGTTGTTCTTGTAAAATGTTGAACGACTATCCCAACTAAAATCTATCCACTCAACAAAAATTATTTCAGAGAAATCATACTCGATTGTTCGTTGTTCTTGTAAAATGTTGAACGACTATCCCAACTAAAATCTATCCACTCAACAAAAATTATTTCACACCACAGACTCATCTTGGTCAGGATCGATTTGAAATCTATCATGGTATCAGAGAAATCATACTCCATGGTTCGTTGTTCTTGTAGAATGTTGAACGACTACCCCAACTAAAATCTATCCACTCAACAAAAATTATTTCAGAGAAATCATACTCAATGGTTCGTTGTTCTTGTAAAATGTTGAACGACTATCCCAACTAAAATCTATCCACTCAACAAAAATTATTTCACACCACAGACTCATCTTGGTCAGGATCGATTTGAAATCTATCATGGTTTCAGAGAAATCATACTCCATGGTTCGTTGTTCTTGTAGAATGTTGAACGACTACCCCAACTAAAATCTATCCACTCAACAAAAATTATGTCACACCACAGACTCATCTTGGTCAGGATCGATTTGAAATCTATCATGGTTTCAGAGAAATCATACTCCATGGTAAGTTGTTCTTGTAAAATGTTGAACGACTACCCCAACTAAAATCTATCCACTCAACAAAAATTATTTCACACCACAGACTCATCTTGGTCAGGAGCGATTTGAAATCTATCATGGTTTCAGAGAAATCATACTCCATGGTAAGTTGTTCTTGTAGAATGTTGAACGACTACCCCAACTAAAATCTATCCACTCAACAAAAATTATTTCAGAGAAATCATACTCCATGGTAAGTTGTTCTTGTAGAATGTTGAACGACTACCCCAACTAAAATCTATCCACTCAACAAAAATTATTTCAGAGAAATCATACTCCATGGTAAGTTGTTCTTGTAGAATGTTGAACGACTACCCCAACTAAAATCTATCCACTCAACAAAAATTATTTCAGAGAAATCATACTCCATGGTAAGTTGTTCTTGTAAAATGTTGAACGACTATCCCAACTAAAATCTATCCACTAAACAATAATTATTTCACACCACAGACTCATCTTGGTCAGGATCGATTTGAAATCTATCATGGTTGCAGAGAAATCATACTCCATGGTGCGTTGTTCTTGTAGAATGTTGAACGACTACCCCAACTAAAATCTATCCACTCAACAAAAATTATTTCACACCACAGACTCATCTTGGTCAGGATCGATTTGAAATCTATCATGGTTTCAGAGAAATCATACTCCATGGTAAGTTGATCTTGTAAAATGTTGAACGATTATCCCAACTAAAATCTATCTACTCAACAAAAATTATTTCACACCACAGACTCATCTTGGTCAGGATCGATTTGAAATCTATCATGGTTCCAGAGAAATCATACTCCATGGTTCGTTGTTCTTGTAGAATGTTGAACGACTACTCCAACTAAAATCTATCCACTCAACAAAAATTATTTCACACCACAGACTCATCTTGGTCAGGATCGATTTGAAATCTATCATGGTTTCAGAGAAATTATACTCCATGGTAAGTTGTTCTTGTAAAATGTTGAACGACTATCCCAACTAAAATCTATCCACTCAACAAAAATTATTTCACACCACAGACTCATCTTGGTCAGGATCGATTTGAAATCTATCATGGTTGCAGAGAAATCATACTCCATGGTTCGTTGTTCTTGTAGAATGTTGAACGACTATCCCAACTAAAATCTATCCACTCAACAAACATTATTTCACACCACAGACTCATCTTGGTCAGGATCGATTTGAAATCTATCATGGTTTCAGAGAAATCATGCTCCATGTTTCGTTGTTCTTGTAGAATGTTGAACGACTACCCCAACTAAAATCTATCCACTCAACAAAAATTATTTCAGAGAAATCATAGTCCATGGTAAGTTGTTCTTGTAGAATGTTGAACGACTACCCCAACTAAAATCTATCCACTCAACAAAAATGATTTCACACCACAGACTCATCTTGGTCAGGATCGATTTGAAATCTATCATGGTTTCAGAGAAATCATACTCCATGGTTCGTTGTTCTTGTAGAATGTTGAACGACTACCCCAACTAAAATCTATCCACTCAACAAAAATTATTTCAGAGAAATCATACTCCATGGCAAGTTGTTCTTGTAGAATGTTGAGCGACTACCCCAACTAAAATCTATCCACTCAACAAAAATTATTTCAGAGAAATCATACTCCATGGTAAGTTGTTCTTGTAGAATGTTGAACCAACTAAAATCTATCCACTCAACAAAAATTATTTCACACCACAGACTCATCTTGGTCAGGATCGATTTGAAATCTATCATGGTTTCAGAGAAATCATACTCCATGGTAAGTTGTTCTTGTAGAATGTTGAACGACTACCCCAACTAAAATCTATCCACTCAACAAAAATTATTTCACACCACAGACTCATCTTGGTCAGGATCGATTTGAAATCTATCATGGTTTCAGAGAAATCATACTCCATGGTAAGTTGTTCTTGTAAAATGTTGAACGACTACCCCAACTAAAATCTATCCACTCAACAAAAATTATTTCACACCACAGACTCATCTTGGTCAGGAGCGATTTGAAATCTATCATGGTTTCAGAGAAATCATACTCCATGGTAAGTTGTTCTTGTAGAATGTTGAACGACTACCCCAACTAAAATCTATCCACTCAACAAAAATTATTTCAGAGAAATCATACTCCATGGTAAGTTGTTCTTGTAGAATGTTGAACGACTACCCCAACTAAAATCTATCCACTCAACAAAAATTATTTCAGAGAAATCATACTCCACGGTAAGTTGTTCTTGTAGAATGTTGAACGACTACCCCAACTAAAATCTATCCACTCAACAAAAATTATTTCAGAGAAATCATACTCCATGGTAAGTTGTTCTTGTAGAATGTTGAACGACTACCCCAACTAAAATCTATCCACTCAACAAAAATTATTTCACACCACAGACTCATCTTGGTCAGGATCGATTTGAAATCTATCATGGTTTCAGAGAAATCATACTCCATGGTTCGTTGTTCTTGTAGAATGTTGAACGACTATCCCAACTAAAATCTATCCACTCAACAAAAATTATTTCAGAGAAATCATACTCCATGGTAAGTTGTTCTTGTAGAATGTTGAACGACTACCCCAACTAAAATCTATCCACTCAACAAAAATTATTTCACACCACAGACTCATCTTGGTCAGGATCGATTTGAAATCTATCATGGTTTCAGAGAAATCATAGTCCATGGTAAGTTGTTCTTGTAGAATGTTGAACGACTACCCCAACTAAAATCTATCCACTCAACAAAAATTATTTCAGAGAAATCATACTCCATGGTAAGTTGTTCTTGTAGAATGTTGAACCAACTAAAAACTATCCACTCAACAAAAATTATTTCACACCACAGACTCATCTTGGTCAGGATCGATTTGAAATCTATCATGGTTTCAGAGAAATCATACTCCATGGTTCGTTGTTCTTGTAGAATGTTAAACGACTATCCCAACTAAAATCTATCCACTCAACAAAAATTATTTCAGAGAAACCATACTCCATGGTAAGTTGTTCTTGTAGAATGTTGAACGACTACCCCAACTAAAATCTATCCACTCAACAAAAATTATTTCACACCACAGACTCATCTTGGTCAGGATCGATTTGAAATCTATCATGGTTTCAGAGAAATCATACTCCATGGTTCGTTGTTCTTGTAGAATGTTGAACGACTACCCCAACTAAAATCTATCCACTCAACAAAAATTATTTCAGAGAAATCATACTCCATGGCAAGTTGTTCTTGTAGAATGTTGAGCGACTACAGCAACTAAAATCTATCCACTCAACAAAAATTATTTCAGAGAAATCATACTCCATGGTAAGTTGTTCTTGTAGAATGTTGAACCAACTAAAATCTATCCACTCAACAAAAATTATTTCACACCACAGACTCATCTTGGTCAGGATCGATTTGAAATCTATCATGGTTTCAGAGAAATCATACTCCATGATAAGTTGTTCTTGTAGAATGTTGAACGACTACCCCAACTAAAATCTATCCACTCAACAAAAATTATTTCAGAGAAATCATACTCCATGGTAAGTTGTTCTTGTAGAATGTTGAACGACTACCCCAACTAAAATCTATACACTCAACAAAAATTATTTCACACCACAGACTCATCTTGGTCAGGATCGATTTGAAATCTATCATGGTTGCAGAGAAATCATACTCCGTGGTTCGTTGTTCTTGTAGAATGTTGAACGACTACCCCAACTAAAATCTATCCACTCAACAAAAATTATTTCAGAGAAATCATTCTCCATGGTAAGTTGTTCTTGTAGAATGTTGAACGACTACCCCAACTAAAATCTATCCACTCAACAAAAATTATTTCAGAGAAATCATACTCCATGGTAAGTTGTTGTTGTAGAATGTTGAACCAACTAAAATCTATCCACTCAACAAAAATTATTTCACACCACAGACTCATCTTGGTCAGGATCGATTTGAAATCTATCATGGTTTCAGAGAAATCATACTCCATGGTTCGTTGTTCTTGTAGAATGTTGAACGACTACTCCAACTAAAATCTATCCACTCAACAAAAATTATTTCAGAGAAATCATACTCCATGGTAAGTTGTTCTTGTAGAATGTTGAACGACTACTCCAACTAAAATCTATCCACTCAACAAAAATTATTTCACACCACAGACTCATCTTGGTCAGGATCGATTTGAAATCTATCATGGTTTCAGAGAAATCATAGTCCATGGTAAGTTATTCTTGTAGAATGTTGAACGACTACCCCAACTAAAATCTATCCACTCAACAAAAATTATTTCACACCACAGACTCATCTTGGTCAGGTTCGATTTGAAATCTATCATGGTTTCAGAGAAATCATAGTCCATGGTAAGTTGTTCTTGTAGAATGTTGAACGACTACCCCTAACTAAAATCTATCCACTCAACAAAAATTATTTCACACCACAGACTCATCTTGGTCAGGATCGATTTGAAATCTATCATGGTTGCAGAGAAATCATACTCCATGGTTCGTTGTTCTTGTAGAATGTTGAACGACTATCCCAACTAAAATCTATCCACTCAACAAAAATTATTTCAGAGAAATCATACTCCATGGTAAGTTGTTCTTGTAGAATGTTGAACGACTATCCCAACTAAAATCTATCCACTCAACAAAAATTATTTCAGAGAAATCATACTCCATGGTAAGTAGTTCTTGTAGAATGTTGAACGACTACCCCAACTAAAATCTATCCACTCAACAAAAATTATTTCAGAGAAATCATTCTCCATGGTAAGTTGTTCTTGTAGAATGTTGAACGACTACCCCAACTAAAATCTATCCACTCAACAAAAATTATTTCAGAGAAATCATACTCCATGGTTCGTTGTTCTTGTAGAATGTTGAACGACTACCCCAACTAAAATCTATCCACTCAACAAAAATTATTTCACACCACAGACTCATCTTGGTCAGGATGGATTTGAAATCTATCATGGTTTCAGAGAAATCATACTCCATGGTTCGTTGTTCTTGTAGAATATTGAACGACTATCCCAACTAAAATCTATCCACTCAACAAAAATTATTTCACACCACAGACTCATCTTGGTCAGGAACGATTTGAAATCTATCATGGTTGCAGAGAAATCATACTCCATGGTAAGTTGTTCTTGTAGAATGTTGAACGACTATCCCAACTAAAATCTATCCACTCAACAAAAATTATTTCAGAGAAATCATGCTCCATGGTAAGTTGTTCTTGTAGAATGTTGAACGACTACCCCAACTAAAATCTATCCACTCAGCAAAAATTATTTCACACCACAGACTCATCTTGGTCAGGATCGATTTGAAATCTATCATGGTTTCAGAGAAATCATAGTCCATGGTAAGTTGATCTTGTAGAATGTTGAACGACTACCCCAACTAAAATCTATCCACTCAACAAAAATTATTTCAGAGAAATCATACTCCATGGTAAGTTGTTCTTGTAGAATGTTGAACGACTACCCCAACTAAAATCTATCCACTCAACAAAAATTATTTCAGAGAAATCATACTCCATGGTAAGTTGTTCTTGTAGAATGTTGAACGACTACCCCAACTAAAATCTATCCACTCAACAAAAATTATTTCAGAGAAATCATACTCCATGGTAAGTTGTTCTTGTAGAATGTTGAACGACTATCCCAACTAAAATCTATCCTCTCAACAAAAATTATTTCAGAGAAATCATACTCCATGGTTCGTTGTTCTTGTAGAATGTTGAACGACTACCCCAACTAAAATCTATCCACTCACCAAAAATTATTTCAGAGGAATCATATTCCATGTTAAGTTGTTCTTGTAGAATGTTGAACGACTACCCCAACTAAAATCTATCCACTCAACAAAAATTATTTCACACCACAGACTCATCTTGGTCAGGGTCGATTTGAAATCTATCATGGTTTCAGAGAAATCATAGTCCATGGTAAGTTGTTCTTGTAGAATGTTGAACGACTACCCCTAACTAAAATCTATCCACTCAACAAAAATTATTTCACACCACAGACTCATCTTGGTCAGGATCGATTTGAAATAAATCATGGTTGCAGAGAAATCATACTCCATGGTTCGTTGTACTTGTAGAATGTTGAATGACTACCCCAACTAAAATCTATCCACTCAACAAAAATTATTTCACACCACAGACTCATCTTGGTCAGGATCGATTTGAAATCTATCATGGTTTCAGAGAAATCATACTCCATGGTAAGTTGTTCTTGTAGAATGTTGAACGACTACCCCAACTAAAATCTATCCACTCAACAAAAATTATTTCACACCACAGACTCATCTTAGTCAGGATCGATTTGAAATCTATCATGGTTTCAGAGAAGTCATAGTCCATGGTAAGTTGTTCTTGTAGAATGTTGAACGACTACCCCAACTAAAATCTATCCACTCAACAAAAATTATTTCAGAGAAATCATACTCCATGGTAAGTAGTTCTTGTAGAATGTTGAACGACTACCCCAACTAAAATCTATCCACTCAACAAAAATTATTTCAGAGAAATCATTCTCCATGGTAAGTTGTTCTTGTAGAATGTTGAACGACTACCCCAACTAAAATCTATCCACTCAACAAAAATTATTTCAGAGAAATCATACTCCATGGTAAGTTGTTGTTGTAGAATGTTGAACCAACTAAAATCTATCCACTCAACAAAAATTATTTCACACCACAGACTCATCTTGGTCAGGATCGATTTGAAATCTATCATGGTTGCAGAGAAATCATACTCCATGGTAAGTTGTTCTTGTAGAATGTTGAACGACTACCCCAACTAAAATCTATCCACTCAACAAAAATTATTTCAGAGAAATCATACTCCATGGTAAGTTGTTCTTGTAGAATGTTGAACGACTACCCGAATTAAAATCTATCCACTCAACAAAAATTATTTCACACCACAGACTCATCTTGGTCAGGATCGATTTGAAATCTATCATGGTTTCAGAAAAATCATACTCCATGGTTCGTTGTTCTTGTAGAATGTTGAACGACTATCCCAACTAAAATCTATCCACTCAACAAAAATTATTTCACACCACAGACTCATCTTGGTCAGGATCGATTTGAAATCAATCATGGTTTCAGAGAAATCATACTCCATGTTTCGTTGTTCTTGTAGAATGTTGAACGACTATCCCAACTAAAATCTATCCACTCAACAAAAACTATTTCAGAGAAATCATACTCCATGGTAAGTTGTTCTTGTAGAATGTTGAACGACTACCCCAACTAAAATCTATCCACTCAACAAAAATTATTTCACACCACAGACTCATCTTGGTCAGGATCGATTTGAAATCTATCATGGTTTCAGAAAAATCATACTCCATGGTTCGTTGTTCTTGTAGAATGTTGAACGACTATCCCAACTAAAATCTATCCACTCAACAAAAATTATTTCACACCACAGACTCATCTTGGTCAGGATCGATTTGAAATCTATCATGGTTGCAGAGAAATCATACTCCATGGTTCGTTGTTCTTGTAGAATGTTGAACGACTATCCCAACTAAAATCTATCCACTCAACAAAAATTATTTCAGAGAAATCATACTCCACGGTAAGTTGTTCTTGTAGAATGTTGAACGACTACCCCAACTAAAATCTATCCACTCAACAAAAATTATTTCACACCACAGACTCATCTTGGTCAGGATCGATTTGAAATCTATCATGGTTTCAGAAAAATCATACTCCATGGTTCGTTGTTCTTGTAGAATGTTGAACGACTATCCCAACTAAAATCTATCCACTCAACAAAAATTATTTCACACCACAGACTCATCTTGGTCAGGATCGATTTGAAATCAATCATGGTTTCAGAGAAATCATACTCCATGTTTCGTTGTTCTTGTAGAATGTTGAACGACTATCCCAACTAAAATCTATCCACTCAACAAAAACTATTTCAGAGAAATCATACTCCATGGTAAGTTGTTCTTGTAGAATGTTGAACGACTACCCCAACTAAAATCTATCCACTCAACAAAAATTATTTCAGAGAAATCATACTCCTTGGTAAGTTGTTCTTGTAGAATGTTGAACGACTATCCCAACTAAAATCTATCCACTCAACAAAAATTATTTCAGAGAAATCATACTCCATGGTTCGTTGTTCTTGTAGAATGTTGAACGACTATCCCAACTAAAATCTATCCACTCAACAAAAATTGTTTCACACCACAGACTCATCTTGGTCAGGATCGATTTGAAATCTATCATGGTTTCAGAGAAATCATACTCCATGGTAAGTTGTTCTTGTAAAATGTTGAACGACTACCCCAACTAAAATCTATCCACTCAACAAAAATTATTTCACACCACAGACTCATCTTGGTCAGGATCGATTTGAAATCTATCATGGTTTCAGAGAAATCATACTCCATGATAAGTTGTTCTTGTAGAATGTTGAACGACTATCCCAACTAAAATCTATCCACTCAACAAAAATTATTTCAGAGAAATCATACTCCATGGTTCGTTGTTCTTGTAGAATGTTGAACGACTACCCCAACTAAAATCTATCCACTCAACAAAAATTATTTCAGAGAAATCTTACTCCATGGTAAGTTGTTCTTGTAGAATGTTGAACGACTACCCCAACTAAAATCTATCCACTCAACAAAAATTATTTCACACCACAGACTCATCTTGGTCAGGATCGATTTGAAATTTATCATGGTTTCAGAGAAATCATACTCCATGGTAAGTTGTTCTTGTAAAATGTTGAACGACTACCCCAACGAAAATCTATCCACTCAACAAAAATTATTTCACACCACAGACTCATCTTTGTCAGGATCGATTTGAAATCTATCATGGTTTCAGAGAAATCATACTCCATGGTTCGTTGTTCTTGTAGAATGTTGAACGACTACCCCAACTAAAATCTATCCACTCAACAAAAATTATTTCAGAGAAATCATACTCCATGGTTCGTTGTTCTTGTAGAATGTTGAACGACTACCCCAACTAAAATCTATCCACTCAACAAAAATTATTTCACACCACAGACTCATCTTGGTCAGGATCGATTTGAAATCTATCATGGTTTCAGAGAAATCATACTCCATGGTAAGTTGTTCTTGTAAAATGTTGAACGACTACCCCAACGAAAATCTATCCACTCAACAAAAATTATTTCACACCACAGACTCATCTTGGTCAGGATCGATTTGAAATCTATCATGGTTTCAGAGAAATCATAGTCCATGGTAAGTTGTTCTTGTAGAATGTTGAACGACTACCCCAACTAAAATCTATCCACTCAACAAAAATTATTTCACATCACAGACTCATCTTGGTCAGGATCGATTTGAAATCTATCATGGTTTCAAAGAAATCATACTCCATGGTTCGTTGTTCTTGTAGAATGTTGAACGACTATCCCAACTAAAATCTATCCACTCAACAAAAATTATTTCACACCACAGACTCATCTTGGTCAGGATCGATTTGAAATCTATCATGGTTTCAGAGAAATCATAGTCCATGGTAAGTTGTTCTTGTAGAATGTTGAACGACTACCCCAACTAATATCTATCCACTCAACAAAAATTATTTCACATCACAGACTCATCTTGGTCAGGATCGATTTGAAATCTATCATGGTTTCAGAGAAATCATACTCCATGGTTCGTTGTTCTTGTAGAATGTTGAACGACTACCCCCACTAAAATCTATTAACTCAACAAAAATTATTTCACACCACAGACTCATCTTGGTCAGGATCGATTTGAAATCTATCATGGTTTCAGAGAAATCATACTGCATGGTAAGTTGTTCTTGTAGAATGTTGAACGACTACAATTAACTAAAATCTATCCACTCAACAAAAATTATTTCAGAGAAATCATACTCCATGGTAAGTTGTTCTTGTAGAATGTTGAACGACTATCCCAACTAAAATCTATCCACTCAACAAAAATTAGTTCAGAGAAATCATACTCCATGGTAAGTTGTTCTTATAGAATGTTGAACGACTACCCCAACTAAAATCTATCCACTCAACAAAAATTATTTCACACCACAGACTCATCTTGGTCAGGATCGATTTGAAATCTATCATGGTTTCAGAGAAATCATAGTCCATGGTAAGTTGTTCTTGTAGAATGTTGAACGACTACCACAACTAAAATCTATCCACTCAACAAAAATTATTTCAGAGAAATCATACTCCATGGGTCGTTGTTCTTGTAAAATGTTGAACGACTACCCCAACTAAAATCTATCCACTCAACAAAAATTATTTCAGAGAAATCATACTCCATGGTAAGTTGTTCTTGTAGAATGTTGAACGACTATCGCAACTAAAATCTATCCACTCAACAAAAATTATTACAGAGAAATCATACTCCATGGTAAGTTGTTCTTGTAGAATATTGAACGACTACCCCAACTAAAATCTATCCACTCAACAAAAATTATTTCAGAGAAATCATACTCCATGGTAAGTTGTTCTTGTAGAATGTTGAACAACTATCCCAACTAAAATCTATCCACTCAACAAAAATTATTTCAGAGAAATCATACTCCATGGTAAGTTGTTCTTGTAGAATGTTGAAAGACTACCTAAACTAAAATCTATCCACTCAACAAAAATTATTTCACACCACAGACTCATCTTGGTCAGGATCGATTTGAAATCTATAATGGTTTCAGAGAAATCATACTCCATGGTAAGTTGTTCTTGTAGAATGTTGAACGACTACCCCTAACTAAAATCTATCCACTCAACAAAAATTATTTCACACCACAGACTCATCTTGGTCAGGATCGATTTGAAATCTATCATGGTTTCAGAGAAATCATACTCCATGGTTCGTTGTTCTTGTAAAATGCTGAACGACTACCCCAACTAAAATCTATCCACTCAACAAAAATTATTTCACACCACAGACTCATCTAGTTCAGGATCGATTTGAAATCTATCATGGTTTCAGAGAAATCATACTCCATGGTTCGTTGTTCTTGTAGAATGTTGAACGACTACCCCAACTAAAATCTATCCACTCAACAAAAATTATTTCACACCACAGAATCATCTTGGTCAGGATCGATTTGAAATCTATCATGGTTTCAGAGAAATCATACTCCATGGTTCGTTGTTCTTGTAGAATGTTGAACGACTACCCCAACTAAAATCTATCCACTCAACAAAAATTATTTCACACCACAGACTCATCTTGGTCAGGATCGATTTGAAATCTATCATGGTTTCAAAGAAATCATACTCCATGGTAAGTTGTTCTTGTAGAATGTTGAACGACTACCCCAACTAAAATCTATCCACTCAACAAAAATTATTTCACACCACAGACTCATCTTGGTCAGGATCGATTTGAAATCTATCATGGTTTCAGAGAAATCATAGTCCATCGTAAGTTGTTCTTGTAGAATGTTGAACGACTACCCCAACTAAAATCAATCCACTCAACAAAAATTATTTCACACCACAGACTCATCTTGGTCAGGATCGATTTGAAATCTATCATGGTTTCAGAGAAATCATACTCCATGGTAAGTTGTTCTTGTAGAATGTTGAACGACTACCCCTAACTAAAATCTATCCACTCAACAAAAATTATTTCAGAGAAATCATAGTCCATGGTAAGTTGTTCTTGTAGAATGTTGAACGACTATCCCAACTAAAATCTATCCACTCAACAAAACTTATTTCAGAGAAATCATACTCCATGGTAAGTTGTTCTTGTAGAATGTTGAACGACTACCCCAACTAAAATCTATCCACTCAACAAAAATTATTTCACACCACAGACTCATCTTGGTCAGGATCGATTTGAAATCTATCATGGTTTCAGAGAAATCATACTCCATGGTTCGTTGTTCTTGTAGAATGTTGAACGACTATCCCAACTAAAATCTATCCACTCAACAAAAATTATTTCAGAGAAATCATACTCCATGGTAAGTTGTTCTTGTAGAATGTTGAACGACTACCCCAACTAAAATCTATCCACTCAACAAAAATTATTTCACACCACAGACTCATCTTGGTCAGGATCGATTTGAAATCTATCATGGTTTCAGAGAAATCATACTTCATGGTTCGTTGTTCTTGTAGAATGTTGAACGACTATCCCAAATAAAATCTATCCACTCAACAAAAATTATTTCAGAGAAATCATACTCCATGGTTCGTTGTTTTTGTAAAATGTTGAACGACTACCCCCACCTAAAATCTATCCACTCAACTAAAATTATTTCAGAGAAATCATACTCCATGGTAAGTTGTTCTTGTAGAATGTTGAACGACTATCCCAACTAAAATCTATCCACTCAACAAAAATTATTTCAGAGAAATCATACTCCATGGTAAGTTGTTCTTGTAGAATGTTGAACGACTACCCCAACTAAAATCTTTAAACTCAACAAAAATTATTTCAGAGAAATCATACTCCATGGTAAGTTGTTCTTGTAGAATGTTGAACGACTATCCCAACTAAAATCTATCCACTCAACAAAAATTATTTCAGAGAAATCATACTCCATGGTTCGTTGTTCTTGTAGAATGTTGAACGACTACCCCAAACTAAAATCTATCCACTCAACAAAAATTATTTCAGAGAAATCATACTCCATGGTAAGTTGTTCTTGTAGAATGTTGAACGACTACCCCAACTAAAATCTATCCACTCAACAAAAATTATTTCAGAGAAATCATACTCCATGGTAAGTTGTTCTTGTAGAATGTTGAACGACTACCCCAACTAAAATCTATCCACTCAACAAAAATTATTTCAGAGAAATCATACTCCATGGTTCGTTGTTCTTGGAGAATGTTGAACGACTACCCCAACTAAAATCTATCCACTCAACAAAAATTATTTCACACCACAGACTCATCTTGGTCAGGATCGATTTGAAATCTATCATGGTTTCAGAGAAATCATACTACATGGTAAGTTGTTCTTGTAGAATGTTGAACGACTATCCCAACTAAAATCTATCCACTCAACAAAAATTATTTCAGAGAAATAATACTTAATGGTTCGTTGTTCTTGTAGAATGTTGAACGACTACCCCTAACTAAAATCTATCCACTCAACAAAAATTATTTCAGAGAAATCATACTCCATGGTAAGTTGTTCTTGTAAAATGTTGAACGACTACCCCAACTAAAATTTATCCACTCAACAAAAATTATTTCAGAGAAATCATACTCCATGGTAAGCTGTTCTTGTAGAATGTTGAACGACTACCCCAAACTAAAATCTATCCACTCAACAAAAATTATTTCAGAGAAATCATACTCCATGGTAAGTTGTTCTTGTAGAATGTTGAACGACTACCCCAACTAAAATCTATCCACTCAACAAAAATTATTTCAGAGAAATCATACTCCATGGTTCGTTGTTCTTGTAGAATGTTGAACGACTACCCCAACTAAAATCTATCCACTCAACAAAAATTATTTCAGAGAAATCATACTCCATGGTTCGTTGTTCTTGTAGAATGTTGAACGACTACCCCAACTAAAATCTATCCACTCAACAAAAATTGTTTCACACCACAGACTCATCTTGGTCAGGATCGATTTGAAATCTATCATGGTTTCAGAGAAATCATAGTCCATCGTAAGTTGTTCTTGTAAAATGTTGAACGACTACCCCAACTAAAATCTATCCACTCAACAAAAATTATTTCACACCACAGACTCATCTTGGTCAGGATCGATTTGAAATCTATCATGGTTTCAGAGAAATCATACTCCATGGTAAGTTGTTCTTGTAGAATGTTGAACGACTATCCCAACTAAAATCTATCCACTCAACAAAAATTATTTCAGAGAAATCATACTCCATGGTTCGTTGTTCTTGTAGAATGTTGAACGACTACCCCTAACTAAAATCTATCCACTCAACAAAAATTATTTCAGAGAAATCATACTCCATGTTAAGTTGTTCTTGTAGAATGTTGAACGACTACCCCAACTAAAATTTATCCACTCAACAAAAATTATTTCAGAGAAATCATACTCCATGGTAAGCTGTTCTTGTAGAATGTTGAACGACTACCCCAAACTAAAATCTATCCACTCAACAAAAATTATTTCAGAGAAATCATACTCCATGGTAAGTTGTTCTTGTAGAATGTTGAACGACTACCCCAACTAAAATCTATCCACTCAACAAAAATTATTTCAGAGAAATCATACTCCATGGTTCGTTGTTCTTGTAGAATGTTGAACGACTACCCCAACTAAAATCTATCCACTCAACAAAAATTATTTCACACCACAGACTCATCTTGGTCAGGATCGATTTGAAATCTATCATGGTTTCAGAGAAATCATACTCCATGGTTCGTTGTTCTTGTAGAATGTTGAACGACTATCCCAACTAAAATCTATCCACTCAACAAAAATTATTTCAGAGAAATCATACTCCATGGTAAGTTGTTCTTGTAGAATGTTGAACGACTACCCCAACTAAAATCTATCCACTCAACAAAAATTATTTCACACCACAGACTCATCTTGGTCAGGATCGATTTGAAATCTATCATGGTTTCAGAGAAATCATACTTCATGGTTCGTTGTTCTTGTAGAATGTTGAACGACTATCCCAAATAAAATCTATCCACTCAACAAAAATTATTTCAGAGAAATCATACTCCATGGTTCGTTGTTTTTGTAAAATGTTGAACGACTACCCCCACCTAAAATCTATCCACTCAACTAAAATTATTTCAGAGAAATCATACTCCATGGTTCGTTGTTCTTGTAGAATGTTGAACGACTACCCCTAACTAAAATCTATCCACTCAACAAAAATTATTTCAGAGAAATCATACTCCATGTTAAGTTGTTCTTGTAGAATGTTGAACGACTACCCCAACTAAAATTTATCCACTCAACAAAAATTATTTCAGAGAAATCATACTCCATGGTAAGCTGTTCTTGTAGAATGTTGAACGACTACCCCAAACTAAAATCTATCCACTCAACAAAAATTATTTCAGAGAAATCATACTCCATGGTAAGTTGTTCTTGTAGAATGTTGAACGACTACCCCAACTAAAATCTATCCACTCAACAAAAATTATTTCAGAGAAATCATACTCCATGGTTCGTTGTTCTTGTAGAATGTTGAACGACTACCCCAACTAAAATCTATCCACTCAACAAAAATTATTTCACACCACAGACTCATCTTGGTCAGGATCGATTTGAAATCTATCATGGTTTCAGAGAAATCATACTCCATGGTTCGTTGTTCTTGTAGAATGTTGAACGACTATCCCAACTAAAATCTATCCACTCAACAAAAATTATTTCAGAGAAATCATACTCCATGGTAAGTTGTTCTTGTAGAATGTTGAACGACTACCCCAACTAAAATCTATCCACTCAACAAAAATTATTTCACACCACAGACTCATCTTGGTCAGGATCGATTTGAAATCTATCATGGTTTCAGAGAAATCATACTTCATGGTTCGTTGTTCTTGTAGAATGTTGAACGACTATCCCAAATAAAATCTATCCACTCAACAAAAATTATTTCAGAGAAATCATACTCCATGGTTCGTTGTTTTTGTAAAATGTTGAACGACTACCCCCACCTAAAATCTATCCACTCAACTAAAATTATTTCAGAGAAATCATACTCCATGGTAAGTTGTTCTTGTAGAATGTTGAACGACTATCCCAACTAAAATCTATCCACTCAACAAAAATTATTTCAGAGAAATCATACTCCATGGTAAGTTGTTCTTGTAGAATGTTGAACGACTACCCCAACTAAAATCTTTAAACTCAACAAAAATTATTTCAGAGAAATCATACTCCATGGTAAGTTGTTCTTGTAGAATGTTGAACGACTATCCCAACTAAAATCTATCCACTCAACAAAAATTATTTCAGAGAAATCATACTCCATGGTTCGTTGTTCTTGTAGAATGTTGAACGACTACCCCAAACTAAAATCTATCCACTCAACAAAAATTATTTCAGAGAAATCATACTCCATGGTAAGTTGTTCTTGTAGAATGTTGAACGACTACCCCAACTAAAATCTATCCACTCAACAAAAATTATTTCAGAGAAATCATACTCCATGGTAAGTTGTTCTTGTAGAATGTTGAACGACTACCCCAACTAAAATCTATCCACTCAACAAAAATTATTTCAGAGAAATCATACTCCATGGTTCGTTGTTCTTGGAGAATGTTGAACGACTACCCCAACTAAAATCTATCCACTCAACAAAAATTATTTCACACCACAGACTCATCTTGGTCAGGATCGATTTGAAATCTATCATGGTTTCAGAGAAATCATACTACATGGTAAGTTGTTCTTGTAGAATGTTGAACGACTATCCCAACTAAAATCTATCCACTCAACAAAAATTATTTCAGAGAAATAATACTTAATGGTTCGTTGTTCTTGTAGAATGTTGAACGACTACCCCTAACTAAAATCTATCCACTCAACAAAAATTATTTCAGAGAAATCATACTCCATGGTAAGTTGTTCTTGTAAAATGTTGAACGACTACCCCAACTAAAATTTATCCACTCAACAAAAATTATTTCAGAGAAATCATACTCCATGGTAAGCTGTTCTTGTAGAATGTTGAACGACTACCCCAAACTAAAATCTATCCACTCAACAAAAATTATTTCAGAGAAATCATACTCCATGGTAAGTTGTTCTTGTAGAATGTTGAACGACTACCCCAACTAAAATCTATCCACTCAACAAAAATTATTTCAGAGAAATCATACTCCATGGTTCGTTGTTCTTGTAGAATGTTGAACGACTACCCCAACTAAAATCTATCCACTCAACAAAAATTATTTCAGAGAAATCATACTCCATGGTTCGTTGTTCTTGTAGAATGTTGAACGACTACCCCAACTAAAATCTATCCACTCAACAAAAATTGTTTCACACCACAGACTCATCTTGGTCAGGATCGATTTGAAATCTATCATGGTTTCAGAGAAATCATAGTCCATCGTAAGTTGTTCTTGTAAAATGTTGAACGACTACCCCAACTAAAATCTATCCACTCAACAAAAATTATTTCACACCACAGACTCATCTTGGTCAGGATCGATTTGAAATCTATCATGGTTTCAGAGAAATCATACTCCATGGTAAGTTGTTCTTGTAGAATGTTGAACGACTATCCCAACTAAAATCTATCCACTCAACAAAAATTATTTCAGAGAAATCATACTCCATGGTTCGTTGTTCTTGTAGAATGTTGAACGACTACCCCTAACTAAAATCTATCCACTCAACAAAAATTATTTCAGAGAAATCATACTCCATGTTAAGTTGTTCTTGTAGAATGTTGAACGACTACCCCAACTAAAATCTATCCACTCAACAAAAATTATTTCAGAGAAATCATACTCCATGGTAAGTTGTTCTTGTAGAATGTTGAACGACTATCCCAACTAAAATCTATCCACTCAACAAAAATTATTTCAGAGAAATCATACTCCATGGTTCGTTGTTCTTGTAGAATGTTGAACGACTACCCCTAACTAAAATCTATCCACTCAACAAAAATTATTTCAGAGAAATCATACTCCATGGTAAGTTGTTCTTGTAGAATGTTGAACGACTACCCCAAATAAAATCTATCCACTCAACAAAAATTATTTCACACCACAGATTCATCTTGGTCAGGATCGATTTGAAATCTATCATGGTTTCAGAGAAATCATACTCCATGGTAAGTTGTTCTTGTAGAATGTTGAACGACTACCCCTAACTAAAATCTATCCACTCAACAAAAATTATTTCAGAGAAATCATACTCCATGGTTCGTTGTTCTTGTAGAATGTTGAACGACTATCCCAACTAAAATCTATCCACTCAACAAAAATTATTTCACACCACAGACTCATCTTGGTCAGGATCGATTTGAAATCTATCATGGTTTCAGAGAAATCATACTCCATGGTTCGTTGTTCTTGTAGAATGTTGAAAGACTAAACCAACTAAAATCTATCCACTCAACAAAAATTATTTCAGAGAAATCATACTCCATGGTAAGTTGTTCTTGTAGAATGTTGAACGACTATCCCAACTAAAATCTATCCACTCAACAAAAATTATTTCACACCACAGACTCATCTTGGTCAGGATCGATTTGAAATCTATCATGGTTTCAGAGAAATCATAGTCCATGGTTCGTTGTTCTTGTAGAATGTTGAAAGACTAAACCAACTAAAATCTATCCACTCAACAAAAATTATTTCAGAGAAATCATACTCCATGGTTCGTTGTTCTTGTAGAATGTTGAACGACTATCCCAACTAAAATCTATCCACTCAACAAAAATTATTTCACACCACAGACTCATCTTGGTCAGGATCGATTTGAAATCTATCATGGTTTCAGAGAAATCATACTCCATGTTTCGTTGTTCTTGTAAAATGTTGAACGACTACCCCAACTAAAATCTATCCACTCAACAAAAATTATTTCAGCGAAATCATACTCCATGGTTCGTTGTTCTTGTAGAATGTTGAACGACTATCCCAACTAAAATCTATCCACTCAAGAAAAATTATTTCAGAGAAATCATAGTCCATGGTAAGTTGTTCTTGTAGAATGTTGAACGACTACCCCAACTAAAATCTATCCACTCAACAAAAATTATTTCACACCACAGACTCATCTTGGTCAGGATCGATTTGAAATCTATCATGGTTTCAGAGAAATCATACTCCATGGTAAGTTGTTCTTGTAGAATGTTGAACGACTATCCCAACTAAAATCTATCCACTCAACAAAAATTATTTCAGAGAAATCATACTCCATGGTAAGTTGTTCTTGTAGAATGTTGAACGACTATCCCAACTAAAATCTATCCACTCAACAAAAATTATTTCAGAGAAATCATACTCCATGGTTCGTTGTTCTTGTAGAATGTTGAGCGACTACCCCAACTAAAATCTATCCACTCAACAAAAATTATTTCACACCACAGACTCATCTTGGTCAGGATCGATTTGAAATCTATAATGGTTTCAGAGAAATCATACTCCATGGTAAGTTGTTCTTGTAGAATGTTGAACGACTATCCCAACTAAAATCTATCCACTCAACAAAAATTATTTCACACCACAGACTCATCTTGGTCAGGATCGATTTGAAATCTATCATGGTTTCAGAGAAATCATACTCCATGTTTCGTTGTTCTTGTAAAATGTTGAACGACTACCCCAACTAAAATCTATCCACTCAACAAAAATTATTTCAGCGAAATCATACTCCATGGTTCGTTGTTCTTGTAGAATGTTGAACGACTATCCCAACTAAAATCTATCCACTCAAGAAAAATTATTTCAGAGAAATCATAGTCCATGGTAAGTTGTTCTTGTAGAATGTTGAACGACTACCCCAACTAAAATCTATCCACTCAACAAAAATTATTTCAGAGAAATCATACTCCATGGTAAGTTGTTCTTGTAGAATGTTGAACGACTACCCCAACTAAAATCTATCCACTCAACAAAAATTATTTCAGAGAAATCATACTCCATGGTAAGTTGTTCTTGTAGAATGTTGAACGACTACCCCAACTAAAATCTATCCACTCAACAAAAATTATTTCAGAGAAATCATACTCCATGGTTCGTTGTTCTTGTAGAATGTTGAGCGACTACCCCAACTAAAATCTATCCACTCAACAAAAATTATTTCACACCACAGACTCATCTTGGTCAGGATCGATTTGAAATCTATAATGGTTTCAGAGAAATCATACTCCATGGTAAGTTGTTCTTGTAGAATGTTGAACGACTATCCCAACTAAAATCTATCCACTCAACAAAAATTATTTCACACCACAGACTCATCTTGGTCAGGATCGATTTGAAATCTATCATGGTTTCAGAGAAATCATACTCCATGTTTCGTTGTTCTTGTAAAATGTTGAACGACTACCCCAACTAAAATCTATCCACTCAACAAAAATTATTTCAGCGAAATCATACTCCATGGTTCGTTGTTCTTGTAGAATGTTGAACGACTATCCCAACTAAAATCTATCCACTCAAGAAAAATTATTTCAGAGAAATCATAGTCCATGGTAAGTTGTTCTTGTAGAATGTTGAACGACTATCCCAACTAAAATCTATCCACTCAACAAAAATTATTTCAGAGAAATCATACTCCATGGTTCGTTGTTCTTGTAGAATGTTGAGCGACTACCCCAACTAAAATCTATCCACTCAACAAAAATTATTTCACACCACAGACTCATCTTGGTCAGGATCGATTTGAAATCTATAATGGTTTCAGAGAAATCATACTCCATGGTAAGTTGTTCTTGTAGAATGTTGAACGACTATCCCAACTAAAATCTATCCACTCAACAAAAATTATTTCACACCACAGACTCATCTTGGTCAGGATCGATTTGAAATCTATCATGGTTTCAGAGAAATCATACTCCATGGTAAGTTGTTCTTGTAGAATGTTGAACGACTATCCCAACTAAAATCTATCCACTCAACAAAAATTATTTCAGAGAAATCATACTCCATGGTAAGTTGTTCTTGTAGAATGTTGAACGACTACCCCAACTAAAATCTATCCACTCAACAAAAATTATTTCAGAGAAATCATACTCCATGGTTCGTTGTTCTTGTAGAATGTTGAGCGACTACCCCAACTAAAATCTATCCACTCAACAAAAATTATTTCACACCACAGACTCATCTTGGTCAGGATCGATTTGAAATCTATAATGGTTTCAGAGAAATCATACTCCATGGTAAGTTGTTCTTGTAGAATGTTGAACGACTATCCCAACTAAAATCTATCCACTCAACAAAAATTATTTCAGAGAAATCATACTCCATGGTAAGTTGTTCTTGTAGAATGTTGAACGACTACCCCAACTAAAATCTATCCACTCAACAAAAATTATTTCAGAGAAATCATACTCCATGGTTCGTTGTTCTTGTAGAATGTTGAGCGACTACCCCAACTAAAATCTATCCACTCAACAAAAATTATTTCACACCACAGACTCATCTTGGTCAGGATCGATTTGAAATCTATAATGGTTTCAGAGAAATCATACTCCATGGTAAGTTGTTCTTGTAGAATGTTGAACGACTATCCCAACTAAAATCTATCCACTCAACAAAAATTAGTTCAGAGAAATCATACTCCATGGTAAGTTGTTCTTATAGAATGTTGAACGACTACCCCAACTAAAATCTATCCACTCAACAAAAATTATTTCACACCACAGACTCATCTTGGTCAGGATCGATTTGAAATCTATCATGGTTTCAGAGAAATCATACTCCATGGTAAGTTGTTCTTGTAGAATGTTGAACGACTACCCCAACTAAAATCTATCCACTCAACAAAAATTATTTCAGAGAAATCATACTCCATGGGTCGTTGTTCTTGTAAAATGTTGAACGACTACCCCAACTAAAATCTATCCACTCAACAAAAATTATTTCAGAGAAATCATACTCCATGGTAAGTTGTTCTTGTAGAATGTTGAACGACTATCGCAACTAAAATCTATCCACTCAACAAAAATTATTACAGAGAAATCATACTCCATGGTAAGTTGTTCTTGTAGAATGTTGAACGAACTACCCCAACTAAAATCTATCCACTCAACAAAAATTATTTCAGAGAAATCATACTCCATGGTAAGTTGTTCTTGTAGAATGTTGAACAACTATCCCAACTAAAATCTATCCACTCAACAAAAATTATTTCAGAGAAATCATACTCCATGGTAAGTTGTTCTTGTAGAATGTTGAAAGACTACCTAAACTAAAATCTATCCACTCAACAAAAATTATTTCACACCACAGACTCATCTTGGTCAGGATCGATTTGAAATCTATAATGGTTTCAGAGAAATCATACTCCATGGTAAGTTGTTCTTGTAGAATGTTGAACGACTACCCCTAACTAAAATCTATCCACTCAACAAAAATTATTTCACACCACAGACTCATCTTGGTCAGGATCGATTTGAAATCTATCATGGTTTCAGAGAAATCATACTCCATGGTTCGTTGTTCTTGTAAAATGCTGAACGACTACCCCAACTAAAATCTATCCACTCAACAAAAATTATTTCACACCACAGACTCATCTTGTTCAGGATCGATTTGAAATCTATCATGGTTTCAGAGAAATCATACTCCATGGTTCGTTGTTCTTGTAGAATGTTGAACGACTACCCCAACTAAAATCTATCCACTCAACAAAAATTATTTCACACCACAGAATCATCTTGGTCAGGATCGATTTGAAATCTATCATGGTTTCAGAGAAATCATACTCCATGGTTCGTTGTTCTTGTAGAATGTTGAACGACTACCCCAACTAAAATCTATCCACTCAACAAAAATTATTTCACACCACAGACTCATCTTGGTCAGGATCGATTTGAAATCTATCATGGTTTCAAAGAAATCATACTCCATAGTAAGTTGTTCTTGTAGAATGTTGAACGACTACCCCAACTAAAATCTATCCACTCAACAAAAATTATTTCACACCACAGACTCATCTTGGTCAGGATCGATCTGAAAACTATCATGGTTTCAGAGAAATCATACTCCATGGTAAGTTGTTCTTGTAGAATGTTGAACGACTACCCCTAACTAAAATCTATCCACTCAACAAAAATTATTTCAGAGAAATCATAGTCCATGGTAAGTTGTTCTTGTAGAATGTTGAACGACTATCCCAACTAAAATCTATCCACTCAACAAAACTTATTTCAGAGAAATCATACTCCATGGTAAGTTGTTCTTGTAGAATGTTGAACGACTACCCCAACTAAAATCTATCCACTCAACAAAAATTATTTCACACCACAGACTCATCTTGGTCAGGATCGATTTGAAATCTATCATGGTTTCAGAGAAATCATACTCCATGGTTCGTTGTTCTTGTAGAATGTTGAACGACTATTCCAACTAAAATCTATCCACTCAACAAAAATTATTTCAGAGAAATCATACTCCATGGTAAGTTGTTCTTGTAGAATGTTGAACGACTACCCCAACTAAAATCTATCCACTCAACAAAAATTATTTCACACCACAGACTCATCTTGGTCAGGATCGATTTGAAATCTATCATGGTTTCAGAGAAATCATACTTCATGGTTCGTTGTTCTTGTAGAATGTTGAACGACTATCCCAAATAAAATCTATCCACTCAACAAAAATTATTTCAGAGAAATCATACTCCATGGTTCGTTGTTTTTGTAAAATGTTGAACGACTACCCCCACCTAAAATCTATCCACTCAACTAAAATTATTTCAGAGAAATCATACTCCATGGTAAGTTGTTCTTGTAGAATGTTGAACGACTATCCCAACTAAAATCTATCCACTCAACAAAAATTGTTTCAGAGAAATCATACTCCATGGTAAGTTGTTCTTGTAGAATGTTGAACGACTACCCCAACTAAAATCTTTAAACTCAACAAAAATTATTTCAGAGAAATCATACTCCATGGTAAGTTGTTCTTGTAGAATGTTGAACGACTATCCCAACTAAAATCTATCCACTCAACAAAAATTATTTCAGAGAAATCATACTCCATGGTTCGTTGTTCTTGTAGAATGTTGAACGACTACCCCAAACTAAAATCTATCCACTCAACAAAAATTATTTCAGAGAAATCATACTCCATGGTAAGTTGTTCTTGTAGAATGTTGAACGACTACCCCAACTAAAATCTATCCACTCAACAAAAATTATTTCAGAGAAATCATACTCCATGGTAAGTTGTTCTTGTAGAATGTTGAACGACTACCCCAACTAAAATCTATCCACTCAACAAAAATTATTTCAGAGAAATCATACTCCATGGTTCGTTGTTCTTGTAGAATGTTGAACGACTACCCCAACTAAAATCTATCCACTCAACAAAAATTATTTCACACCACAGACTCATCTTGGTCAGGATCGATTTGAAATCTATCATGGTTTCAGAGAAATCATACTCCATGGTTCGTTGTTCTTGTAGAATGTTGAACGACTATCCCAACTAAAATCTATCCACTCAACAAAAATTATTTCAGAGAAATCATACTTAATGGTTCGTTGTTCTTGTAGAATGTTGAACGACTACCCCTAACTAAAATCTATTTACTCAACAAAAATTATTTCAGAGAAATCATACTCCATGGTAAGTTGTTCTTGTAAAATGTTGAACGACTACCCCAACTAAAATCTATCCACTCAACAAAAATTATTTCAGAGAAATCATACTCCATGGTAAGCTGTTCTTGTAGAATGTTGAACGACTACCCCAAACTAAAATCTATCCACTCAACAAAAATTATTTCAGAGAAATCATACTCCATGGTAAGTTGTTCTTGTAGAATGTTGAACGACTACCCCAACTAAAATCTATCCACTCAACAAAAATTATTTCAGAGAAATCATACTCCATGGTAAGTTGTTCTTGTAGAATGTTGAACGACTACCCCAACTAAAATCTATCCACTCAACAAAAATTATTTCAGAGAAATCATACTCCATGGTTCGTTGTTCTTGTAGAATGTTGAACGACTACCCCAACTAAAATCTATCCACTCAACAAAAATTGTTTCACACCACAGACTCATCTTGGTCAGGATCGATTTGAAATCTATCATGGTTTCAGAGAAATCATAGTCCATCGTAAGTTGTTCTTGTAGAATGTTGAACGACTACCCCAACTAAAATCTATCCACTCAACAAAAATTATTTCACACCACAGACTCATCTTGGTCAGGATCGATTTGAAATCTATCATGGTTTCAGAGAAATCATACTCCATGATAAGTTGTTCTTGTAGAATGTTGAACGACTATCCCAACTAAAATCTATCCACTCAACAAAAATTATTTCAGAGAAATCATACTCCATGGTTCGTTGTTCTTGTAGAATGTTGAACGACTACCCCTAACTAAAATCTATCCACTCAACAAAAATTATTTCAGAGAAATCATACTCCATGGTAAGTTGTTCTTGTAGAATGTTGAACGACTACCCCAACTAAAATCTATCCACTCAACAAAAATTATTTCAGAGAAATCATACTCCATGGTAAGTTGTTCTTGTAGAATGTTGAACGACTATCCCAACTAAAATCTATCCACTCAACAAAAATTATTTCAGAGAAATCATACTCCATGGTTCGCTGTTCTTGTAGAATGTTGAACGACTACCCCTAACTAAAATCTATCCACTCAACAAAAATTATTTCAGAGAAATCATACTCCATGGTAAGTTGTTCTTGTAGAATGTTGAACGACTACCCCAAATAAAATCTATCCACTCAACAAAAATTATTTCACACCACAGATTCATCTTGGTCAGGATCGATTTGAAATCTATCGTGGTTTCAGAGAAATCATACTCCATGGTAAGTTGTTCTTGTAGAATGTTGAACGACTACCCCTAACTAAAATCTATCCACTCAACAAAAATTATTTCAGAGAAATCATACTCCATGGTTCGTTGTTCTTGTAGAATGTTGAACGACTATCCCAACTAAAATCTATCCACTCAACAAAAATTATTTCACACCACAGACTCATCTTGGTCAGGATCGATTTGAAATCTATCATGGTTTCAGAGAAATCATACTCCATGGTTCGTTGTTCTTGTAGAATGTTGAAAGGCTAAACCAACTAAAATCTATCCACTCAACAAAAATTATTTCAGAGAAATCATACTCGATGGTTCGTTGTTCTTGTAGAATGTGGAACGACTATCCCAACTAAAATCTATCCACCCAACAAAAATTATTTCACACCACAGACTCATCTTGGTCAGGATCGATTTGAAATCTATCATGGTTTCAGAGAAATCATACTCCATGTTTCGTTGTTCTTGTAGAATGTTGAAAGACTAAACCAACTAAAATCTATCCACTCAACAAAAATTATTTCAGAGAAATCATACTCCATGGTTCGTTGTTCTTGTAGAATGTTGAACGACTATCCCAACTAAAATCTATCCACTCAACAAAAATTATTTCACACCACAGACTCATCTTGGTCAGGATCGATTTGAAATCTATCATGGTTTCAGAGAAATCATACTCCATGTTTCGTTGTTCTTGTAAAATGTTGAACGACTACCCCAACTAAAATCTATCCACTCAACAAAAATTATTTCAGCGAAATCATACTCCATGGTTCGTTGTTCTTGTAGAATGTTGAACGACTATCCCAACTAAAATCTATCCACTCAAGAAAAATTATTTCAGAGAAATCATAGTCCATGGTAAGTTGTTCTTGTACAATGTTGAACGACTACCCCAACTAAAATCTATCCACTCAGCAAAAATTATTTCACACCACAGACTCATCTTGGTCAGGATCGATTTGAAATCTATCATGGTTTCAGAGAAATCATACTCCATGGTAAGATGTTCTTGTAGAATGTTGAACGACTATCCCAACTAAAATCTATCCACTCAACAAAAATTATTTCAGAGAAATCATACTCCATGGTAAGTTGTTCTTGTAGAATGTTGAACGACTACCCCAACTAAAATCTATCCACTCAACAAAAATTATTTCAGAGAAATCATACTCCATGGTTCGTTGTTCTTGTAGAATGTTGAGCGACTACCCCAACTAAAATCTATCCACTCAACAAAAATTATTTCACACCACAGACTCATCTTGGTCAGGATCGATTTGAAATCTATAATGGTTTCAGAGAAATCATACTCCATGGTTCGTTGTTCTTGTAGAATGTTGAACGACTATCCCAACTAAAATCTATCCACTCAACAAAAATTATTTCACAAAACAGACTCATCTTGGTCAGGATCGATTTGAAATCTATCATGGTTTCAGAGAAATCATACTCCATGGTTCGTTGTTCTTGTAAAATGTTGAACGACTACCCCAACTAAAATCTATCCACTCAACAAAAATTATTTCTGAGAAATCATACTCCATGGTTCGTTGTTCTTGTAGTATGTTGAACGACTACCCCAACTAAAATCTATCCACTCAACAAAAATTATTTCAGAGAAATCATACTCCATGGTAAGTTGTTCTTGTAGAATGTTGAACTACTATCCCTACTAAAATCTATCCACTCAACAAAAATTATTTCAGAGAAATCATACTCCATGGTAAGTTGTTCTTGTAGAATGTTGAACGACTATCCCAACTAAAATCTATCCACTCAACAAAAATTATTTCAGAGAAATCATACTCCATGGTAAGTTGTTCTTGTAGAATGTTGAACGACTATCCCAACTAAAATCTATTTACTCAACAAAAATTATTTCAGAGAAATCATACTCCATGGTAAGTTGTTCTTGTAGAATGTTGAACGACTACCCCAACTAAAATCTATCCACTCAACAAAAATTATTTCAGAGAAATCATACTCCATGGTTCGTTGTTCTTGTAGAATGTTGAACGACTACCCCAACTAAAATCTATCCACTCAGCAAAAATTATTTCACACCACAGACTCATCTTGGTCAGGATCGATTTGAAATCTATCATGGTTTCAGAGAAATCATACTCCATGGTAAGTTGTTCTTGTAGAATGTTGAACGACTATCCCAACTTAAATCTATCCACTCAACAAAAATTATTTCACACCACAGACTCATCTTGGTCAGGATCGATTTGAAATCTATCATGGTTTCAGAGAAATCATACTCCATGGTTCGTTGTTCTTGTAAAATGTTGAACGACTATCCCAACTAAAATCTATCCACTCAACAAAAATTATTTCAGAGAAATCATACTCCATGGTAAGTTGTTCTTGTAGAATGTTGAACGACTATCCCAACTAAAATCTATCCACTCAACAAAAATTATTTCACACCACAGACTCATCTTGGTCAGGATCGATTTGAAATCTATCATGGTTTCAGAGAAATCATACTCCATGGTTCGTTGTTCTTGTAGAATGTTGAACGACTACCCCTAACTAAAATCTATCCACTCAACAAAAATTATTTCAGAGAAATCATACTCCATGGTTCGTTGTTCTTGTAGAATGTTGAACGACTACCCCAACTAAAATCTATCCACTCAACAAAAATTATTTCAGAGAAATCATACTCCATGGTTCGTTGTTCTTGTAGAATGTTGAACGACTACCCCAACGAAAATCTATCCACTCAACAAAAATGATTTCAGAGAAATCATACTCCATGGTAAGTTGTTCTTGTAGAATGTTGAACGACTATCCCAACTAAAATCTATCCACTCAACAAAAATTATTTCACACCACAGACTCATCTTGGTCAGGATCGATTTGAAATCTATCATGGTTTCAGAGAAATCATACTCCATGGTTCGTTGTTCTTGTAAAATGTTGAACGACTACCCCAACTAAAATCTATCCACTCAACAAAAATTATTTCAGAGAAATCATACTCCTTGGTTCGTTGTTCTTGTAGAATGTTGAACGACTACCCCAACGAAAATCTATCCACTCAACAAAAATGATTTCAGAGAAATCATACTCCATGGTAAGTTGTTCTTGTAGAATGTTGAACGACTACCCCAACTAAAATCTTTCCACTCAACAAAAATTATTTCAGAGAAGTCATACTCCATGGTTCGTTGTTCTTGTAGAATGTTGAACGACTATCCCAACTAAAATCTATCCACTCAACAAAAATGATTTCAGAGAAATCATACTCCATGGTTCGTTGTTCTTGTAGAATGTTGAACGACTACCCCAACTAAAATCTATCCACTCAACAAAAATTATTTCTGAGAAATCATACTCCATGGTTCGTTGTTCTTGTAGTATGTTGAACGACTACCCCAACTAAAATCTATCCACTCAACAAAAATTATTTCAGAGAAATCATACTCCATGGTAAGTTGTTCTTGTAGAATGTTAAACTACTATCCCAACTAAAATCTATCCACTCAACAAAAATTATTTCAGAGAAATCATACTCCATGGTAAGTTGTTCTTGTAGAATGTTGAACGACTACAATTAACTAAAATCTATCCACTCAACAAAAATTATTTCAGAGAAATCATACTCCATGGTAAGTTGTTCTTGTAGAATGTTGAACGACTATCCCAACTAAAATCTATCCACTCAACAAAAATTATTTCAGAGAAATCATACTCCATGGTAAGTTGTTCTTGTAGAATGTTGAACGACTATCCCAACTAAAATCTATCCACTCAACAAAAATTATTTCAGAGAAATCATACTCCATGGTAAGTTGTTCTTGTAGAATGTTGAACGACTACCCCAACTAAAATCTATCCACTCAACAAAAATTATTTCAGAGAAATCATACTCCATGGTTCGTTGTTCTTGTAGAATGTTGAACGACTACCCCAACTAAAATCTATCCACTCAACAAAAATTATTTCACACCACAGACTCATCTTGGTCAGGATCGATTTGAAATCTATCATGGTTTCAGAGAAATCATACTCCATGGTAAGTTGTTCTTGTAGAATGTTGAACGACTATCCGAACTTAAATCTATCCACTCAACAAAAATTATTTCACACCACAGACTCATCTTGGTCAGGATCGATTTGAAATCTATCATGGTTTCAGAGAAATCATACTCCATGGTAAGTTGTTCTTGTAGAATGTTGAACGACTATCCCATCTAAAATCTATCCACTCAACAAAACTTATTTCAGAGAAATCATACTCCATGGTAAGTTGTTCTTGTAGAATGTTGAACGACTACCCCAACTAAAATCTATCCACTCAACAAAAATTATTTCACACCACAGACTCATCTTGGTCAGGATCGATTTGAAATCTATCATGGTTTCAGAGAAATCATACTCCACGGTAAGTTGTTCTGGTAGAATGTTGAACGACTATCCCAACTAAAATCTATCCACTCAACAAAAATTATTTCACACCACAGACTCAGCTTGGTCAGGATCGATTTGAAATCTATCATGGTTTCAGAGAAATCATACTCCATGGTTCGTTGTTCTTGTAAAATGTTGAACGACTATCAAAACTAAAATCTATCCACTCAACAAAAATTATTTCAGAGAAATCATACTCCATGGTAAGTTGTTCTTGTAGAATGTTGAACGACTATCCCAACTAAAATCTATCCACTCAACAAAAATTATTTCACACCACAGACTCATCTTGGTCAGGATCGATTTGAAATCTATCATGGTTTCAGAGAAATCATACTCCATGGTTCGTTGTTCTTGTAGAATGTTGAACGACTACCCCTAACTAAAATCTATCCACTCAACAAAAATTATTTCAGAGAAATCATACTCCATGGTTCGTTGTTCTTGTAGAATGTTGAACGACTACCCCAACTAAAATCTATCCACTCAACAAAAATTATTTCAGAGGAGTCATACTCCATGGTTCGTTGTTCTTGTAGAATGTTGAACGACTACCCCAACGAAAATCTATCCACTCAACAAAAATGATTTCAGAGAAATCATACTCCATGGTAAGTTGTTCTTGTAGAATATTGAACGACTACCCCAACTAAAATCTATCCACTCAACAAAAATTATTTCAGAGAAATCATACTATATGGTTCGTTGTTCTTGTAGAATGTTGAACGACTACCCCAACGAAAATCTATCCACTCAACAAAAATGATTTCAGAGAAATCATACTCCATGGTAAGTTGTTCTTGTAGAATGTTAAACGACTCCCCCAACTAAAATCTTTCCACTCAACAAAAATTATTTCAGAGAAGTCATACTCCATGGTTCGTTGTTCTTGTAGAATGTTGAACGACTATCCCAACTAAAATCTATCCACTCAACAAAAATGATTTCAGAGAAATCATACTCCATGGTAAGTTGTTCTTGTAGAATGTTGAACGACTACCCCAACTAAAATCTATCCACTCAACAAAAATTATTTCTGAGAAATCATACTCCATGGTTCGTTGTTCTTGTAGTATGTTGAACGACTACCCCAACTAAAATCTATCCACTCAACAAAAATTATTTCAGAGAAATCATACTCCATGGTAAGTTGTTCTTGTAGAATGTTGAACTACTATCCCAACTAAAATCTATCCACTCAACAAAAATTATTTCAGAGAAATCATACTCCATGGTAAGTTGTTCTTGTAGAATGATGAACGACTACAATTAACTAAAATCTATCCACTCAACAAAAATTATTTCAGAGAAATCATACTCCATGCTAAGTTGTTCTTGTAGAATGTTGAACGACTATCCCAACTAAAATCTATCCACTCAACAAAAATTATTTCAGAGAAATCATACTCCATGGTAAGTTGTTCTTGTAGAATGTTGAACGACTATCCCAACTAAAATCTATCCACTCAACAAAAATTATTTCAGAGAAATCATACTCCATGGTAAGTTGTTCTTGTAGAATGTTGAACGACTACCCCAACTAAAATCTATCCACTCAACAAAAATTATTTCAGAGAAATCATACTCCATGTTTCGTTGTTCTTGTAGAATGTTGAACGACTATCCCAACTAAAATCTATCCACTCAACAAAAATTATTTCACACCACAGACTCATCTTGGTCAGGATCGATTTGAAATCTATCATGGTTTCAGAGAAATCATACTCCATGGTAAGTTGTTCTTGTAGAATGTTGAACGACTATCCGAACTTAAATCTATCCACTCAACAAAAATTATTTCACACCACAGACTCATCTTGGTCAGGATCGATTTGAAATCTATCATGGTTTCAGAGAAATCATACTCCATGGTAAGTTGTTCTTGTAGAATGTTGAACGACTATCCCAACTAAAATCTATCCACTCAACAAAACTTATTTCAGAGAAATCATACTCCATGGTAAGTTGTTCTTGTAGAATGTTGAACGACTACCCCAACTAAAATCTATCCACTCAACAAAAATTATTTCACACCACAGACTCATCTTGGTCAGGATCGATTTGAAATCTATCATGGTTTCAGAGAAATCATACTCCATGGTAAGTTGTTCTTGTAGAATGTTGAACGACTATCCCAACTAAAATCTATCCACTCAACAAAAATTATTTCAGAGAAATCATACTCCATGGTAAGTTGTTCTTGTAGAATGTTGAACGACTACAATTAACTAAAATCTATCCACTCAACAAAAATTATTTCAGAGAAATCATACTCCATGGTAAGTTGTTCTTGTAGAATGTTGAACGACTATCCCAACTAAAATCTATCCACTCAACAAAAATTATTTCAGAGAAATCATACTCCATGGTAAGTTGTTCTTGTAGAATGTTGAACGACTATCCCAACTAAAATCTATCCACTCAACAAAAATTATTTCAGAGAAATCATACTCCATGGTAAGTTGTTCTTGTAGAATGTTGAACGACTACCCCAACTAAAATCTATCCACTCAACAAAAATTATTTCAGAGAAATCATACTCCATGGTTCGTTGTTCTTGTAGAATGTTGAACGACTACCCCAACTAAAATCTATCCACTCAACAAAAATTATTTCACACCACAGACTCATCTTGGTCAGGATCGATTTGAAATCTATCATGGTTTCAGAGAAATCATACTCCATGGTAAGTTGTTCTTGTAGAATGTTGAACGACTATCCGAACTTAAATCTATCCACTCAACAAAAATTATTTCACACCACAGACTCATCTTGGTCAGGATCGATTTGAAATCTATCATGGTTTCAGAGAAATCATACTCCATGGTAAGTTGTTCTTGTAGAATGTTGAACGACTATCCCATTTAAAATCTATCCACTCAACAAAACTTATTTCAGAGAAATCATACTCCATGGTAAGTTGTTCTTGTAGAATGTTGAACGACTACCCCAACTAAAATCTATCCACTCAACAAAAATTATTTCACACCACAGACTCATCTTGGTCAGGATCGATTTGAAATCTATCATGGTTTCAGAGAAATCATACTCCACGGTAAGTTGTTCTGGTAGAATGTTGAACGACTATCCCAACTAAAATCTATCCACTCAACAAAAATTATTTCACACCACAGACTCAGCTTGGTCAGGATCGATTTGAAATCTATCATGGTTTCAGAGAAATCATACTCCATGGTTCGTTGTTCTTGTAAAATGTTGAACGACTATCAAAACTAAAATCTATCCACTCAACAAAAATTATTTCAGAGAAATCATACTCCATGGTAAGTTGTTCTTGTAGAATGTTGAACGACTATCCCAACTAAAATCTATCCACTCAACAAAAATTATTTCACACCACAGACTCATCTTGGTCAGGATCGATTTGAAATCTATCATGGTTTCAGAGAAATCATACTCCATGGTTCGTTGTTCTTGTAGAATGTTGAACGACTACCCCTAACTAAAATCTATCCACTCAACAAAAATTATTTCAGAGAAATCATACTCCATGGTTCGTTGTTCTTGTAGAATGTTGAACGACTACCCCAACTAAAATCTATCCACTCAACAAAAATTATTTCAGAGGAGTCATACTCCATGGTTCGTTGTTCTTGTAGAATGTTGAACGACTACCCCAACGAAAATCTATCCACTCAACAAAAATGATTTCAGAGAAATCATACTCCATGGTAAGTTGTTCTTGTAGAATATTGAACGACTACCCCAACTAAAATCTATCCACTCAACAAAAATTATTTCAGAGAAATCATACTATATGGTTCGTTGTTCTTGTAGAATGTTGAACGACTACCCCAACGAAAATCTATCCACTCAACAAAAATGATTTCAGAGAAATCATACTCCATGGTAAGTTGTTCTTGTAGAATGTTAAACGACTCCCCCAACTAAAATCTTTCCACTCAACAAAAATTATTTCAGAGAAGTCATACTCCATGGTTCGTTGTTCTTGTAGAATGTTGAACGACTATCCCAACTAAAATCTATCCACTCAACAAAAATGATTTCAGAGAAATCATACTCCATGGTAAGTTGTTCTTGTAGAATGTTGAACGACTACCCCAACTAAAATCTATCCACTCAACAAAAATTATTTCTGAGAAATCATACTCCATGGTTCGTTGTTCTTGTAGTATGTTGAACGACTACCCCAACTAAAATCTATCCACTCAACAAAAATTATTTCAGAGAAATCATACTCCATGGTAAGTTGTTCTTGTAGAATGTTGAACTACTATCCCAACTAAAATCTATCCACTCAACAAAAATTATTTCAGAGAAATCATACTCCATGGTAAGTTGTTCTTGTAGAATGATGAACGACTACAATTAACTAAAATCTATCCACTCAACAAAAATTATTTCAGAGAAATCATACTCCATGCTAAGTTGTTCTTGTAGAATGTTGAACGACTATCCCAACTAAAATCTATCCACTCAACAAAAATTATTTCAGAGAAATCATACTCCATGGTAAGTTGTTCTTGTAGAATGTTGAACGACTATCCCAACTAAAATCTATCCACTCAACAAAAATTATTTCAGAGAAATCATACTCCATGGTAAGTTGTTCTTGTAGAATGTTGAACGACTACCCCAACTAAAATCTATCCACTCAACAAAAATTATTTCAGAGAAATCATACTCCATGTTTCGTTGTTCTTGTAGAATGTTGAACGACTATCCCAACTAAAATCTATCCACTCAACAAAAATTATTTCACACCACAGACTCATCTTGGTCAGGATCGATTTGAAATCTATCATGGTTTCAGAGAAATCATACTCCATGGTAAGTTGTTCTTGTAGAATGTTGAACGACTATCCGAACTTAAATCTATCCACTCAACAAAAATTATTTCACACCACAGACTCATCTTGGTCAGGATCGATTTGAAATCTATCATGGTTTCAGAGAAATCATACTCCATGGTAAGTTGTTCTTGTAGAATGTTGAACGACTATCCCAACTAAAATCTATCCACTCAACAAAACTTATTTCAGAGAAATCATACTCCATGGTAAGTTGTTCTTGTAGAATGTTGAACGACTACCCCAACTAAAATCTATCCACTCAACAAAAATTATTTCACACCACAGACTCATCTTGGTCAGGATCGATTTGAAATCTATCATGGTTTCAGAGAAATCATACTCCATGGTAAGTTGTTCTTGTAGAATGTTGAACGACTATCCCAACTAAAATCTATCCACTCAACAAAAATTATTTCACACCACAGACTCATCTTGGTCAGGATCGATTTGAAATCTATCATGGTTTCAGAGAAATCATACTCCATGATTCGTTGTTCTTGTAAAATGTTGAACGACTATCCCAACTAAAATCTATCCACTCAACAAAAATTATTTCAGAGAAATCATACTCCATGGTAAGTTGTTCTTATAGAATGTTGAACGACTATCCCAACTAAAATCTATCCACTCAACAAAAATTATTTCACACCACAGACTCATCTTGGTCAGGATCGATTTGAAATCTATCATGGTTTCAGAGAAATCATACTCCATGGTTCGTTGTTCTTGTAGAATGTTGAACGACTACCCCTAACTAAAATCTATCCACTCAACAAAAATTATTTCAGAGAAATCATACTCCATGGTTCGTTGTTCTTGTAGAATGTTGAACGACTACCCCAACTAAAATCTATCCACTCAACAAAAATTATTTCAGAGAAGTCATACTCCATGGTTCGTTGTTCTTGTAGAATGTTGAACGACTACCCCAACGAAAATCTATCCGCTCAACAAAAATGATTTCAGAGAAATCATACTCCATGGTAAGTTGTTCTTGTAGAATATTGAACGACTACCCCAACTAAAATCTATCCACTCAACAAAAATTATTTCTGAGAAATCATACTCCATGGTTCGTTGTTCTTGTAGTATGTTGAACGACTACAACAACTAAAATCTATCCACTCAACAAAAATTATTTCAGAGAAATCATACTCCATGGTAAGTTGTTCTTGTAGAATGTTGAACTACTATCCCAACTAAAATCTATCCACTCAACAAAAATTATTTCAGAGAAATCATACTCCATGGTAAGTTGTTCTTGTAGAATGTTGAACGACTACAACTAACTAAAATCTATCCACTCAACAAAAATTATTTCAGAGAAATCATACTCCATGTTAAGTTGTTTTTGTAGAATGCTGAACGACTATCCCAACTAAAATCTATCCACTCAACAAAAATTATTTCAGAGAAATCATACTCCATGGTAAGTTGTTCTTGTAGAATGTTGAACGACTATCCCAACTAAAATCTATCCACTCAACAAAAATTATTTCAGAGAAATCATACTCCATGGTAAGTTGTTCTTGTAGAATGTTGAACGACTAACCCAACTAAAATCTATCCACTCAACAAAAATTATTTCAGAGAAATCATACTCCATGGTAAGTTGTTCTTGTAGAATGTTGAACGACTACCCCAACTAAAATCTATCCACTCAACAAAAATTATTTCACACCACAGACTCATCTTGGTCAGGATCGATTTGAAATCTATCAAGGTTTCAGAGAAATCATACTCCATGGTAAGTTGTTCTTGTAGAATGTTGAACGACTATCCCAACTTAAATCTATCCACTCAGCAAAAATTATTTCACACCACAGACTCATCTTGGTCAGGATCGATTTGAAATCTATCATGGTTTCAGAGAAATCATACTCCATGGTAAGTTGTTCTTGTAAAATGTTGAACGACTATCCCAACTAAAATCTATCCACTCAACAAAAATTATTTCAGAGAAATCATACTCCATGGTAAGTTGTTCTTGTAGAATGTTGAACGACTATCCCAACTAAAATCTATCCACTCAACAAAAATTATTTCACACCACAGACTCATCTTGGTCAGGATCGATTTGCAATCTATCATGGTTTCAGGGAAATCATACTCCATGGTTCGTTGTTCTTGTAGAATGTTGAACGACTACCCCTAACTAAAATCTATCCACTCAACAAAAATTATTTCAGAGAAATCATACTCCATGGTTCGTTGTTCTTGTAGAATGTTGAACGACTACCCCAACTAAAATCTATTTACTCAACAAAAATTATTTCAGAGAAATCATACTCCATGGTTCGTTGTTCTTGTAGAATGTTGAACGACTACCCCAACGAAAATCTATCCACTCAACAAAAATTATTTCAGAGAAATCATACTCCATGGTAAGTTGTTCTTGTAGAATGTTGAACGACTATCCCAACTAAAATCTGTCCACTCAACAACAATTATTTCACACCACAGACTCATCTTGGTCAGGATCAATTTGGAATTTATCATGGTTTCAGAGAAATCATACTCCATGGTTCGTTGTTCTTGTAGAATGTTGAACGACTACCCCTAACTAAAATCTATCCACTCAACAAAAATTATTTCAGAGAAATCATACTCCATGGTTCGTTGTTCTTGTAGAATGTTGAACGACTACCCCAACTAAAATCTATCCACTCAACAAAAATTATTTCAGAGAAGTCATACTCCATGGTTCGTTGTTCTTGTAGAATGTTGAACGACTACCCCAACTAAAATCTATTTACTCAACAAAAATTATTTCAGAGAAATCATACTCCATGGTTCGTTGTTCTTGTAGAATGTTGAACGACTACCCCAACGAAAATCTATCCACTCAACAAAAATTATTTCAGAGAAATCATACTCCATGGTAAGTTGTTCTTGTAGAATGTTGAACGACTATCCCAACTAAAATCTATCCACTCAACAAAAATTATTTCAGAGAAATCATAGTCCATGGTAAGTTGTTCTTGTAGAATGTTGAACGACTACCCCAACTAAAATCTATCCACTCAACAAAAATTATTTCACACCACAGACTCATCTTGGTCAGGATCGATTTGAAATCTATCATGGTTTCAGAGAAATCATACTCCATGGTTCGTTGTTCTTGTAGAATGTTGAACGACTACCCCTAACTAAAATCTATCCACTCAACAAAAATTATTTCAGAGAAATCATACTCCATGGTTCGTTGTTCTTGTAGAATGTTGAACGACTACCCCAACTAAAATCTATCCACTCAACAAAAATTATTTCAGAGAAGTCATACTCCATGGTTCGTTGTTCTTGTAGAATGTTGAACGACTACCCCAACGAAAATCTATCCGCTCAACAAAAATGATTTCAGAGAAATCATACTCCATGGTAAGTTGTTCTTGTAGAATATTGAACGACTACCCCAACTAAAATCTATCCACTCAACAAAAATTATTTCTGAGAAATCATACTCCATGGTTCGTTGTTCTTGTAGTATGTTGAACGACTACAACAACTAAAATCTATCCACTCAACAAAAATTATTTCAGAGAAATCATACTCCATGGTAAGTTGTTCTTGTAGAATGTTGAACTACTATCCCAACTAAAATCTATCCACTCAACAAAAATTATTTCAGAGAAATCATACTCCATGGTAAGTTGTTCTTGTAGAATGTTGAACGACTACAACTAACTAAAATCTATCCACTCAACAAAAATTATTTCAGAGAAATCATACTCCATGTTAAGTTGTTTTTGTAGAATGCTGAACGACTATCCCAACTAAAATCTATCCACTCAACAAAAATTATTTCAGAGAAATCATACTCCATGGTAAGTTGTTCTTGTAGAATGTTGAACGACTATCCCAACTAAAATCTATCCACTCAACAAAAATTATTTCAGAGAAATCATACTCCATGGTAAGTTGTTCTTGTAGAATGTTGAACGACTAACCCAACTAAAATCTATCCACTCAACAAAAATTATTTCAGAGAAATCATACTCCATGGTAAGTTGTTCTTGTAGAATGTTGAACGACTACCCCAACTAAAATCTATCCACTCAACAAAAATTATTTCACACCACAGACTCATCTTGGTCAGGATCGATTTGAAATCTATCAAGGTTTCAGAGAAATCATACTCCATGGTAAGTTGTTCTTGTAGAATGTTGAACGACTATCCCAACTTAAATCTATCCACTCAGCAAAAATTATTTCACACCACAGACTCATCTTGGTCAGGATCGATTTGAAATCTATCATGGTTTCAGAGAAATCATACTCCATGGTAAGTTGTTCTTGTAAAATGTTGAACGACTATCCCAACTAAAATCTATCCACTCAACAAAAATTATTTCAGAGAAATCATACTCCATGGTAAGTTGTTCTTGTAGAATGTTGAACGACTATCCCAACTAAAATCTATCCACTCAACAAAAATTATTTCACACCACAGACTCATCTTGGTCAGGATCGATTTGCAATCTATCATGGTTTCAGGGAAATCATACTCCATGGTTCGTTGTTCTTGTAGAATGTTGAACGACTACCCCTAACTAAAATCTATCCACTCAACAAAAATTATTTCAGAGAAATCATACTCCATGGTTCGTTGTTCTTGTAGAATGTTGAACGACTACCCCAACTAAAATCTATTTACTCAACAAAAATTATTTCAGAGAAATCATACTCCATGGTTCGTTGTTCTTGTAGAATGTTGAACGACTACCCCAACGAAAATCTATCCACTCAACAAAAATTATTTCAGAGAAATCATACTCCATGGTAAGTTGTTCTTGTAGAATGTTGAACGACTATCCCAACTAAAATCTATCCACTCAACAAAAATTATTTCAGAGAAATCATAGTCCATGGTAAGTTGTTCTTGTAGAATGTTGAACGACTACCCCAACTAAAATCTATCCACTCAACAAAAATTATTTCACACCACAGACTCATCTTGGTCAGGATCGATTTGAAATCTATCATGGTTTCAGAGAAATCATACTCCATGGTAAGTTGTTCTTGTAGAATGTTGAACGACTATCCCAACTAAAATCTATCCACTCAACAAAAACTATTTCATAGAAATCATACTCCATGGTTCGTTGTTCTTGTAGAATGTTGAACGACTACCCCAACTAAAATCTATCCACTCAACAAAAATTATTTCACACCACAGACTCATCTTGGTCAGGATCGATTTGAAATCTATCATGGTTTCAGAGAAATCATACTCCATGGTAAGTTGTTCCTGTAGAATGTTGAACGACTATCCCAACTAAAATCTATCCACTCAACAAAAATTATTTCACACCACAGACTCATCTTGGTCAGAATCGATTTGAAATCTATCATGGTTTCAGAGAAATCATACTCCATGATTCGTTGTTCTTGTAAAATGTTGAACGACTATCCCAACTAAAATCTATCCACTCAACAAAAATTATTTCAGAGAAATCATACTCCATGGTAAGTTGTTCTTGTAGAATGTTGAACGACTATCCCAACTAAAATCTATCCACTCAACAAAAATTATTTCACACCACAGACTCATCTTGGTCAGGATCGATTTGAAATCTATCATGGTTTCAGAGAAATCATACTCCATGGTTCGTTGTTCTTGTAGAATGTTGAACGACTACCCCTAACTAAAATCTATCCACTCAACAAAAATTATTTCAGAGAAATCATACTCCATGGTTCGTTGTTCTTGTAGAATGTTGAACGACTACCCCAACTAAAATCTATCCACTCAACAAAAATTATTTCAGAGAAATCATACTCCATGGTTCGTTGTTCTTGTAGAATGTTGAACGACTACCCCAACTAAAATCTATCCACTCAACAAAAATTATTTCACACCACAGACTCATCTTGGTCAGGATCGATTTGAAATCTATCATGGTTTCAGAGAAATCATACTCCATGGTTCGTTGTTCTTGTAGAATGTTGAACGACTACCCCTAACTAAAATCTATCCACTCAACAAAAATTATTTCAGAGAAATCATACTCCATGGTAAGTTGTTCTTGTAGAATGTTGAACAACTACCCCAACTAAAATCTATCCACTCAACAAAAATGACTTCAGAGAAATCATACTCCATGGTAAGTTGTTCTTGTAAAATGTTGAACGACTACCCCAACTAAAATCTATCCACTCAACAAAAATTATTTCAGAGAAATCATACTCCATGGTTCGTTGTTCTTGTAGAATGTTGAACGACTATCCCAACTAAAATCTATCCACTCAACAAAAATTATTTCAGAGAAATCATAGTCCATGGTTAGTTGTTCTTGTAGAATGTTGAACGACTACCCCAACTAAAATCTATCCACTCAACAAAAATTATTTCACACCACAGACTCATCTTGGTCAGGATCGATTTGAAATCTATCATGGTTTCAGAGAAATCATACTCCATGGTAAGTTGTTCTTGTAGAATGTTGAACGACTATCCCAACTAAAATCTATCCACTCAACAAAAATTATTTCAGAGAAATCATACTCCATGGTAAGTTGTTCTTGTAGAATGTTGAACGACTACCCCAACTAAAATCTATCCACTCAACAAAAATTATTTCAGAGAAATCATACTCCATGGTTCGTTGTTCTTGTAGAATGTTGAACGACTACCCCAACTAAAATCTATCCACTCAACAAAAATTATTTCACACCACAGACTCATCTTGGTCAGGATCGATTTGAAATCTATCATGGTTTCAGAGAAATCATACTCCATGGTAAGTTGTTCTTGTAGAATGTTGAACGACTATCCCAACTAAAATCTATCCACTCAACAAAAATTATTTCAGAGAAATCATACTCCATGGTAAGTTGTTCTTGTAGAATGTTGAACGACTACCCCAACTAAAATCTATCCACTCAACAAAAATTATTTCAGAGAAATCATACTCCATGGTTCGTTGTTCTTGTAGAATGTTGAACGACTATCCCAACTAAAATCTATCCACTCAACAAAAATTATTTCAGAGAAATCATACTCCATGGTTCGTTGTTCTTGTAGAATGTTGAACGACTACCCCAACTAAAATCTATCCACTCAACAAAAATTATTTCAGAGAAATCATACTCCATGGTTCGTTGTTCTTGTAGAATGTTGAACGACTACCCCAACGAAAATCTATCCACTCAACAAAAATGATTTCAGAGAAATCATACTCCATGGTAAGTTGTTCTTGTAGAATGTTGAACGACTATCCCAACTAAAATCTATCCACTCAACAAAAATTATTTCAGAGAAATCATAGTCCATGGTAAGTTGTTCTTGTAGAATGTTGAACGACTACCCCAACTAAAATCTATCCACTCAACAAAAATTATTTCACACCACAGACTCATCTTGGTCAGGATCGATTTGAAATCTATCATGGTTTCAGAGAAATCATACTCCATGGTAAGTTGTTCTTGTAGAATGTTGAACGACTATCCCAACTAAAATCTATCCACTCAACAAAAACTATTTCATAGAAATCATACTCCATGGTTCGTTGTTCTTGTAGAATGTTGAACGACTACCCTAACTAAAATCTATCCACTCAACAAAAATTATTTCAGAGAAATCATACTCCATGGTTCGTTGTTCTTGTAGAATGTTGAACGACTACCCCAACTAAAATCTATCCACTCAACAAAAATTATTTCACACCACAGACTCATCTTGGTCAGGATCGATTTGAAATCTATCATGGTTTCAGAGAAATCATACTCCATGGTAAGTTGTTCCTGTAGAATGTTGAACGACTATCCCAACTAAAATCTATCCACTCAACAAAAATTATTTCACACCACAGACTCATCTTGGTCAGAATCGATTTGAAATCTATCATGGTTTCAGAGAAATCATACTCCATGATTCGTTGTTCTTGTAAAATGTTGAACGACTATCCCAACTAAAATCTATCCACTCAACAAAAATTATTTCAGAGAAATCATACTCCATATTAAGTTGTTCTTGTAGAATGTTGAACGACTATCCCAACTAAAATCTATCCACTCAACAAAAATTATTTCACACCACAGACTCATCTTGGTCAGGATCGATTTGAAATCTATCATGGTTTCAGAGAAATCATACTCCATGGTTCGTTGTTCTTGTAGAATGTTGAACGACTACCCCTAACTAAAATCTATCCACTCAACAAAAATTATTTCAGAGAAATCATACTCCATGGTTCGTTGTTCTTGTAGAATGTTGAACGACTACCCCAACTAAAATCTATCCACTCAACAAAAATTATTTCAGAGAAATCATACTCCATGGTTCGTTGTTCTTGTAGAATGATGAACGACTACCCCAACTAAAATCTATCCACTCAACAAAAATTATTTCACACCACAGACTCATCTTGGTCAGGATCGATTTGAAATCTATCATGGTTTCAGAGAAATCATACTCCATGGTTCGTTGTTCTTGTAGAATGTTGAAAGACTACCCCTAACTAAAATCTATCCACTCAACAAAAATTATTTCAGAGAAATCATACTCCATGGTTCGTTGTTCTTGTAGAATGTTGAACAACTACCCCAACTAAAATCTATCCACTCAACAAAAATGACTTCAGAGAAATCATACTCCATGGTAAGTTGTTCTTGTAAAATGTTGAACGACTACCCCAACTAAAATCTATCCACTCAACAAAAATTATTTCAGAGAAATCATACTCCATGGTTCGTTGTTCTTGTAGAATGTTGAACGACTATCCCAACTAAAATCTATCCACTCAACAAAAATTATTTCAGAGAAATCATAGTCCATGGTTAGTTGTTCTTGTAGAATGTTGAACGACTACCCCAACTAAAATCTATCCACTCAACAAAAATTATTTCACACCACAGACTCATCTTGGTCAGGATCGATTTGAAATCTATCATGGTTTCAGAGAAATCATACTCCATGGTAAGTTGTTCTTGTAGAATGTTGAACGACTATCCCAACTAAAATCTATCCACTCAACAAAAATTATTTCAGAGAAATCATACTCCATGGTAAGTTGTTCTTGTAGAATGTTGAACGACTACCCCAACTAAAATCTATCCACTCAACAAAAATTATTTCAGAGAAATCATACTCCATGGTTCGTTGTTCTTGTAGAATGTTGAACGACTACCCCAACTAAAATCTATCCACTCAACAAAAATTATTTCACACCACAGACTCATCTTGGTCAGGATCGATTTGAAATCTATCATGGTTTCAGAGAAATCATACTCCATGGTAAGTTGTTCTTGTAGAATGTTGAACGACTATCCCAACTAAAATCTATCCACTCAACAAAAATTATTTCACACCACAGACTCATCTTGGTCAGGATCGATTTGAAATCTATCATGGTTTCAGAGAAATCATACTCCATGGTTCGTTGTTCTTGTAAAATGTTGAACGACTACCCCTAACTAAAATCTATCCACTCAACAAAAATTATTTCAGAGAAATCATAATCCATGGTTCGTTGTTCTTGTAGAATGTTGAACGACTACCCCAACTAAAATTTATCCACTCAACAAAAATTATTTCAGAGAAATCATACTCCATGGTAAGTTGTTCTTGTAGAATGTTGAACGACTATCCCAACTAAAATCTATCCACTCAACAAAAATTATTTCACACCACAGACTCATCTTGGTCAGGATCGATTTGAAATCTATCATGGTTTCAGAGAAATCATACTCCATGGTTCGTTGTTCTTGTAGAATATTGAACGACTACCCCTAACTAAAATCTATCCACTCAACAAAAATTATTTCAGAGAAATCATAATCCATGGGTCGTTGTTCTTGTAGAATGTTGAACGACTACCCCAACTAAAATTTATCCACTCAACAAAAATTATTTCAGAGAAATCATACTCCATGGTTCGTTGTTCTTGTAGAATGTTGAACGACTACCCCAACGAAAATCTATCCACTCAACAAAAATGATTTCAGAGAAATCATACTCCATGGTAAGTTGTTCTTGTAGAATGTTGAACGACTACCCCAACTAAAATCTATCCACTCAACAAAAATTATTTCAGAGAAATCATACTCCATGGTAGGTTGTTCTTGTAGAATGTTGAACTACTATCCCAACTAAAATCTATCCACTCAACAATTTTAAGTTGTTCTTGTAGAATGTTGAACGACTACCCCAACTAAAATCTATCCACTCAACAAAAATTATTTCAGAGAAATCATACTCCATGGTAAGTTGTTCTTGTAGAATGTTGAACTACTATCCCAACTAAAATCTATCCACTCAACAAAAATTATTTCAGAGAAATCATACTCCATGGTAAGTTGTTCTTGTAGAATGTTGAACGACTACAACTAACTAAAATCTATCCACTCAACAAAAATTATTTCAGAGAAATCATACTCCATGGTAAGTTGTTCTTGTAGAATGTTGAACGACTATCCCAACTAAAATCTATCCACTCAACAAAAATTATTTCAGAGAAATCATACTCCATGGTAAGTTGTTCTTGTAGAATGTTGAACGACTACCCCAACTAAAATCTATCCACTCAACAAAAATTATTTCACACCACAGGCTCATCTTGGTCAGGATCGATTTGAAATCTATCATGGTTTCAGAGAAATCATAGTCCTTGGTAAGTTGTTCTTGTAGAACGTTGAACGACTACCCATAACTAAAATCTATCCACTCAACAAAAATTATTTCACACCACAGACTCATCTTGGTCAGGATCGATTTGAAATCTATCATGGTTTCAGAGAAATCATACTCCATGGTAAGTTGTTCTTGTAGAATGTTGAACGACTACCCCAACTAAAATCTATCCACTCAACAAAAATTATTTCAGAGAAATCATACTCCATGGTTCGTTGTTCTTGTAGAATGTTGAACGGCTACCCCAACTGAAATCTATCCACTCAACAAAAATTATTTCAGAGAAATCATACTCCATGCTAAGTTGTTCTTGTAGAATGTTGAACGACTACCCCAACTAAAATCTATCCACTCAACAAAAATTATTTCAGAGAAATCATAGTCCATGGTAAGTTGTTCTTGTAGAATGTTGAACGACTACCCCAACTAAAATCTATCCACTCAACAAAAATTATTTCACACCACAGACTCATCTTGGTCAGGATCGATTTGAAATCTATCATGGTTTCAGAGAAATCATACTCCATGGTAAGTTGTTCTTGTAGAATGTTGAACGACTACCCCAACTAAAATCTATCCACTCAACAAAAATTATTTCAGAGAAATCATACTCCATGGTTCGTTGTTCTTGTAGAATGTTGAACGACTACCCCAACTAAAATCTATCCACTCAACAAAAATTATTTCACACCACAGACTCATCTTGGTCAGGATCGATTTGAAATCTATCATGGTTTCAGAGAAATCATACTCCATGGTAAGTTGTTCTTGTAGAATGTTGAACGACTACCCCAACTAAAATCTATCCACTCAACAAAAATTATTTCAGAGAAATCATAGTCCATGGTAAGTTGTTCTTGTAGAATGTTGAACGACTACCCCAACTAAAATCTATCCACTCAACAAAAATTATTTCACACCACAGACTCATCTTGGTCAGGATCGATTTGAAATCTATCATGGTTTCAGAGAAATCATACTCCATGGTAAGTTGTTCTTGTAGAATGTTGAACGACTACCCCAACTAAAATCTATCCACTCAACAAAAATTATTTCAGAGAAATCATACTCCATGGTTCGTTGTTCTTGTAGAATGTTGAACGACTATCCCAACTAAAATCTATCCACTCAACAAAAATTATTTCAGAGAAATCATACTCCATGGTAAGTTGTTCTTGTAGAATGTTGAACGACTACCCCAACTAAAATCTATCCACTCAACAAAAATTATTTCAGAGAAATCATACTCCATGGTTCGTTGTTCTTGTAGAATGTTGAACGACTACCCCTAACTAAAATCTATCCACTCAACAAAAATTATTTCAGAGAAATCATTCTCCATGGTAAGTTGTTCTTGTATAATGTTGAACGACTACCCCAACTAAAATCTATCCACTCAACAAAAATTATTTCAGAGAAATCATACTCCATGGTAAGTTGTTCTTGTATAATGTTGAACGACTATCCCAACTAAAATCTATCCACTCAACAAAAATTATTTCAGAGAAATCATACTCCATGGTTCGTTGTTCTTGTAGAATGTTGAACGTCTACCCCTAACTAAAATCTATTAACTCAACAAAAATTATTTCAGAGAAATCGTACTCCATGGTTCGTTGTTCTTGTAGAATGTTGAACGACTACCCCAACTAAAATCTATCCACTCAACAAAAATTATTTCAGAGAAATCATACTCCATGGTTCGTTGTTCTTGTAGAATGTAGAACGACTACCCCAACTAAAATCTATCCACTCAACAAAAATTATTTCACAGAAATCATACTCCATGGTAAGTTGTTCTTGTAGAATGTTGAACGACTACCCCAACTAAAATCTATCCACTCAACAAAAATTATTTCAGAGAAATCATACTCCATGGTAAGTTGTTCTTGCAGAATGTTGAACGACTACCCCAACTAAAATCTATCCACTCAACAAAAATTATTTCAGAGAAATCATACTCCATGGTAAGTTGTTCTTGTAGAATGTTGAACGACTACCCCAACTAAAATCTATCCACTCAACAAAAATTATTTCACACCACAGACTCATCTTGGTCAGGATCGATTTGAAATCTATCATGGTTGCAGAGAAATCATACTCCATGGTTCGTTGTTCTTGTAGAATGTTGAACGACTACCCCAACTAAAATCTATCCACTCAACAAAAATTATTTAAGAGAAATCATACTCCATAGTAAGTTGTTCTTGTAGAATGTTGAACGACTACCGCAACTAAAATCTATCCACTCAACAAAAATTATTTCAGAGAAATCATACTCCATGGTAAGTTGCTCTTGTAGAATGTTGAACGACTACCCCTAACTAAAATCTATCCACTCAACAAAAATTATTTCACACCACAGACTCATCTTGGTCAGGATCGATTTGAAATCTATCATGGTTTCAGAGAAATCATACTCCATGGTTCGTTGTTTTTGTAGATTGTTGAACGACTATCCCAACTAAAATATATCCACTCAACAAAAATTATTTCACACCACAGACTCATCTTGGTCAGGATCGATTTGAAATCTATCATGGTTTCAGAGAAATCATACTCCATGGTAAGTTGTTCTTGTAGAATGTTGAACGACTACCCCAACTAAAATCTATCCACTCAACAAAAATTATTTCACATTACAGACTCATCTTGGTCAGGATCGATTTGAAATCTATCATGGTTTCAGAGAAATCATACTCCGTGGTTCGTTGTTCTTGTAGAATGTTGAACGACTACCAAAACTAAAATCTATCCACTCAACAAAAATTATTTCACACCACAGACTCATCTTGGTCAGGATCGATTTGAAATCTATCATGGTTTCAGAGAAATCATACTCCATGGTAAGTTGTTCTTGTAGAATGTTGAACGACTACCCCAACTAAAATCTGTCCACTCAACAAAAATTATTTCAGAGAAATCATACTCCATGGTTCGTTGTTCTTGTAGAATGTTGAACGACTACCCCAACTAAAATCTATCCACTCAACAAAAATTATTTCACACCACAGACTCATCTTGGTCAGGATCGATTTGAAATCTATCATGGTTTCAGAGAAATCATACTCCATGGTAAGTTGTTCTTGTAGAATGTTGAACGACTACCCCTAACTAAAATCTATCCACTCAACAAAAATTATTTCACACCACAGACTCATCTGGGTCAGGATCGATTTGAAATCTATCATGGTTTCGGAGAAATCATACTCCATGGTTCGCTGTTCTTGTAGAATGTTGAACGACTACCCCAACTAAAATCTATCCACTCAGCAAAAATTATTTCAGAGAAATCATACTCCATGGTAAGTTGTTCTTGTAGAATGTTGAACGACTACCCCAACTAAAATCTATCCACTCAACAAAAATTATTTCACACCACAATCTCATCTTGGTCAGGATCGATTTGAAATCTATCATGGTTTCAGAGAAATCATACACCATGGTAAGTTGTTCTTGTAGAATGTTGAACGACTACCCCTAACTAAAATCTATCCACTCAACAAAAATTATTTCACACCACAGACTCATCTTGGTCAGGATCGATTTGAAATCTATCATGGTTGCAGAGAAATCATACCCCATGGTTCGTTGTTCTTGTAGAATGTTGAACGACTACCCCAACTAAAATCTATCCACTCAGCAAAAATTATTTCAGAGAAATCATACACCATGGTAAGTTGTTCTTGTAGAATGTTGAACGAATACCCCAACTAAAATCTATCCACTCAGCAAAAATTATTTCAGAGAAATCATACTCCATGGTAAGTTGTTCTTGTAGAATGTTGAACGACTACCCCAACTAAAATCTATCCACTCAACAAAAATTATTTCACACCACAGGCTCATCTTGGTCAGGATCGATTTGAAATCTATAATGGTTTCAGAGAAATCATACACCATGGTAAGTTGTTCTTGTAGAATGTTGAACGACTACCCCAACTAAAATCTATCCACTCAACAAAAATTATTTCACACCACAGACTCATCTTGGTCAGGATCGATTTGAAATCTATCATGGTTGCAGAGAAATCATACTCCATGGTAAGTTGTTCTTGTAGAATGTTGAACGACTACCCCTAACTAAAATCTATCCACTCAACAAGAATTATTTCACACCACAGACTCATCTTGGTCAGGATCGATTTGAAATCTATCATGGTTTCGGAGAAATCATACTCCATGGTTCGTTGTTCTTGTAGAATGTTGAACGACTATCCCAACTAAAATCTATCCACTCAACAAAAATTATTTCAGAGAAATCATACTCCATGGTAAGTTGTTCTTGTAGAATGTTGAACGACTACCCCAACTAAAATCTATCCACTCAACAAAAATTATTTCACACCACAGGCACATCTTGGTCAGGATCGATTTGAAATCTATCATGGTTTCAGAGAAATCATACACCATGGTAATCTTATACATAGTTAATATAGTTGTGTATACATGGGATATTTATAGGTAGTATATGTGCTCAATTAGAGCTACATTTTGTAAAGACTCTTGCAGAGTGGTGGTAAGTTGTTCTTGTAGAATGTTGAACGACTACCCCTAACTAAAATCTATCCACTCAACAAAAATTATTTCACACCACAGACTCATCTTGGTCAGGATCGATTTGAAATCTATCATGGTTGCAGAGAAATCATACTCCATGGTTCGTTGTTCTTGTAGAATGTTGAACGACTACCCCAACTAAAATCTATCCACTCAGCAAAAATTATTTCAGAGAAATCATACTCCATGGTAAGTTGTTCTTGTAGAATGTTGAACGAATACCCCAACTAAAATCTATCCACTCAACAAAAATTATTTCAGAGAAATCATACTCCATGGTAAGTTGTTCTTGTAGAATGTTGAACGACTACCCCTAACTAAAATCTATCCACTCAACAAAAATTATTTCACACCACAGACTCATCTTGGTCAGGATCGATTTGAAATCTATCATGGTTTCAGAGAAATCATACTCCATGGTTCGTTGTTCTTGTAGAATGTTGAACGACTACCCCAACTAAAATCTATCCACTCAACAAAAATTATTTCACACCACAGACTCATCTTGGTCAGGATCGATTTGAAATCTATCATGGTTTCAGAGAAATCATACTCCATGGTAAGTTGTTCTTGTAGAATGTTGAACGACTACCCCAACTAAAATCTATCCACTCAACAAAAATTATTTCACACCACAGACTCATCTTGGTCAGGATCGATTTGAAATCTATCATGGTTTCAGAGAAATCATACTCCGTGGTTCGTTGTTCTTGTAGAATGTTGAACGACTATCCCAACTAAAATCTATCCACTCAACAAAAATTATTTCACACCACAGACTCATCTTGGTCAGGATCGATTTGAAATCTATCATGGTTTCAGAGAAATCATACTCCATGGTAAGTTGTTCTTGTAGAATGCTGAACGACTACCCCAACTAAAATCTATCCACTCAACAAAAATCATTTCACACCACAGACTCATCTTGGTCAGGATCGATTTGAAATCTATCATGGTTTCGGAGAAATCATAGTCCATGGTTCGTTGTTCTTGTAGAATGTTGAACGAATACCCCTAACTAAAATCTATCCACTCAACAAAAATTATTTCAGAGAAATCATACTCCATGGTAAGTTGTTCTTGTAGAATGTTGAACGACTATCCCAACTAAAATCTATCCACTCAACAAAAATTATTTCAGAGAAATCATACTCCATGGTAAGTTGTTCTTGTAGAATGTTGAACGACTACCCCAACTAAAATCTATCCACTCAACAAAAATTATTTCACACCACAGACTCATCTTGGTCAGGATCGATTTAAAATCTATCATGGTTTCAGAGAAATCATACACTATGGTAAGTTGTTCTTGTAGAATGTTGAACGACTACCAATAACTAAAATCTATCCACTCAACAAAAATTATTTCACACCACAGACTCATCTTGGTCAGGATCGATTTGAAATCTATCATGGTTGCAGAGAAATCATACTCCATGGTTCGTTGTTCTTGTAGAATGTTGAACGACTACCCCAACTAAAATCTATCCACTCAGCAAAAATTATATCAGAGAAATCATACTCCATGGTAAGTTGTTCTTGTAGAATGTTGAACGACTACCCCAACTAAAATCTATCCACTCAACAAAAATTATTTCAGAGAAATCATAGTCCATGGTAAGTTGTTCTTGTAGAATGTTGAACGACTACCCCAACTAAAATCTATCCACTCAACAAAAATTATTTCACACCACAGACTCATCTTGGTCAGGATCGATTTGAAATCTATCATGGTTTCAGAGAAATCATACTCCATGGTAAGTTGTTCTTGTAGAATGTTGAACGACTATCCCAACTAAAATCTATCCACTCAAAAAAATTATTTCAGAGAAATCATAGTCCATGGTAAGTTGTTCTTGTAGAATGTTGAACGACTACCCCTAACTAAAATCTATCCACTCAACAAAAATTATTTCACACCACAGACTCATCTTGGTCAGGATCGATTTGAAATCTATCATGGTTTCAGAGAAATCATACTCCATGGTTCGTTGTTCTTGTAGAATGTTGAACGACTACCCCAACTAAAATCTATCCACTCAACAAAAATTATTTCAGAGAAATCATACTCCATGGTAAGTTGTTCTTGTAGAATGTTGAACGACTACCGCAACTAAAATCTATCCACTCAACAAAAATTATTTCAGAGAAATCATACTCCATGGTAAGTTGTTCTTGTAGAATGTTGAACGACTACCCCTAACTAAAATCTATCCACTCAACAAAAATTATTTCACACCACAGACTCATCTTGGTCAGGATCGATTTGAAATCTATCCACTCAACAAAAATTATTTCACACCACAGACTCATCTTGGTCAGGATCGATTTGAAATCTATCATGGTTTCAGAGAAATCATACTCCGTGGTTCGTTGTTCTTGTAGAATGTTGAACGACTATCCCAACTAAAATCTATCCACTTAACAAAAATTATTTCACACCACAGACTCATCTTGGTCAGGATCGATTTGAAATCTATCATGGTTTCAGAGAAATCATACTCCATGGTAAGTTGTTCTTGTAGAATGTTGAACGACTACCCCTAACTAAAATCTATCCACTCAACAAAAATTATTTCACACCACAGACTCATCTTGGTCAGGATCGATTTGAAATCTATCATGGTTTCAGAGAAATCATACTCCGTGGTTCGTTGTTCTTGTAGAATGTTGAACGACTATCCCAACTAAAATCTATCCACTCAACAAAAATTATTTCACACCACAGACTCATCTTGGTCAGGATCGATTTGAAATCTATCATGGTTTCAGGGAAATCATACTCCATGGTAAGTTGTTCTTGTAGAATGTTGAACGACTACCCCAACTAAAATCTATCCACTAAACAAAAGTTATTTCAGAAAAATCATACTCCATGGTTCGTTGTTCTTGTAGAATGTTGAACGACTACCCCAACTAAAATCTATCCACTCAACAAAAATTATTTCACACCACAGACTCATCTTGGTCAGGATCGATTTGAAATCTATCATGGTTTCAGAGAAATCATACTCCATGGTAAGTTGTTCTTGTAGAATGTTGAACGACTACCCCTAACTAAAATCTATCCACTCAACAAAAATTATTTCACACCACAGACTCATCTTGGTCAGGATCGATTTGAAATCTATCATGGTTTCGGAGAAATCATAGTCCATGGTTCGTTGTTCTTGTAGAATGTTGAACGAATACCCCTAACTACAATCTATCCACTCAACAAAAATTATTTCAGAGAAATCATACTCCATGGTAAGTTGTTCTTGTAGAATGTTGAACGACTATCCCAACTAAAATCTATCCACTCAACAAAAATTATTTCAGAGAAATCATACTTAATGGTAAGCTGTTCTTGTAGAATGTTGAACGAATACCCCTAACTAAAATCTATCCACTCAACAAAAATTATTTCAGAGAGATCATACTCCATGATAAGTTGTTCTTGTAGAATGTTGAACGACTATCCCAACTAAAATCTATCCACTCAACAAAAATTATTTTAGAGAAATCATACTCCATGGTAAGTTGTTCTTGTAGAATGTTGAACGACTACCCCAACTAAAATCTATCCACTCAACAAAAATTATTTCACACCACAGACTCATCTTGGTCAGGATCGATTTAAAATCTATCATGGTTTCAGAGAAATCATACACCATGGTAAGTTGTTCTTGTAGAATGTTGAACGACTACCCCTAACTAAAATCTATCCACTCAACAAAAATTATTTCACACCACAGACTCATCTTGGTCAGGATCGATTTGAAATCTATCATGGTTGCAGAGAAATCATACTCCATGGTTCGTTGTTCTTGTAGAATGTTGAACGACTACCCCAACTAAAATCTATCCACTCAGCAAAAATTATTTCAGAGAAATCATACTCCATGGTAAGTTGTTCTTGTAGAATGTTGAACGACTACCCCAACTAAAATCTATCCACTCAACAAAAATTATTTCAGAGAAATCATAGTCCATGGTAAGTTGTTCTTGTAGAATGTTGAACGACTACCCCAACTAAAATCTATCCACTCAACAAAAATTATTTCACACCACAGACTCATCTTGGTCAGGATCGATTTGAAATCGATCATGGTTTCAGAGAAATCATACTCCATGGTAAGTTGTTCTTGTAGAATGTTGAACGACTATCCCAACTAAAATCTATCCACTCAACAAAAATTATTTCAGAGAAATCATAGTCCATGGTAAGTTGTTCTTGTAGAATGTTGAACGACTACCCCTAACTAAAATCTATCCACTCAACAAAAATTATTTCACACCACAGACTCATCTTGGTCAGGATCGATTTGAAATCTATCATGGTTTCAGAGAAATCATACTCCATGGTTCGTTGTTCTTGTAGAATGTTGAACGACTACCCCAACTAAAATCTATCCACTCAACAAAAATTATTTCAGAGAAATCATACTCCATGGTAAGTTGTTCTTGTAGAATGTTGAACGACTACCGCAACTAAAATCTATCCACTCAACAAAAATTATTTCAGAGAAATCATACTCCATGGTAAGTTGTTCTTGTAGAATGTTGAACGACTACCCCTAACTAAAATCTATCCACTCAACAAAAATTATTTCACACCACAGGCTCATCTTGGTCAGGATCGATTTGAAATCTATCATGGTTGCAGAGAAATCATACTCCATGGTTCGTTGTTCTTGTAGAATGTTGAACGACTACCCCAACTAAAATCTATCCACTCAACAAAAATTATTTCAGAGAAATCATACTCCATGGTAAGTTGTTCTTGTAGAATGTTCAACGGCTACCCCTAACTAAAATCTATCCACTCAACAAAAATTGTTTCACACCACAGACTCATCTTGGTCAGGATCGATTTGAAATCTATCATGGTTTCAGAGAAATCATACTCCATGGTAAGTTGTTCTTGTAGAATGTTGAACGACTATCCCAACTAAAATCTATCCACTCAACAAAAATTATTTCAGAGAAATCATACTCCATGGTAAGTTGTTCTTGTAGAATGTTGAACGACTACCGCAACTAAAACCTATCCACTCAACAAAAATTATTTCAGAGAAATCATACTCCATGGTAAGTTGTTCTTGTAGAATGTTGAACGACTACCCCTAACTAAAATCTATCCACTCAACAAAAATTATTTCACATCACAGACTCATCTTGGTCAGGATCGATTTGAAATCTATCATGGTTTCAGAGAAATCATACTCCATGGTTCGTTGTTCTTGTAGAATGTTGAACGACTACACCAACTAAAATCTATCCACTCAACAAAAATTATTTCAGAGAAATCATACTCCATGGTAAGTTGTTCTTGTAGAATGTTGAACGACTACCCCAACTAAAATCTATCCACTCAACAAAAATTATTTCAGAGAAATCATACTCCATGGTTCGTTGTTCTTGTAGAATGTTGAACGACTATCCCAACTAAAATCTATCCACTCAACAAAAATTATTTCAGAGAAATCATACTCCATGGTTCGTTGTTCTTGTAGAATGTTGAACGACTACCCCAACTAAAATCTATCCACTCAACAAAAATTATTTCACACCACAGACTCATCTGGGTCAGGATCGATTTGAAATCTATCATGGTTTCAGAGAAATCATACTCCATGGTAAGTTGTTCTTGTAGAATGTTGAACGACTATCCCAACTAAAATCTATCCACTCAACAAAAATTATTTCACACCACAGACTCATCTTGGTCAGGATCGATTTGAAATCTACCATGTTTTCAGAGAAATCATAGTCCATGGTAAGTTCTTCTTGTAGAATGTTGAACGACTATCCCAACTAAAATCTATCCACTCAACAAAAATTATTTCAGAGAAATCATACTCCATGGTTCCTTGTTCTTGTAGAATGTTGAACGACTATCCCAACTAAAATCTATCCACTCAACAAAAATTATTTCACACCACAGACTCATCTTGGTCAGGATCGATTTGAAATCCATCATGGTTTCAGAGAAATCATAGTCCATGGTAAGTTGTTATTATAGAATGTTGAACGACTATCCCAACTAAAATCTATCCACTCAACAAAAATTATTTCACACCACAGACTCATCTTGGTCAGGATCGATTTGAAATCTATCATGGTTTCAGAGAAATCATAGTTAATGGTAAGTTGTTCTTGTAGAATGTTGAACGACTATCCCAACTAAAATCTATCCACTCACCAAAAATTATTTCAGAGAAATCATACACCATGGTTCGTTGTTCTTGTAGAATGTTGAACGACTATCCCAACTAAAATCTATCCACTCAACAAAAATTATTTCACACCACAGACTCATCTTGGTCAGGATCGATTTGAAATCTATCATGGTTTAAGAGAAATCATAGTCCATGGTAAGTTGTTCTTGTAGAATGTTGAACGACTATCCCAACTAAAATCTATCCACTCAACAAAAATTATTTCAGAGAAATCATACTCCATGGTAAGTTGTTCTTGTACAATGTTGAACGACTATCCCAACTAAAATCTATCCACTCAACAAAAATTATTTCACACCACAGACTCATCTTGGTCAGGATCGATTTGAAATCTATCATGGTTTCAGAGAAATCATAGTCCATGGTAAGTTGTTCTTGTAGAATGTTGAACGACTACCCCAACTAAAATCTATCCACTCAACAAAAATTATTTCAGAGAAATCATACTCCATGGTAAGTTGTTCTTGTAGAATGTTGAACGACTACCCCAACTAAAATCTATCCACTCAACAAAAATTATTTCAGAGAAATCATACTCTATGGTAAGTTGTTCTTGTAGAATGTTGAACGACTACCCCAACTAAAATCTATCCACTCAACAAAAATTATTTCAGAGAAATCATACTCCATGGTAAGTTGTTCTTGTAGAATGTTGAACGACTACCCCAACTAAAATCTATCCACTCAATAAAAATTATTTCAGAGAAATCATACTCCATGGTAAGTTGTTCTTGTAGAATGTTGAACGACTACCCCAACTAAAATCTATCCACTCAACAAAAATTATTTCAGACAAATCATACTCCATGGTAAGTTGTTCTTGTAGAATGTTGAACGAATACCCCTAACTAAAATCTATCCACTCAACAAAAATTATTTCACACCACAGACTCATCTTGGTCAGGATCGATTTGGAATCTATTATGGTTTCAGAGAAATCATACTCCATGGTTCGTTGTTCTTGTAGAATGTTGAACGACTATCCCAACTAAAATCTATCCACTCAACACAAATTATTTCACACCACAGACTCATCTTGGTCAGGATCGATTTGAAATCTATCATGGTTTCAGAGAAATCATACTCCATGGTAAGTTGTTCTTGTAGAATGTTGAACGACTACCCCAACTAAAATCTATCCACTCAACAAAAATTATTTCACACCACAGACTCATCTTGGTCAGGATCGATTTGAAATCTATCATGGTTTCAGAGAAATCATACTCCATGGTTCGTTGTTCTTGTAGAATGTTGAACGACTACCCCAACTAAAATCTATCCACTCAACAAAAATTATTTCACACCACATACTCATCTTGGTCAGGATCGATTTGAAATCTATCATGGTTTCAGAGAAATCATACTCCATGGTAAGTTGTTCTTGTAGAATGTTGAACGACTACCCCAACTAAAATCTATTCACTCAACAAAAATTATTTCAGAGAAATCATACTCCATGGTTCGTTGTTCTTGTAGAATGTTGAACGACTACCCCAACTAAAATCTATCCACTCAACAAAAATTATTTCACACCACAGACTCATCTTGGTCAGGATCGATTTGAAATCTATCATGGTTTCAGAGAAATCATACTCCATAGTAAGTTGTTCTTGTAGAATGTTGAACGACTACCCCTAACTAAAATCTATCCACTCAACAAAAATTATTTCACACCACAGACTCATCTTGGTCAGGATCGATTTGAAATCTATCATGGTTTCGGAGAAATCATAGTCCATGGTTCGTTGTTCTTGTAGAATGTTGAACGACTGCCCATAACTAAAATCTATCCACTCAACAAAAATTATTTCAGAGAAATCATACTCCATGGTAAGTTGTTCTTGTAGAATGTTGAACGACTACACCTAACTAAAATCTATCCACTCAACAAAAATTATTTCAGAGAAATCATACTCCATGATAAGTTGTTCTTGTAGAATGTTGAACGACTATCCCAACTAAAATCTATCCACTCAACAAAAATTATTTCAGAGAAATCATACTCCATGGTAAGTTGTTCTTGTAGAATGTTGAACGACTACCAAAACTAAAATCTATCCACTCAACAAAAATTATTTCACACCACAGACTCATCTTGGTCAGGATCGATTTGAAATCTATCATGGTTGCAGAGAAATCATACTCCATGGTTCGTTGTTCTTGTAGAATGTTGAACGACTACCCCAACTAAAATCTATCCACTCAGCAAAAATTATTTCAGAGAAATCATACTCCATGATAAGTTGTTCTTGTAGAATGTTGAACGACTACCCCAACTAAAATCTATCCACTCAACAAAAATTATTTCAGAGAAATCATAGTCCATGGTAAGTTGTTCTTGTGGAATGTTGAACGACTACCCCAACTAAAATCTATCCACTCAACAAAAATTATTTCACACCACAGACTCATCTTGGTCAGGATCGATTTGAAATCTATCATGGTTTCAGAGAAATCATACTCCATGGTTCGTTGTTCTTGTAGAATGTTGAACGACTATCCCAACTAAAATCTATCCACTCAACAAAAATTATTTCAGAGAAATCATAGTCCATGGTAAGTTGTTCTTGTAGAATGTTGAACGACTACCCCTAACTAAAATCTATCCACTCAACAAAAATTATTTCAGAGAAATCATACTCCATGATAAGTTGTTCTTGTAGAATGTTGAACGACTATCCCAACTAAAATCTATCCACTCAACAAAAATTATTTCAGAGAAATCATACTCCATGGTAAGTTGTTCTTGTAGAATGTTGAACGACTACCAAAACTAAAATCTATCCACTCAACAAAAATTATTTCACACCACAGACTCATCTTGGTCAGGATCGATTTGAAATCTATCACGGTTGCAGAGAAATCATACTCCATGGCTCGTTGTTCTTGTAGAATGTTGAACGACTACCCCAACTAAAATCTATCCACTCAGCAAAAATTATTTCAGAGAAATCATACTCCATGATAAGTTGTTCTTGTAGAATGTTGAACGACTACCGCAACTAAAATCTATCCACTCAACAAAAATTATTTCAGAGAAATCATACTCCATGGTAAGTTGTTCTTGTAGAATGTTGAACGACTACCCCTAACTAAAATCTATCCACTCAACAAAAATTATTTCAGAGAAATCATACTCCATGATAAGTTGTTCTTGTAGAATGTTGAACGACTATCCCAACTAAAATCTATCCACTCAACAAAAATTATTTCACACCACAGACTCATCTTGGTCAGGATCGATTTGAAATCTATCATGGTTTCAGAGAAATCATACTCCATGGTTCGTTGTTCTTGTAGAATGTTGAACGACTATCCCAACTAAAATCTATCCACTCAACAAAAATTATTTCAGAGAAATCATACTCCATGGTAAGTTGTTCTTGTAGAATGTTGAACGACTACACCTAACTAAAATCTATCCACTCAACAAAAATTATTTCAGAGAAATCATACTCCATGATAAGTTGTTCTTGTAGAATGTTGAACGACTATCCCAACTAAAATCTATCCACTCAACAAAAATTATTTCAGAGAAATCATACTCCATGGTAAGTTGTTCTTGTAGAATGTTGAACGACTACCAAAACTAAAATCTATCCACTCAACAAAAATTATTTCACACCACAGACTCATCTTGGTCAGGATCGATTTGAAATCTATCATGGTTGCAGAGAAATCATACTCCATGGTTCGTTGTTCTTGTAGAATGTTGAACGACTACCCCAACTAAAATCTATCCACTCAGCAAAAATTATTTCAGAGAAATCATACTCCATGATAAGTTGTTCTTGTAGAATGTTGAACGACTACCGCAACTAAAATCTATCCACTCAACAAAAATTATTTCAGAGAAATCATACTCCATGGTAAGTTGTTCTTGTAGAATGTTGAACGACTACCCCTAACTAAAATCTATCCACTCAACAAAAATTATTTCACACCACAGACTCATCTTGGTCAGGATCGATTTGAAATCTATCATGGTTTCAGAGAAATCATACTCCATGGTTCGTTGTTCTTGTAGAATGTTGAACGACTATCCCAACTAAAATCTATCCACTCAACAAAAATTATTTCAGAGAAATCATAGTACATGGTAAGTTGTTCTTGTAGAATGTTGAACGACTACCCCTAACTAAAATCTATCCACTCAACAAAAATTATTTCAGAGAAATCATACTCCATGGTAAGTTGTTCTTGTAGAATGTTGAACGACTACCCCTAACTAAAATCTATCCACTCAACAAAAATTATTTCACACCACAGACTCATCTTGGTCAGGATCGATTTGAAATCTATCATGGTTTCAGAGAAATCATACTCCATGGTTCGTTGTTCTTGTAGAATGTTGAACGACTATCCCAACTAAAATCTGTCCACTCAACAAAAATTATTTCAGAGAAATCATAGTACATGGTAAGTTGTTCTTGTAGAATGTTGAACGACTACCCCTAACTAAAATCTATTAACTCAACAAAAATTATTTCACACCACAGGCTCATCTTGGTCAGGATCGATTTGAAATCTATCATGGTTGCAGAGAAATCATACTCCATGGTTCGTTGTTCTTGTAGAATGTTGAACGACTACCCCAACTAAAATCTATCCACTCAACAAAAATTATTTCAGAGAAATCATACTCCATGGTAAGTTGTTCTTGTAGAATGTTGAACGACTACCGCAACTAAAATCTATCCACTCAACAAAAATTATTTCAGAGAAATCATACTCCATGGTTCGTTGTTCTTGTAGAATGTTGAACGACTACCCCTAACTAAAATCTATACACTCAACAAAAATTGTTTCACACCACAGACTCATCTTGTTCAGGATCGATTTGAAATCTATCATGGTTTCAGAGAAATCATACTCCATGGTTCGTTGTTCTTGTAGAATGTTGAACGACTATCCCAACTAAAATCTATAAACTCAACAAAAATTATTTCAGAGAAATCATACTCCATGGTAAGTTGTTCTTGTAGAATGTTGAGCGACTACCCCAACTAAAATCTATCCACTCAACAAAAATTATTTCAGAGAAATCATACTCCATGGTTCGTTGTTCTTGTAGAATGTTGAACGACTACCCCAACTAAAATCTATCCACTCAACAAAAATTATTTCAGAGAAATCATACTCCATGGTTCGTTGTTCTTGTAGAATGTTGAACGACTACCCCAACTAAAATCTATCCACTCAACAAAAATTATTTCAGAGAAATCATACTCCATGGTAAGTTGTTCTTGTAGAATGTTGAACGACTACCCCAACTAAAATCTATCCACTCAACAAAAATTATTTCACACCACAGACTCATCTTGGTCAGGATCGATTTGAAATCTATCATGGTTTCAGAGAAATCATAGTCCATGGTAAGTTGTTCTTGTAGAATGTTGAACGACTACCCCAACTAAAATCTATCCACTCAACAAAAATTATTTCAGAGAAATCATACTCCATGGTAAGTTGTTCTTGTAGAATGTTGAACGACTACCCCAACTAAAATCTATCCACTCAACAAAAATTATTTCACACCACAGACTCATCTTGGTCAGGATCGATTTGAAATCTATCATGGTTTCAGAGAAATCATAATCCATGGTAAGTTGTTCTTGTAGAATGTTGAGCGACTATCCCAACTAAAATCTATCCACTCAACAAAAATTATTTCACACCACAGACTCATCTTGGTCAGGATCGATTTGAAATCTATCATGGTTTCAGAGAAATCATAGTCCATGGTAAGTTGTTCTTGTAGAATGTTGAACGACTATCCCAACTAAAATCTATCCACTCACCAAAAATTATTTCAGAGAAATCATAGTCCATTGTAAGTTGTTCTTGTAGAATGTTGAACGACTATCCCAACTAAAATCTATCCACTCAACAAAAATTATTTCACACCACAGACTCATCTTGGTCAGGATCGATTTGAAATCTATCATGGTTTCAGAGAAATCATAGTCCATGGTAAGTTGTTCTTGTAGAATGTTGAACGACTATCCCAACTAAAATCTATCCACTCACCAAAAATTATTTCAGAGAAATCATAGTCCATGGTAAGTTGTTCTTGTAGAATGTTGAACGACTATCCCAACTAAAGTCTATCCATTCAGAATGTTGAACGACTATCCCAACTAAAGTCTATCCACTCAACAAAAATTATTTCACACCACAGACTCATCTTGGTCAGGATCGATTTGAAATCTATCATGGTTTCAGAGAAATCATAGTCCATGGTAAGTTGTTCTTGTAGAATGTTGAACGACTATCCTAACTAAAATCTATCCACTCAACAAAAATTATTTCACACCACAGACTCATCTTGGTCAGGATCGATTTGAAATCTATCATGGTTTCAGAGAAATCATAGTCCATGGTAAGTTGTTCTTGTAGAATGTTGAACGACTATCCCAACTAAAATCTATCCACTCACCAAAAATTATTTCAGAGAAATCATAGTCCATGGTAAGTTGTTCTTGTAGAATGTTGAACGACTATCCCAACTAAAATCTATCCACTCAACAAAAATTATTTCACACCACAGACTCATCTTGGTCAGGATCGATTTGAAATCTATCATGGTTTCAGAGAAATCATAGTCCATGGTAAGTTGTTCTTGTAGAATGTTGAACGACTATCCCAACTAAAATCTATCCACTCAACAAAAATTATTTCAGAGAAATCATACTCCATGGTTAGCTGTTCTTGTAGAATGTTGAACGACTATCCCAACTAAAATCTATCCACTCAACAAAAATTATTTCACACCACAGACTCATCTTGGTCAGGATCGATTTGAATTCTATCATGGTTTCAGAGAAATCATAGTCCATGGTAAGTTGTTCTTGTAGAATGTTGAACGACTACCCCAACTAAAATCTATCCACTCAACAAAAATTATTTCAGAGAAATCATACTCCATGGTAAGTTGTTCTTGTAGAATGTTGAACGACTACCCCAACTAAAATCTATCCACTCAACAAAAATTATTTCAGAGAAATCATACTCCATGGTAAGTTGTTCTTGTAGAATGTTGAACGACTACCCCAACTAAAATCTATCCACTCAACAAAAATTATTTCACACCACAGACTCATCTTGGTCAGGATCGATTTGAAATCTATCATGGTTTCAGAGAAATCATAGTCCATGGTAAGTTGTTCTTGTAGAATGTTGAACGACTACCCCAACTAAAATCTATCCACTCAACAAAAATTATTTCACATCACAGACTCATCTTGGTCAGGATCGATTTGAAATCTATCATGGTTGCAGAGAAATCATACTCCACGGTAAGTTGTTCTTGTAGAATGTTGAACGACTACCCCAACTAAAATCTATCCACTCAACAAAAATTATTTCACACCACAGACTTATCTTGGTCAGGATCGATTTGAAATCTATCATGGTTTCAGAGAAATCATAGTCCATGGTAAGTTGTTCTTGTAGAATGTTGAACGACTACCCCAACTAAAATCTATCCACTCAACAAAAATTATTTCACACCACAGACTCATCTTGGTCAGGATCGATTTGAAATCTATCATGGTTTCGGAGAAATCATAGTCCATGGTTCGTTGTTCTTGTAGAATGTTGAACGACTGCCCCTAACTAAAATCTATCCACTCAACAAAAATTATTTCAGAGAAATCATACTCCATGGTAAGTTGTTCTTGTAGAATGTTGAACGACTATCCCAACTAAAATCTATCCACTCAACAAAAATTATTTCAGAGAAATCATACTCCATGGTTCGTTGTTCTTGTAGAATGTTGAACGACTATACCTAACTAAAATCTATCCACTCAACAAAAATTATTTCAGAGAAATCATACTCCATGATAAGTTGTTCTTATAGAATGTTGAACGACTATCCCAACTAAAATCTATCCACTCAACAAAAATTATTTCAGAGAAATCATACTCCATGGTAAGTTGTTCTTGTAGAATGTTGAACGACTACCAAAACTAAAATCTATCCACTCAACAAAAATTATTTCACACCACAGACTCATCTTGGTCAGGATCGATTTGAAATCTATCATGGTTTCAGAGAAATCATACACCATGGTAAGTTGTTCTTGTAGAATGTTGAACGACTACCCTAACTAAAATCTATCCACTCAACAAAAATTATTTCACACCACAGACTCATCTTGGTCAGGATCGATTTGAAATCTATCATGGTTGCAGAGAAATCATACTCCATGGTTCGTTGTTCTTGTAGAATGTTGAACGACTACCCCAACTAAAATCTATCCACTCAGCAAAAATTATTTCAGAGAAATCATACTCCATGGTAAGTTGTTCCTGTAGAATGTTGAACGACTACCCCAACTAAAATCTATCCACTCAACAAAAATTATTTCAGAGAAATCATAGTCCATGGTAAGTTGTTCTTGTAGAATGTTGAACGACTACCCCAACTAAAATCTATCCACTCAACAAAAATTATTTCACACCACAGACTCATCTTGGTCAGGATCGATTTGAAATCTATCATGGTTTCAGAGAAATCATACTCCATGGTTCGTTGTTCTTGTAGAATGTTGAACGACTATCCCAACTAAAATCTATCCACTCAACAAAAATTATTTCAGAGAAATCATAGTCCATGGTAAGTTGTTCTTGTAGAATGTTGAACGACTACCCCTAACTAAAATCTATCCACTCAACAAAAATTATTTCACACCACAGACTCATCTTGGTCAGGATCGATTTGAAATCTATCATGGTTGCAGAGAAATCATACTCCATGGTTCGTTGTTCTTGTAGAATGTTGAACGACTACCCCAACTAAAATCTATCCACTCAACAAAAATTGTTTCAGAGAAATCATACTCCATGTTAAGTTGTTCTTGTAGAATGTTGAACGACTACCCCAACTAAAATCTATCCACTCAACAAAAATTATTTCAGAGAAATCATACTCCATGGTAAGTTGTTCTTGTAGAATGTTGAACGACTATCCCAACTAAAATCTATCCACTCAACAAAAATTATTTCACACCACAGACTCATCTTGGTCAGGATCGATTTGAAATCTATCATGGTTGCAGAGAAATCATACTCCATGGTAAGTTGTTCTTGTAGAATGTTGAACGACTACCCCTAACTAAAATCTATCCACTCAACAAAAATTATTTCACACCACAGACTCATCTTGGTCAGGATCGATTTGAAATCTATCATGGTTGCAGAGAAATCATACTCCATGGTTCGTTGTTCTTGTAGAATGTTGAACGACTACCCCAACTAAAATCTATCCACTCAACAAAAATTGTTTCAGAGAAATCATACTCCATGTTAAGTTGTTCTTGTAGAATGTTGAACGACTACCCCAACTAAAATCTATCCACTCAACAAAAATTATTTCACACCACAGACTCATCTTGGTCAGGATCGATTTGAAATCTATCATGGTTGCAGAGAAATCATACTCCATGGTTCGTTGTTCTTGTAGAATGTTGAACGACTACCCCAACTAAAATCTATCCACTCAACAAAAATTGTTTCAGAGAAATCATACTCCATGTTAAGTTGTTCTTGTAGAATGTTGAACGACTACCCCTAACTAAAATCTATCCACTCAACAAAAATTATTTCACACCACAGACTCATCTTGGTCAGGATCGATTTGAAATCTATCATGGTTTCAGAGAAATCATACTCCATGGTTCGTTGTTCTTGTAGAATGTTGAACGACTATCCCAACTAAAATCTATCCACTCAACAAAAATTATTTCAGAGAAATCATAGTACATGGTAAGTTGTTCTTGTAGAATGTTGAACGACTACCCCTAACTAAAATCTATCCACTCAACAAAAATTATTTCAGAGAAATCATACTCCATGGTAAGTTGTTCTTGTAGAATGTTGAACGACTACCCCTAACTAAAATCTATCCACCCAACAAAAATTATTTCACACCACAGACTCATCTTGGTCAGGATCGATTTGAAATCTATCATGGTTTCAGAGAAATCATACTCCATGGTTCGTTGTTCTTGTAGAATGTTGAACGACTATCCCAACTAAAATCTATCCACTCAACAAAAATTATTTCAGAGAAATCATAGTACATGGTAAGTTGTTCTTGTAGAATGTTGAACGACTACCCCTAACTAAAAGCTATCCACTCAACAAAAATTATTTCACACCACAGACTCATCTTGGTCAGGATCGATTTGAAATCTATCATGGTTGCAGAGAAATCATACTCCATGGTTCGTTGTTCTTGTAGAATGTTGAACGACTACCCCAACTAAAATCTATCCACTCAACAAAAATTATTTCACACCACAGACTCATCTTGGTCAGGATCGATTTGAAATCTATAATTATTTCAGAGAAATCATACTCCATGGTTCGTTGTTCTTGTAGAATGTTGAACGACTATCCCAACTAAAATCTATCCACTCAACAAAAATTATTTCAGAGAAATCATACTCCATGGTAAGTTGTTCTTGTAGAATGTTGAACGACTACCGCAATTAAAATCTATCCACTCAACAAAAATTATTTCAGAGAAATCATACTCCATGGTAAGTTGTTCTTGTAGAATGTTGAACGACTACCCCTAACTAAAATCTATCCACTCAACAAAAATTATTTCAGAGAAATCATACTCCATGGTTCGTTGTTCTTGTAGAATGTTGAACGACTACCCCAACTAAAATCTATCCACTCAACAAAAATTGTTTCAGAGAAATCATACTCCATGTTAAGTTGTTCTTGTAGAATGTTGAACGACTACCCCAACTAAAATCTATCCACTCAACAAAAATTATTTCTGAGAAATCATACTCCATGGTAAGTTGTTCTTGTAGAATGTTGAACGACTACCCCTAACTAAAATCTATCCACTCAACAAAAATTATTTCACACCACAGACTCATCTTGGTCAGGATCGATTTGAAATCTATCATGGTTTCAGAGAAATCATACTCCATGGTTCGTTGTTCTTGTAGAATGTTGAACGACTATCCCAACTAAAATCTATCCACTCAACAAAAATTATTTCAGAGAAATCATAGTACATTGTAAGTGGTTCTTGTAGAATGTTGAACGACTACCCCTAACTAAAATCTATCCACTCAACAAAAATTATTTCAGAGAAATCATACTCCATGGTAAGTTGTTCTTGTAGAATGTTGAACGACTACCCCTAACTAAAATCTATCCACCCAACAAAAATTATTTCACACCACAGACTCATCTTGGTCAGGATCGATTTGAAATCTATCATGGTTTCAGAGAAATCATACTCCATGGTTCGTTGTTCTTGTAGAATGTTGAACGACTATCCCAACTAAAATCTATCCACTCAACAAAAATTATTTCAGAGAAATCATACTCCATGGTAAGTTGTTCTTGTTGAATGTTGAACGACTACCCCTAACTAAAATCTATCCACTCAACAAAAATTATTTCACACCACAGACTCATCTTGGTCAGGATCGATTTGAAATCTATCATGGTTGCAGAGAAATCATACTCCATGGTTCGTTGTTCTTGTAGAATGTTGAACGACTACCCCAACTAAAATCTATCCACTCAACAAAAATTATTTCACACCACAGACTCATCTTGGTCAGGATCGATTTGAAATCTATAATTATTTCAGAGAAATCATACTCCATGGTTCGTTGTTCTTGTAGAATGTTGAACGACTATCCCAACTAAAATCTATCCACTCAACAAAAATTATTTCAGAGAAATCATACTCCATGGTTCGTTGTTCTTGTAGAATGTTGAACGACTACCGCAATTAAAATCTATCCACTCAACAAAAATTATTTCAGAGAAATCATACTCCATGGTAAGTTGTTCTTGTAGAATGTTGAACGACTACCCCTAACTAAAATCTATCCACTCAACAAAAATTATTTCACACCACAGACTCATCTTCGTCAGGATCGATTTGAAATCTATCATGGTTTCAGAGAAATCATACTCCATGGTTCGTTGTTCTTGTAGAATGTTGAACGACTACCCCAACTAAAATCTATCCACTCAACAAAAATTATTTCAGAGAAATCATACTCCATGGTTCGTTGTTCTTGTAGAATGTTGAACGACTACCCCAACTAAAATCTATCCACTCAACAAAAAATATTTCAGAGAAATCATACTCCATGGTAAGTTGTTCTTGTAGAATGTTGAACGACTACCCCTAACTAAAATCTATCCACTCAACAAAAATTATTTCACACCACAGACTCATCTTGGTCAGGATCGATTTGAAATCTATCATGGTTTCAGAGAAATCATACTCCATGGTTCGTTGTTCTTGTAGAATGTTGAACGACTATCCCAGCTAAAATCTATCCACTCAACAAAAATTTTTTCAGAGAAATCATAGTACATGGTAAGTTGTTCTTGTAGAATGTTGAACGACTACCCCTAACTAAAATCTATCCACTCAACAAAAATTATTTCACACCACAGACTCATCTTGGTCAGGATCGATTTGAAATCTATCATGGTTGCAGAGAAATCATACTCCATGGTTCGTTGTTCTTGTAGAATGTTGAACGACTACCCCAACTAAAATCTATCCACTCAACAAAAATTATTTCAGAGAAATCATACTCCATGGTAAGTTGTTCTTGTAGAATGTTGAACGACTACCGCAACTAAAATCTATCCACTCAACAAAAATTATTTCAGAGAAGTCATACTCCATGGTTAGTTGTTCTTGTAGAATGTTGAACGACTACCCCTAACTAAAATCTATCCACTCAACAAAAATTGTTTCACACCACAGACTCATCTTGGTCAGGATCGATTTGAAATCTATAATGGTTTCAGAGAAACCATACTCCATGGTTCGTTGTTCTTGTAGAATGTTGAACGACTATCCCAACTAAAATCTATCCACTCAACAAAAATTATTTCAGAGAAATCATACTCCATGGTAAGTTGTTCTTGTAGAATGTTGAACGACTACCGCAATTAAAATCTATCCACTCAACAAAAATTATTTCAGAGAAATCATACTCCATGGTAAGTTGTTCTTGTAGAATGTTGAACGACTACCCCTAACTAAAATCTATCCACTCAACAAAAATTATTTCGAACCACAGACTCATCTTGGTCAGGATCGATTTGAAATCTATCATGGTTTCAGAGAAATCATACTCCATGGTTCGTTGTTCTTGTAGAATGTTGAACGACTACCCCAACTAAAATCTATCCACTCAACAAAAATTATTTCAGAGAAATCATACTCCATGGTTCGTTGTTCTTGTAGAATGTTGAACGACTACCCCAACTAAAATCTATCCACTCAAGAAAAATTATTTCAGAGAAATCATACTCCATGGTAAGTTGTTCTTGTAGAACGTTGAACGACTACCCCAACTAAAATCTATCCACTTAACAAAAATTATTTCACACCACAGACTCATCTTGGTCATAATCGATTTGAAATCTATTTAGGTTTCAGAGAAATCATAGTCCATGGTAAGTTGTTCTTGTAGAATGTTGAACGACTACCCCAACTAAAATCTATCCACTCAACAAAAATTATTTCAGAGAAATCATACTCCATGGTAAGTTGTTCTTGTTGAATGTTGAACGACTACCCCAACTAAAATCTATCCACTCAACAAAAATTATTTCACACCACATACTCATCTTGGTCAGGATCGATTTGAAATCTATCATGGTTTCAGAGAAATCATACTCCATGGTAAGTTGTTCTTGTAGAATGTTGAACGACTATCCCAACTAAAATCTATCCACTCAACAAAAATTATTTCAGAGAAATAATACTCCATGGTTCGCTGTTCTTGTAGAATGTTGAACGACTATCCCAACTAAAATCTATCCACTCAACAAAAATTATTTCACACCACAGACTCATCTGGGTCAGGATCGATTTGAAATCTATCATGGTTTCAGAGAAATCGTAGTCCATGGTAAGTTGTTCTTGTAGAATGTTGAACGACTATCCCAACTAAAATCTATCCACTCAACAAAAATTATTTCACACCACAGACTCATCTTGGTCAGGATCGATTTGAAATCTATCATGGTTTCAGAGAAATCATAGTCCATGGTAAGTTGTTCTTGTAGAATGTTGAACGACTATCCCAACTAAAATCTATCCACTCACCAAAAATTATTTCAGAGAAATCATACTCCATGGTTAGTTGTTCTTGTAGAATGTTGAACGACTATCCCAAATAAAATCTATCCACTCAACAAAAATTTTTTCACACCACAGACTCATCTTGGTCAGGATCGATTTGAAATCTATCATGGTTTCAGAGAAATCATAGTCCATGTTAAGTTGTTCTTGTAGAATGTTGAACGACTATCCCAACTAAAATCTATCCACTCAACAAAAATTATTTCAGAGAAATCATACTCCATGGTTAGTTGTTCTTGTAGAATGTTGATCAAAACTAAAATCTATCCACTCAACAAAAATTATTTCACACCACAGACTCATCTTGGTCAGGATCGATTTGAAATCTATCATGGTTTCAGAGAAATCATAGTCCATGGTAAGTTGTTCTTGTAGAATGTTGAACGACTACCCCAACTAAAATCTATCCACTCAACAAAAATTATTTCAGAGAAATCATACTCCATGGTAAGTTGTTCTTGTAGAATGTTGAACGACTATCCCAACTAAAATCTATCCACTCACCAAAAATTATTTCAGAGAAATCATACTCCATGTTTAGTTGTTCTTGTAGAATGTTGAACGACTATCCCAACTAAAATCTATCCACTCAACAAAAATTTTTTCACACCACAGACTCATCTTGGTCAGGATCGATTTGAAATCTATCATGGTTTCAGAGAAATCATAGTCCATGGTGAGTTGTTCTTGTAGAATGTTGAACGACTATCCCAACTAAAATCTATCCACTCAACAAAAATTATTTCAGAGAAATCATACTCCATGGTTAGTTGTTCTTGTAGAATGTTGAACGACTATCCCAACTCAAATCTATCCACTCAACAAAAATTATTTCACACCACAGACTCATCTTGGTCAGGATCGATTTGAAATCTATCATGGTTTCAGAGAAATCATAGTCCATGGTAAGTTGTTCTTGTAGAATGTTGAACGACTACCCCAACTAAAATCTATCCACTCAACAAAAATTATTTCAGAGAAATCATACTCCATGGTAAGTTGTTCTTGTAGAATGTTGAACGACTACCCCAACTAAAATCTATCCACTCAACAAAAATTATTTCAGAGAAATAATACTCCATGGTAAGTTGTTCTTGTAGAATGTTGAACGACTACCCCAACTAAAATCTATCCACTCAACAAAAATTATTTCACACCACAGACTCATCTTGGTCAGGATCGATTTGAAATCTATCATGGTTTCAGAGAAATCATAGTCAATGGTAAGTTGTTCTGTAGAATGTTGAACGACTACCCCAACTAAAATCTATCCACTCAACAAAAATTATTTCACACCACAGACTCATCTTGGTCAGGATCGATTTGAAATCTATCATGATTGCAGAGAAATCATACTCCACGGTAAGTTGTTCTTGTAGAATGTTGAACGACTACCCCAACTAAAATCTATCCACTCAACAAAAATTATTTCACACCACAGACTTATCTTGGTCAGGATCGATTTGAAATCTATCATGGTTTCAGAGAAATCATAGTCCATGGTAAGTTGTTCTTTTAGAATGTTGAACGACTACCCCACCTAAAATCTATCCACTCAGCAAAAATTATTTCAGAGAAATCATACTCTATGGTAAGTTGTTCTTGTAGAATGTTGAACGACTATCCCAACTAAAATCTATCCACTCAACAAAAATTATTTCACACCACAGACTCATCTTGGTCAGGATCGATTTGAAATCTATCATGGTTTCAGAGAAATCATACTCCATGGTTCGTTGTTCTTGTAGAATGTTGAACGACTATCCCAACTAAAATCTATCCACTCAACCAAAATTATTTCACACCACAGACTCATCTTGGTCAGGATCGATTTGAAATCTATCATGGTTTCAGAGAAATCATAGTCCATGGTAAGTTGTTCTTGTAGAATGTTGAACGACTATCCCAACTAAAATCTATCCACTCACCAAAAATTATTTCAGAGAAATCATAATCCATGGTAAGTTGTTCTTGTAGAATGTTGAACCAACTAAAATCTATCCACTCAACAAAAATTATTTCACACCACAGACTCATCTTGGTCAGGATCGATTTGAAATCTATCATGGTTTCAGAGAAATCATAGTCCATGGTAAGTTGTTCTTGTAGAATGTTGAACGACTATCCCAACTAAAATCTATCCACTCAACAAAAATTATTTCAGAGAAATCATACTCCATGGTTAGTTGTTCTTGTAGAATGTTGAACGACTATCCCAACTAAAATCTATCCACTCAACAAAAATTATTTCACACCACAGACTCATCTTGGTCAGGATCGATTTGAAATCTATCATGGTTTCAGAGAAATCATAGTCCATGGTAAGTTGTTCTTGTAGAATGTTGAACGACTACCCCAACTAAAATCTATCCACTCAACAAAAATTATTTCAGAGAAATCATACTCCATGGTAAGTTGTTCTTGTAGAATGTTGAACGACTACCCCAACTAAAATCTATCCACTCAACAAAAATTATTTCAGAGAAATCATACTCCATGGTAAGTTGTTCTTGTAGAATGTTGAACGACTACCCCAACTAAAATCTATCCACTCAACAAAAATTATTTCACACCACAGACTCATCTTGGTCAAACTCGATTTGAAATCTATCATGGTTTCAGAGAAATCATAGTCCATGGTAAGTTGTTCTTGTAGAATGTTGAACGACTACCCCAACTAAAATCTATCCACTCAACAAAAATTAATTCACACCACAGACTCATCTTGGTCAGGATCGATTTGAAATCTATCATGGTTGCAGAGAAATCATACTCCACGGTAAGTTGTTCTTGTAGAATGTTGAACGACTACCCCAACTAAAATCTAGCCACTCAACAAAAATTATTTCACACCACAGACTTATCTTGGTCAGGATCGATTTGAAATCTATCATGGTTTCAGAGAAATCATAGTCCATGGTAAGTTGTTCTTGTAGAATGTTGAGCGACTACCCCAACTAAAATCTATCCACTCAACAAAAATTATTTCAGAGAAATCATACTCCATGGTAAAGTGTTCTTGTAGAATGTTAAACGACTATCCCAACTAAAATCTATCCACTCAACAAAAATTATTTCACACCACAGACTCATCTTGGTCAGGATCGATTTGAAATCTATCATGGTTTCAGAGAAATCATACTCCATGGTTCGTTGTTCTTGTAGAATGTTGAACGACTACCCCAACTAAAATCTATCCACTCAACAAAAATTATTTCAGAGAAATCATACTCCATGGTTAGTTGTTCTTGTAGAATGTTGAACGACTATCCCAACTAAAATCTATCCACTCAACAAAAATTATTTCACACCACAGACTCATCTTGGTCAGGATCGATTTGAAATCTATCATGGTTTCAGAGAAATCATAGTCCATGGTAAGTTGTTCTTGTAGAATGTTGAACGACTACCCCAACTAAAATCTATCCACTCAACAAAAATTATTTCAGAGAAATCATACTCCATGGTAAGTTGTTCTTGTAGAATGTTGAACGACTACCCCAACTAAAATCTATCCACTCAACAAAAATTATTTCAGAGAAATCATACTCCATGGTAAGTTGTTCTTGTAGAATGTTGAACGACTACCCCAACTAAAATCTATCCACTCAACAAAAATTATTTCACACCACAGACTCATCTTCTTCAGGATCGATTTGAAATCTATCATGGTTTCAGAGAAATCATAGTCCATGGTAAGTTGTTCTTGTAGAATGTTGAACGACTACCCCAACTAAAATCTATCCACTCAACAAAAATTATTTCACACCACAGACTCATCTTGGTCAGGATCGATTTGAAATCTATCATGGTTTCAGAGAAATCATAGTCCATGGTAAGTTGTTCTTGTAGAATGTTGAACGACTACCCCAACTAAAATCTATCCACTCAACAAAAATTATTTCACACCACAGACTTATCTTGGTCAGGATCGATTTGAAATCTATCATGGTTTCAGAGAAATCATAGTCCATGGTTCGTTGTTCTTGTAGAATGTTGAACGACTACCCCAACTAAAATCTATCCACTCAACAAAAATTATTTCAGAGAAATCATACTCCATGGTAAGTTGTTCTTGTAGAATGTTGAACGACTATCCCAACTAAAATCTATCCACTCAACAAAAATTATTTCACACCACAGACTCATCTTGGTCAGGATCGATTTGAAATCTATCATGGTTTCAGAGAAATCATAGTCCATGGTAAGTTGTTCTTGTAGAATGTTGAACGACTACCCCAACTAAAATCTATCCACTCAACAAAAATTATTTCAGAGAAATCATACTCCATGGTAAGTTGTTCTTGTAGAATGTTGAACGACTACCCCAACTAAAATATATCCACTCAACAAAAATTATTTCAGAGAAATCATACTCCATGGTAAGTTGTTCTTGTAGAATGTTGAACGACTACCCCAACTAAAATCTATCCACTCAACAAAAATTATTTCACACCACAGACTCATCTTGGTCAGGATCGATTTGAAATCTATCATGGTTTCAGAGAAATCATACTCCATGGTTCGTTGTTCTTGTAGAATGTTGAACGACTATCCCAACTAAAATCTATCCACTCAACAAAAATTATTTCACACCACAGACTCATCTTGGTCAGGATCGATTTGAAATCTATCATGGTTTCAGAGAAATCATAGTCCATGGTAAGTTGTTCTTGTAGAATGTTGAACGACTACCCCAACTAAAATCTATCCACTCACCAAAAATTATTTCAGAGAAATCATAGTCCATGGTTCGTTGTTCTTGTAGAATGTTGAACGACTATCCCAACTAAAATCTATCCACTCAACAAAAATTATTTCACACCACAGACTCATCTTGGTCAGGATCGATTTGAAATCTATCATGGTTTCAGAGAAATCATAGTCCATGGTAAGTTGTTCTTGTAGAATGCTGAACGACTATCCCAACTAAAATCTATCCACTCAACAAAAATTATTTCAGAGAAATCATACTCCATGGTTAGTTGTTCTTGTAGAATGTTGAACGACTATCCCAACTAAAATCTATCCACTCAACAAAAATTATTTCACACCACAGACTCATCTTGGTCAGGATCGATTTGAAATCTATCATGGTTTCAGAGAAATCATAGTCCATGGTAAGTTGTTCTTGTAGAATGTTGAACGACTACCCCAACTAAAATCTATCCACTCAACAAAAATTATTTCAGAGAAATCATACTCCATGGTAAGTTGTTCTTGTAGAATGTTGAACGACTACCCCAACTAAAATCTATCCACTCAACAAAAATTATTTCAGAGAAATCATACTCCATGGTAAGTTGTTCTTGTAGAATGTTGAACGACTACCCCAACTAAAATCTATCCACTCAACAAAAATTATTTCACACCACAGACTCATCTTGGTCAGGATCGATTTGAAATCTATTATGGTTTCAGAGAAATCATAGTCCATGGTAAGTTGTTCTTGTAGAATGTTGAACGACTACCCCAACTAAAATCTATCCACTCAACAAAAATTATTTCACACCACAGACTCATCTTGGTCAGGATCGATTTGAAATCTATCATGGTTGCAGAGAAATCATACTCCACGGTAAGTTGTTCTTGTAGAATGTTGAACGACTACCCCAACTAAAATCTATCCACTCAAGAAAAATTATTTCACACCACAGACTTATCTTGGTCAGGATCGATTTGAAATCTATCATGGTTTCAGAGAAATCATAGTCCATGGTAAGTTGTTCTTGTAGAATGTTGAACGACTACCCCAACTAAAATCTATCCACTCAACAAAAATTATTTCAGAGAAATCATACTCCATGGTAAGTTGTTCTTGTAGAATGTTGAACGACTATCCCAACTAAAATCTATCCACTCAACAAAAATTATTTCACACCACAGACTCATCTTGGTCAGGATCGATTTGAAATCTATCATGGTTTCAGAGAAATCATACTCCATGGTTCGTTGTTCTTGTAGAATGTTGAACGACTACCCCAACTAAAATCTATCCACTCAACAAAAATTATTTCAGAGAAATCATACTCCATGGTAAGTTGTTCTTGTAAAATGTTGAACGACTATCAAAACTAAAATCTATCCACTCAACAAAAATTATTTCAGAGAAATCATACTCCATGGTAAGTTGTTCTTGTAGAATGTTGAACGACTACCCCAACTAAAATCTATCCACTCAACAAAAATTATTTCAAACCACAGACTCATCTTGGTCAGGATCGATTTGAAATCTATCATGGTTTCAGAGAAATCATAGTCCATGGTAAGTTGTTCTTGTAGAATGTTGAACGACTACCCCAACTAAAATCTATCCACTCAACAAAAATTATTTCAGAGAAATCATAGTACATGGTAAGTTGTTCTTGTAGAATGTTGAACGACTACCCCAACTAAAATCTATCCGCTCAACAAAAATTATTTCAGAGAAATCATACTCCATGGTAAATTGTTCTTGTAGAATGTTGAACGACTACCCCAACTAAAATCTATCCACTCAACAAAAATTATTTCACACCACAGACTCATCTTGGTCAGGATCGATTTGAAATCTATCATGGTTTCAGAGAAATCATAGTCCATGGTAAGTTGTTCTTGTAGAATGTTGAACGACTATCCCAACTAAAATCTATCCACTCAACAAAAATTATTTCAGAGAAATCATACTCCATGGTTCGTTGTTCTTGTAGAATGTTGAACGACTATCCCAACTAAAATCTATCCACTCAACAAAAATTATTTCACACCACAGACTCATCTTGGTCAGGATCGATTTGAAATCTATCATGGTTTCAGAGAAATCATAGTCCATCGTAAGTTGATCTTGTAGAATGTTGAACGACTATCCCAACTAAAATCTATCCACTCAACAAAAATTATTTCAGAGAAATCATACTCCATGGTTAGTTGTTCTTGTAGAATGTTGAACGACTATCCCAACTAAAATCTATCCACTCAACAAAAATTATTTCACACCACAGACTCATCTTGGTCAGGATCGATTTGAAATCTATCATGGTTTCAGAGAAATCATAGTCCATGGTAAGTTGTTCTTGTAGAATGTTGAACGACTACCCCAACTAAAATCTATCCACTCAACAAAAATTATTTCACACCACAGACTCATCTTGGTCAGGATCGATTTGAAATCTATCATGGTTTCAGAGAAATCATACTCCATGGTTCGTTGTTCTTGTAGAATGTTGAGCGACTATCCCAACTAAAATCTATCCACTCAACAAAAATTATTTCACACCACAGACTCATCTTGGTCAGGATCGATTTGAAATCTATCATGGTTTCAGAGAAATCATAGTCCATGGTAAGTTGTTCTAGTAGAATGTTGAACGACTATCCCAACTAAAATCTATCCACTCAACAAAAATTATTTCAGAGAAATCATACTCCATGGTTCGTTGTTCTTGTAGAATGTTGAGCGACTATCCCCACTAAAATCTATCCACTCAACAAAAATTATTTCACACCACAGACTCATCTTTGTCAGGATCGATTTGAAATCTATCATGGTTTCAGAGAAATCATAGTCCATGGTAAGTTGTTCTTGTAGAATTTTGAACGACTACCCCAACTAAAATCTATCCACTCAACAAAAATTATTTCAGAGAAATCATACTCCATTGTAAGTTGTTCTTGTAGAATGTTGAACGACTACCCCAACTAAAATCTATCCACTCAACAAAAATTATTTCAGAGAAATCATACTCCATGGTAAGTTGTTCTTGTAGAATGTTGAACGACTACCCCAACTAAAATCTATCCACTCAACAAAAATTATTTCACACCACAGACTCATCTTGGTCAGGATCGATTTGAAATCTATCATGGTTTCAGAGAAATCATAGTCCATGGTAAGTTGTTCTTGTAGAATGTTGAACGACTACCCCAACTAAAATCTATCCACCCAACAAAAATTATTTCACACCACAGACTCATCTTGGTCAGGATCGATTTGAAATCTATCATGGTTTCAGAGAAGTCATAGTCCATAGTAAGTTGTTCTTGTAGAATGTTGAACGACTACCCCAACTAAAATCTATCCACTCAACAAAAATTATTTCACACCACAGACTCATCTTGGTCAGGATCGATTTGAAATCTATCATGGTTTCAGAGAAATCATAGTCCATGGTAAGTTGTTCTTGTAGAATGTTGAACGACTACCCCAACTAAAATCTATCCACTCAACAAAAATTATTTCAGAGAAATTATATCTCTCAACAAAAATTATTTCACAACACAGACTCATCTTGGTCAGGATCGATTTGAAATCTATCATGGTTTCAGAGAAATCATACTCCATGGTAAGTTGTTCTTGTAGAATGTTGAACGACTACCCCAACTAAAATCTATCCACTCAACAAAAATTATTTCAGAGAAATCATACTCCATGGTAAGTTGTTCTTGTAGAATGTTGAACGACTACCCCAACTAAAATCTATCCACTCAACAAAAATTATTTCAGAGAAATCATACTCCATGGTAAGTTGTTCTTGTAGAATGTTGAACGACTACCCCAACTAAAATCTATCCACTCAACAAAAATTATTTCACACCACAGACTCATCTTGGTCAGGATCGATTTGAAATCTATCATGGTTTCAGAGAAATCATAGTCCATGGTAAGTTGTTCTTGTAGAATGTTGAACAACTACCCCAACTAAAATCTATCCACTCAACAAAAATAATTTCACACCACAGAGTCATCTTGGTCAGGATCGATTTGAAATCTATCATGGTTTCAGAGAAGTCATAGTCCATAGTAAGTTGTTCTTGTAGAATGTTGAACGACTACCCCAACTAAAATCTATCCACTCAACAAAAATTATTTCACACCACAGACCCATCTTGGTCAGGATCGATTTGAAATCTATCATGGTTTCAGAGAAATCATACTCCATGGTAAGTTGTTCTTGTAGAATGTTGAACGACTACCCCAACTAAAATCTATCCACTCAACAAAAATTATTTCAGAGAAATCATACTCCATGGTAAGTTGTTCTTGTAGAATGTTGAACGACTACCCCAACTAAAATCTATCCACTCAACAAAAATTATTTCACACCACAGACTCATCTTGGTCAGGATCGATTTGAAATCTATCATGGTTTCAGAGAAATCATAGTCCATGGTAAGTTGTTCTTGTAGAATGTTGAACGACTACCCCAACTAAAATCTATCCACTCAACAAAAATTATTTCACACCACAGACTCATCTTGGTCAGGATCGATTTGAAATCTATCATGGTTGCAGAGAAATCATACTCCACGGTAAGTTGTTCTTGTAGAATGTTGAACGACTACCCCAACTAAAATCTATCCACTCAACAAAAATTATTTCACACCACAGACTTATCTTGGTCAGGATCGATTTGAAATCTATCATGGTTTCAGAGAAATCATAGTCCATGGTAAGTTGTTCTTGTAGAATGTTGAACGACTACCCCAACTAAAATCTATCCACTCAACAAAAATTATTTCACACCACAGACTCATCTTGGTCAGGATCGATTTGAAATCTATCATGGTTTCAGAGAAATCATAGTCCATGGTAAGTTGTTCTTGTAGAATGTTGAACGACTACCCCAACTAAAATCTATCCACTCAACAAAAATTATTTCACACCACAGACTTATCTTGGTCAGGATCGATTTGAAATCTATCATGGTTTCAGAGAAATCATACTCCATGGTAAGTTGTTCTTGTAGAATGTTGAACGACTACCCCAACTAAAATCTGTCCACTCAACAAAAATTATTTCACACCACAGACTCATCTTGGTCAGGATCGATTTGAAATCTATCATGGTTTCAGAGAAATCATAGTCCATGGTAAGTTGTTCTTGTAGAATGTTGAACGACTACCCCAACTAAAATCTATCCACTCAACAAAAATTATTTCACACCACAGACTCATCTTGGTCAGGATCGATTTGAAATCTATCATGGTTGCAGAGAAATCATACTCCACGGTAAGTTGTTCTTGTAGAATGTTGAACGACTACCCCAACTAAAATCTATCCACTCAACAAAAATTATTTCAGAGAAATCATACTCCATGGTTCGTTGTTCTTGTAGAATGTTGAACGACTATCCCAACTAAAATCTATCCACTCAACAAAAATTATTTCACACCACAGACTCATCTTGGTCAGGATCGATTTGAAATCTATCATGGTTTCAGAGAAATCATAGTCCATCGTAAGTTGATCTTGTAGAATGTTGAACGACTATCCCAACTAAAATCTATCCACTCAACAAAAATTATTTCAGAGAAATCATACTCCATGGTTAGTTGTTCTTGTAGAATGTTGAACGACTATCCCAACTAAAATCTATCCACTCAACAAAAATTATTTCACACCACAGACTCATCTTGGTCAGGATCGATTTGAAATCTATCATGGTTTCAGAGAAATCATAGTCCATGGTAAGTTGTTCTTGTAGAATGTTGAACGACTACCCCAACTAAAATCTATCCACTCAACAAAAATTATTTCACACCACAGACTCATCTTGGTCAGGATCGATTTGAAATCTATCATGGTTTCAGAGAAATCATACTCCATGGTTCGTTGTTCTTGTAGAATGTTGAGCGACTATCCCAACTAAAATCTATCCACTCAACAAAAATTATTTCACACCACAGACTCATCTTGGTCAGGATCGATTTGAAATCTATCATGGTTTCAGAGAAATCATAGTCCATGGTAAGTTGTTCTAGTAGAATGTTGAACGACTATCCCAACTAAAATCTATCCACTCAACAAAAATTATTTCAGAGAAATCATACTCCATTGTTCGTTGTTCTTGTAGAATGTTGAGCGACTATCCCCACTAAAATCTATCCACTCAACAAAAATTATTTCACACCACAGACTCATCTTGGTCAGGATCGATTTGAAATCTATCATGGTTTCAGAGAAATCATAGTCCATGGTAAGTTGTTCTTGTAGAATTTTGAACGACTACCCCAACTAAAATCTATCCACTCAACAAAAATTATTTCAGAGAAATCATACTCCATTGTAAGTTGTTCTTGTAGAATGTTGAACGACTACCCCAACTAAAATCTATCCACTCAACAAAAATTATTTCAGAGAAATCATACTCCATGGTAAGTTGTTCTTGTAGAATGTTGAACGACTACCCCAACTAAAATCTATCCACTCAACAAAAATTATTTCACACCACAGACTCATCTTGGTCAGGATCGATTTGAAATCTATCATGGTTTCAGAGAAATCATAGTCCATGGTAAGTTGTTCTTGTAGAATGTTGAACGACTACCCCAACTAAAATCTATCCACCCAACAAAAATTATTTCACACCACAGACTCATCTTGGTCAGGATCGATTTGAAATCTATCATGGTTTCAGAGAAGTCATAGTCCATAGTAAGTTGTTCTTGTAGAATGTTGAACGACTACCCCAACTAAAATCTATCCACTCAACAAAAATTATTTCACACCACAGACTCATCTTGGTCAGGATCGATTTGAAATCTATCATGGTTTCAGAGAAATCATAGTCCATGGTAAGTTGTTCTTGTAGAATGTTGAACGACTACCCCAACTAAAATCTATCCACTCAACAAAAATTATTTCAGAGAAATTATATCTCTCAACAAAAATTATTTCACAACACAGACTCATCTTGGTCAGGATCGATTTGAAATCTATCATGGTTTCAGAGAAATCATAGTCCATGGTAAGTTGTTCTTGTAGAATGTTGAACGACTATCCCAACTAAGAATGTTGAACGACTACCCCAACTAAAATCTATCCACTCAACAAAAATTATTTCAGAGAAATCATACTCCATGGTAAGTTGTTCTTGTAGAATGTTGAACGACTACCCCAACTAAAATCTATCCACTCAACAAAAATTATTTCAGAGAAATCATACTCCATGGTAAGTTGTTCTTGTAGAATGTTGAACGACTACCCCAACTAAAATCTATCCACTCAACAAAAATTATTTCACACCACAGACTCATCTTGGTCAGGATCGATTTGAAATCTATCATGGTTTCAGAGAAATCATAGTCCATGGTAAGTTGTTCTTGTAGAATGTTGAACAACTACCCCAACTAAAATCTATCCACTCAACAAAAATAATTTCACACCACAGAGTCATCTTGGTCAGGATCGATTTGAAATCTATCATGGTTTCAGAGAAGTCATAGTCCATAGTAAGTTGTTCTTGTAGAATGTTGAACGACTACCCCAACTAAAATCTATCCACTCAACAAAAATTATTTCACACCACAGACTCATCTTGGTCAGGATCGATTTGAAATCTATCATGGTTTCAGAGAAATCATACTCCATGGTAAGTTGTTCTTGTAGAATGTTGAACGACTACCCCAACTAAAATCTATCCACTCAACAAAAATTATTTCAGAGAAATCATACTCCATGGTAAGTTGTTCTTGTAGAATGTTGAACGACTACCCCAACTAAAATCTATCCACTCAACAAAAATTATTTCACACCACAGACTCATCTTGGTCAGGATCGATTTGAAATCTATCATGGTTTCAGAGAAATCATAGTCCATGGTAAGTTGTTCTTGTAGAATGTTGAACGACTACCCCAACTAAAATCTATCCACTCAACAAAAATTATTTCACACCACAGACTCATCTTGGTCAGGATCGATTTGAAATCTATCATGGTTGCAGAGAAATCATACTCCACGGTAAGTTGTTCTTGTAGAATGTTGAACGACTACCCCAACTAAAATCTATCCACTCAACAAAAATTATTTCACACCACAGACTTATCTTGGTCAGGATCGATTTGAAATCTATCATGGTTTCAGAGAAATCATAGTCCATGGTAAGTTGTTCTTGTAGAATGTTGAACGACTACCCCAACTAAAATCTATCCACTCAACAAAAATTATTTCAGAGAAATCATACTCCATGGTAAGTTGTTCTTGTAGAATGTTGAACGACTATCCCAACTAAAATCTATCCACTCAACAAAAATTATTTCACACCACAGACTCATCTTGGTCAGGATCGATTTGAAATCTATCATGGTTTCAGAGAAATCATACTCCATGGTTCGTTGTTCTTGTAGAATGTTGAACGACTACCCCAACTAAAATCTATCCACTCAACAAAAATTATTTCAGAGAAATCATACTCCATGGTAAGTTGTTCTTGTAAAATGTTGAACGACTATCAAAACTAAAATCTATCCACTCAACAAAAATTATTTCAGAGAAATCATACTATATGGTAAGTTGTTCTTGTAGAATGTTGAACGACTATCCCAACTAAAATCTATCCACTCAACAAAAATTATTTCAAACCACAGACTCATCTTGGTCAGGATCGATTTGAAATCTATCATGGTTTCAGAGAAATCATAGTCCATGGTAAGTTGTTCTTGTAGAATGTTGAACGACTACCCCAACTAAAATCTATCCACTCAACAAAAATTATTTCAGAGAAATCATACTCCATGGTAAGTTGTTCTTGTAGAATGTTGAACGACTATCCCAACTAAAATCTATCCACTCAACAAAAATTATTTCACACCACAGACTCATCTTGGTCAGGATCGATTTGAAATCTATCATGGTTTCAGAGAAATCATACTCCATGGTTCGTTGTTCTTGTAGAATGTTGAACGACTACCCCAACTAAAATCTATCCACTCAACAAAAATTATTTCAGAGAAATCATACTCCATGGTAAGTTGTTCTTGTAAAATGTTGAACGACTATCAAAACTAAAATCTATCCACTCAACAAAAATTATTTCAGAGAAATCATAGTCCATGGTAAGTTGTTCTTGTAGAATGTTGAACGACTACCCCAACTAAAATCTATCCACTCAACAAAAATTATTTCAGAGAAATCATACTCCATGGTTCGTTGTTCTTGTAGAATGTTGAACGACTACCCCAACTAAAATCTATCCACTCAACAAAAATTATTTCAGAGAAATCATACTCCATGGTAAGTTGTTCTTGTAGAATGTTGAACGACTATCCCAACTAAAATCTATCCACTCAACAAAAATTATTTCACACCACAGACTCATCTTGGTCAGGATCGATTTGAAATCTATCATGGTTTCAGAGAAATCATACTCCATGGTTCGTTGTTCTTGTAGAATGTTGAACGACTACCCCAACTAAAATCTATCCACTCAACAAAAATTATTTCAGAGAAATCATACTCCATGGTAAGTTGTTCTTGTAAAATGTTGAACGACTATCAAAACTAAAATCTATCCACTCAACAAAAATTATTTCAGAGAAATCATAGTCCATGGTAAGTTGTTCTTGTAGAATGTTGAACGACTACCCCAACTAAAATCTATCCACTCAACAAAAATTATTTCACACCACAGACTCATCTTGGTCAGGATCGATTTGAAATCTATCATGGTTGCAGAGAAATCATACTCCACGGTAAGTTGTTCTTGTAGAATGTTGAACGACTACCCCAACTAAAATCTATCCACTCAACAAAAATTATTTCAGAGAAATCATACTCCATGGTTCGTTGTTCTTGTAGAATGTTGAACGACTACCCCAACTAAAATCTATCCGCTCAACAAAAATTATTTAAGAGAAATCATACTCCATGGTAAGTTGTTCTTGTAGAATGTTGAACGACTACCCCAACTAAAATCTATCCACTCAACAAAAATTATTTCACACCACAGACTCATCTTGGTCAGGATCGATTTGAAATCTATCATGGTTTCAGAGAAATCATAGTCCATGGTAAGTTGTTCTTGTAGAATGTTGAACGACTATCCCAACTAAAATCTATCCACTCAACAAAAATTATTTCAGAGAAATCATACTCCATGGTTCGTTGTTCTTGTAGAATGTTGAACGACTATCCCAACTAAAATCTATCCACTCAACAAAAATTATTTCACACCACAGACTCATCTTGGTCAGGATCGATTTGAAATCTATCATGGTTTCAGAGAAATCATAGTCCATGGTAAGTTGATCTTGTAGAATGTTGAACGACTATCCCAACTAAAATCTATCCACTCAACAAAAATTATTTCAGAGAAATCATACTCCATGGTTAGTTGTTCTTGTAGAATGTTGAACGACTATCCCAACTAAAATCTATCCACTCAACAAAAATTATTTCACACCACAGACTCATCTTGGTCAGGATCGATTTGAAATCTATCATGGTTTCAGAGAAATCATAGTCCATGGTAAGTTGTTCTTGTAGAATGTTGAACGACTACCCCAACTAAAATCTATCCACTCAACAAAAATTATTTCACACCACAGAATCATCTTGGTCAGGATCGATTTGAAATCTATCATGGTTTCAGAGAAATCATACTCCATGGTTCGTTGTTCTTGTAGAATGTTGAGCGACTATCCCAACTAAAATCTATCCACTCAACAAAAATTATTTCACACCACAGACTCATCTTGGTCAGGATCGATTTGAAATCTATCATGGTTTCAGAGAAATCATAGTCCATGGTAAGTTGTTATAGTAGAATGTTGAACGACTATCCCAACTAAAATCTATCCACTCAACAAAAATTATTTCAGAGAAATCATACTCCATGGTTCGTTGTTCTTGTAGAATGTTGAACGACTATCCCCACTAAAATCTATCCACTCAACAAAAATTATTTCACACCACAGACTCATCTTGGTCAGGATCGATTTGAAATCTATCATGGTTTCAGAGAAATCATAGTCCATGGTAAGTTGTTCTTGTAGAATGTTGAACGACTACCCCAACTAAAATCTATCCACTCAACAAAAATTATTTCACAACACAGACTCATCTTGGTCAGGATCGATTTGAAATCTATCATGGTTTCAGAGAAATCATAGTCCATGGTAAGTTGTTCTTGTAGAATGTTGAACAACTACCCCAACTAAAAGCTATCCACTCAACAAAAATAATTTCACACCACAGACTCATCTTGGTCAGGATCGATTTGAAATCTATCATGGTTTCAGAGAAATCATAGTCCATGGTAAGTTGTTCTTGTAGAATGTTGAACGACTACCCCAACTAAAATCTATCCACTCAACAAAAATTATTTCACACCACAGACTCATCTTGGTCAGGATCGATTTGAAATCTATCATGGTTTCAGAGAAATCATAGTCCATGGTAAGTTGTTCTTGTAGAATGTTGAACGACTACCCCAACTAAAATCTATCCACTCAACAAAAATTATTTCACACCACAGAATCATCTTGGTCAGGATCGATTTGAAATCTATCATGGTTTCAGAGAAATCATACTCCATGGTTCGTTGTTCTTGTAGAATGTTGAGCGACTATCCCAACTAAAATCTATCCACTCAACAAAAATTATTTCACACCACAGACTCATCTTGGTCAGGATCGATTTGAAATCTATCATGGTTTCAGAGAAATCATAGTCCATGGTAAGTTGTTATAGTAGAATGTTGAACGACTATCCCAACTAAAATCTATCCACTCAACAAAAATTATTTCAGAGAAATCATACTCCATGGTTCGTTGTTCTTGTAGAATGTTGAACGACTATCCCCACTAAAATCTATCCACTCAACAAAAATTATTTCACACCACAGACTCATCTTGGTCAGGATCGATTTGAAATCTATCATGGTTTCAGAGAAATCATAGTCCATGGTAAGTTGTTCTTGTAGAATTTTGAACGACTACCCCAACTAAAATCTATCCACTCAACAAAAATTATTTCAGAGAAATCATACTCCATTGTAAGTTGTTCTTGTAGAATGTTGAACGACTATCCCAACTAAAATCTATCCACTCAACAAAAATTATTTCAGAGAAATCATACTCCATGGTAAGTTGTTCATGTAGAATGTTCAACGACTACCCCTACTAAAATCTATCCACTCAACAAAAATTATTTCACACCACAGACTCATCTTGGTCAGGATCGATTTGAAATCTATCATGGTTTCAGAGAAATCATAGTCCATGGTAAGTTGTTCTTGTAGAATGTTGAACGACTACCCCAACTAAAATCTATCCACCCAACAAAAATTATTTCACACCACAGACTCATCTTGGTCAGGATCGATTTGAAATCTATCATGGTTTCAGAGAAGTCATAGTCCATAGTAAGTTGTTCTTGTAGAATGTTGAACAACTACCCCAACTAAAATCTATCCACTCAACAAAAATTATTTCACACCACAGACTCATCTTGGTCAGGATCGATTTGAAATCTATCATGGTTTCAGAGAAATCATAGTCCATGGTAAGTTGTTCTTGTAGAATGTTGAACGACTACCCCAACTAAAATCTATCCACTCAACAAAAATTATTTCAGAGAAATCATATCTCTCAACAAAAATTATTTCACAACACAGACTCATCTTGGTCAGGATCGATTTGAAATCTATCATGGTTTCAGAGAAATCATAGTCCATGGTAAGTTGTTCTTGTAGAATGTTGAACGACTATCCCAACTAAGAATGTTGAACGACTACCCCAACTAAAATCCATCCACTCAACAAAAATTATTTCAGAGAAATCATACTCCATGGTAAGTTGTTCTTGTAGAATGTTGAACGACTACCCCAACTAAAATCTATCCACTCAACAAAAATTATTTCAGAGAAATCATACTCCATGGTAAGTTGTTCTTGTAGAATGTTGAACGACTACCCCAACTAAAATCTATCCACTCAACAAAAATTATTTCACAACACAGACTCATCTTGGTCAGGATCGATTTGAAATCTATCATGGTTTCAGAGAAATCATAGTCCATGGTAAGTTGTTCTTGTAGAATGTTGAACAACTACCCCAACTAAAAGCTATCCACTCAACAAAAATAATTTCACACCACAGACTCATCTTGGTCAGGATCGATTTGAAATCTATCATGGTTTCAGAGAAGTCATAGTCCATAGTAAGTTGTTCTTGTAGAATGTTGAACGACTACCCCAACTAAAATCTATCCACTCAACAAAAATTATTTCACACCACAGACTCATCTTGGTCAGGATCGATTTGAAATCTATCATGGTTTCAGAGAAATCATAGTCCATGGTAAGTTGTTCTTGTAGAATGTTGAACGACTACCCCAACTAAAATCTATCCACTCAACAAAAATTATTTCAGAGAAATCATACTCCATGGTAAGTTGTTCTTGTAGAATGTTGAACGACTATCCCAACTAAAATCTATCCACTCAACAAAAATTATTTCACACCACAGACTCATCTTGGTCAGGATCGATTTGAAATCTATCATGGTTTCAGAGAAATCATAGTCCATCTTAAGTTGTTCTTGTAGAATGTTGAACGACTACCCCAACTAAAATCTATCCACTCAACAAAAATTATTTCACACCACAGACTCATCTTGGTTAGGATCGATTTGAAATCTATCATGGTTTCAGAGAAATCATAGTCCATGGTAAGTTGTTCTTGTAGAATGTTGAACGACTACCCTAACTAAAATCTATCCACTCAACAAAAATTATTTCACACCACAGACTCATCTTGGTCAGGATCGATTTGAAATCTATCATGGTTTCAGAGAAATCATACTCCATGGTTCGTTGTTCTTGTAAAATGTTGAACGACTATCCCAACTAAAATTTATCCACTCAACAAAAATTATTTCAGAGAAATCATACTCCATGGTAAGTTGTTCTTGTAGAATGTTGAGCGACTACCCCTAACTAAAATCTATCCACTCAACAAAAATTATTTCACACCACAGACTCATCTTGGTCAGGATCGATTTGAAATCTATCATGGTTTCAGAGAAATCATCGTCGATGGTAAGTTGTTCTTGTAGAATGTTAAACGACTACCCCAACTAAAATCTATCCACTCAACAAAAATTATTTCAGAGAAATCATACTCCATGGTAAGTTGTTCTTGTAGAATGTTGAACGACTACCCCTAACTAAAATCTATCCACTCAACAAAAATTATTTCACACCACAGACTCATCTTGGTCAGGATCGATTTGAAATCTATCATGGTTTCAGAGAAATCATACTCCATGGTTCGTTGTTCTTGTAGAATGTTGAACGACTATCCCAACTAAAATCTATCCACTCAACAAAACTTATTTCAGAGAAATCATACTCCATGGTAAGTTGTTCTTGTAGAATGTTGAACGACTACCCCAACTAAAATCTATCCACTCAACAAAAATTATTTCAGAGAAATCATACTCCATGGTAAGTTGTTCTTGTAGAATGTTGAACGACTACCCCAACTAAAATCTATCCACTCAACAAAAATTATTTAACACCACAGACTCATCTTGGTCAGGATCGATTTGAAATCTATCATGGTTTCAGAGAAATCATAGTCGATGGTAAGTTGTTCTTGTAGAATGTTGAACGACTACCCCAACTAAAATCTATCCACTCAACAAAAATTATTTCAGAGAAATCATACTCCATGGTAAGTTGTTCTTGTAGAATGTTGAACGACTACCCCTAACTAAAATCTATCCACTCAACAAAAATTATTTCACACCACAGACTCATCTTGGTCAGGATCGATTTGAAATCTATCATGGTTTCAGAGAAATCATACTCCATGGTTCGTTGTTCTTGTAGAATGTTGAACGACTATCCCAACTAAAATCTATCCACTCAACAAAAATTATTTCAGAGAAATCATACTCCATGGTAAGTTGTTCTTGTAGAATGTTGAACGACTACCCCTAACTAAAATCTATCCACTCAACAAAAATTATTTCACACCACAGACTCATCTTGGTCAGGATCGATTTGAAATCTATCATGGTTTCAGAGAAATCATACTCCATGGTTCGTTGTTCTTGTAGAATGTTGAACGACTATCCCAACTAAAATCTATCCACTCAACAAAAATTATTTCAGAGAAATCATACTCCATGGTTCGTTGTTCTTGTAAAATGTTGAACGACTATCCCAACTAAAATCTATCCACTCAACAAAAATTATTTCACACCACAGACTCATCTTGGTCAGGATCGATTTGAAATCTATCATGGTTTCAGAGAAATCATACTCCATGGTAAGTTGTTCTTGTAGAATGTTGAACGACTATCCCAACTAAAATCTATCCACTCAACAAAAATTATTTCAGAGAAATCATACTCCATGGTTCGTTGTTCTTGTAGAATGTTGAACGAATATCCCAACTAAAATCTATCCACTCAACCAAAATTATTTCACACCACAGACTCATCTTGGTCAGGATCGATTTGAAATCTATCATGGTTTCAGAGAAATCATACTCCATGGTTCGTTGTTCTTGTAGAATGTTGAACGACTATCCCAACTAAAATCTATCCACTCAACAAAAATTATTTCACACCACAGACTCATCTTGGTCAGGATCGATTTGAAATCTATCATGGTTTCAGAGAAATCATACTCCATGGTTCGTTGTTCTTGTAGAATGTTGAACGACTATCCCAACTAAAATCTATCCACTCAACAAAAATTATTTCACACCACAGACTCATCTTGGTCAGGATCGATTTGAAATCTATCATGGTTTCAGAGAAATCATACTCCATGGTTCGTTGTTCTTGTAGAATGTTGAACGACTATCCCAACTAAAATCTATCCACTCAACAAAAATTATTTCACACCACAGACTCATCTTGGTCAGGATCGATTTGAAATCTATCATGGTTTCAGAGAAATCATACTCCATGGTTCGTTGTTCTTGTAGAATGTTGAACGACTATCCCAACCAAAATCTATCCACTCAACAAAAATTATTTCACACCACAGACTCATCTTGGTCCGGATCGATTTGAAATCTATCATGGTTTCAGAGAAATCATACTCCATGATAAGTTGTTCTTGTGGAATATTGAACGACTATCCCAACTAAAATCTATCCACTCAACAAAAATTATTTCAGAGAAATCATACTCCATGGTAAGTTGTTCTTGTAGAATGTTGAACGACTACCCCAACTAAAATCTATCCACTCAACAAAAATTATTTCACACCACAGACTCATCTTGGTCAGGATCGATTTGAAATCTATCATGGTTTCAGAGAAATCATAGTCCATGGTAAGTTGTTCTTGTAGAATGTTGAACGACTATCCCAACTAAAATCTATCCGCTCAACAAAAATTATTTCACACCACAGACCCATCTTGGTCAGGATCGATTTGAAATCTATCATGGTTTCAGAGAAATCATACTCCATGGTAAGTTGTTCTTGTAGAATGTTGAACGACTACCCCAACTAAAATCTATCCACTCAACAAAAATTATTTCACACCACAGACTCATCTTGGTCAGGATCGATTTGAAATCTACCATGGTTTCGAGAAATCATACTCCATGGTTCGTTGTTCTTGTAGAATGTTGAACGACTATCCCAACTAAAATCTATCCGCTCAACAAAAATTATTTCATAAAACAGACTCATCTTGGTCAGGATCGATTTGAAATCTATCATGGTTTCAGAGAAATCATACTCCATGGTAAGTTGTTCTTGTAGAATGTTGAACGACTACCCCAACTAAAATCTATCCACTCAACAAAAATTATTTCACACCACAGACTCATCTTGGTCAGGATCGATTTGAAATCTATCATGGTTTCGAGAAATCATACTCCATGGTTCGTTGTTCTTGTAGAATGTTGAACGACTATCCCAACTAAAATCTATCCACTCAACAAAAATTATTTCACACCACAGACTCATCTTGGTCAGGATCGATTTGAAATCTATCATGGCTTCAGAGAAATCATACTCCATGGTTCGTTGTTCTTGTAGAATGTTGAACGACTATCCCAACTAAAATCTATCCACTCAACAAAAATTATTTCACACCACAGACTCATCTTGGTCAGGATCGATTTGAAATCTATCATGGTTTCGAGAAATCATACTCCATGGTTCGTTGTTCTTGTAGAATGTTGAACGACTATCCCAACTAAAATCTATCCACTCAACAAAAATTATTTCACACCACAGACTCATCTTGGTCAGGATCGATTTGAAATCTATCATGGTTTCGAGAAATCATACTCCATGGTTCGTTGTTCTTGTGGAATATTGAACGACTATCCCAACTAAAATCTATCCACTCAACAAAAATTATTTCAGAGAAATCATACTCCATGGTAAGTTGTTCTTGTAGAATGTTGAACGACTACCCCAACTAAAATCTATCCACTCAACAAAAATTATTTCACACCACAGACTCATCTTGGTCAGGATCGATTTGAAATCTATCATGGCTTCAGAGAAATCATACTCCATGGTTCGTTGTTCTTGTAGAATGTTGAACGACTATCCCAACTAAAATCTATCCACTCAACAAAAATTATTTCACACCACAGACTCATCTTGGTCAGGATCGATTTGAAATCTATCATGGTTTCGAGAAATCATACTCCATGGTTCGTTGTTCTTGTAGAATGTTGAACGACTATCCCAACTAAAATCTATCCACTCAACAAAAATTATTTCACACCACAGACTCATCTTGGTCAGGATCGATTTGAAATCTATCATGGTTTCGAGAAGTCATACTCCATGGTTCGTTGTTCTTGTAGAATGTTGAACGACTATCCCAACTAAAATCTATCCGCTCAACAAAAATTATTTCACAAAACAGACTCATCTTGGTCAGGATCGATTTGAAATCTATCATGGTTTCAGAGAAATCATACTCCATGGTAAGTTGTTCTTGTAGAATGTTGAACGACTACCCCAACTAAAATCTATCCACTCAACAAAAATTATTTCACACCACAGACTCATCTTGGTCAGGATCGATTTGAAATCTATCATGGTTTCGAGAAATCATACTCCATGGTTCGTTGTTCTTGTAGAATGTTGAACGACTATCCCAACTAAAATCTATCCGCTCAACAAAAATTATTTCACACCACAGACCCATCTTGGTCAGGATCGATTTGAAATCTATCATGGTTTCAGAGAAATCATAGTCCATGGTAAGTTGTTCTTGTAGAATGTTGAACGACTACCCCTAACTAAAATCTATCCACTCAACAAAAAGTATTTCACACCACAGACTCATCTTGGTCAGGATCGATTTGAAATCTATCATGGTTTCAGAGAAATCATAGTCCATGGTAAGTTGTTCTTGTAGAATGTTGAACGACTATCCCAACTAAAATCTATCCACTCAACAAAAATTATTTCAGAGAAATCATACTCCATGGTAAGTTGTTCTTGTAGAATGTTGAACGACTATCCCAACTAAAATCTATCCACTCAACAAAAATTATTTCCCACCACAGACTCATATTGGTCAGGATCGATTTGAAATCTATCATGGTTTCAGAGAAATCATACTCAATGGTTCGTTGTTCTTGTAGAATGTTGAACGACTATCCCAACAAAAATCTATCCACTCAACAAACATTATTTCACACCACAGACTCATCTTGGTCAGGATCGATTTGAAATCTATCGTGGCTTCAGAGAAATCATACTCCATGGTTCGTTGTTCTTGTAGAATGTTGAGCGACTATCACAACTAAAATCTATCCACTCAACAAAAATTATTTCACACCACAGACTCATCTTGGTCAGGATCGATTTGAAATCTATCATGGTTTCAGAGAAATCATACTCCATGGTTGTTCTTGTAGAATGTCGAACGACTATCCCAACCAAAATCTATCCACTCAACAAAAATTATTTCACACCACAGACTCATCTTGGTCAGGATCGATTTGAAATCTATCATGGTTTCAGAGAAATCATACTCCATGGTTCGTTGTTCTTGTAGAATGTTGAACGACTACCCCAACTAAAATCTATCCACTCAACAAAAATTATTTCACACCACAGACTCATCTTGGTCAGGATCGATTTGAAATCTATCATGGTTTCAGAGAAATCATACTCCATGGTTGTTCTTGTAGAATGTTGAACGACTATCCCAACCAAAATCTATCCACTCAAAAAAAATTATTTCAGAGAAATCATACTCCATGGTAAGTTGTTCTTGTAGAATGTTGAACGACTACCCCAACTAAAATCTATCCACTCAACAAAAATTATTTCACACCACAGACTCATTTTGGTCAGGATCGATTTGAAATCTATCATGGTTTCAGAGAAATCATACTCCATGGTTCGTTGTTCTTGTAGAATGTTGAACGACTACCCCAACTAAAATCTATCCACTCAACAAAAATTATTTCACACCACAGACTCATCTTGGTCAGGATCGATTTGAAATCTATCATGGTTTCAGAGAAATCATACTCCATGGTTGTTCTTGTAGAATGTTGAGCGACTATCCCAACCAAAATCTATCCACTCAACAAAAATTATTTCACACCACAGACTCATCTTGGTCAGGATCGATTTGAAATCTATCATGGTTTCAGAGAAATCATACTCCATGGTTCGTTGTTCTTGTAGAATGTTGAACGACTATCCCAACTAAAATCTATCCACTCAACAAAAATTATTTCAGAGAAATCATACTCCATGGTAAGTTGTTCTTGTAGAATGTTGAACGACTACCCCAACTAAAATCTATCCACTCAACAAAAATTATTTCACACCACAGACTCATCTTGGTCAGGATCGATTTGAAATCTATCATGGTTTCAGAGAAATCATAGTCCATGGTAAGTTGTTCTTGTAGAATGTTGAACGACTATCCCAACTAAAATCTATCCACTCAACAAAAATTATTTCAGAGAAATCATACTCCATGGTAAGTTGTTCTTGTAGAATGTTGAACGACTACCCCAACTAAAATCTGTCCACTCAACAAAAATTATTTCACACCACAGACACATCTTGGTCAGGATCGATTTGAAATCTATCATGGTTTCAGAGAAATCATACTCCATGGTAAGTTGTTCTTATAGAATGTTGAACGACTACCCCAACTAAAATCTATCCACTCAACAAAAATTATTTCACACCACAGACTCATCTTGGTCAGGATCGATTTGAAATCTATCATGGTTTCAGAGAAATCATACTCCATGGTAAGTTGTTCTTGTAGAATGTTGAACGACTACCCCTAACTAAAATCTATCCACTCAACAAAAAGTATTTCACACCACAGACTCATCTTGGTCAGGATCGATTTGAAATCTATCATGGTTTCAGAGAAATCATAGTCCATGGTAAGTTGTTCTTGTAGAATGTTGAACGACTATCCCAACTAAAATCTATCCACTCAACAAAAATTATTTCAGAGAAATCATACTCCATGGTAAGTTGTTCTTGTAGAATGTTGAACGACTACCCCAACTAAAATCTATCCACTCAACAAAAATTATTTCACACCACAGACTCATCTTGGTCAGGATCGATTTGAGATCTATCATGGTTTCAGAGAAATCATACTCCATGGTTCGTTGTTCTTGTAGAATGTTGAACGACTATCCCAACTAAAATCTATCCACTCAACAAACATTATTTCACACCACAGGCTCATCTTGGTCAGGATCGATTTGAAATCTATCATGGCTTCAGACAAATCATACTCCATGGTTCGTTGTTCTTGTAGAATGTTGAGCGACTATCCCAACTAAAATCTATCCACTCAACAAAAATTATTTCACACCACAGACTCATCTTGGTCAGGATCGATTTGAAATCTATCATGGCTTCAGAGAAATCATACTCCATGGTTCGTTGTTCTTGTAGAATGTTGAACGACTATCCCAACTAAAATCTATCCACTCAACAAACATTATTTCACACCACAGACTCATCTTGGTCAGGATCGATTTGAAATCTATCATGGTTTCAGAGAAATCATACTAAATGGTAAGTTGTAATTGTAGAATGTTGAACGACTACCCCAACTAAAATCTATCCACTCAACAAAAATTATTTCACACCACAGACTCATCTTGGTCAGGATCGATTTGAAATCTATCATGGTTTCAGAGAAATCATACTCCATGGTTCGTTGTTCTTGTAGAATGTTGAACGACTATCCCAACTAAAATCTATCCACTCAACAAAAATTATTTCACACCACAGACTCATCTTGGTCATAATCGATTTGAAATCTATCATGGTTTCAGAGAAATCATAGTCCATGGTAAGTTGTTCTTGTAGAATGTTGAACGACTACCCCTAACTAAAATCTATCCACTCAACAAAAAGTATTTCACACCACAGACTCATCTTGGTCAGGATCGATTTGAAATCTATCATGGTTTCAGAGAAATCATAGTCCATGGTAAGTTGATACTGTAGAATGTTGAACGACTATCCCAACTAAAATCTATCCACTCAACAAAAATTATTTCAGAGAAATCATACTCCATGGTAAGTTGTTCTTGTAGAATGTTGAACGACTACCCCAACTAAAATCTATCCACTCAACAAAAATTATTTCACACCACAGATTCATCTTGGTCAGGATCGATTTGAGATCTATCATGGTTTCAGAGAAATCATACTCCATGGTTCGTTGTTCTTGTAGAATGTTGAACGACTATCCCAACTAAAATCTATCCACTCAACAAAAATTATTTCACACCACAGACTCATCTTGGTCAGGATCGATTTGAAATCTATCATGGTTTCAGAGAAATCATACTCCATGGTTCGTTGTTCTTGTAGAATGTTGAGCGACTATCCCAACTAAAATCTATCCACTCAACAAAAATTATTTCACACCACAGACTCATCTTGTTCAGGATCGATTTGAAATCTATCATGGTTTCAGAGAAATCATACTCCATGGTTCGTTGTTCTTGTAGAATGTTGAACGACTATCCCAACTAAAATCTATCCACTCAACAAACATTATTTCACACCACAGACTCATCTTGGTCAGGATCGATTTGAGATCTATCATGGTTTCAGAGAAATCATACTCCATGGTAAGTTGTTCTTGTAGAATGTTGAACGACTATCCCAACTAAAATCTATCCACTCAACAAAAATTATTTCACACCACAGACTCATCTTGGTCAGGATCGATTTGAAATCTATCATGGTTTCAGAGAAATCATACTCCATGGTTCGTTGTTCTTGTAGAATGTTGAACGACTATCCCAACTAAAATCTATCCACTCAACAAACATTATTTCAGACCACAGACTCATCTTGGTCAGGATCGATTTGAGATCTATCATGGTTTCAGAGAAATCATACTCCATGGTTCGTTGTTCTTGTAGAATGTTGAACGACTATCCCAACTAAAATCTATCCACTCAACAAAAATTATTTCAGGGAAATCATACTCCATGGTAAGTTGTGCTTGTAGAATGTTGAACGACTACCCCAACTAAAATCTATCCACTCAACAAAAATTATTTCACACCACAGACTCATCTTGGTCAGGATCGAATTGAAATCTATCATGGTTTCCGAGAAATCATACTCCATGGTTCGTTGTTCTTGTAGAATGTTGAACGACTATCCCAACTAAAATCTATCCACTCAACAAACATTATTTCACACCACAGACTCATCTTGGTCAGGATCGATTTGAGGTCTATCATGGTTTCAGAGAAATCATACTCCATGGTTCGTTGTTCTTGTAGAATGTTGAACGACTATCCCAACTAAAATCTATCCACTCAACAAACATTATTTCACACCACAGACTCATCTTGGTCAGGATCGATTTGAGATCTTTCATGGTTTCAGAGAAATCATACTCCATGGTAAGTTGTTCTTATAGAATGTTGAACGACTACCCCAACTAAAATCTATCCACTCAACAAAAATTATTTCACACCACAGACTCGTCTTGGTCAGGATCGATTTGAAATCTATCATGGTTTCAGAGAAATCATACTCCATGGTAAGTTGTTCTTGTAGAATGTTGAACGACTACCCCTAACTAAAATCTATCCACTCAACAAAAAGTATTTCACACCACAGACTCATCTTGGTCAGGATCGATTTGAAATCTATCATGGTTTCAGAGAAATCATAGTCCATGGTAAGTTGTTCTTGTAGAATGTTGAACGACTATCCCAACTAAAATCTATCCACTCAACAAAAATTATTTCAGAGAAATCATACTCCATGGTAAGTTGTTCTTGTAGAATGTTGAACGACTACCCCAACTAAAATCTATCCACTCAACAAAAATTATTTCACACCACAGATTCATCTTGGTCAGGATCGATTTGAGATCTATCATGGCTTCAGAGAAATCATACTCCGTGTTTCGTTGTTCTTGTAGAATGTTGAGCGACTATCCCAACTAAAATCTATTTACTCAACAAAAATTATTTCACACCACAGACTCATCTTGGTCAGGATCGATTTGAAATCTATCATGGTTTCAGAGAAATCATACTCCATGGTTCGTTGTTCTTGTAGAATGTTGAACGACTATCCCAACTAAAATCTATCCACTCAACAAACATTATTTCACACCACAGACTCATCTTGGTCAGGATCGATTTGAGATCTATCATGGTTTCAGAGAAATCATACTCCATGGTTCGTTGTTCTTGTAGAATGTTGAACGACTATCCCAACTAAAATCTATCCACTCAACAAACATTATTTCACACCACAGACTCATCTTGGTCAGGATCGATTTGAAATCTATCATGGCTTCAGAGAAATCATACTCCATGGTTCGTTGTTCTTGTAGAATGTTGAGCGACTATCCCAACTAAAATCTATCCACTCAACAAAAATTATTTCACACCACAGACTCATCTTGGTCAGGATCGATTTGAAATCTATTATGGCTTCAGAGAAATCATACTCCATGGTAAGTTGTTCTTGTAGAATGTTGAACGACTACCCCAACTAAAATCTATCCACTCAACAAAAATTATTTCACACCACAGACTCATCTTGGTCAGGATCGATTTGAAATCTATCATGGTTTCAGAGAAATCATACTCCATGGTTCGTTGTTCTTGTAGAATGTTGAACGACTATCCCAACTAAAATCTATCCACTCAACAAAAATTATTTCACACCACAGACTCATCTTGGTCATAATCGATTTGAAATCTATCATGGTTTCAGAGAAATCATAGTCCATGGTAAGTTGTTCTTGTAGAATGTTGAACGACTACCCCTAACAAAAATCTATCCACTCAACAAAAAGTATTTCACACCACAGACTCATCTTGGTCAGGATCGATTTGAAATCTATCATGGTTTCAGAGAAATCATAGTCCATGGTAAGTTGTTCTTGTAGAATGTTGAACGACTATCCCAACTAAAATCTATCCACTCAACAAAAATTATTTCAGAGAAGTCATACTCCATGGTTCGTTGTTCTTGTAGAATGTTGAACGACTACCCCAACTAAAATCTATCCACTCAACAAAAATTATTTCACACCACAGACTCATCTTGGTCAGGATCGATTTGAAATCTATCATGGCTTCAGAGAAATCATACTCAATGGTTCGTTGTTCTTGTAGAATGTTGAACGACTATCCCAACTAAAATCTATCCACTCAACAAAAATTATTTCACACCACAGACTCATCTTGGTCAGGATCGATTTGAAATCTATCATGGCTTCAGAGAAATCATACTCCATGTTTCGTTGTTCTTGTAGAATGTTGAGCGACTATCCCAACTAAAATCTATCCACTCAACAAAAATTATTTCACACCACAGACTCATATTGGTCAGGATCGATTTGAAATCTATCATGGTTTCAGAGAAATCATACTCCGTGGTTCGTTGTTCTTGTAGAATGTAGAACGACTATCCCAACTAAAATCTATCCACACAACAAAAATTATTTCAGAGAAATCATAGTCCATGGTAAGTTGTTCTTGTAGAATGTTGAACGACTACCCCAACTAAAATCTATCCACTCAACAAAAATTATTTCACACCACAAACTCATTATGGTCAGGATCGATTTGAAATCTATCATGGTTTCAGAGAAATCATACTCCATGGTAAGTTGTTCTTGTAGAATGTTGAACGCCTACCCCAACTAAAATCTATCCACTCAACAAAAATTATTTCAGAGAAATCATACTCCATGGTAAGATGTTCTTGTAGAATGTTGAACGACTATCCCAACTAAAATCTATCCACTCAACAAAAATTATTTCAGAGAAATCATACTCCATGGTAAGTTGTTCTTGTAGAATGTTGAACGACTACCCCAACTAAAATCTATCCACTCAACAAAAATTATTTCACACCACAGACTCATCTTGGTCAGGATCGATTTGAAATCTATCATGGTTTCAGAGAAATCATACTCCATGGTTCGTTGTTCTTGTAGAATGTTGAACGACTACCCCAACTAAAATCTATCCACTCAACAAAAATTATTTCACACCACAGACTCATCTTGGTCAGGATCGATTTGAAATCTATCATGGTTTCAGAGAAATCATACTCCATGGTTCGTTGTTCTTGTAAAATGTTGAACGACTACCCCAACTAAAATCTATCCACTCAACAAAAATTATTTCAGAGAAATCATACTCCATGGTAAGTTGTTCTTATAGAATGTTGAACGACTATCCCAACTAAAATCTATCCACTCAACAAAAATTATTTCATAGAAATCATACTCCATGGTAAGCTGTTCTTGTAGAATGTTGAACGACTACCCCAACTAAAATCTATCCACTCAATAAAAATTATTTCACACCACAGACTCATCTTGGTCAGGATCGATTTGAAATCTATCATGGTTTCCGAGAAATCATACTTCATGATTCGTTGTTCTTGTAGAATGTTGAACGACTATCCCAACTAAAATCTATCCACTCAACAAAAATTATTTCAGAGAAATCATACTCCATGGTAAGTTGTTCTTGTAGAATGTTGAACGACTACCCCAACTAAAATCTATCCACTCAACAAAAATTATTTCACACCACAGACTCATCTTGGTCAGGATCGATTTGAAATCTATCATGGTTTCCGAGAAATCATACTCCATGATTCGTTGTTCTTGTAGAATGTTGAACGACTATCCCAACTAAAATCTATCCACTCAACAAAAATTATTTCAGAGAAATCATACTCCATGGTAAGTTGTTCTTGTAGAATGTTGAACGACTACCCCAACTAAAATCTATCCACTCAACAAAAATTATTTCACACCACAGACTCATCTTGGTCAGGATCGATTTGAAATCTATCATGGTTTCAGAGAAATCATACTCCATGGTAAGTTGTTCTTGTAGAATGTTGAACGACTATCCCAACTAAAATCTATCCACTCAACAAAAATTATTTCACACCACAGACTCATCTTGGTCAGGATCGATTTGAAATCTATCATGGTTTCAGAGAAATCATAGTCCATGGTAAGTTGTTCTTGTAGAATGTTGAACGACTATCCCAACTAAAATCTATCCACTCAACAAAAATTATTTCACACCACAGACTCATCTTGGTCAGGATCGATTTGAAATCTATCATGGTTTCCGAGAAATCATACTCCATGATTCGTTGTTCTTGTAGAATGTTGAACGACTATCCCAACTAAAATCTATCCACTCAACAAAAATTATTTCATAGAAATCATACTCCATGGTAAGCTGTTCTTGTAGAATGTTGAACGACTACCCCAACTAAAATCTATCCACTCAATAAAAATTATTTCACACCACAGACTCATCTTGGTCAGGATCGATTTGAAATCTATCATGGTTTCAGAGAAATTATACTCCATGGTTCGTTGTTCTTGTAGAATGTTGAACGACTACCCCAACTAAAATCTATCCACTCAACAAAAATTATTTCACACCACAGACTCATCTTGGTCAGGATCGATTTGAAATCTATCATGGTTTCAGAGAAATCATACTCCATGGTTCGTTGTTCTTGTAAAATGTTGAACGACTACCCCAACTAAAATCTATCCACTCAACAAAAATTATTTCAGAGAAATCATACTCCATGGTAAGTTGTTCTTATAGAATGTTGAACGACTATCCCAACTAAAATCTATCCACTCAACAAAAATTATTTCATAGAAATCATACTCCATGGTAAGCTGTTCTTGTAGAATGTTGAACGACTACCCCAACTAAAATCTATCCACTCAATAAAAATTATTTCACACCACAGACTCATCTTGGTCAGGATCGATTTGAAATCTATCATGGTTTCCGAGAAATCATACTCCATGATTCGTTGTTCTTGTAGAATGTTGAACGACTATCCCAACTAAAATCTATCCACTCAACAAAAATTATTTCAGAGAAATCATACTCCATGGTAAGTTGTTCTTGTAGAATGTTGAACGACTACCCCAACTAAAATCTATCCACTCAACAAAAATTATTTCACACCACAGACTCATCTTGGTCAGGATCGATTTGAAATCTATCATGGTTTCCGAGAAATCATACTCCATGATTCGTTGTTCTTGTAGAATGTTGAACGACTATCCCAACTAAAATCTATCTACTCAACAAAAATTATTTCATAGAAATCATACTCCATGGTAAGCTGTTCTTGTAGAATGTTGAACGACTACCCCAACTAAAATCTATCCACTCAATAAAAATTATTTCACACCACAGACTCATCTTGGTCAGGATCGATTTGAAATCTATCATGGTTTCAGAGAAATTATACTCCATGGTTCGTTGTTCTTGTAGAATGTTGAACGACTATCCCAACTAAAATCTATCCACTCAACAAAAATTATTTCAGAGAAATCATACTCCATGGTAAGTTGTTCTTGTAGAATGTTGAACGACTACCCCAACTAAAATCTATCCACTCAACAAAAATTATTTCACACCACAGACTCATCTTGGTCAGGATCGATTTGAAATCTATCATGGTTTCCGAGAAATCATACTCCATGATTCGTTGTTCTTGTAGAATGTTGAACGACTATCCCAACTAAAATCTATCCACTCAACAAAAATTATTTCAGAGAAATCATACTCCATGGTAAGTTGTTCTTGTAGAATGTTGAACGACTACCCCAACTAAAATCTATCCACTCAACAAAATTATTTCACAACCACAGACTCATCTTGGTCAGGATCGATTTGAAATCTATCATGGTTTCAGAGAAATCATACTCCATGATTCGTTGTTCTTGTAGAATGTTGAACGACTATCCCAACTAAAATCTATCCACTCAACAAAAATTATTTCACACCACAGACTCATCTTGGTCAGGATCGATTTGAAATCTATCATGGTTTCAGAGAAATCATACTCCATGGTAAGTTGTTCTTGTAGAATGTTGAACGACTATCCCAACTAAAATCTATCCACTCAACAAAAATTATTTCAGGGAAATCATACTCCATGGTAAGTTGTGCTTGTAGAATGTTGAACGACTACCCCAACTCAAATCTATCCACTCAACAAAAATTATTTCACACCACAGACTCATCTTGGTCAGGATCGATTTGAAATCTATCATGGTTTCAGAGAAATCATACTCCATGGTAAGTTGTTCTTGTAGAATGTTGAACGACTACCCCAACTAAAATCTATCCACTCAACAAAAATTATTTCACACCACAGACTCATCTGGGTCAGGATCGATTTGAAATCTATCATGGTTTCAGAGAAATCATACTCCATGGTAAGTTGTTCTTGTAGAATGTTGAACGACTACCCCAACTAAAATCTATCCACTCAACAAAAATTATTTCACACCACAGACTCATCTTGGTCAGGATCGATTTGAAATCTATCATGGTTTCAGAGAAATCATACTCCATGGTAAGTTGTTCTTGTAGAATGTCGAACGACTATCCCGACTAAAATCTATCCACTCAACAAAAATTATTTCACACCACAGACTCATCTTGGTCAGGATCGATTTGAAATCTATCATGGTTTCAGAGAAATCATACTCCGTGGTTCGTTGTTCTTGTAAAATGTTGAACGACTATCCCAACTAAAATCTATCCACTCAACAAAAATTATTTCACACCACAGACTCATCTTGGTCAGGATCGATTTGAAATCTATCATGGTTTCAGAGAAATCATACTCCATGGTTCGTTGTTCTTGTAGAATATTGAACGACTACCCCAACTAAAATCTATCCACTCAACAAAAATTATTTCACACCACAGACTCATCTTGGTCAGGATCGATTTGAAATCTATCATGGTTTCAGAGAAATCATACTCCATGGTAAGTTGTTCTTGTAGAATGTTGAACGACTACCCCAACTAAAATCTATCCACTCAACAAAAATTATTTCACACCACAGACTCATCTTGGTCAGGATCGATTTGAAATCTATCATGGTTTCAGAGAAATCATAGTCCATGGTAAGTTGTTCTTGTAGAATGTTGAACGACTATCCCAACTAAAATCTATCCACTCAACAAAAATTGTTTCAGAGAAATCATACTCCATGGTAAGATGTTCTTGTAGAATGTTGAACGACTATCCCAACTAAAATCTATCCACTCAACAAAAATTATTTCACACCACAGACTCATCTTGGTCAGGATCGATTTGAAATCTATCATGGTTTCAGAGAAATCATAGTCCATGGTAAGTTGTTCTTGTAGAATGTTGAACGACTACCCCAACTAAAATCTATCCACTCAACAAAAATTATTTCAGAGAAATCATACTCCATGGTAAGTTGTTCTTGTAGAATGTTGAACGACTATCCCAACTAAAATCTATCCACTCAACAAAAATTATTTCACACCACAGACTCATCTTGGTCAGGATCGATTTGAAATCTATCATGGTTTCAGAGAAATCATACTCCATGGTTCGCTGTTCTTGTAAAATGTTGAACGACTATCCCAACTAAAATCTATCCACTCAACAAAAATTATTTCAGAGAAATCATACTCCATGGTTCGTTGTTCTTGTAGAATGTTGAACGACTATCCCAACTAAAATCTATCCACTCAACAAAAACTATTTCACACCACAGACTCATCTTGGTCAGGATCGATTTGAAATCTATCATGATTTCAGAGAAATCATACTCCATGGTAAGTTGTTCTTGTAGAATGTTGAACGACTACCCCTAACTAAAATCTATCCACTCAACAAAAATTATTTCAGAGAAATCATACTCCATGGTTCGTTGTTCTTGTAGAATGTTGAACGACTACCCCAACTAAAATCTATCCATTCAACAAAAATTATTTCAGAGAAATCATACTCCATGGTTCGTTGTTCTTGTAGAATGTTGAACGACTACCCCAACTAAAATCTATCCACTCAACAAAAATTATTTCACACCACAGACTCATCTTGGTCAGGATCGATTTGAAATCTATCATGGTTTCAGAGAAATCATACTCCATGGTTCGTTGTTCTTGTAGAATGTTGAACGACTATCCCAACTAAAATCTATCCACTCAACATAAATTATTTCACACCACAGACTCATCTTGGTCAGGATCGATTTGAAATCTATCATGGTTCCAGAGAAATCATACTCCATGGTTCGTTGTTCTTGTAAAATGTTGAACGACTATCCCAACTAAAATCTATCCACTCAACAAAAATTATTTCAGAGAAATCATACTCCAAGATTCGTTGTTCTTGTAGAATGTTGAATGACTACCCCAACTAAAATCTATCCACTCAACAAAAATTATTTCAGAGAAATCATACTCCATGTTAAGTTGTTCTTGTAGAATGTTGAACGACTACCCCAACTAAAATCTATCCACTCAACAAAAATTATTTCACACCACAGACTCATCTTGGTCAGGATCGATTTGAAATCTATCATGGTTTCAGAGAAATCATACTCCATGGTTCGTTGTTCTTGTAGAATGTTGAACGACTATCCCAACTAAAATCTGTCCACTCAACAAAAATTATTTCACAACACAGACTCATCTTGGTCAGGATCGATTTGAAATCTATCATGGTTTCGGAGAAATCATACTCCATGGTTCGTTGTTCTTGTAGAATGTTGAACGACTATCCCAACTAAAATCTATCCACTCAACAAAAATTATTTCAGAGAAATCATACTCCATGGTAAGTTGTTCTTGTAGAATGTTGAACGACTACCCCAATTAAAATCTATCCACTCAACAAAATTATTTCACAACCACAGACTCATCTTGGTCAGGATCGATTTGAAATCTATCATGGTTTCAGAGAAATCATACTCCGTGATTCGTTGTTCTTGTAGAATGTTGAACGACTATCCCAACTAAAATCTATCCACTCAACAAAAATTATTTCACACCACAGACTCATCTTGGTCAGGATCGATTTGAAATCTATCATGGTTTCAGAGAAATCATACTCCATGGTAAGTTGTTCTTGTAGAATGTTGAACGACTACCCCAACTAAAATCTATCCACTCAACAAAAATTATTTCACACCACAGACTCATCTTGGTCAGGATCGATTTGAAATCTATCATGGTTTCAGAGAAATCATAATCCATTTTAAGTTGTTCTTGTAGATTGTTGAACGACTACCCCAACTAAAATCTATCCACTCAACAAAAATTATTTCACACCACAGACTCATCTTGGTCAGGATCGATTTGAAATCTATCATGGTTTCAGAGAAATCATACTCCATGGTTCGTTGTTCTTGTAGAATGTTGAACAACTACCCCAACTAAAATCTATCCACTCAACAAAAATTATTTCACACCACAGACTCATCTTGGTCAGGATCGATTTGAAATCTATCATGGTTTCAGAGAAATCATACTCCATGGTAAGTTGTTCTTGTAGAATGTTGAACGACTACCCCTAACTAAAATCTATCCACTCAACAAAAATTATTTCAGAGAAATCATACTCCATGGTTCGTTGTTCTTGTAGAATGTAGAACGACTATCGCAACTAAAATCTATCCACTCAACAAAAATTATTTCAGAGAAATCATACTCCATGGTAAGTTGTTCTTGTAGAATGTTGAACGACTACCCCAACTAAAATCTATCCACTCAACAAAAATTATTTCACACCACAGACTCATCTTGGTCAGGATCGATTTGAAATCTATCATGGTTTCAGAGAAATCATACTCCATGGTAAGTTGTTCTTGTAGAATGTTGAACGACTATCCCAACTAAAATCTATCCACTCAACAAAAATTATTTCACACCACAGACTCATCTTGGTCAGGATCGATTTGAAATCTATCATGGTTTCAGAGAAATCATACTCCATGGTTCGTTGTTCTTGTAGAATGTTGAACGACTATCCCAACTAAAATCTATCCACTCAACAAAAATTATTTCAGAGAAATCATACTCCATGGTTCGTTGTTCTTGTAGAATGTTGAACGATTACCCCAACTAAAATCTATCCACTCAACAAAAATTATTTCACACCACAGACTCATCTTGGTCAGGATCGATTTGAAATCTATCATGGTTTCAGAGAAATCATACTCCGTGGTTCGTTGTTCTTGTAAAATATTGAACGACTATCCCAACTAAAATCTATCCACTCAACAAAAATTATTTCACACCACAGACTCATCTTGGTCAGGATCGATTTGAAATCTCTCATGGTTTCAGAGAAATCATACTCCATGGTTCGTTGTTCTTGTAGAATGTTGAGCGACTACCCCAACTAAAATCTATCCACTCAACAAAAATTATTTCACAAAACAGACTCATCTTGGTCAGGATCGATTTGAAATCTATCATGGTTTCAGAGAAATCATACTCCATGGTAAGTTGTTCTTGCAGAATGTTGAACGACTAGTCCAACTAAAATCTATCCACTCAACAAAAATTATTTCACACCACAGACTCATCTTGGTCAGGATCGATTTGAAATCTATCATGGTTTCAGAGAAATCATACTCCATGGTTCGTTGTTCTTGTAGAATGTTGAACGACTATCCCAACTAAAATCTATCCACTCAACAAAAATTATTTCACACCACAGACTCATCTTGGTCAGGATCGATTTGAAATCTATCATGGTTCCAGAGAAATCATACTCCATGGTTCGTTGTTCTTGTAAAATGTTGAACGACTATCCCAACTAAAATCTATCCACTCAACAAAAATTATTTCAGAGAAATCATACTCCAAGGTTCGTTGTTCTTGTAGAATGTTGAATGACTACCCCAACTAAAATCTATCCACTCAACAAAAATTATTTCAGAGAAATCATACTCCATGTTAAGTTGTTCTTGTAGAATGTTGAACGACTACCCCAACTAAAATCTATCCACTCAACAAAAATTATTTCAGAGAAATCATACTCCATGGTAAGTTGTTCTTGTAGAATGTTGAACGACTACCCCAACTAAAATCTATCCACTCAACAAAAATTATTTCAGAGAAATCATACTCCATGGTTCGTTGTTCTTGTAGAATGTTGAACGACTACCCCAACTAAAATCTATCCACTCAACAAAAATTATTTCACACCACAGACTCATCTTGGTCAGGATCGATTTGAAATCTATCATGGTTTCAGAGAAATCGTACTCCATGGTTCGTTGTTCTTGTAGAATGTTGAACGACTATCCCAACTAAAATCTATCCACTCAACAAAAATTATTTCAGAGAAATCATACTCCATGGTTCGTTGTTCTTGTAGAATGTTGAACGACTACCCCAACTAAAATCTATCCACTCAACAAAAATTATTTCAGAGAAATCATACTCTATGGTAAGTTGTTCTTGTAGAATGTTGAACGACTACCCCAACTAAAATTTATCCACTCAACAAAAATTATTTCACACCACAGACTCATCTTGGTCAGGATCGATTTGAAATCTATCATGGTTTCAGAGAAATCATAGTAAATGGTAAGTTGTTCTTGTAGAATGTTGAACGACTACCCCTAACTAAAATCTATCCACTCAACAAAAATTATTTCACACCACAGACTCATCTTGGTCATAATCGATTTGAAATCTCTCATGGTTTCAGAGAAATCATACTCCATGGTTCGTTGTTCTTGTAAAATATTGAACGACTATCCCAACTAAAATCTATCCACTCAACAAAAATTATTTCACACCACAGACTCATCTTGGTCAGGATCGATTTGAAATCTCTCATGGTTTCAGAGAAATCATACTCCATGGTTCGTTGTTCTTGTAGAATGTTGAGCGACTACCCCAACTAAAATCTATCCACTCAACAAAAATTATTTCACAAAACAGACTCATCTTGGTCAGGATCGATTTGAAATCTATCATGGTTTCAGAGAAATCATACTCCATGGTAAGTTGTTCTTGCAGAATGTTGAACGACTAGTCCAACTAAAATCTATCCACTCAACAAAAATTATTTCACACCACAGACTCATCTTGGTCAGGATCGATTTGAAATCTATCATGGTTTCAGAGAAATCATACTCCATGGTTCGTTGTTCTTGTAGAATGTTGAACGACTATCCCAACTAAAATCTATCCACTCAACAAAAATTATTTCACACCACAGACTCATCTTGGTCAGGATCGATTTGAAATCTATCATGGTTCCAGAGAAATCATACTCCATGGTTCGTTGTTCTTGTAAAATGTTGAACGACTATCCCAACTAAAATCTATCCACTCAACAAAAATTATTTCAGAGAAATCATACTCCAAGGTTCGTTGTTCTTGTAGAATGTTGAATGACTACCCCAACTAAAATCTATCCACTCAACAAAAATTATTTCAGAGAAATCATACTCCATGTTAAGTTGTTCTTGTAGAATGTTGAACGACTACCCCAACTAAAATCTATCCACTCAACAAAAATTATTTCAGAGAAATCATACTCCATGGTAAGTTGTTCTTGTAGAATGTTGAACGACTACCCCAACTAAAATCTATCCACTCAACAAAAATTATTTCAGAGAAATCATACTCCATGGTTCGTTGTTCTTGTAGAATGTTGAACGACTACCCCAACTAAAATCTATCCACTCAACAAAAATTATTTCACACCACAGACTCATCTTGGTCAGGATCGATTTGAAATCTATCATGGTTTCAGAGAAATCGTACTCCATGGTTCGTTGTTCTTGTAGAATGTTGAACGACTATCCCAACTAAAATCTATCCACTCAACAAAAATTATTTCAGAGAAATCATACTCCATGGTTCGTTGTTCTTGTAGAATGTTGAACGACTACCCCAACTAAAATCTATCCACTCAACAAAAATTATTTCAGAGAAATCATACTCTATGGTAAGTTGTTCTTGTAGAATGTTGAACGACTACCCCAACTAAAATTTATCCACTCAACAAAAATTATTTCACACCACAGACTCATCTTGGTCAGGATCGATTTGAAATCTATCATGGTTTCAGAGAAATCATAGTAAATGGTAAGTTGTTCTTGTAGAATGTTGAACGACTACCCCTAACTAAAATCTATCCACTCAACAAAAATTATTTCACACCACAGACTCATCTTGGTCATAATCGATTTGAAATCTATCATGGTTGCAGAGAAATCATACTCCATGGTTCGTTGTTCTTGTAGAATGTTGAACGACTACCCCTAACTAAAATCTATCCACCCAACAAAAATTATTTCACACCACAGACTCATCTTGGTCAGGATCGATTTGAAATCTATCATGGTTTCAGAGAAATCATAGTCAATGGTAAGTAGTTCTTGTAGAATGTTGAACGACTAAACCTAACTAAAATCTATCCACTCAACAAAAATTATTTCACACCACAGACTCATCTTGGTCAGGATCGATTTGAAATCTATCATGGTTTCAGAGAAATCATAGTCCGTGGTAAGTTGTTCTTGTAGAATTTTGAACGACTACCCCTAACTAAAATCTATCCACTCAACAAAAATTATTTCAGAGAAATCATACTCCATGGTTCGTTGTTCTTGTAGAATGTTGAACGACTACCCCAACTAAAATCTATCCACTCAACAAAAATTATTTCACACCACAGACTCATCTTGGTCAGGATCGATTTGAAATCTATCATGGTTGCAGAGAAAGCATACTCCATGGTTCGTTGTTCTTGTAGAATGTTGAACGACTACCCCAACTAAAATCTTTCCACTCAACAAAAATTATTTCACACCACAGACTCATTTTGGTCAGGATTGATTTGAAATCTATCATTGTTGCAGAGAAATCATACTCCATGTTTCGTTGTTCTTGTAGAATGTTGAACGACTATCCCAACTAAAATCTATCCACTCAACAAAAATTATTTCAGAGAAATCATACTCCATGGTTCGTTGTTCTTGTAGAATGTTGAACGACTATCCCAACTAAAATCTATCCACTCAACAAAAATTATTTCAGAGAAATCATACTCCATGGTTCGTTGTTCTTGTAGAATGTTGAACGACTACCCCAACTAAAATCTATTCACTCAGCAAAAATTATTTCACACCACAGACTCATCTTGGTCAGGATCGATTTGAAATCTATCATGGTTTCAGAGAAATCATAGTCCATGGTAAGTTGTTCTTGTAGAATGTTGAACGACTACCCCTAACTAAAGTCTATCCACTCAACAAAAATTATTTCACACCACAGACTCATCTTGGTCAGGATCGATTTGAAATCTATCATGGTTTCAGAGCAATCATACTCCATGGTTCGTTGTTCTTGTAGAATGTTGAACGACTACTCCAACTAAAATCTATCCACTCAACAAAAATTATTTCAGAGAAATCATACTCCATGGTTCGTTGTTCTTGTAGAATGTTGAACGACTATCCCAACTAAAATCTATCCACTCAACAAAAATTATTTCAGAGAAATCATACTGTATGGTAAGTTGTTCTTGTAGAATGTTGAACGACTATCCCAACTAAAATCTATCCACTCAACAAAAATTATTTCAGAGAAATCATACTGTATGGTAAGTTGTTCTTGTAGAATGTTGAACGACTATCCCAACTAAAATCCATCCACTCAACAAAAATTATTTCAGAGAAATCATACTCCATGGTAAGTTATTCTTGTAGAATGTTGAACGACTACCCCAACTAAAATCTATCCACTCAACAAAAATTATTTCAGAGAAATCATACTCCATGGTAAGTTGTTCTTGTAGAATGTTGAACGACTATCCCAACTAAAATCTATCCACTCAACAAAAATTATTTCACGCCACAGACTCATCTTGGTCAGGATCGATTTGAAATCTATCATGGTTTCAGAGAAATCATACTCCATGGTAAGTTGTTCTTGTAGAATGTTGAACGACTACCCCAACTAAAATCTATCCACTCAACAAAAATTATTTCAGAGAAATCATACTCCATGGTAAGTTGTTCTTGTAGAATGTTCAACGACTATCCCAACTAAAATCTATCCACTCAACAATAATTATTTCAGAGAAATCATACTCCATGGTAAGTTGTTCTTGTAGAATGTTGAACGACTACCCCAGCTAAACTCTATCCACTCATCAAAAATTATTTCAGAGAAATCATACTCCATGGTAAGTTGTTCTTGTAGAATGTTGAACGACTATCCCAACTAAAATCTATCCACTCAACAAAAATTATTTCAGAGAAATCATACTCCATGGTTCGTTGTTCTTGTAAAATGTTGAACGACTACCCCTAACTAAAATCTATCCACCCAACAAAAATTATTTCACACCACAGACTCATCTTGGTCAGGATCGATTTGAAATCTATCATTTTTTCAGAGAAATCATACTCCATGGTTCGTTGTTCTTGTAGAATGTTGAACGACTACCCCAACTAAAATCTATCCACTCAACAAAAATTATTTCACACCACACACTCATCTTGGTCAGGATCGATTTGAAATCTATCATGGTTTCAGAGAAATCATACTCCATGGTTCGTTGTTCTTGTAGAATGTTGATCGACTACCCCAACTAAAATCTATCCACTCAACAAAAATTATTTCACACCACAGACTCATCTTGGTCAGGATCGATTTGAAATCTATCATGGTTTCAGAGAAATCATACTCCATGGTTCGTTGTTCTTGTAGAATGTTGAACGACTATCCCAATTAAAATCTATCCACTCAACAAAAATTATTTCAGAGAAATCATACTCCATGGTTCGTTGTTCTTGTAGAATGTTGAACGACTATCCCAACTAAAATCTATCCACTCAACAAAAATTATTTCAGAGATATTATACTCCATGGTTCGTTGTTCTTGTAAAATGTTGAACGACTACCCCAACTAAAACCTGTCCACTCAACAAAAATTATTTCACACCACAAACTCATCTTGGTCAGGATCGATTTGAAATCTATCATGGTTTCAGAGAAATCATACTCCATGGTTCGTTGTTCTTGTAGAATGTTGAACGACTACCCCAACTAAAATCTGTCCACTCAACAAAAATTATTTCACACCATAGACTCATTTTGTTCAGAATCGATTTGAAATCTATCATGGTTTCAGAGAAATCATACTCCATGGTAAGTTGTTCTTGTAGAATGTTGAACGACTACCCCAACTAAAATCTATCCACTCAACAAAAATTATTTCAGAGAAATCATACTCCATGGTTCGTTGTTCTTGTAGAATGTTGAACGACTATCCCAACTAAAATCTATCCACTCAACAAAAATTATTTCACACCACAGACTCATCTTGGTCAGGATCGATTTGAAATCTATCATGGTTTCAGAGAAATCATACTCCATGGTTCGTTGTTCTTGTAGAATGTTGAACGACTACCCCAACTAAAATCTATCCACTCAACAAAAATTATTTCAGACCACAGACTCATCTTGGTCAGGATCGATTTGAAATCTATCATGGTTTAAGAGAAATCATACTCCATGGTTCGTTGTTCTTGTAGAATGTTGAACGACTACCCCAACTAAAATCTATCCACTCAACAAAAATTATTTCACACCACAGACTCATCTTGGTCAGGATCGATTTGAAATCTATCATGGTTGCAGAGAAATCATACTCCATGGCTCGTTGTTCTTGTAGAATGTTGAACGACTATCCCAATTAAAATCTATCCACTCAACAAAAATTATTTCAGAGAAATCATTCGTTGTTCTTGTAAAATGTTGAACGACTACCCCAACTAAAATCTATCCACTCAACAAAAATTATTTCACACCACAGACTCATCTTGGTCAGGATCGATTTGAAATCTATCATGGTTGCAGAGAAATCATACTCCATGGCTCGTTGTTCTTGTAGAATGTTGAACGACTATCCCAACTAAAATCTATCCACTCAACAAAAATTATTTCAGAGAAATCATACTCCATGGTTCGTTGTTCTTGTAAAATGTTGAACGACTATGCCAACTAAAATCTATCCACTCAACAAAAAATATTTCAGAGAAATTATACTCCATGGATCGTTGTTCTTGTAAAATGTTGAACGACTACCCCAACTAAAATCTATCCACTCAACAAAAATTATTTCACACCACAGACTCATCTTGGTCAGGATCGATTTGAAATCTATCATGGTTTCAGAGAAATCATACTCCATGGTAAGTTGATCTTGTAAAATGTTGAACGACTATCCCAATTAAAATCTATCCACTCAACAAAAATTATTTCAGAGAAATCATACTCCATGGTTCGTTCTTCTTGTAGAATGTTGAACGACTATGCCAACTAAAATCTATCCACTCAACAAAAAATATTTCAGAGAAATTATACTCCATGGATCGTTGTTCTTGTAAAATGTTGAACGACTACCCCAACTAAAATCTATCCACTCAACAAAAATTATTTCACACCACAGACTCATCTTGGTCAGGATCGATTTGAAATCTATCATGGTTTAAGAGAAATCATACTCCATGGTTCGTTGTTCTTGTAGAATGTTGAACGACTACCCCAACTCAAATCTATCCACTCAACAAAAATTATTTCACACCACAGACTCATCTTGGTCAGGATCGATTTGAAATCTATCATGGTTTAAGAGAAATCATACTCCACGGTAAGTTGTTCTTGTAGAATGTTGAACGACTACCCCAACTAAAATCTATCCACTCAACAAAAATTATTTCACACCACAGACTCATCTTGGTCAGGATCGATTTGAAATCTATCATGGTTGCAGAGAAATCATACTCCATGGCTCGTTGGTCTTGTAGAATGTTGAACGACTATCCCAATTAAAATCTATCCACTCAACAAAAATTATTTCAGAGAAATCATACTCCATGGTTCGTTGTTCTTGTAGAATGTTGAACGACTATGCCAACTAAAATCTATCCACTCAACAAAAAATATTTCAGAGAAATTATACTCCATGGATCGTTGTTCTTGTAAAATGTTGAACGACTACCCCAACTAAAATCTATCCACTCAACAAAAATTATTTCACACCACAGACTCATCTTGGTCAGGATCGATTTGAAATCTATCATGGTTTAAGAGAAATCATACTCCACGGTAAGTTGTTCTTGTAGAATGTTGAACGACTACCCCAACTAAAATCTATCCACTCAACAAAAATTATTTCACACCACAGACTCATCTTGGTCAGGATCGATTTGAAATCTATCATGGTTGCAGAGAAATCATACTCCATGGCTCGTTGGTCTTGTAGAATGTTGAACGACTATCCCAATTAAAATCTATCCACTCAACAAAAATTATTTCAGAGAAATCATACTCCATGGTTCGTTGTTCTTGTAGAATGTTGAACGACTATGCCAACTAAAATCTATCCACTCAACAAAAAATATTTCAGAGAAATTATACTCCATGGATCGTTGTTCTTGTAAAATGTTGAACGACTACCCCAACTAAAATCTATCCACTCAACAAAAATTATTTCACACCACAGACTCATCTTGGTCAGGATCGATTTGAAATCTATCATGGTTTCAGAGAAATCATACTCCATGGTAAGTTGATCTTGTAAAATGTTGAACGACTATCCCAATTAAAATCTATCCACTCAACAAAAATTATTTCAGAGAAATCATACTCCATGGTTCGTTCTTCTTGTAGAATGTTGAACGACTATCCCAACTAAAATCTATCCACTCAACAAAAATTATTTCAGAGAAATCATACTCCATGGTAAGTTATTCTTGTAGAATGTTGAACGGCTACCCCAACTAAAATCTATCCACTCAACAAAAATTATTTCAGAGAAATCATACTCCATGGTAAGTTGTTCTTGTAGAATGTTGAACGACTATCCCAACTAAAATCTATCCACTCAACAAAAATTATTTCACGCCACAGACTCATCTTGGTCAAAATCGATTTGAAATCTATCATGGTTTCAGAGAAATCATACTCCATGGTAAGTTGTTCTTGTAGAATGTTGAACGACTACCCCAACTAAAATCTATCCACTCAACAAAAATTATTTCAGAGAAATCATACTCCATGGTAAGTTGTTCTTGTAGAATGTTGAACGACTATCCCAACTAAAATCTATCCACTCAACAAAAATTATTTCAGAGAAATCATACTCCATGGTAAGTTGTTCTTGTAGAATGTTGAACGACTACCCCAACTAAAATCTATCCACTCAACAAAAATTATTTCAGAGAAATCATACTCCATGGTAAGTTGTTCTTGTAGAATGTTGAACGACTATCCCAACTAAAATCTATCCACTCAACAAAAATTATTTCAGAGAAATCATACTCCATGGTAAGTTGTTGTTGTAGAATGTTGAACGACTACTCCAGCTAAACTCTCTCCACTCAACAAAAATTATTTCAGAGAAATCATACTCCATGGTAAGTTGTTCTTGTAGAATGTTGAACGACTATCCCAACTAAAATCTATCCACTCAACAAAAATTATTTCAGAGAAATCATACTCCATGGTTCGTTGTTCTTGTAAAATGTTGAACGACTACACCTAACTAAAATCTATCCACCCAACAAAAATTATTTCACACCACAGACTCATCTTGGTCAGGATCGATTTGAAATCTATCATGGTTTCAGAGAAATCATACTCCATGGTTCGTTGTTCTTGTAGAATGTTGAACGACTACCCCAACTAAAATCTATCCACTCAACAAAAATTATTTCACACCACACACTCATCTTGGTCAGGATCGATTTGAAATCTATCATGGTTTCAGAGAAATCATACTCCATGGTTCGTTGTTCTTGTAGAATGTTGAACGACTACCCCAACTAAAATCTATCCACTCAACAAAAATTATTTCACACCACAGACTCATCTTGGTCAGGATCGATTTGAAATCTATCATGGTTGCAGAGAAATCATACTCCATGGTTCGTTGTTCTTGTAGAATGTTGAACGACTATCCCAATTAAAATCTATCCACTCAATGAAAATTATTTCAGAGAAATTATACTCCATGGTTCGTTGTTCTTGTAGAATGTTGAACGACTATCCCAACTAAAATCTATCCACTCAACAAAAATTATTTCAGAGAAATTATACTATATGGTTCGTTGTTCTTGTAAAATGTTGAACGACTACCCCAACTAAAATCTGTCCACTCAACAAAAATTATTTCACACCACAAACTCATCTTGGTCAGGATCGATTTGAAATCTATCATGGTTTCAGAGAAATCATACTCCATGGTTCGTTGTTCTTGTAGAATGTTGAACGACTACCCCAACTAAAATCTATCCACTCAACAAAAATTATTTCACACCACAGACTCATTTTGTTCAGGATCGATTTGAAATCTATCATGGTTTCAGAGAAATCATACTCCATGGTAAGTTGTTCTTGTAGAATGTTGAACGACTACCCCAACTAAAATCTATCCACTCAACAAAAATTATTTCAGAGAAATCATACTCCATGGTTCGTTGTTCTTGTAGAATGTTGAACGACTATCCCAACTAAAATCTATCCACTCAACAAAAATTATTTCACACCACAGACTCATCTTGGTCAGGATCGATTTGAAATCTATCATGGTTTCAGAGAAATCATACTCCATGGTTCGTTGTTCTTGTAGAATGTTGAACGACTACCCCAACTAAAATCTATCCACTCAACAAAAATTATTTCACACCACAGACTCATCTTGGTCAGGATCGATTTGAAATCTATCATGGTTTCAGAGAAATCATACTCCATGGTTCGTTGTTCTTGTAGAATGTTGAACGACTACCCCAACTAAAATCTATCCACTCAACAAAAATTATTTCACACCACAGACTCATCTTGGTCAGGATCGATTTGAAATCTATCATGGTTTCAGAGAAATCATACTCCATGGTTCGTTGTTCTTGTAGAATGTTGAACGACTACCCCAACTAAAATCTATCCACTCAACAAAAATTATTTCACACCACAGACTCATCTTGGTCAGGATCGATTTGAAATCTATCATGGTTGCAGAGAAATCATACTCCATGGCTCGTTGTTCTTGTAGAATGTTGAACGACTATCCCAACTAAAATCTATCCACTCAACAAAAATTATTTCAGAGAAATCATACTCCATGGTTCGTTGTTCTTGTAAAATGTTGAACGACTACCCCAACTAAAATCTATCCACTCAACAAAAATTATTTCACACCACAGACTAATCTTGGTCATGATCGATTTGAAATCTATCATGGTTTAAGAGAAATCATACTCCATGGTTCGTTGTTCTTGTAGAATGTTGAACGACTACCCCAACTAAAATCTATCCACTCAACAAAAATTATTTCACACCACAGACTCATCTTGGTCAGGATCGATTTGAAATCTATCATGGTTGCAGAGAAATCATACTCCATGGCTCGTTGTTCTTGTAGAATGTTGAACGACTATCCCAATTAAAATCTATCCACTCAACAAAAATTATTTCAGAGAAATCATACTCCATGGTTCGTTTTTCTTGTAGAATGTTGAACGACTATCCCAACTAAAATCTATCCACTCAACAAAAATTATTTCAGAGAAATTATACTCCATGGTTCGTTGTTCTTGTAGAATGTTGAACGACTACCCCAACTAAAATCTATCCACTCAACAAAAATTATTTCACACCACAGACTCATCTTGGTCAGGATCGATTTGAAATCTATCATGGTTTCAGAGAAATCATACTCCATGGTTCGTTGTTCTTGTAGAATGTTGAACGACTACCCCTAACTAAAATCTATCCACTCAACAAAAATTATTTCACACCACAGACTTATCTTGGTCAGGATCGATTTGAAATCTATCATGGTTTCAGAGAAATCATACTCCATGGTAAGTTTTTCTTGTAGAATGTTGAACGACTACCCCAACTAAAATCTATCCACTCAACAAAAATTATTTCACACCACAGACTCATCTTGGTCAGGATCGATTTGAAATCTATCATGGTTTCAGAGAAATCATACTCCATGGTAAGTTGATCTTGTAGAATGTTGAACGACTACCCCTAACTAAAATCTATCCACTCAACACAAATTATTTCACACCACAGACTCATCTTGGTCATAATCGATTTGAAATCTATCATGGTTTCAGAGAAATCATACTCCATGGTAAGTTGTTCTTGTAGAATGTTGAACGACTACCCCAACTAAAATCTATCCACTCAACAAAAATTATTTCACACCACAGACTCATCTTGGTCAGGATCGATTTGAAATCTATCATGGTGTCAGAGAAATCATAGTCCAAGGTAAGTTGTTCTTGTAGAATGTTGAACGACTATCCCTAACTAAAATCTATCCACTCAACAAAAATTATTTCACACCACAGACTCATCTTGGTCAGGATCGATTTGAAATCTATCATGGTTTCAGAGAAATCATAGTCCATAGTAAGTTGTTCTTGTAGAATGTTGAACGACTACCAATAACTAAAATCTATCCACTCAACAAAAATTATTTCACACCACAGACTCATCTTGGTCAGGATCGATTTGAAATCTATCATGGTTTCAGAGAAATCATAGTCCATGGTAAGTTGTTCTTGTAGAATGTTGAACGACTACCCCTAACTAAAATCTATCCACCCAACAAAAATTATTTCACACCACAGACTCATCTTGGTCAGGATCGATTTGAAATCTATCATGGTTTCAGAGAAATCATAGTCAATGGTAAGTTGTTCTTGTAGAATGTTGAACGACTACCCCAACTAAAATCTATCCACTCAACAAAAATTATTTCACACCACAGACTCATCTTGGTCAGGATCGATTTGAAATCTATCATGGTTTCAGAGAAATCATAGTCCATGGTAAGTTGTTCTTGTAGAATGTTGAACGACTACCCCTAACTAAAATCTATCCACTCAACAAAAATTATTTCACACCAGAGACTCATCTTGGTCAGGATCGATTTGAAATCTATCATGGTTTCAGAGAAATCATAGTCCATGGTAAGTTGTTCTTGTAGAATGTTGAACGACTACCCCTAACTAAAATCTATTCACCCAACAAAAATTATTTCACACCACAGACTCATCTTGGTCAGGATCGATTTGAAATCTATCATGGTTTCAGAGAAATCATAGTCAATGGTAAGTTGTTCTTGTAGAATGTTGAACGACTACCCCTAACTAAAATCTATCCACTCAACAAAAATTATTTCACACCACAGACTCATCTTGGTCAGGATCGATTTGAAATCTATCATGGTTTCAGAGAAATCATAGTCCATGGTTCGTTGTTCTTGTAGAATGTTGAACGACTACCCCAACTAAAATCTATCCACTCAACAAAAATTATTTCACACCACAGACTCATCTTGGTCAGGATCGATTTGAAATTTATCATGGTTGCAGAGAAATCATACTCCATGGTTCGTTGTTCTTGTAGAATGTTGAACGACTACCCCAACTAAAATCTTTCCACTCAACAAAAATTATTTCACACTGCAGACTCATCTTGGTCAGGATCGATTTGAAATCTATCATGGTTGCAGAGAAATCATACTCCATGGTTCGTTGTTCTTGTAGAATGTTGAACGACTACCCCAACTAAAATCTATCCACTCAACAAAAATTATTTCACACCACAGACTCATCTTGGTCAGGATCGATTTGAAATCTATCATGGTTTCAGAGAAATCATAGTCCATGGTAAGTTGCTCTTGTAGAATGTTGAACGACAACCCCTAACTAAAATCTATCCACTCAACAAAAATTATTTCACACCACAGACTCATCTTGGTCAGGATCGATTTGAAATCTATCATGGTTTCAGAGAAATCATAGTCCATGGTAAGTTGTTCTTGTAGAATGTTGAACGACTACCCCTAACTAAAATCTATCCACTCAACAAAAATTATTTCACACCACAGACTCATCTTGGTCAGGATCGATTTGAAATCTATCATGGTTTCAGAGAAATCATACTCCATGGTTCGTTGTTCTTGTAGAATGTTGAACGACTATCCCAACTAAAATCTATCCACTCAACAAAAATTATTTCAGAGAAATCATACTCCATGGTTCGTTGTTCTTGTAGAATGTTGAACGACTACCCCAACTAAAATCTATCCACTCAACAAAAATTATTTCACACCACAGACTCATCTTGGTCAGGATCGATTTGAAATCTATCATGGTTTCAGCGAAATCATAGTCCATGGTAAATTGTTCTTGTAGAATGTTGAACGACTACCCCTAACTAAAATCTATCCACTCAACAAAAATTATTTCACACCACAGACTCATCTTGGTCAGGATCGATTTGAAATCTATCATGGTTTCAGAGAAATCATACTCCATGGTTCGTTGTTCTTGTAGAATGTTGAACGACTACCCCAACTAAAATCTATCCACTCAACAAAAATTATTTCACACCACAGACTCATCTTGGTCAGGATCGATTTGAAATCTATCATGGTTTCAGAGAAATCGTACTCCATGGTTCGTTGTTCTTGTAGAATGTTGAACGACTATCCCAACTAAAATCTATCCACTCAACAAAAATTATTTCACACCACAGACTCATCTTGGTCAGGATCGATTTGAAATCTATCATGGTTTCAGAGAAATCATACTCCATGGTAAGTTGTTCTTGTAGAATGTTGAACGACTATCCCAACTAAAATCTATCCACTCAACAAAAATTATTTCAGAGAAATCATACTCCATGGTAAGTTGTTCTTGTAGAATGTTGAACGACTATACCAACTAAAATCTATCCACTAAACAAAAATTATTTCAGAGAAATCATACTCCATGGTAAGTTGTTCTTGTAGAATGTTGAACGACTACCCCAACTAAAATCTATCCACTCAACAAAAATTATTTCAGAGAAATCATACTCCATGGTAAGTTGTTCTTGTAGAATGTTGAACGACTACCCCAACTAAAATCTATCCACTCAACAAAAATTATTTCACACCACAGACTCATCTTGGTCAGGATCGATTTGAAATCTATCATGGTTTCAGAGAAATCATACTCCATGGTAAGTTGTTCTTGTAGAATGTTGAACGACTACCCCAACTAAAATCTATCCACTCAACAAAAATTATTTCACACCACAGACTCATCTTGGTCAGGATCGATTTGAAATCTATCATTTTTTCAGAGAAATCATAGTCCATGGTAAGTTGTTCTTTTAGAATGTTGAACGACTATCCCAACTAAAATCTATCCACTCAACAAAAATTATTTCAGAGAAATCATACTCCATGGTAAGTTGTTCTTGTAGAATGTTGAACGACTACCCCAACTAAAATCTATCCACTCAACAAAAATTATTTCACACCACAGACTCATCTTGATCAGGATCGATTTGAAATCTATCATGGTTTCAGAGAAATCATACTCCATGGTAAGTTGTTCTTGTAGAATGTTGAACGACTACCCCAACTAAAATCTATCCACTCAACAAAAATTATTTCACACCACAGACTCATCTTGGTCAGGATCGATTTGAAATCTATCATTTTTTCAGAGAAATCATAGTCCATGGTAAGTTGTTCTTTTAGAATGTTGAACGACTATCCCAACTAAAATCTATCCACTCAACAAAAATTATTTTAGAGAAATCATACTCCATGGTTCGTTGTTCTTGTAGAATGTTGAACGACTACACCTAACTAAAATCTATCCACTCAACAAAAATTATTTCACACCACAGACTCATCTTGGTCAGGATCGATTTGAAATCTATCATGGTTTCAGAGAAATCATAGTCCATGGTTAGTTGTTCTTGTAGAATGTTGAACGACTACCCCAACTAAAATCTATCCACTCAACAAAAATTATTTCAGAGAAATCATACTCCATGGTTCGTTGTTCTTGTAGAATGTTGAACGACTACCCCAACTAAAATCTATCCACTCAACAAAAATTATTTCACACCACAGACTCATCTTGGTCAGGATCGATTTGAAATCTATCATGGTTTCAGAGAAATCATACTCCATGGTTCGTTGTTCTTGTAGAATGTTGAACGACTATCCCAACTAAAATCTATCCACTCAACAAAAATTATTTCAGAGAAATCATACTCCATGGTAAGTTGTTCTTGTAGAATGTTGAACGACTACCCCAACTAAAATCTATCCACTCAACAAAAATTATTTCACACCACAGACTCATCTTGGTCAGGATCGATTTGAAATCTATCATGGTTTCAGAGAAATCATACTCCATGGTAAGTTGTTCTTGTAGAATGTTGAACGACTACCCCAACTAAAATCTATCCACTTAACAAAAATTATTTCACACCACAGACTCATCTTGGTCAGAATCGATTTGAAATCTATCATGGTTTCAGAGAAAGCATACTCCATGGTAAGTTGTTCTTGTATAATGTTGAACGACTACCCCAACTAAAATCTATCCACTCAACAAAAATTTTTTCAGAGAAATCATACTCCATGGTAAGTTGTTCTTGTAGAATGTTGAACGACTACCCCAACTAAAATCTATCCACTCAACAAAAATTATTTCACACCACAGACTCATCTTGGTCAGGATCGATTTGAAATCTATCATGGTTTCAGAGAAAACATACTCCATGTTTCGTTGTTCTTGTAAAATGTTGAACGACTACCCCAACTAAAATCTATCCACTCAACAAAAATTATTTCACACCACAGACTCATCTTGGTCAGGATCGATTTGAAATCTATCATGGTTTCAGAGAAATCATAGTCCATGGTAAGTTGTTCTTTTAGAATGTTGAACGACTATCCCAACTAAAATCTATCCACTCAACAAAAATTATTTCAGAGAAATCATACTCCATGGTTCGTTGTTCTTGTAGAATGTTGAACGACTACACCTAACTAAAATCTATCCACTCAACAAAAATTATTTCACACCACAGACTCATCTTGTTCAGGATCGATTTGAAATCTATCATGGTTTCAGAGAAATCATAGTCCATGGTAAGTTGTTCTTGTAGAATGTTGAACGACTACCCCAACTAAAATCTATCCACTCAACAAAAATTATTTCAGAGAAATCATACTCCATGGTTCGTTGTTCTTGTAGAATGTTGAACGACTACCCCAACTAAAATCTATCCACTCAACAAAAATTATTTCACACCACAGACTCATCTTGGTCAGGATCGATTTGAAATCTATCATGGTTTCAGAGTAATCATACTCCATGTTTCGTTGTTCTTGTAAAATGTTGAACGACTACCCCAACTAAAATCTATCCACTCAACAAAAATTATTTCACACCACAGACTCAACTTGGTCAGGATCGATTTGAAATCTATCATGGTTTCAGAGAAATCATGCTCCATGTTTCGTTGTTCTTGTAAAATGTTGAACGACTACCCCAACTAAAATCTATCCACTCAACAAAAATTATTTCACACCACAGACTCATCTTGGTCAGGATCGATTTGAAATCTATCATGGATTCAGAGAAATCATACTCCATGGTTCGTTGTTCTTGTAGAATGTTGAACGACTACCCCAACTAAAATCTATCCACTCAACAAAAATTATTTCACACCACAGACTCATCTTGGTCAGGATCGATTTGAAATCTATCATGGTTTCAGAGAAATCATACTCCATGGTAAGTTGTTCTTGTAAAATGTTGAACGACTATCCCAACTAAAATCTATCCACTCAACAAAAATTAGTTCAGAGAAATCATACTCCATGGTTCGTTGTTCTTGTAGAATGTTGAACGACTACCCCAACTAAAATCTATCCACTCAACAAAAATTATTTCACACCACAGACTCATCTTGGTCAGGATCGATTTGAAATCTATCATGGTTGCAGAGAAATCATACTCCATGGTAAGTTGTTCTTGTAGAATGTTGAACGACTATCCCAACTAAAATCTATCCACTCAACAAAAATTATTTCAGAGAAATCATACTAAATGGTAAGTTGTTCTTGTAGAATGTTGAACGACTATCCCAACTAAAATCTATCTACTAAACAAAAATTATTTCAGAGAAATCATACTCTATGGTAAGTTGTTCTTGTAGAATGTTGAACGACTATCCCAACTAAAATCTATCCACTCAACAAAAATTATTTCACACCACAGACTCATCTTGGTCAGGATCGATTTGAAATCTATCATGGTTTCAGAGAAATCATAGTCCATGGTAAGTTGTTCTTGTAGAATGTTGAACGACTATCCGAACTAAAATCTATCCACTCAACAAAAATTATTTCAGAGAAATCATACTCCATGGTTCGTTGTTCTTGTAGAATGTTGAACGACTACCCCTAACTAAAATCTATTTACTCAACAAAAATTATTTCACACCACAGACTCATCTTGGTCAGGATCGATTTGAAATCTATCGTGGTTTCAGAGAAATCATACTCCATGATTCGTTGTTCTTGTAGAATGTTGAACGACTATACCAACTAAAATCTATCCACTCAACAAAAATAACAAAAATTATTTCAGAGAAATCATACTCCATGGTTCGTTGTTCTTGTAGAATGTTGAACGACTACCCCAACTAAAATCTATCCACTCAACAAAAATTATTTCAGAGAAATCATACTCCATGGTTCGTTGTTCTTGTAGAATGTTGAACGACTACCCCTAACTAAAATTTATCCACTCAACAAAAATTATTTCACACCACAGACTCATCTTGGTCAGGATCGATTTGAAATCTATCATGGTTTCAGAGAAATCATAGTCCATGGTAAGTTGTTCTTGTAGAATGTTGAACGACTACCCCAACTAAAATCTATCCACTCAACAAAAATTATTTCAGAGAAATCATACTCCATGGTTCGTTGTTCTTGTAGAATGTTGAACGACTACCCCAACTAAAATCTATCCACTCAACAAAAATTATTTCACACCACAGACTCATCTTGGTCAGGATCGATTTGAAATCTATCATGGTTGCAGAGAAATCATACTCCATGTTTCGTTGTTCTTGTAGAATGTTGAACGACTACCCCAACTAAAATCTATCCACTCAACAAAAATTATTTCACACCACAGACTCATCTTGGTCAGGATCGATTTGAAATCTATAATGGTTGCAGAGAAATCATACTCCATGGTTCGTTGTTCTTGTAGAATGTTGAACGACTACCCCAACTAAAATCTATCCACTCAACAAAAATTATTTCACACCACAGACTCATCTTGGTCAGGATCGATTTGAAATCTACCATGGTTTCAGAGAAATCATAGTCCATTTTAAGTTGTTCTTGTAGAATGTTGAACGACTATCCCAACTAAAATCTATCCACTCAACAAAAATTATTTCAGAGAAATCATACTCCATGGTTCGTTGTTCTTGTAGAATGTTGAACGACTACCCCAACTAAAATCTATCCACTCAACAAAAATTATTTCACAATACAGACTCATCTTGGTCAGGATCGATTTGAAATCTATCATGGTTGCAGAGAAATCATACTCCATGGTTCGTTGTTCTTGTAAAATGTTGAACGACTACCCCAACTAAAATCTATCCACTCAACAAAAATTATTTCACACCACAGACTCATCTTGGTCAGGATCGATTTGAAATCTTTCATGGTTTCAGAGAAATCATACTCCATGGTAAGTTGTTCTTGTAAAATGTTGAACGACTATCCCAACTAAAATCTATCCACTCAACAAAAATTATTTCACACCACAGACTCATCTTGGTCAGGATCGATTTGAAATCTATCATGGTTGCAGAGAAATCATACTCCATGGTTCGTTGTTCTTGTAGAATGTTGAACGACTACCCCTAACTAAAATCTATCCACTCAACAAAAATTATTTCACACCACAGACTCATCTTGGTCATAATCGATTTGAAATCTATCATGGTTTCAGAGAAATCATACTCCATGGTTCGTTGTTCTTGTAGAATGTTGAACGACTACCCCAACTAAAATTTATCCACTCAACAAAAATTATTTCACACCACAGACTCATCTTGGTCAGGATCGATTTGAAATCTATCATGGTTTCAGAGAAATCATACTCCATGGTAAGTTGTTCTTGTAAAATGTTGAACGACTATCCCAACTAAAATCTATCCACTCAACAAAAATTATTTCAGAGAAATCATACTCCATGGTTCGTTGTTCTTGTAGAATGTTGAACGACTACCCCAACTAAAATCTATCCACTCAACAAAAATTATTTCACACCACAGACTCATCTTGGTCAGGATCGATTTGAAATCTATCATGGTTTCAGAGAAATCATACTCCATGGTAAGTTGTTCTTGTAGAATGTTGAACGACTACCCCAACTAAAATCTATCCACTCAACAAAAATTATTTCAGAGAAATCATACTCCATGGTAAGTTGTTCTTGTAGAATGTTGAACGACTATCCCAACTAAAATCTATCCACTCAAGAAAAATTATTTCAGAGAAATCATACTCCATGGTAAGTTGTTCTTGTAGAATGTTGAACGACTACCCCAACTAAAATCTATCCACTCAACAAAAATTATTTCACACCACAGACTCATCTTGGTCAGGATCGATTTGAAATCTATCATGGTTTCAGAGAAATCATACTCCATGGTAAGTTGTTCTTGTAAAATGTTGAACGACTATCCCAACTAAAATCTATCCACTCAACAAAAATTATTTCACACCACAGATTCATCTTGGTCAGGATCGATTTGAAATCTATCATGGTTTCAGAGAAATCATACTCCATGGTTCGTTGTTCTTGTAGAATGTTGAACGACTATCCCAACTAAAATCTATCCACTCAACAAAAATTATTTCACACCACAGACTCATCTTGGTCAGGATCGATTTGAAATCTATCATGGTTTCAGAGAAATCATACTCCATGGTTCGTTGTTCTTGTAAAATGTTGAACGACTACCCCAACTAAAATCTATCCACTCAACAAAAATTATTTCAGAGAAATCATACTCCATGGTAAGTTGTTCTTGTAGAATGTTGAACGACTATCCCAACTAAAATCTATCCACTCAACAAAAATTATTTCAGAGAAATCATACTCCATGGTAAGTTGTTCTTGTAGAATGTTGAACGACTACCCCAACTAAAATCCATCCACTCAACAAAAATTATTTCACACCACAGACTCATCTTGGTCAGGATCGATTTGAAATCTATCATGGTTTCAGAGAAATCATACTCCATGGTAAGTTGTTCTTGTAAAATGTTGAACGACTACCCCAACTAAAATCTATCCACTCAACCAAAATTATTTCAGAGAAATCATACTCCATGGTAAGTTGTTCTTGTAGAATGTTGAACGACTATCCCAACTAAAATCTATCCACTCAACAAAAATTATTTCACACCACAGACTCATCTTGGTCAGGATCGATTTGAAATCTATCATGGTTGCAGAGAAATCATACTCCATGGTTCGTTGTTCTTGTAGAATGTTGAACGACTACCCCTAACTAAAATCTATCCACTCAACAAAAATTATTTCATACCACAGACTCATCTTGGTCAGGATCGATTTGAAATCTATCATGGTTTCAGAGAAATCATACTCCATGGTAAGTTGTTCTTGTAAAATGTTGAACGACTACCCCAACTAAAATCTATCCACTCAACCAAAATTATTTCAGAGAAATCATACTCCATGTTTCGTTGTTCTTGTAAAATGTTGAACGACTACCCCAACTAAAATCTATCCACTCAACAAAAATTATTTCACACCACAGACTCAACTTGGTCAGGATAGATTTGAAATCTATCATGGTTTCAGAGAAATCATACTCCATGTTTCGTTGTTCTTGTAAAATGTTGAACGACTACCCCAACTAAAATCTATCCACTCAACAAAAATTATTTCACACCACAGACTCATCTTGGTCAGGATCGATTTGAAATCTATCATGGTTTCAGAGAAATCATACTCCATGGTTCGTTGTTCTTGTAGAATGTTGAACGACTACCCCAACTAAAATCTATCCACTCAACAAAAATTATTTCACACCACAGACTCATCTTGGTCAGGATCGATTTGAAATCTATAATGGTTGCAAAGAAATCATACTCCATGGTTCGTTGTTCTTGTAGAATGTTGAACGACTACCCCAACTAAAATCTATCCACTCAACAAAAATTATTTCACACCACAGACTCATCTTGGTCAGGATCGATTTGAAATCTATCATGGTTTCAGAGAAATCATACTCCATGGTTCGTTGTTCTTGTAGAATGTTGAACGACTACCCCAACTAAAATCTATCCACTCAACAAAAATTATTTCACACCACAGACTCAACTTGGTCAGGATCGATTTGAAATCTACCATGGTTTCAGAGAAATCATAGTCCATTTTAAGTTGTTCTTGTAGAATGTTGAACGACTATCCCAACTAAAATCTATCCACTCAACAAAAATTATTTCAGAGAAATCATACTCCATGGTTCGTTGTTCTTGTAGAATGTTGAACGACTACCCCAACTAAAATCTATCCACTCAACAAAAATTATTTCACAATACAGACTCATCTTGGTCAGGATCGATTTGAAATCTATCATGGTTGCAGAGAAATCATACTCCATGGTTCGTTGTTCTTGTAAAATGTTGAACGACTACCCCAACTAAAATCTATCCACTCAACAAAAATTATTTCACACCACAGACTCATCTTGGTCAGGATCGATTTGAAATCTATCATGGTTTCAGAGAAATTATACTCCATGGTAAGTTGTTCTTGTAAAATGTTGAACGACTATCCCAACTAAAATCTATCCACTCAACAAAAATTATTTCACACCACAGACTCATCTTGGTCAGGATCGATTTGAAATCTATCATGGTTGCAGAGAAATCATACTCCATGGTTCGTTGTTCTTGTAGAATGTTGAACGACTACCCCTAACTAAAATCTATCCACTCAACAAAAATTATTTCACACCACAGACTCATCTTGGTCATAATAGATTTGAAATCTATCATGGTTTCAGAGAAATCATACTCCATGGTTCGTTGTTCTTGTAGAATGTTGAACGACTACCCCAACTAAAATCTATCCACTCAACAAAAATTATTTCACACCACAGACTCATCTTGGTCAGGATCGATTTGAAATCTATCATGGTTTCAGAGAAATCATACTCCATGGTAAGTTGTTCTTGTAAAATGTTGAACGACTATCCCAACTAAAATCTATCCACTCAACAAAAATTATTTCAGAGAAATCATACTCCATGGTTCGTTGTTCTTGTAGAATGTTGAACGACTACCCCAACTAAAATCTATCCACTCAACAAAAATTATTTCACACCACAGACTCATCTTGGTCAGGATCGATTTGAAATCTATCATGGTTTCAGAGAAATCATACTCCATGGTAAGTTGTTCTTGTAGAATGTTGAACGACTACCCCAACTAAAATCTATCCACTCAACAAAAATTATTTCAGAGAAATCATACTCCATGGTAAGTTGTTCTTGTAGAATGTTGAACGACTACCCCAACTAAAATCTATCCACTCAACCAAAATTATTTCAGAGAAATCATACTCCATGGTAAGTTGTTCTTGTAGAATGTTGAACGACTACCCCAACTAAAATCTATCCACTCAACCAAAATTATTTCAGAGAAATCATACTCCATGGTAAGTTGTTCTTGTAGAATGTTGAACGACTACCCCAACTAAAATCTATCCACTCAACAAAAATTATTTCACACCACAGACTCATCTTGGTCAGGATCGATTTGAAATCTATCATGGTTTCAGAGATATCATACTCCATGGTAAGTTGTTCTTGTAGAATGTTGAACGACTATCCCAACTAAAATCTATCCACTCAACAAAAATTATTTCACACCACAGATTCATCTTGGTCAGGATTGATTTGAAATCTATCATGGTTTCAGAGAAATCATACTCCATGGTTCGTTGTTCTTGTAGAATGTTGAACGACTATCCCAACTAAAATCTATCCACTCAACAAAAATTATTTCACACCACAGACTCATCTTGGTCAGGATCGATTTGAAATCTATCATGGTTTCAGAGAAATCATACTCCATGGTTCGTTGTTCTTGTAAAATGTTGAACGACTACCCCAACTAAAATCTATCCACTCAACAAAAATTATTTCAGAGAAATCATACTCCATGGTAAGTTGTTCTTGTAGAATGTTGAACGACTATCCCAACTAAAATCTATCCACTCAACAAAAATTATTTCAGAGAAATCATACTCCATGGTAAGTTGTTCTTGTAGAATGTTGAACGACTACCCCAACTAAAATCCATCCACTCAACAAAAATTATTTCACACCACAGACTCATCTTGGTCAGGATCGATTTGAAATCTATCATGGTTTCAGAGAAATCATACTCCATGGTAAGTTGTTCTTGTCAAATGTTGAACGACTACCCCAACTAAAATCTATCCACTCAACCAAAATTATTTCAGAGAAATCATACTCCATGGTAAGTTGTTCTTGTAGAATGTTGAACGACTACCCCAACTAAAATCTATCCACTCAACAAAAATTATTTCACACCACAGACTCATCTTGGTCAGGATCGATTTGAAATCTATCATGGTTGCAGAGAAATCATACTCCATGGTTCGTTGTTCTTGTAGAATGTTGAACGACTACCCTTAACTAAAATCTATCCACTCAACAAAAATTATTTCATACCACAGACTCATCTTGGTCAGGATCGATTTGAAATCTATCATGGTTTCAGAGAAATCATACTCCATGGTAAGTTGTTCTTGTAAAATGTTGAACGACTACCCCAACTAAAATCTATCCACTCAACCAAAATTATTTCAGAGAAATCATACTCCATCGTAAGTTGTTCTTGTAGAATGTTGAACGACTACCCCAACTAAAATCTATCCACTCAACAAAAATTATTTCACACCACAGACTCATCTTGGTCAGGATCGATTTGAAATCTATCATGGTTGCAGAGAAATTATACTCCATGGTTCGTTGTTCTTGTAGAATGTTGAACGACTACCCCAACTAAAATCTATCCACTCAACAAAAATTATTTCACACCACAGACTCATCTTGGTCAGGATCGATTTGAAATCTATCATGGTTTCAGAGAAATTATACTCCATGGTAAGTTGTTCTTGTAAAATGTTGAACGACTATCCCAACTAAAATCTATCCACTCAACAAAAATTATTTCACACCACAGACTCATCTTGGTCAGGATCGATTTGAAATCTATCATGGTTGCAGAGAAATCATACTCCATGGTTCGTTGTTCTTGTAGAATGTTGAACGACTACCCCTAACTAAAATCTATCCACTCAACAAAAATTATTTCACACCACAGACTCATCTTGGTCATAATCGATTTGAAATCTATCATGGTTTCAGAGAAATCATACTCCATGGTTCGTTGTTCTTGTAGAATGTTGAACGACTACCCCAACTAAAATCTATCCACTCAACAAAAATTATTTCACACCACAGACTCATCTTGGTCAGGATCGATTTGAAATCTATCATGGTTTCAGAGAAATCATACTCCATGGTAAGTTGTTCTTGTAAAATGTTGAACGACTATCCCAACTAAAATCTATCCACTCAACAAAAATTATTTCAGAGAAATCATACTCCATGGTTCGTTGTTCTTGTAGAATGTTGAACGACTACCCCAACTAAAATCTATCCACTCAACAAAAATTATTTCACACCACAGACTCATCTTGGTCAGGATCGATTTGAAATCTATCATGGTTTCAGAGAAATCATACTCCATGGTAAGTTGTTCTTGTAGAATGTTGAACGACTACCCCAACTAAAATCTATCCACTCAACAAAAATTATTTCAGAGAAATCATACTCCATGGTAAGTTGTTCTTGTAGAATGTTGAACGACTACCCCAACTAAAATCTATCCACTCAACCAAAATTATTTCAGAGAAATCATACTCCATGGTAAGTTGTTCTTGTAGAATGTTGAACGACTACCCCAACTAAAATCTATCCACTCAACAAAAATTATTTCACACCACAGACTCATCTTGGTCAGGATCGATTTGAAATCTATCATGGTTTCAGAGAAATCATACTCCATGGTAAGTTGTTCTTGTAAAATGTTGAACGACTATCCCAACTAAAATCTATCCACTCAACAAAAATTATTTCACGCCACAGATTCATCTTGGTCAGGATCGATTTGAAATCTATCATGGTTTCAGAGAAATCATACTCCATGGTTCGTTGTTCTTGTAGAATGTTGAACGACTATCCCAACTAAAATCTATCCACTCAACAAAAATTATTTCACACCACAGACTCATCTTGGTCAGGATCGATTTGAAATCTATCATGGTTTCAGAGAAATCATACTCCATGGTTCGTTGTTCTTGTAAAATGTTGAACGACTACCCCAACTAAAATCTATCCACTCAACAAAAATTATTTCAGAGAAATCATACTCCATGGTAAGTTGTTCTTGTAGAATGTTGAACGACTATCCCAACTAAAATCTATCCACTCAACAAAAATTATTTCAGAGAAATCATACTCCATGGTAAGTTGTTCTTGTAGAATGTTGAACGACTACCCCAACTAAAATCCATCCACTCAACAAAAATTATTTCACACCACAGACTCATCTTGGTCAGGATCGATTTGAAAGCTATCATGGTTTCAGAGAAATCATACTCCATGGTAAGTTGTTCTTGTAAAATGTTGAACGACTACCCCAACTAAAATCTATCCACTCAACCAAAATTATTTCAGAGAAATCATACTCCATGGTAAGTTGTTCTTGTAGAATGTTGAACGACTACCCCAACTAAAATCTATCCACTCAACAAAAATTATTTCACACCACAGACTCATCTTGGTCAGGATCGATTTGAAATCTATCATGGTTGCAGAGAAATCATACTCCATGGTTCGTTGTTCTTGTAGAATGTTGAACGACTACCCCTAACTAAAATCTATCCACTCAACAAAAATTATTTCATACCACAGACTCATCTTGGTCAGGATCGATTTGAAATCTATCATGGTTTCAGAGAAATCATACTCCATGGTAAGTTGTTCTTGTAAAATGTTGAACGACTACCCCAACTAAAATCTATCCACTCAACCAAAATTATTTCAGAGAAATCATACTCCATGGTAAGTTGTTCTTGTAGAATGTTGAACGACTACCCCAACTAAAATCTATCCACTCAACAAAAATTATTTCACACCACAGACTCATCTTGGTCAGGATCGATTTGAAATCTATCATGGTTGCAGAGAAATTATACTCCATGGTTCGTTGTTCTTGTAGAATGTTGAACGACTACCCCTAACTAAAATCTATCCACTCAACAAAAATTATTTCATACCACAGACTCATCTTGGTCAGGATCGATTTGAAATCTATCATGGTTTCAGAGAAATCATACTCCATGGTAAGTTGTTCTTGTAAAATGTTGAATGACTACCCCAACTAAAATCTATCCACTCAACCAAAATTATTTCAGAGAAATCATACTATATGGTAAGTTGTTCTTGTAGAATGTTGAACGACTACCCCAACTAAAATCTATCCACTCAACAAAAATTATTTCACACCACAGACTCATCTTGGTCAGGATCGATTTGAAATCTATCATGGTTGCAGAGAAATCATACTCCATGGTTCGTTGTTCTTGTAAAATGTTGAACGACTACCCCAACTAAAATCTATCCACTCAACAAAAATTATTTCAGAGAAATCATACTCCATGGTTCGTTGTTCTTGTAGAATGTTGAACGACTACCCCAACTAAAATCTATCCACTCAACCAAAATTATTTCAGAGAAATCATACTCCATGGTAAGTTGTTCTTGTAGAATGTTGAACGACTACCCCAACTAAAATCCATCCACTCAACAAAAATTATTTCACACCACAGACTCATCTTGGTCAGGATCGATTTGAAATCTATCATGGTTGCAGAGAAATCATACTCCATGGTTCGTTGTTCTTGTAGAATGTTGAACGACTACCCCTAACTAAAATCTATCCACTCAACAAAAATTATTTCACACCACAGACTCATCTTGGTCAGGATCGATTTGAAATCTATCATGGTTGCAGAGAAATCATACTCCATGGTTCGTTGTTCTTGTAGAATGTTGAACGACTACCCCTAACTAAAATCTATCCACTCAACAAAAATTATTTCACACCACAGACTCATCTTGGTCAGGATCGATTTGAAATCTATCATGGTTTCAGAGAAATCATAGTCCATTTTAAGTTGTTCTTGTAGAATGTTGAACGACTACAACAACTAAAATCTATAAACTCAACAAAAATTATTTCACACCACAGACTCATCTTGGTCAGGATCGATTTGAAATCTATCATGGTTTCAGAGAAATCATACTCCATGGTTCGTTGTTCTTGTAAAATGTTGAACGACTACCCCTAACTAAAATCTATCCACTCAACAAAAATTATTTCATACCACAGACTCATCTTGGTCAGGATCGATTTGAAATCTATCATGGTTTCAGAGAAATCATACTCCATGGTAAGTTGTTCTTGTAAAATGTTGAACGATTACCCCAACTAAAATCTATCCACTCAACCAAAATTATTTCAGAGAAATCATACTCCATGGTAAGTTGTTCTTGTAGAATGTTGAACGACTACCCCAACTAAAATCTATCCACTCAACAAAAATTATTTCACACCACAGACTCATCTTGGTCAGGATCGATTTGAAATCTATCATGGTTTCCGAGAAATCATACTCCATGATTCGTTGTTCTTGTAGAATGTTGAACGACTATCCCAACTAAAATCTATCCACTCAACAAAAATTATTTCATAGAAATCATACTCCATGGTAAGCTGTTCTTGTAGAATGTTGAACGACTACCCCAACTAAAATCTATCCACTCAACAAAAATTATTTCACACCACAGACTCATCTTGGTCAGGATCGATTTGAAATCTATCATGGTTGCAGAGAAATCATACTCCATGGTTCGTTGTTCTTGTAAAATGTTGAACGACTACCCCAACTAAAATCTATCCACTCAACAAAAATTATTTCAGAGAAATCATACTCCATGGTTCGTTGTTCTTGTAGAATGTTGAACGACTACCCCAACTAAAATCTATCCACTCAACCAAAATTATTTCAGAGAAATCATACTCCATGGTAAGTTGTTCTTGTAGAATGTTGAACGACTACCCCAACTAAAATCCATCCACTCAACAAAAATTATTTCACACCACAGACTCATCTTGGTCAGGATCGATTTGAAATCTATCATGGTTGCAGAGAAATCATACTCCATGGTTCGTTGTTCTTGTAGAATGTTGAACGACTACCCCTAACTAAAATCTATCCACTCAACAAAAATTATTTCAGAGACATCATACTCCATGGTAAGTTGTTCTTGTAGAATGTTGAACGACTACCCCAACTAAAATCCATCCACTCAACAAAAATTATTTAACACCACAGACTCATCTTGGTCAGGATCGATTTGAAATCTATCATGGTTTCAGAGAAATCATACTCCATGGTAAGTTGTTCTTGTAAAATGTTGAACGACTACCCCAACTAAAATCTATCCACTCAACCAAAATTATTTCAGAGAAATCATACTCCATGGTAAGTTGTTCTTGTAGAATGTTGAACGACTACCCCAACTAAAATCTATCCACTCAACAAAAATTATTTCACACCACAGACTCATCTTGGTCAGCATCGATTTGAAATCTATCAAGGTTGCAGAGAAATCATACTCCATGGTTCGTTGTTCTTGTAGAATGTTGAACGACTACCCCTAACTAAAATCTATCCACTCAACAAAAATTATTTCATACCACAGACTCATCTTGGTCAGGATCGATTTGAAATTTATCATGGTTTCAGAGAAATCATACTCCATGGTAAGTTGTTCTTGTAAAATGTTGAACGACTACCCCAACTAAAATCTATCCACTCAACCAAAATTATTTCAGAGAAATCATACTCCATGGTAAGTTGTTCTTGTAGAATGTTGAACGACTACCCCAACTAAAATCTATCCACTCAACAAAAATTATTTCACACCACAGACTCATCTTGGTCAGGATCGATTTGAAATCTATCATGGTTGCAGAGAAATCATACTCCATGGTTCGTTGTTCTTGTAGAATGTTGAACGACTACCCCTAACTAAAATCTATCCACTCAACAAAAATTATTTCATACCACAGACTCATCTTGGTCAGGATCGATTTGAAATCTATCATGGTTTCAGAGAAATCATACTCCATGGTAAGTTGTTCTTGTAAAATGTTGAACGACTACCCCAACTAAAATCTATCCACTCAACCAAAATTATTTCAGAGAAATCATACTCCATGGTAAGTTGTTCTTGTAGAATGTTGAACGACTACCCCAACTAAAATCTATCCACTCAACAAAAATTATTTCACACCACAGACTCATCTTGGTCAGGATCGATTTGAAATCTATCATGGTTGCAGAGAAATCATACTCCATGGTTCGTTGTTCCTGTAAAATGTTGAACGACTACCCCAACTAAAATCTATCCACTCAACAAAAATTATTTCAGAGAAATCATACTCCATGGTTCGTTGTTCTTGTAGAATGTTGAACGACTACCCCAACTAAAATCTATCCACTCAACCAAAATTATTTCAGAGAAATCATACTCCATGGTAAGTTGTTCTTGTAGAATGTTGAACGACTACCCCAACTAAAATCCATCCACTCAACAAAAATTATTTCACACCACAGACTCATCTTGGTCAGGATCGATTTGAAATCTATCATGGTTGCAGAGAAATCATACTCCATGGTTCGTTGTTCTTGTAGAATGTTGAACGACTACCCCTAACTAAAATCTATCCACTCAACAAAAATTATTTCACACCACAGACTCATCTTGGTCAGGATCGATTTGAAATCTATCATGGTTGCAGAGAAATCATACTCCATGGTTCGTTGTTCTTGTAGAATGTTGAACGACTACCCCTAACTAAAATCTATCCACTCAACAAAAATTATTTCACACCACAGACTCATCTTGGTCAGGATCGATTTGAAATCTATCATGGTTTCAGAGAAATCATAGTCCATTTTAAGTTGTTCTTGTAGAATGTTGAACGACTACCCCAACTAAAATCTATCCACTCAACAAAAATTATTTCACACCACAGACTCATCTTGGTCAGGATCGATTTGAAATCTATCATGGTTTCAGAGAAATCATACTCCATGGTTCGTTGTTCTTGTAAAATGTTGAACGACTACCCCAACTAAAATCTATCCACTCAACCAAAATTATTTCAGAGAAATCATACTCCATGGTAAGTTGTTCTTGTAGAATGTTGAACGACTACCCCAACTAAAATCTATCCACTCAACAAAAATTATTTCAGAGAAATCATACTCCATGGTTCGTTGTTCTTGTAGAATGTTGAACGACTATCCCAACTAAAATCTATCCACTCAACAAAAATTATTTCAGAGAAATCATACTCCATGGTAAGTTGTTCTTGTAGAATGTTGAACGACTACCCCAACTAAAATCCATCCACTCAACAAAAATTATTTAACACCACAGACTCATCTTGGTCAGGATCGATTTGAAATCTATCATGGTTTCAGAGAAATCATACTCCATGGTTCGTTGTTCTTGTAAAATGTTGAACGACTACCCCAACTAAAATCTATCCACTCAACCAAAATTATTTCAGAGAAATCATACTCCATGGTAAGTTGTTCTTGTAGAATGTTGAACGACTACCCCAACTAAAATCTATCCACTCAACAAAAATTATTTCAGAGAAATCATACTCCATGGTTCGTTGTTCTTGTAGAATGTTGAACGACTATCCCAACTAAAATCTATCCACTCAACAAAAATTATTTCAGAGAAATCATACTCCATGGTAAGTTGTTCTTGTAGAATGTTGAACGACTACCCCAACTAAAATCCATCCACTCAACAAAAATTATTTAACACCACAGACTCATCTTGGTCAGGATCGATTTGAAATCTATCATGGTTTCAGAGAAATCATACTCCATGGTAAGTTGTTCTTGTAAAATGTTGAACGACTACCCCAACTAAAATCTATCCACTCAACCAAAATTATTTCAGAGAAATCATACTCCATGGTAAGTTGTTCTTATAGAATGTTGAACGACTACCCCAACTAAAATCTATCCACTCAACAAAAATTATTTCACACCACAGACTCATCTTGTTCAGGATCGATTTGAAATCTATCATGGTTGCAGAGAAATCATACTCCATGGTTCGTTGTTCTTGTAGAATGTTGAACGACTACCCCTAACTAAAATCTAGCCACTCAACAAAAATTATTTCATACCACAGACTCATCTTGGTTAGGATCGATTTGAAATTTATCATGGTTTCAGAGAAATCATACTCCATGGTAAGTTGTTCTTGTAAAATGTTGAACGACTACCCCAACTAAAATCTATCCACTCAACCAAAATTATTTCAGAGAAATCATACTCCATGGTAAGTTGTTCTTGTAGAATGTTGAACGACTACCCCAACTAAAATCTATCCACTCAACAAAAATTATTTCACACCACAGACTCATCTTGGTCAGGATCGATTTGAAATCTATCATGGTTGCAGAGAAATCATACTCCATGGTTCGTTGTTCTTGTAGAATGTTGAACGACTACCCCTAACTAAAATCTATCCACTCAACAAAAATTATTTCATACCACAGACTCATCTTGGTCAGGATCGATTTGAAATATATCATGGTTTCAGAAAAATCATACTCCATGGTAAGTTGTTCTTGTAAAATGTTGAACGACTACCCCAACTAAAATCTATCCACTCAACCAAAATTATTTCAGAGAAATCATACTCCATGGTTCGTTGTTCTTGTAGAATGTTGAACGACTACCCCAACTAAAATCTATCCACTCAACCAAAATTATTTCAGAGAAATCATACTCCATGGTAAGTTGTTCTTGTAGAATGTTGAACGACTACCCCAACTAAAATCCATCCACTCAACAAAAATTATTTCACACCACAGACTCATCTTGGTCAGGATCGATTTGAAATCTATCATGGTTACAGAGAAATCATACCCCATGGTTCGTTGTTCTTGTAAAATGTTGAACGACTACCCCAACTAAAATCTATCCACTCAACAAAAATTATTTCAAAGAAATCATACTCCATGGTTCGTTGTTCTTGTAGAATGTTGAACGACTACCCCAACTAAAATCTATCCACTCAACCAAAATTATTTCAGAGAAATCATACTCCATGGTAAGTTGTTCTTGTAGAATGTTGAACGACTACCCCAACTAAAATCCATCCACTCAACAAAAATTATTTCACACCACAGACTCATCTTGGTCAGGATCGATTTGAAATCTATCATGGTTTCAGAGAAATCATACTCCATGGTAAGTTGTTCTTGTAGAATGTTGAACGACTATCCCAACTAAAATCTATCCACTCAACAAAAATTATTTCAGGGAAATCATACTCCATGGTAAGTTGTGCTTGTAGAATGTTGAACGACTACCCCAACTAAAATCTATCCACTCAACAAAAATTATTTCACACCACAGACTCATCTTGGTCAGGATCGATTTGAAATCTATCATGGTTGCAGAGAAATCATACTCCATGGTTCGTTGTTCTTGTAGAATGTTGAACGACTACCCCAACTAAAATCTATCCACTCAACAAAAATTATTTCACACCACAGACTCATCTTGGTCAGGATCGATTTGAAATCTATCATGGTTACAGAGAAATCATACTCCATGGTTCGTTGTTCTTGTAAAATGTTGAACGACTACCCCAACTAAAATCTATCCACTCAACAAAAATTATTTCAGAGAAATCATACTCCATGGTTCGTTGTTCTTGTAGAATGTTGAACGACTACCCCAACTAAAATCTATCCACTCAACCAAAATTATTTCAGAGAAATCATACTCCATGGTAAGTTGTTCTTGTAGAATGTTGAACGACTACCCCAACTAAAATCCATCCACTCAACAAAAATTATTTCACACCACAGACTCATCTTGGTCAGGATCGATTTGAAATCTATCATGGTTGCAGAGAAATCATACTCCATGGTTCGTTGTTCTTGTAGAATGTTGAACGACTACCCCAACTAAAATCTATCCACTCAACAAAAATTATTTCACACCACAGACTCATCTTGGTCAGGATCGATTTGAAATCTATCATGGTTGCAGAGAAATCATACTCCATGGTTCGTTGTTCTTGTAGAATGTTGAACGACTACCCCTAACTAAAATCTATCCACTCAACAAAAATTATTTCATACCACAGACTCATCTTGGTTAGGATCGATTTGAAATTTATCATGGTTTCAGAGAAATCATACTATATGGTAAGTTGTTCTTGTAAAATGTTGAACGACTACCCCAACTAAAATCTATCCACTCAACCAAAATTATTTCAGAGAAATCATACTCCATGGTAAGTTGTTCTTGTAGAATGTTGAACGACTACCCCAACTAAAATCTATCCACTCAACAAAAATTATTTCACACCACAGACTCATCTTGGTCAGGATCGATTTGAAATCTATCATGGTTGCAGAGAAATCATACTCCATGGTAAGTTGTTCTTGTAGAATGTTGAACGACTACCCCTAACTAAAATCTATCCACTCAACAAAAATTATTTCACACCACAGACTCATCTTGGTCAGGATCGATTTGAAATCTATCGTGGTTTCAGAGAAATCATACTCCATGGTTCGTTGTTCTTGTAGAATGTTGAACGACTACCCCAACTAAAATCTATCCACTCAACAAAAATTATTTCACACCACAGACTCATCTTGGTCAGGATCGATTTGAAATCTATCATGGTTACAGAGAAATCATACTCCATGGTTCGTTGTTCTTGTAAAATGTTGAACGACTACCCCAACTAAAATCTATCCACTCAACAAAAATTATTTCAGAGAAATCATACTCCATGGTTCGTTGTTCTTGTAGAATGTTGAACGACTACCCCAACTAAAATCTATCCACTCAACCAAAATTATTTCAGAGAAATCATACTCCATGGTAAGTTGTTCTTGTAGAATGTTGAACGACTACCCCAACTAAAATCCATCCACTCAACAAAAATTATTTCACACCACAGACTCATCTTGGTCAGGATCGATTTGAAATCTATCATGGTTTCAGAGAAATCATACTCCATGGTAAGTTGTTCTTGTAGAATGTTGAACGACTATCCCAACTAAAATCTATCCACTCAACAAAAATTATTTCAGGGAAATCATACTCCATGGTAAGTTGTGCTTGTAGAATGTTGAACGACTACCCCAACTAAAATCTATCCACTCAACAAAAATTATTTCACACCACAGACTCATCTTGGTCAGGATCGATTTGAAATCTATCATGGTTGCAGAGAAATCATACTCCATGGTTCGTTGTTCTTGTAGAATGTTGAACGACTACCCCAACTAAAATCTATCCACTCAACAAAAATTATTTCACACCACAGACTCATCTGGGTCAGGATCGATTTGAAATCTATCATGGTTTCAGAGAAATCATACTCCATGGTTCGTTGTTCTTGTAGAATGTTGAACGACTACCCCAACTAAAATCTATCCACTCAACAAAAATTATTTCACACCACAGACTCATCTTGGTCAGGATCGATTTGAAATCTATCATGGTTGCAGAGAAATCATACTCCATGGTTCGTTGTTCTTGTAGAATGTTGAACGACTACCCCAACTAAAATCTATCCACTCAACAAAAATTATTTCACACCACAGACTCATCTGGGTCAGGATCGATTTGAAATCTATCATGGTTTCAGAGAAATCATAGTCCATTTTAAGTTGTTCTTGTAGAATGTTGAACGACTACCCCAACTAAAATCTATCCACTCAACAAAAATTATTTCAGAGAAATCATACTCCATGGTTCGTTGTTCTTGTAGAATGTTGAACGACTATCCCAACTAAAATCTATCCACTCAACAAAAATTATTTCAGAGAAATCATACTCCATGGTTCGTTGTTCTTGTAGAATGTTGAACGACTTCCCCAACTAAAATCTATCCACTCAACAAAAATTATTTCACACCACAGGCTCATCTTGGACAGGATCGATTTGAAATCTATCATGGTTTCAGAGAAATCATACTCCATGGTAAGTTGTTCTTGTAAAATGTTGAACGACTATCCCAACTAAAATCTATCCACTCAACAAAAATTATTTCACACCACAGACTCATCTTGGTCAGGATCGATTTGAAATCTATCATGGTTTCAGAGAAATCATAGTCCATGATTCGTTGTTCTTGTAGAATGTTGAACGACTATCTCAACTAAAACCTATCCACTCAACAAAAATTATTTCACACCACAGACTCATCTTGGTCAGGATCGATTTGAAATCTATCATGGTTTCAGAGAAATCATACTCCATGGTTCGTTGTTCTTGTAAAATGTTGAACGACTACCCCAACTAAAATCTATCCACTCAACAAAAATTATTTCACACCACAGACTCATCTTGGTCAGGATCGATTTGAAATCTATCATGGTTTCAGAGAAATCATACTCCATGGTAAGTTGTTCTTGTAAAATGTTGAACGACTATCCCAACTAAAATCTATCCACTCAACAAAAAATATTTCACACCACAGACTCATCTGGGTCAGGATCGATTTGAAATCTATCATGGTTGCAGAGAAATCATACTCCATGGTTCGTTGTTCTTGTAGAATGTTGAACGACTACCCCAACTAAAATCTATACACTCAACAAAAATTATTTCACACCACAGACTCATCTTGGTCAGGATCGATTTGAAATCTATCATGGTTTCAGAGAAATCATACTCCATGGTAAGTTGTTCTTGCAGAATGTTGAACGACTACCCCAACTAAAATCTATCCACTCAACAAAAATTATTTCACACCACAGACTCATCTTATTCAGGATCGATTTGAAATCTATCATGGTTTCAGAGAAATCATACTCCATGGTAAGTTGTTCTTGTAAAATGTTGAACGACTATCCCAACTAAAATCCATCCACTCAACAAAAATTATTTCACACCACAGACTCATCTTGGTCAGGATCGATTTGAAATCTATCATGGTTTCAGAGAAATCATACTCCATGGTTCGTTGTTCTTGTAGAATGTTGAACGACTATCCCAACTAAAATCTATCCACTCAACAAAAATTATTTCACACCACAGACTCATCTTGGTCAGAATCGATGTGAAATCTATCATGGTTTCAGAGAAATCATACTCCATGGTTCGTTGTTCTTGTAAAATGTTGAACGACTACCCCAACTAAAATCTATCCACTCAACAAAAATTATTTCAGAGAAATCATACTCCATGGTTCGTTGTTCTTGTAGAATGTTGAATGACTATCCCAACTAAAATCTATCCACTCAACAAAAATTATTTCAGAGAAATCATACTCCATGGTAAGTTGTTCTTGTAGAATGTTGAACGACTACCCCAACTAAAATCCATCCACTCAACAAAAATTATTTCACACCACAGACTCATCTTGGTCAGGATCGATTTGAAATCTATCATGGTTTCAGAGAAATCATACTCCATGGTAAGTTGTTCTTGTAAAATGTTGAACGACTATAAAAACTAAAATCTATCCACTCAACAAAAATTATTTCACACCACAGACTCGTCTTGGTCAGGATCGGTTTGAAATCTATCATGGTTGCAGAGAAATCATACTCCATGGTTCGTTGTTCTTGTAGAATGTTGAACGACTACCCCTAACTAAAATCTATCCACTCAACAAAAATTATTTCACACCACAGACTCAGCTTGGTCAGGATCGATTTGAAATCTATCATGGTTGCAGAGAAATCATACTCCATGGTTCGTTGTTCTTGTAAAATGTTGAACGACTACCCCAACTAAAATCTATCCACTCAACAAAAATTATTTCAGAGAAATCATACTCCATGGTTCGTTGTTCTTGTAGAATGTTGAACGAATACCCCTAACTAAAATCTATCCACTCAACAAAAATCATTTCACACCACAGACTCAGCTTGGTCAGGATCGATTTGAAATCTATCATGGTTTCAGAGAAATCATACTCCATGGTAAGTTGTTCTTGTAAAATGTTGAACGACTACCCCAACTAAAATCTATCCACTCAACCAAAATTATTTCAGAGAAATCATACTCCATGGTAAGTTGTTCTTGTAGAATGTTGAACGACTACCCCAACTAAAATCTATCCACTCAACAAAAATTATTTCACACCACAGACTCATCTTGGTCAGGATCGATTTGAAATCTATCATGGTTGCAGAGAAATCATACTCCATGGTTCGTTGTTCTTGTAAAATGTTGAACGACTACCCCAACTAAAATCTATCCACTCAACAAAAATTATTTCAGAGAAATCATACTCCATGGTTCGTTGTTCTTGTAGAATGTTGAACGACTACCCCAACTAAAATCTATCCACTCAACCAAAATTATTTCAGAGAAATCATACTCCATGGTAAGTTGTTCTTGTAGAATGTTGAACGACTACCCCAACTAAAATCCATCCACTCAACAAAAATTATTTCACACCACAGACTCATCTTGGTCAGGATCGATTTGAAATCTATCATGGTTGCAGAGAAATCATACTCCATAGTTCGTTGTTCTTGTAGAATGTTGAACGACTACCCCTAACTAAAATCTATCCACTCAACAAAAATTATTTCACACCACAGACTCATCTTGGTCAGGATCGATTTGAAATCTATCATGGTTGCAGAGAAATCATACTCCATGGTTCGTTGTTCTTGTAGAATGTTGAACGACTACCCCAACTAAAATCTATCCACTCAACAAAAATTATTTCACACCACAGACTCATCTGGGTCAGGATCGATTTGAAATCTATCATGGTTTCAGAGAAATCATAGTCCATTTTAAGTTGTTCTTGTAGAATGTTGAACGACTACCCCAACTAAAATCTATCCACTCAACAAAAATTATTTCAGAGAAATCATACTCCATTTTTCGTTGTTCTTGTAGAATGTTGAACGACTATCCCAACTAAAATCTATCCACTCAACAAAAATTATTTCAGAGAAATCATACTCCATGGTTCGTTGTTCTTGTAGAATGTTGAACGACTACCCCAACTAAAATCTATCCACTCAACAAAAATTATTTCACACCACAGACTCATCTTGGACAGGATCGATTTGAAATCTATCATGGTTTCAGAGAAATCATACTCCATGGTAAGTTGTTCTTGTAAAATGTTGAACGACTATCCCAACTAAAATCTATCCACTCAACAAAAATTATTTCACACCACAGACTCATCTTGGTCAAGATCGATTTGAAATCTATCATGGTTTCAGAGAAATCATAGTCCATGGTTCGTTGTTCTTGTAGAATGTTGAACGACTATCTCAACTAAAATCTATCCACTCAACAAAAATTATTTCACACCACAGACTCATCTTGGTCAGGATCGATTTGAAATCTATCATGGTTTCAGAGAAATCATACTCCATGGTTCGTTGTTCTTGTAAAATGTTGAACGACTACCCCAACTAAAATCTATCCACTCAACAAAAATTATTTCACACCACAGACTCATCTTGGTCAGGATCGATTTGAAATCTATCATGGTTTCAGAGAAATCATACTCCATGGTAAGTTGTTCTTGTAAAATGTTGAACGACTATCAAAACTAAAATCTATCCACTCAACAAAAAATATTTCACACCACAGACTCATCTGGGTCAGGATCGATTTGAAATCTATCATGGTTGCAGAGAAATCATACTCCATGATTCGTTGTTCTTGTAGAATGTTGAACGACTACCCCAACTAAAATCTATACACTCAACAAAAATTATTTCACACCACAGACTCATCTTGGTCAGGATCGATTTGAAATCTATCATGGTTTCAGAGAAATCATACTCCATGGTAAGTTGTTCTTGTAGAATGTTGAACGACTACCCCAACTAAAATCTATCCACTCAACAAAAATTATTTCACACCACAGACTCATCTTGGTCAGGATCGATTTGAAATCTATCATGGTTTCAGAGAAATCATACTCCATGGTAAGTTGTTCTTGTAAAATGTTGAACGACTATCCCAACTAAAATCCATCCACTCAACAAAAATTATTTCAGAGAAATCATACTCCATGGTTCGTTGTTCTTGTAGAATGTTGAATGACTATCCCAACTAAAATCTATCCACTCAACAAAAATTATTTCAGAGAAATCATACTCCATGGTAAGTTGTTCTTGTAGAATGTTGAACGACTACCCCAACTAAAATCCATCCACTCAACAAAAATTATTTCACACCACAGACTCATCTGGGTCAGGATCGATTTGAAATCTATCATGGTTTCAGAGAAATCATACTCCATGGTAAGTTGTTCTTGTAAAATGTTGAACGACTATACCAACTAAAATCTATCCACTCAACAAAAATTATTTCACACCACAGACTCATCTTGGTCAGGATCGATTTGAAATCTATCATGGTTGCAGAGAAATCATACTCCATGGTTCGTTGTTCTTGTAGAATGTTGAACGACTACCCCTAACTAAAATCTATCCACTCAACAAAAATTATTTCACACCACAGACTCAGCTTGGTCAGGATCGATTTGAAATCTATCATGGTTTCAGAGAAATCATAGTCCATTTTAAGTTGTTCTTGTAGAATGTTGAACGACTACCCCAACTAAAATCTATCCACTCAACAAAAATTAAATCATACTCCATGGTAAGTTGTTCTTGTAGAATGTTGAACGACTATCCCAAATAAAATCTATCCACTCAACAAAAATTATTTCAGAGAAATCATACTCCATGGTTCGTTGTTCTTGTAGAATGTTGAACGACTACCCCTAACTAAAATCCATCCACTCAACAAAAATTATTTCACACCACAGACTCATCTTGGTCATGATCGATTTGAAATCTATCATGGTTTCAGAGAAATCATACTCCGTGGTAAGTTGTTCTTGTAAAATGTTGAACAACTATCCCAACTAAAATCTATCCACTCAACAAAAAATATTTCACACCACAGACTCATCTGGGTCAGGATCGATTTGAAATCTATCATGGTTGCAGAGAAATCATACTCCATGGTAAGTTGTTCTTGTAGAATGTTGAACGACTACCCCAACTAAAATCTATCCACTCAACAAAAATTATTTCACACCACAGACTCATCTTGGTCAGGATCGATTTGAAATCTATCATGGTTTCAGAGAAATCATACTAGATGGTAAGTTGTTCTTGTAGAATGTTGAACGACTACCCCAACTAAAATCTATCCACTCAACAAAAATTATTTCACACCACAGACTCATCTTGGTCAGGATCGATTTGAAATTTATCATGGTTTCAGAGAAATCATACTCCATGGTAAGTTGTTCTTGTAAAATGTTGAACGACTATCCCAACTAAAATCCATCCACTCAACAAAAATTATTTCACACCACAGACTCATCTTGGTCAGGATCGATTTGAAATCTATCATGGTTTCAGAGAAATCATACTCCATGGTTCGTTGTTCTTGTAGAATGTTGAACGACTATCCCAACTAAAATCTATCCACTCAACAAAAATTATTTCACACCACAGACTCATCTTGGTCAGAATCGATTTGAAATCTATCATGGTTTCAGAGAAATCATACTCCATGGTTCGTTGTTCTTGTAAAATGTTGAACGACTACCCCAACTAAAATCTATCCACTCAACAAAAATTATTTCAGAGAAATCATACTCCATGGTTCATTGTTCTTGTAGAATGTTGAATGACTATCCCAACTAAAATCTATCCACTCAACAAAAATTATTTCAGAGAAATCATACTCCATGGTAAGTTGTTCTTGTAGAATGTTGAACGACTACCCCAACTAAAATCCATCCACTCAACAAAAATTATTTCACACCACAGACTCATCTTGGTCAGGATCGATTTGAAATCTATCATGGTTTCAGAGAAATCATACTCCATGGTAAGTTGTTCTTGTAAAATGTTGAACGACTATAAAAACTAAAATCTATCCACTCAAGAAAAATTATTTCACACCACAGACTCGTCTTGGTCAGGATCGATTTGAAATCTATCATGGTTGCAGAGAAATCATACTCCATGGTTCGTTGTTCTTGTAGAATGTTGAACGACTACCCCTAACTAAAATCTATCCACTCAACAAAAATTATTTCACACCACAGACTCAGCTTGGTCAGGATCGATTTGAAATCTATCATGGTTTCAGAGAAATCATAGTCCATTTTAAGTTGTTCTTGTAGAATGTTGAACGACTACCCCAACTAAAATCTATCCACTCAACAAAAATTATTTCAGAGAAATCATACTCCATGGCAAGTTGTTCTTGTAGAATGTTGAACGACTATCCCAAATAAAATCTATCCACTCAACAAAAATTATTTCAGAGAAATCATACTCCATGATAAGTTGTTCTTGTAGAATGTTGAACGACTACCCCAACTAAAATCTATCCACTCAACAAAAATTATTTCACACCACAGACTCATCTTGGTCAGGATCGATTTGAAATCTATCATGGTTTCAGAGAAATCATACTCCATGGTAAGTTGTTCTTGTAAAATGTTGAACGACTATCCCAACTAAAATCTATCCACTCAACAAAAATTATTTCACACCACAGACTCATCTTGGTCAGGATCGATTTGAAATCTATCATGGTTTCAGAGAAATCATAGTTCATGGTTCGTTGTTCTTGCAGAATGTTGAACGACTATCCCAACTAAAATCTATCCACTCAACAAAAATTATTTCACACCACAGACTCATCTTGGTCAGGATCGATTTGAAATCTATCATGGTTTCAGAGAAATCATACTCCATGGTTCGTTGTTCTTGTAAAATGTTGAACGACTACCCCAACTAAAATCTATCCACTCAACAAAAATTATTTCACACCACAGACTCATCTTGGTCAGGATCGATTTGAAATCTATCATGGTTTCAGAGAAATCATACTCCATGGTAAGTTGTTCTTGTAAAATGTTGAACGACTATCCCAAGTAAAATCTATCCACTCAACAAAAAATATTTCACACCACAGACTCATCTTGGTCAGGATCGATTTGAAATCTATCATGGTTGCAGAGAATGAACTCCATGGTAAGTTGTTCTTGTAGAATGTTGAACAACTACCCCAACTAAAATCTATCCACTCAACAAAAATTATTTCAGAGAAATCATACTCCATGGTAAGTTGTTCTTGTAGAATGTTGAACGACTATCCCAACTAAAATCTATCCACTCAACAAAAATTATTTCAGAGAAATCATACTCCATGGTTCGTTGTTCTTGTAGAATGTTGAACGACTACCCCAACTAAAATTTATTCACTCAACAAAAATTATTTCACACCACAGACTCATCTTGGTCAGGATCGATTTGAAATATATCATGGTTTCAGAGAAATCATACTCCATGGTAAGTTGTTCTTGTAGAATGTTGAACGACTACCCCAACTAAAATCTATCCACTCAACAAAAATTATTTCACACCACAGACTCATCTTGGTCAGGATCGATTTGAAATCTATCATGGTTTCAGAGAAATCATAGTCCATGGTTCGTTGTTCTTGTAGAATGTTGAACGACTATCCCAACTAAAATCTATCCACTCAACAAAAATTATTTCAGAGAAATCATACTCCATGGTAAGTTGTTCTTGTAAAATGTTGAACGACTATCCCAACTAAAATCTATCCACTCAACAAAAATTATTTCACACCACAGACTCATCTTAGTCAGGATCGATTTGAAATCTATCATGGTTTCAGAGAAATCATACTCCATGGTTCGTTGTTCTTGTAGAATGTTGAACGACTATCCCAACTAAAATCTATCCACTCAACAAAAATTATTTCACACCACAGACTCATCTTGGTCAGGATCGATTTGAAATCTATCATGGTTTAAGAGAAATCATACTCCATGGTTCGTTGTTCTTGTAAAATGTTGAACGACTACCCCAACTAAAATCTATCCACTCAACAAAAATTATTTCACACCACAGACTCATCTTGGTCAGGATCGATTTGAAATCTATCATGGTTTCAGAGAAATCATACTAGATGGTAAGTTGTTCTTGTAGAATGTTGAACGACTACCCCAACTAAAATCTATCCACTCAACAAAAATTATTTCACACCACAGACTCATCTTGGTCAGGATCGATTTGAAATTTATCATGGTTTCAGAGAAATCATACTCCATGGTAAGTTGTTCTTGTAAAATGTTGAACGACTATCCCAACTAAAATCCATCCACTCAACAAAAATTATTTCACACCACAGACTCATCTTGGTCAGGATCGATTTGAAATCTATCATGGTTTCAGAGAAATCATACTCCATGGTTCGTTGTTCTTGTAGAATGTTGAACGACTATCCCAACTAAAATCTATCCACTCAACAAAAATTATTTCACACCACAGACTCATCTTGGTCAGAATCGATTTGAAATCTATCATGGTTTCAGAGAAATCATACTCCATGGTTCGTTGTTCTTGTAAAATGTTGAACGACTACCCCAACTAAAATCTATCCACTCAACAAAAATTATTTCAGAGAAATCATACTCCATGGTTCGTTGTTCTTGTAGAATGTTGAATGACTATCCCAACTAAAATCTATCCACTCAACAAAAATTATTTCAGAGAAATCATACTCCATGGTAAGTTGTTCTTGTAGAATGTTGAACGACTACCCCAACTAAAATCCATCCACTCAACAAAAATTATTTCACACCACAGACTCATCTTGGTCAGGATCGATTTGAAATCTATCATGGTTTCAGAGAAATCATACTCCATGGTAAGTTGTTCTTGTAAAATGTTGAACGACTATAAAAACTAAAATCTATCCACTCAAGAAAAATTATTTCACACCACAGACTCGTCTTGGTCAGGATCGATTTGAAATCTATCATGGTTGCAGAGAAATCATACTCCATGGTTCGTTGTTCTTGTAGAATGTTGAACGACTACCCCTAACTAAAATCTATCCACTCAACAAAAATTATTTCACACCACAGACTCAGCTTGGTCAGGATCGATTTGAAATCTATCATGGTTTCAGAGAAATCATAGTCCATTTTAAGTTGTTCTTGTAGAATGTTGAACGACTACCCCAACTAAAATCTATCCACTCAACAAAAATTATTTCAGAGAAATCATACTCCATGGTAAGTTGTTCTTGTAGAATGTTGAACGACTATCCCAAATAAAATCTATCCACTCAACAAAAATTATTTCAGAGAAATCATACTCCATGATAAGTTGTTCTTGTAGAATGTTGAACGACTACCCCAACTAAAATCTATCCACTCAACAAAAATTATTTCACACCACAGACTCATCTTGGTCAGGATCGATTTGAAATCTATCATGGTTTCAGAGAAATCATACTCCATGGTAAGTTGTTCTTGTAAAATGTTGAACGACTATCCCAACTAAAATCTATCCACTCAACAAAAATTATTTCACACCACAGACTCATCTTGGTCAGGATCGATTTGAAATCTATCATGGTTTCAGAGAAATCATAGTTCATGGTTCGTTGTTCTTGCAGAATGTTGAACGACTATCCCAACTAAAATCTATCCACTCAACAAAAATTATTTCACACCACAGACTCATCTTGGTCAGGATCGATTTGAAATCTATCATGGTTTCAGAGAAATCATACTCCATGGTTCGTTGTTCTTGTAAAATGTTGAACGACTACCCCAACTAAAATCTATCCACTCAACAAAAATTATTTCACACCACAGACTCATCTTGGTCAGGATCGATTTGAAATCTATCATGGTTTCAGAGAAATCATACTCCATGGTAAGTTGTTCTTGTAAAATGTTGAACGACTATCCCAAGTAAAATCTATCCACTCAACAAAAAATATTTCACACCACAGACTCATCTTGGTCAGGATCGATTTGAAATCTATCATGGTTGCAGAGAATGAACTCCATGGTAAGTTGTTCTTGTAGAATGTTGAACAACTACCCCAACTAAAATCTATCCACTCAACAAAAATTATTTCAGAGAAATCATACTCCATGGTAAGTTGTTCTTGTAGAATGTTGAACGACTATCCCAACTAAAATCTATCCACTCAACAAAAATTATTTCAGAGAAATCATACTCCATGGTAAGTTGTTCTTGTAGAATGTTGAACGACTACCCCAACTAAAATCTATCCACTCAACAAAAATTATTTCAGAGAAATCATACTCCATGGTAAGTTGTTCTTGTAGAATGTTGAACGACTATCCCAACTAAAATCTATCCACTCAACAAAAATTATTTCAGAGAAATCATACTCCATGGTAAGTTGTTCTTGTAGAATGTTGAATGACTATCCCAACTAAAATCTATCCACTCAACAAAAATTATTTCAGAGAAATCATACTCCATGGTAAGTTGTTCTTGTAGAATGTTGAACGACTACCCCAACTAAAATCTATCCACTCAACAAAAATTATTTCAGAGAAATCATACTCCATGGTAAGTTGTTCTTGTAGAATGTTGAACGACTATCCCAACTAAAATCTATCCACTCAACAAAAATTATTTCAGAGAAATCATACTCCATGGTTCGTTGTTCTTGTAGAATGTTGAACGACTACCCCAACTAAAATCTATCCACTCAACAAAAATTATTTCAGAGAAATCATACTCCATGGTAAGTTGTTCTTGTAGAATGTTGAACGACTATCCCAACTAAAATCTATCCACTCAACAAAAATTATTTCAGAGAAATCATACTCCATGGTAAGTTGTTCTTGTAGAATGTTGAATGACTATCCCAACTAAAATCTATCCACTCAACAAAAATTATTTCAGAGAAATCATACTCCATGGTAAGTTGTTCTTGTAGAATGTTGAACGACTACCCCAACTAAAATCTATCCACTCAACAAAAATTATTTCAGAGAAATCATACTCCATGGTAAGTTGTTCTTGTAGAATGTTGAACGACTATCCCAACTAAAATCTATCCACTCAACAAAAATTATTTCAGAGAAATCATACTCCATGGTTCGTTGTTCTTGTAGAATATTGAACGACTACCCCAACTAAAATTTATTCACTCAACAAAAATTATTTCACACCACAGACTCATCTTGGTCAGGATCGATTTGAAATCTATCATGGTTTCAGAGAAATCATACTCCATGGTAAGTTGTTCTTGTAGAATGTTGAACGACTACCCCAACTAAAATCTATCCACTCAACAAAAATTATTTCACACCACAGACTCATCTTGGTCAGGATCGATTTGAAATCTATCATGGTTTCAGAGAAATCATAGTCCATGGTTCGTTGTTCTTGTAGAATGTTGAACGACTATCCCAACTAAAATCTATCCACTCAACAAAAATTATTTCAGAGAAATCATACTCCATGGTAAGTTGTTCTTGTAAAATGTTGAACGACTATCCCAACTAAAATCTATCCACTCAACAAAAATTATTTCACACCACAGACTCATCTTAGTCAGGATCGATTTGAAATCTATCATGGTTTCAGAGAAATCATACTCCATGGTTCGTTGTTCTTGTAGAATGTTGAACGACTATCCCAACTAAAATCTATCCACTCAACAAAAATTATTTCACACCACAGACTCATCTTGGTCAGGATCGATTTGAAATCTATCATGGTTTAAGAGAAATCATACTCCATGTTTCGTTGTTCTTGTAAAATGTTGAACGACTGCCCCAACTAAAATCTATCCACTCAACAAAAATTATTTCAGAGAAATCATACTCCATGGTTCGTTGTTCTTGTAGAATGTTGAACGACTACCCCAACTAAAATCTATCCACTCAACAAAAATTATTTCAGAGAAATCATACTCCATGGTAAGTTGTTCTTGTAGAATGTTGAACGACTACCCCTAACTAAAATCTATCCACTCAACAAAAATTATTTCACACCACAGACTCATCTTGGTCAGTATCGATTTGAAATCTATCATGGTTTCAGAGAAATCATACTCCATCGTTCGTTGTTCTTGTAAAATGTTGAACGACTACCCCAACTAAAATCTATCCACTCAACAAAAATTATTTCACACCACGGACTCATCTTGGTCAGGATCGATTTGAAATCTATCACGGTTTCAGAGAAATCATACTCCATGGTAAGTTGTTCTTGTAGAATGTTGAACGACTACCCCTAACTAAAATCTATCCACTCAACAAAAATTATTTCACACCACAGACTCATCTTGGTCAGGATCGATTTGAAATCTATCATGGTTTCAGAGAAATCATACTCTATGGTTCGTTGTTCTTGTAGAATGTTGAACGACTACCCCAACTAAAATCTATCCACTCAACAAAAATTATTTCACACCACAGACTCATCTTGGTCAGGATCGATTTGAAATCTATCATGGTTTCAGAGAAATCATACTCCATGGTAAGTTGTTCTTGTAGAATGTTGAACGACTACCCCTAACTAAAATCTATCCACTCAACAAAAATTATTTCACACCACAGACTCATCTTGGTCAGGATCGATTTGAAATCTATCATGGTTTCAGAGAAATCATACTCTATGGTTCGTTGTTCTTGTAGAATGTTGAACGACTACCCCAACTAAAATCTATCCACTCAACAAAAATTATTTCACACCACAGACTCATCTTGGTCAGGATCGATTTGAAATCTATCATGGTTTCAGAGAAATCATACGCCATGGTTCGTTGTTCTTGTAGAATGTTGAACGACTATCCCAACTAAAATCTATTAACTCAACAAAAATTATTTCAGAGAAATCATACTCCATGGTTCGTTGTTCTTGTAGAATGTTGAACGACTACCCCAACTAAAATCTATCCACTCAACAAAAATTATTTCACACCACAGACTCATCTTGGTCAGGATCGATTTGAAATCTATCATGGTTTCAGAGAAATCATACTCCATGGTTCGTTGTTCTTGTAGAATGTTGAACGACTACCCCAACTAAAATCTATCCACTCAACAAAAATTATTTCACACCACAGACTCATCTTGGTCAGGATCGATTTGAAATCTATCATGGTTTCAGAGAAATCATACTCCATGGTTCGTTGTTCTTGTAGAATGTTGAACGACTATCCCAACTAAAATCTATCCACTCAACAAAAATTATTTCAGAGAAATCATACTCCATGGTAAGTTCTTCTTGTAGAATGTTGAACGACTACCCCAACTAAACTCTATAGACTCAACAAAAATTATTTCACACCACAGACTCATCTTGGTCAGGATCGATTTGAAATCTATCATGGTTTCAGAGAAATCATACTCCATGGTAAGTTGTTCTTGTAGAATGTTGAACGACTACCCCTAACTAAAATCTATCCACTCAACAAAAATTATTTCACACCACAGACTCATCTTGGTCAGGATCGATTTGAAATCTATCATGGTTTCAGAGAAATCATACTCTATGGTTCGTTGTTCTTGTAGAATGTTGAACGACTATCCCAACTAAAATCTATCCACTCAACAAAAATTATGGTAAGTTGTTCTTGTAGAATGTTGAACGACTACCCCAACTAAAATCTATCCACTCAACTAAAAATTATTTCAGAGAAATCATACTCCATGGTTCGTTGTTCTTGTACAATGTTGAACGACTACCCCTAACTAAAATCTATCCACTCAACAAAAATTATTTCACACCACAGACTCATCTTGGTCAGGATCGATTTGAAATCTATCATGGTTTCAGAGAAATCATACTCCATGGTAAGTTGTTCTTGTAGAATGTTGAACGACTACCCCTAACTAAAATCTATCCACTCAACAAAAATTATTTCACACCACAGACTCATCTTGGTCAGGATCGATTTGAAATCTATCATGGTTTCAGAGAAATCATACTCCATGGTTCGTTGTTCTTGCAGAATGTTGAACGACTACCCCTAACTAAAATCTATAAACTCAACAAAAATTATTTCACACCACAGACTCAACTTGATCAGGATCGATTTGAAATCTATCATGGTTTCAGAGAAATCATACTCCAGGGTTCGTTGTTCTTGTAAAATGTTGAGCGACTATCCCAACTAAAATCTATCCACTCAAAAAAAATTATTTCAGAGAAATCATACTCCATGGTAAGTTGTTCTTGTAGAATGTTGAACGACTACCCCTAACTAAAATCTATCCACTCAACAAATATTATTTTACACCACAGACTCATCTTGGTCAGGATCGTTTTGAAATCTATCATGGTTTCAGAGAAATCATACTCCATGGTTCGTTGTTCTTGTAGAATGTTGAACGACTACCCCTAACTAAAATCTATCCACTCAACAAAAATTATTTCACACCACAGACTCATCTTGGTCAGGATCGATTTGAAATCTATCATGGTTTCAGAGAAATCATACTCCATGGTTCGTTGTTCTTGTAGAATGTTGAACGACTACCCCAACTAAAATCTATCCACTCAACAAAAATTATTTCAGAGAAATCATACTCCATGGTAAGTTGTTCTTGTAGAATGTTGAACGACTACCCCTAACTAAAATCTATCCACTCAACAAATATTATTTCACACCACAGACTCATCTTGGTCAGGATCGTTTTGAAATCTATCATGGTTTCAGAGAAATCATACTCCATGGTTCGTTGTTCTTGTAGAATGTTGAACGACTACCCCAACTAAAATCTATCCACTCAACAAAAATTGTTTCACACCACAGACTCATCTTGGTCAGGATCGGTTTGAAATCTATCATGGTTTCAGAGAAATCATACTCCATGGTTCGTTGTTCTTGCAGAATGTTGAACGACTACCCCTAACTAAAATCTATCCACTCAACAAAAATTATTTCACACCACAGACTCAACTTGGTCAGGATCGATTTGAAATCTATCATGGTTTCAGAGAAATCATACTCCATGGTTCGTTGTTCTTGTAAAATGTTGAGCGACTATCCCAACTAAAATCTATCCACTCAAAAAAAATTATTTCAGAGAAATCATACTCCATGGTAAGTTGTTCTTGTAGAATGTTGAACGACTACCCCTAACTAAAATCTATCCACTCAACAAATATTATTTCACACCACAGACTCATCTTGGTCAGGATCGTTTTGAAATCTATCATGGTTTCAGAGAAATCATACTCCATGGTTCGTTGTTCTTGTAGAATGTTGAACGACTACCCCTAACTAAAATCTATCCACTCAACAAAAATTATTTCACACCACAGACTCATCTTGGTCAGGATCGATTTGAAATCTATCATGGTTTCAGAGAAATCATACTCCATGGTTCGTTGTTCTTGTAGAATGTTGAACGACTACCCCAACTAAAATCTATCCACTCAACAAAAATTATTTCAGAGAAATCATACTCCATGGTAAGTTGTTCTTGTAGAATGTTGAACGACTACCCCAACTAAAATCTATCCACTCAACAAAAGTTATTTCACACCACAGACTCATCTTGGTCAGGATCGATTTGAAATCTATCATGGTTTCAGAGAAATCATACTCCATGGTTCGTTGTTCTTGTAGAATGTTGAACGACTACCCCTAACTAAAATTTATCCACTCAACAAAAATTATTTCACACCACAGGCTCATCTTGGTCAGGATCGATTTGAAATCTATCATGGTTTCAGAGTAATCATACTCCATGGTTCGTTGTTCTTGTAGAATGTTGAACGACTATCCCAACTAAAATCTATCCACTCAACAAAAATTATGGTAAGTTGTTCTTGTAGAATGTTGAACGACTACCCCAACTAAAATCTATCCACTCAACTAAAAATTATTTCAGAGAAATCATACTCCATGGTTCGTTGTACTTGTAGAATGTTGAACGACTACCCCTAACTAAAATCTATCCACTCAACAAAAATTATTTCACACCACAGACTCATCTTGGTCAGGATCGATTTGAAATCTATCATGGTTTCAGAGAAATCATACTCCATGGTAAGTTGTTCTTGTAGAATGTTGAACGACTACCCCTAACTAAAATCTATCCACTCAACAAAAATTATTTCACACCACAGACTCATCTTGGTCAGGATCGATTTGAAATCTATCATGGTTTCAGAGAAATCATACTCTATGGTTCGTTGTTCTTGTAGAATGTTGAACGACTATCCCAACTAAAATCTATCCACTCAACAAAAATTATGGTAAGTTGTTCTTGTAGAATGTTGAACGACTACCCCAACTAAAATCTATCCACTCAACTAAAAGTTATTTCAGAGAAATCATACTCCATGGTTCGTTGTTCTTGTACAATGTTGAACGACTACCCCTAACTAAAATCTACCCACTCAACAAAAATTATTTCACATAACAGACTCATCTTGGTCAGGATCGATTTGAAATCTATCATGGTTTCAGAGAAATCATAGTCCATGGTAAGTTGTTCTTTTAGAATGTTGAACGACTATCCCAACTAAAATCTATCCACTCAACAAAAATTATTTCAGTGAAATCATACTCCATGGTAAGTTGTTCTTGTAGAATGTTGAACGACTACCCCAACTAAAATCTATCCACTCAACAAAAATTATTTCACACCACAGACTCATCTTGGTCAGGATCGATTTGAAATCTATCATGGTTTCAGAGAAATCATAGTCCATGGTAAGTTGTTCTTGTAGAATGTTGAACGACTACCCCAACTAAAATCTATCCACTCATCAAAAATTATTTCACACCACAGACTCATCTTGGTCAGGATCGATTTGAAATCTATCATGGTTTCAGAGAAATCATAGTCCATGGTAAGTTGTTCTTGTAGAATGTTGAACGACTATCCCAACTAAAATCTATCCACTCAACAAAAATTATTTCAGAGAAATCATACTCCATGGTAAGTTGTTCTTGTAGAATGTTGAACGACTACCCCTAACTAAAATCTATCCACTCAACAAAAATTATTTCACACCACAGACTCATCTTGGTCAGGATCGATTTGAAATCTATCATGGTTTCAGAGAAATCATACTCTATGGTTCGTTGTTCTTGTAGAATGTTGAACGACTATCCCAACTAAAATCTATCCACTCAACAAAAATTATGGTAAGTTCTTCTTGCAGAATGTTGAACGACTACCCCAACTAAAATCTATCCACTCAAATAAAAATTATTTCATAGAAATCATACTAAATGGTTCGTTGTTCTTGTAGAATGTTGAACGACTACCCCTAACTAAAATCTACCCACTCAACAAAAATTATTTCACATAACAGACTCATCTTGGTCAGGATCGATTTGAAATCTATCATGGTTTCAGAGAAATCATAGTCCATGGTAAGTTGTTCTTTTAGAATGTTGAACGACTATCCCAACTAAAATCTATCCACTCAACAAAAATTATTTCAGAGAAATCATACTCCATGGTAAGTTGTTCTTGTAGAATGTTGAACGACTACCCCAACTAAAATCTATCCACTCAACAAAAATTATTTCACACCACAGACTCATCTTGGTCAGGATCGATTTGAAATCTATCATGGTTTCAGAGAAATCATACTCCATGGTTCGTTGTTCTTGTAGAATGTTGAACGACTACCCCAACTAAAATCTATCCACTCAACAAAAATTATTTCACACCACAGACTCATCTTGGTCAGGATCGATTTGAAATCTATCATGGTTTCAGAGAAATCATAGTCCATGGTAAGTTGTTCTTGTAGAATGTTGAACGACTACCCCTAACTAAAATCTATCCACTCAACAAAAATTATTTCACACCACAGACTCATCTTGGTCAGGATCGATTTGAAATCTATCATGGTTTCAGAGAAATCATAGTCCATGGTAAGTTGTTCTTGTAGAATGTTGAACGACTACCCCAACTAAAATCTATCCACTCAACAAAAATTATTTCACACCACAGACTCATCTTGGTCAGGATCGATTTGAAATCTATCATGGTTTCAGAGAAATCATAGTCCATGATAAGTTGTTCTTGTAGAATGTTGAACGACTATCCCAACTAAAATCTATCCACTCAACAAAAATTATTTCAGAGAAATCATACTCCATGGTAAGTTGTTCTTGTAGAATGTTGAACGACTACCCCAACTAAAATCTATCCACTCAACAAAAATTATTTCACACCACAGACTCATCTTGGTCAGGATCGATTTGAAATCTATCATGGTTTCAGAGAAATCATAGTCCATGGTAAGTTGTTCTTCTAGAATGTTGAACGACTATCCCAACTAAAATCTATTGACTCAACAAAAATTATTTCAGAGAAATCATACTCCATGGTAAGTTGTTCTTGTAGAATGTTGAACGACTACCCCAACTAAAATCTATCCACTCAACAAAAATTATTTCACACCGCAGACTCATCTTGGTCAGTATCGATTTGAAATCTATCATGGTTTCAGAGAAATCATACTCCATGGTTCGTTGTTCTTGTAGAATGTTGAACGACTATCCCAACTAAAATCTATCCACTCAACAAAAATTATTTCAGAGAAATCATACTCCATGGTAAGTTGTTCTTGTAGAATGTTGAACGACTACCCCAACTAAAATCTATCCACTCAACAAAAATTATTTCACACCACAGACTCATCTTGGTCAGGATCGATTTGAAATCTATCATGGTTTCAGAGAAATCATAGTCCATGGTAAGTTGTTCTTCTAGAATGTTGAACGACTATCCCAACTAAAATCTATTGACTCAACAAAAATTATTTCAGAGAAATCATACTCCATGGTAAGTTGTTCTTGTAGAATGTTGAACGACTACCCCAACTAAAATCTATCCACTCAACAAAAATTATTTCACACCACAGGCTCATCTTGGTCAGGATCGATTTGAAATCTATCATGGTTTCAGAGAAATCATAGTTCATGGTAAGTTGTTCTTGTAGGATGCTGAACGACTACCCGTAACTAAAATCTATCCACTCAACAAAAATTATTTCACACCACAGACTTATCTTGGTCAGGATCGATTTGAAATCTATCATGGTTTCAGAGAAATCATACTCCATGGTTCGTTGTTCTTGTAGAATGTTGAACGACTATCCCAACTAAAATCTATCCACTCAACAAAAATTATTTCAGAGAAATCATACTCCATGGTAAGTTGTTCTTGTAGAATGTTGAACGACTACCCCAACTAAAATCTATCCACTCAACAAAAATTATTTCACACCACAGACTCATCTTGGTCAGGATCGATTTGAAATCTATCATGGTTTCAGAGAAATCATACTCCATGGTTCGTTGTTCTTGTAAAATGTTGAACGACTACCCCAACTAAAATCTATCCACTCAACAAAAATTATTTCACACCACAGACTCATCTTGGTCAGGATCGATTTGAAATCTATCATGGTTTCAGAGAAATCATAGTCCATGGTAAGTTGTTCTTGTAGAATGTTGAACGTCTATCCCAACTAAAATCTATCCACTCAACAAAAATTATTTCAGAGAAATCATACTCCATGGTTCGTTGTTCTTGTAGAATGTTGAACGACTACCCCAACTAAAATCTATCCACTCAGCAAAAATTATTTCACACCACAGACTCATCTTGGTCAGGATCGATTTGAAATCTATCATGGTTTCAGAGAAATCATAGTCCATGATAAGTTGTTCTTGTAGAATGTTGAAAGACTACCCCTAACTAAAATCTATCCACTCAACAAAAATTATTTCACACCACAGACTCATCTTGGTCAGGATCGATTTGAAATCTATCATGATTTCAGAGAAATCATACTCCATGGTTCGTTGTGCTTGTAGAATGTTGAACGACTATCCCAACTAACATCTATCCACTCAACAAAAATTATTTCACACCACAGACTCATCTTGGTCAGGATCGATTTGAAATCTATCATGGTTTCAGAGAAATCATACTCCATGGTAAGTTGTTCTTGTAGAATGTTGAACGACTATCCCAACTAAAATCTATCCACTCAACAAAAATTATTTCAGAGAAATCATACTCCATGGTAAGTTGTTCTTGTAGAATGTTGAACGACTATCCCAACTAAAATCTATCCACTCAACAAAAATTATTTCAGAGAAATCATACTCCATGGTAAGTTGTTCTTGTAGAATGTTGAACGACTATCCCAACTAAAATCTATCCACTCAACAAAAATTATTTCAGAGAAATCATACTCCATGGTAAGTTGTTCTTGTAGAATGTTGAACGACTACTCCAACTAAAATCTATCCACTCAACAAACATTATTTCACACCACAGACTCATCTTGGTCAGGATCGATTTGAAATCTATCATGGTTTCAGAGAAATTATAGTCCATGGTAATTTGTTCTTGTAAAATGTTGAACGACTACCCCAACTAAAATCTATCCACTCAACAAAAATTATTTCACACCACAGACTCATCTTGGTCAGGATCGATTTGAAATCTATTATGGTTTCAGAGAAATCATAGTCCATGGTAAGTTGTTCCTGTAGAATGTTGAACGACTACCCCAACTAAAATCTATCCACTCAAAAAAATTATTTCACACCACAGACTCATCTTGGTCAGGATCGATTTGAAATCTATCATGGTTTCAGAGAAATCATACTCCATGGTTCGTTGTTCTTGTAGAATGTTGAACGACTACCCCAACTAAAATCTATCCACTCAACAAAAATTATTTCACACCACAGACTCATCTTGGTCAGGATCGATTTGAAATCTATCATGGTTTCAGAGAAATCATACTCCATGGTAAGTTGTTCTTGTAGAATGTTGAACGACTATCCGTAACTAAAATATATCCACTCAACAAAAATTATTTCACACCACAGACTCATCTTGGTCAGGATCGATTTGAAATCTATCATAGTTGCAGAGAAATCATAGTCCATGGTAAGTTGTTCTTGTAGAATGTTGAACGACTCAACAAAATTTATTTCACACCACAGACTCATCTTGGTCAGGATCGATTTGAAATCTATCATGGTTTCAGAGAAATCATAGTCCATGGTAAGTTGTTCTTGTAGAATGTTGAACGACTACCCGTAACTAAAATCTATCCACTCAACAAAAATTATATCAGAGAAATCATACTCCATGGTTCGTTGTTCTTGTAGAATGTTGAACGACTACCCCAACTAAAATCTATCCACTCAACAAAAATTATTTCACACCACAGACTCATCTTGGTCAGGATCGATTTGAAATCTATCATGGTTTCAGAGAAATCATACTCCATGGTAAGTTGCTCTTGTAGAATGTTGAACGACTACCCCAACTAAAATCTATCCACTCAACAAAAAATTATTTCACACCACAGACTCATCTTGGTCAGGATCGATTTGAAATCTATCATGGTTGCAGAGAAATCATAGTCCATGGTAAGTAGTTCTTGTAGAATGTTGAACGACTATCCCAACTAAAATCTATCCACTCAACAAAAATTATTTCAGAGAAATCATACTCCATGGTTCGTTGTTCTTGTAGAATGTTGAACGACTACCCCAACTGAAATCTATCCACTCAACAAAAATTATTTCACACCACAGACTCATCTTGGTCAGGATCGATTTGAAATCTATCATGGTTTCAGAGAAATCATACTCCATGGTTCGTTGTTCTTGTAAAATGTTGAACGACTACCCCAACTAAAATCTATCCACTCAACAAAAATTATTTCACACCACAGACTCAACTTGGTCACAATCGATTTGAAATCTATCATGGTTTCAGAGAAATCATAGTCTTTGGTAAGTTGTTCTTGTAGAATGTTGAACGACTACCCCTAACTAAAATCTATTCACTCAACAAAAATTATTTCACACCACAGACTCATCTTGGTCAGGATCGATTTGAAATCTATCATGGCTTCAGAGAAATCATAGTCCATGGTAAGTTGTTCTTGTAGAATGTTGAACGACTATCCCAACTAAAATCTATCCACTCAACAAAAATTATTTCAGAGAAATCATACTCCATGGTTCGTTGTTCTTGTAGAATGTTGAACGACTACCCCAACTAAAATCTATCCACTCAACAAAAATTATTTCACACCACAGACTCATCTTGGTCAGGATCGATTTGAAATCTATCATGGTTTCAGAGAAATCATAGTCCATGATAAGTTGTTCTTGTAGAATGTTGAACGACTACCCCTAACTAAAATCTATCCACTCAACAAAAATTATTTCACACCACAGACTCATCTTGGTCAGGATCGATTTGAAATCTATCATGATTTCAGAGAAATCATACTCCATGGTTCGTTGTGCTTGTAGAATGTTGAACGACTATCCCAACTAACATCTATCCACTCAACAAAAATTATTTCAGAGAAATCGTACTCCACTCAACAAAAATTATTTCACACCACAGACTCATCTTGGTCAGGATCGATTTGAAACCTATCATGGTTTCAGAGAAATCATAGTCCATGGTAAGTTGTTCTTGTAAAATGTTTAACGACTATCCCAACTAAAATCTATCCACTCAACAAATATTACTTCAGAGAAATCATACTCCATGGTAAGTTGTTCTTGTAGAATGTTGAACGACTACCCCTAACTAAAATCTATCCACTCAACAAAAATTATTTCACACCACAGACTCATCTTGGTCAGGATCGATTTGAAATCTATCATGGTTTCAGAGAAATCATAGTCCATGGTAAGTTGTTCTTGTAAAATGTTTAACGACTATCCCAACTAAAATCTATCCACTCAACAAAAATTACTTCAGAGAAATCATACTCCATGGTAAGTTGTTCTTGTAGAATGTTGAACGACTACCCCTAACTAAAATCTATCCACTCAACAAAAATTATTTCACACCACAGACTCAGCTTGGTCAGGATCGATTTGAAATCTATCATGGTTTCAGAGAAATCATAGTCCATGGTAAGTTGTTCTTGTATCCACTCAACAAAAATTGTTTCACACCACAGACTCATCTTGGTAAGGATCGATTTGAAATCTATCATGGTTTCAGGGAAATCATAGTCCATGGTAAGTTGTTCTTGTAGAATGTTGAACGACTACCCCAACTAAAATCTATCCACTCAACAAAAATTATTTCACACCACAGACTCATCTTGGTCAGGATCGATTTGAAATCTATCATGGTTTCAGAGAAATCATAGTCCATGGTAAGTTGTTCTTGTAGAATGTTGAACGACTATCCCAACTAAAATCTATCCACTCAACAAAAATTATTTCAGAGAAATCATACTCCATGGTAAGTTGTTCTTGTAGAATGTTGAACGACTACCCCTAACTAAAATCTATCCACTCAACAAAAATTATTTCACACCACAGACTCATCTTGGTCAGGATCGATTTGAAATCTATCATGGTTTCAGAGAAATCATAGTCCATGGTAAGTTGTTCTTGTAGAATGTTGAACGACTATCCCAACCAAAATCTCTCCACTCAACAAAAATTATTTCAGAGAAATCATTCTCCATGGTAAATTGTTCTTGTAGAATGTTGAACGACTACCCCAACTAAAATCTATCCACTCAACAAAAATTATTTCACACCACAGACTCATCTTGGTCAGGATCGATTTGAAATCTATCATGGTTTCAGAGAAATCATAGTCCATGGTAAGTTGTTCTTGTAGAATGTTGAACGACTATCCCAACCCAAATCTATCCACTCAACAAAAATTATTTCAGAGAAATCATACTCCATGGTAAATTGTTCTTGTAGAATGTTGAACGACTACCCCAACTAAAATCTATCCACTCAACAAAAATTATTTCACACCACAGACTCATCTTGGTCAGGATCGATTTGAAATCTATCATGGTTTCAGAGAAATCATACTCCATGGTTCGTTGTTCTTGTAGAATGTTGAACGACTACCCCTAACTAAAATCTATCCACTCAACAAAAATTATTTCACACCACAGACTCATCTTGGTCAGGATCGATTTGAAATCTATCATGGTTTCAGAGAAATCATAGTCCATGGTAAGTTGTTCTTGTAGAATGTTGAACGACTACCCCAACTAAAAGCTATCCACTCAACAAAAATTATTTCACACCACAGACTCATCTTGGTCAGGATCGATTTGAAATCTATCATGGTTTCAGAGAAATCATACTCCATGGTTCGTTGTTCTTGTAGAATGTTGAACGACTATCCCAACTAAAATCTATCCACTCAACAAAAATTATTTCACACCACAGACTCATCTTGGTCAGGATCGATTTGAAATCTATCATGGTTTCAGAGAAATCATACTCCATGGTTCGTTGTTCTTGTAAAATGTTGAACGACTACCCCAACTAAAATCTATCCACTCAACAAAAATTATTTCACACCACAGACTCATCTTGGTCAGGATCGATTTGAAATCTATTATGGTTTCAGAGAAATCATACTCCATGGTAAGTTGTTCTTGTAAAATGTTGAACGACTATCCCAACTAAAATCTATCCACTCAACAAAAATTATTTCACACCACAGACTCATCTTGGTCAGGATCGATTTGAAATCTGTCATGGTTGCAGAGAAATCATACTCCATGGTTCGTTGTTCTTGTAGAATGTTGAACGACTACCCCTAACTAAAATCTATCCACTCAACAAAAATTATTTCACACCACGGACTCATCTTGGTCAGGATCGATTTGACATCTATCATGGTTTCAGAGAAATCATACTCCATGGTAAGTTGTTCTTGTAGAATGTTGAACGACTCCCCAACTAAAATCTATCCACTCAACAAAAATTATTTCACAACACAGACCATCTTGGTCAGGATCGATTTGAAATCTATCATGGTTTCAGAGAAATCATACTCCATGGTTCGTTGTTCTTGTAGAATGTTGACCGACTACCCAACTAAAATCTATCCACTCAACAAAAATTATTTCAGAGAAATCATACTCCATGGTAAGTTGTTCTTGTAGAATGTTGAACGACTATCCCAACTAAAACCTATCCACTCAACAAAAATTATTTCAGAGAAATCATACTCCATGGTAAGTTGTTCTTGTAGAATGTTGCACGACTACCCCAACTAAAATCTATCCACTCAACAAAAATTATGTCACACCACAGACTCATCTTGGTCAGGATCGATTTGACATCTATCATGGTTTTAGAGAAATCATACTCCATGGTAAGTTGTTCTTGTAGAATGTTGAACGACTACCCCAACTAAAATCTATCCACTCAACAAAAATTATTTCACAACACAGACTCATCTTGGTCAGGATCGATTTGAAATCTATCATGGTTTCAGAGAAATCATACTCCATGGTTCGTTGTTCTTGTAGAATGTTGAACGACTACCCCAACTAAAATCTATCCACTCAACAAAAATTATTTCACAACACAGACTCATCTTGGTCAGGATCGATTTGAAATCTATCATGGTTTCAGAGAAATCATACTCCATGGTAAGTTGTTCTTGTAGAATGTTGAACGACTACCCCTAACTAAAATCTATCCACTCAACAAAAATTATTTCACACCACAGACTCAGCTTGGTCAGGATCGATTTGAAATCTATCATGGTTTCAGAGAAATCATACTCCATGGTTCGTTGTTCTTGTAAAATGTTGAACGACTACCCCAACTAAAATCTATCCACTCAACAAAAATTATTTCACACCACAGACTCATCTTGGTCAGGATCGATTTGAAATGCATCATGGTTGCAGAGAAATCATACTCAATGGTTCGTTGTTCTTGTAGAATGTTGAACGACTATCCCAACTAAAATCTATCCACTCAACAAAAATTATTTCACACCACAAACTCATCTTGGTCAGGATCGATTTGAAATCTATCATGGTTTCAGAGAAATCATACTCCATGGTAAGTTGTTCTTGTAAAATGTTGAACGACTACCCCAACTAAAATCTATCCACTCAACAAAAATTATTTCAGAGAAATCATACTCCATGGTTCGTTGTTCTTGTAGAATGTTGAACGACTACCCCAACTAAAATCTATCCACTCAACAAAAATTATTGCAGAGAAATCATACTCCATGGTAAGTTGTTCTTGTAGAATGTTGAACGACTACCCCTAACTAAAATCTATCCACTCAACAAAAATTATTTCACACCACAGACTCATCTTGGTCAGGATCGATTTGAAATCTATCATGGTTTCAGAGAAATCATACTCCATGGTTCGTTGTTCTTGTAAAATGTTGAAGGACTACCCCAACTAAAATCTATCCAGTCAACAAAAATTATTTCACACCACAGACTCGTCTTGGTCAGGATCGATTTGAGATCTATCATGGTTTCAGAGAAATCATAGTCCATGGTAAGTTGTTCTTGTAGAATGTTGAACGACTACCCCAACTAAAATCTATCCACTCAACAAAAATTATTTCACACCACAGACTCATCTTGGTCAGGATCGATTTGAAATCTATCATGGTTTCAGAGAAATCATAGTCCATGGTAAGTTGTTCTTGTAGAATGTTGAACGACTACCCCAACTAAAATCTATCCACTCAACAAAAATTATTTCACACCACAGACTCATCTTGGTCAGGATCGATTTGAAATCTATAATGGTTTCAGAGAACTCATACTCCATGGTTCGTTGTTCTTGTAGAATGTTGAACGACTACCCCAACTAAAATCTATCCACTCAACAAAAATTATTTCACACCACAGACTCATCTTGGTCAGGATCGATTTGAAATCTATAATGGTTTCAGAGAAATCATACTCCATGGTTCGTTGTTCTTGTAGAATGTTGAACGACTATCCCAACTAAAATCTATCCACTCAACAAAAATTATTTCACACCACAGACTCATCTTGGTCAGGATCGATTTGAAATCTATCATGGTTTCAGAGAAATCATACTCCATGGTTCGTTGCTCTTGTAGAATGTTGAACGACTATCCCAACTAAAATCTATCCACTCAACAAAAATTATTTCACACCACAGACTCATCTTGGTCAGGATCGATTTGAAATCTATCATGGTTTCAGAGAAATCATACTCCATGGTTCGTTGTTCTTGTAAAATGTTGAACGACTACCCCAACTAAAATCTATCCACTCAACAAAAATTATTTCAGAGAAATCATACTCCATGGTTCGTTGTTCTTGTAGAATGTTGAACGACTATCAAAACTAAAATCTATCCACTCAACAAAAATTATTTCAGAGAAATCATACTCCATGGTAAGTTGTTCTTGTAGAATGTTGAACGACTACCCCAACTAAAATCTATCCACTCAACAAAAATTATTTCACACCACAGACTCATCTTGGTCAGGATCGATCTGAAATCTATCATGGTTTCAGAGAAATCATAGTCCATGGTAAGTTGTTCTTGTAGAATGTTGAACGACTACCCCAACTAAAATCTATCCACTCAACAAAAATTATTTCACACCACAGACTCATCTTGGTCAGGATCGATTTGAAATCTATAATGGTTTCAGAGAAATCATACTCCATGGTTCGTTTTTCTTGTGGAATGTTGAACGACTATCCCAACTAAAATCTATCCACTCAACAAAAATTATTTCACACCACAGACTCATCTTGGTCAGGATCGATTTGAAGTCTATCATGGTTTCAGAGAAATCATACTCCATGGTTCGTTGCTCTTGTAGAATGTTGAACGACTATCCCAACTAAAATCTATCCACTCAACAAAAATTATTTCACACCACAGGCTCATCTTGGTCAGGATCGATTTGAAATCTATCATGGTTTCAGAGAAATCATACTCCATGGTTCGTTGTTCTTGTAAAATGTTGAACGACTACCCCAACTAAAATCTATCCACTCAACAAAAATTATTTCAGAGAAATCATACTCCATGGTTCGTTGTTCTTGTAGAATGTTGAACGACTATCCCAACTAAAATCTATCCACTCAACAAAAATTATTTCAGAGAAATCATACTCCATGGTAAGTTGTTCTTGTAGAATGTTGAACGACTACCCCAACTAAACTCTATCCACTCAACAAACATTATTTCACACCACAGACTCATCTTGGTCAGGATCGATTTGAAATCTATCACGGTTTCAGAGAAATCATACTCCATGTTTCGTTGTTCTTGTAGAATGTTGAACGACTACCCCAACTAAAATCTATCCACTCAACAAAAATTATTTCACACCACAGACTCATCTTGGTCAGGATCGATTTGAAATCTATCATGGTTTCAGAGAAATCATAGTCCATGGTTCGTTGTGCTTGTAGAATGTTGAACGACTATCCCAACTAAAATCTATCCACTCAACAAAAATTATTTCACACCACAGACTCATCTTGGTAAGGATCGATTTGAAATCTATCATGGTTTCAGAGAAATCATAGTCCATGGTTCGTTGTGCTTGTAGAATGTTGAACGACTACCCCTAACTAAAATCTATCCACTCAACAAACATTATTTCACACCACAGACTCATCTTGGTCAGGATCGATTTGAAATCTATCATGGTTTCAGAGAAATCATACTCCATGGTTCGTTGTTCTTGTAGAATGTTGAACGACTATCCCAACTAAAATCTATCCACTCAACAAAAATGATTTCAGAGAAATCATACTCCATGGCAAGTTGTTCTTGTAAAATGTTGAACGACTATCCCAACTAAAATCTATCCACTCAACAAAAATTATTTCACACCACAGACTCATCTTGGTCAGGATCGATTTGATATCTATCATGGTTTCAGAGAAATCATACTCCATGGTTCGTTGTTCTTGTAGAATATTGAACGACTATCCCAACTAAAATCTATCCACTCAACAAAAATTATTTCACACCACAGACTCATCTTGGTCAGAGAAATCATACTCCATGGTTCGTTGTTCTTGTAGAATGTTGAACGACTACCCCAACTAAAATCTATCCACTCAACAAAAATTATTTCAGAGAAATCATACTCCATGGTAAGTTGTTCTTGTAGAATGTTGAACGACTATCCGAACTAAAATCTATCCACTCAACAAAAATTATTTCACACCACAGACTCATCTTGGTCAGGATCGATTTGAAATCTATCATGGTTTCAGAGAAATCATACTCCATGGTTCGTTGTTTTTGTAAAATGTTGAACGACTACCATAACTAAAATCTATCCACTCAACAAAAATTATTTCACACCACAGACTCATCTTGGTCAGGATTTGAAATCTATCATGGTTTCAGAGAAATCATAGTCCATGCTAAGTTGTTCTTGTAGAATGTTGAACGACTAACTAAACTAAAATCTATCCACTCAACAAAAATTATTTCACACCACAGACTCATCTTGGTCAGGATCGATTTGAAATCTATCATGGTTTCAGAGAAATCATAGTCCATTGTAAGTTGTTCTTGTAGAATGTTGAACGACTATCCCAACTAAAATCTATCCACTCAACAAAACTTATTTCACACCACAGACTCATCTTGGTCAGGATCGATTTGAAATCTATCACGGTTTCAGAGAAATCATACTCCATGGTAAGTTGTTCTTGTAGAATGTTGAACGACTACCCCTAACTAAAAACTATCCACTCAACAAAAATTATGTCACACCACAGACTCATCTTGGTCAGGATCGATTTGAAATCTATCATGGTTTCAGAGAAATTATACTCCATGGTTCGTTGTCCTTGTAGAATGTTGAACGACTACCCCAACTAAGATCTATCCACTCAACAAAAATTATTTCAGAGAAATCATACTCCATGGTAAGTTGTTCTTGTAGAATGTTGAACGACTACCCCAACTAAAATCTATCCACTCAACAAAAATTATTTCACACCACAGACTCATCTTGGTCAGGATCGATTTGAAATCTAACATGGTTTCAGAGAAATCATACTCCATGGTTCGTTGTTCTCGTAAAATGTTGAACGACTACCCCAACTAAAATCTATCCACTCAACAAAAATTATTTCACACCACAGACTCATCTTGGTCAGGATCGATTTGGAATCTATCATGGTTTCAGAGAAATCATACTCCATGGTAAGTTGTTCTTGTAGAATGTTGAACGACTATCCCAACTACAATCTATCCACTCAAAAAAAATTATTTCAGAGAAATCATACTCCATGGTTCGTTGTTCTTGTAGAATGTTGAACTACTACCCCAACTAAAATCTATCCACTCAACAAAAATTATTTCACACCACAGACTCATCTTGGTCAGGATCGATTTGAAATCTATCATGGTTTCAGAGAAATCATACTCCATGGTAAGTTGTTCTTGTAGAATGTTGAACGACTACCCCAACTAAAATCTATCCACTCAACAAAAATTATTTCAGAGAAATCATACTCCATGGTTCGTTGTTCTTGTAGAATGTTGAACTACTACCCCAACTAAAATCTATCCACTCAACAAAAATTATTTCACACCACAGACTCATCTTGGTCAGGATCGATTTGAAATCTATCATGGTTTCAGAGAAATCATACTCCATGGTTCGTTGTTCTTGTAGAATGTTGAACGACTACCCCAACAAAAATCTATCCACTCAACAAAAATTATTTCACACCACAGACTCATCTTGGTCAGGATCGATTTGAAATCTAACATGGTTTCAGAGAAATCATACTCCATGGTTCGTTGTTCTCGTAAAATGTTGAACGACTACCCCAACTAAAATCTATCCACTCAACAAAAATTATTTCACACCACAGACTCATCTTGGTCAGGATCGATTTGGAATCTATCATGGTTTCAGAGAAATCATACTCCATGGTAAGTTGTTCTTGTAGAATGTTGAACGACTATCCCAACTACAATCTATCCACTCAAAAAAAATTATTTCAGAGAAATCATACTCCATGGTTCGTTGTTCTTGTAGAATGTTGAACTACTACCCCAACTAAAATCTATCCACCCAACAAAAATTATTTCACACCACAGACTCATCTTGGTCAGGATCGATTTGAAATCTATCATGGTTTCAGAGAAATCATACTCCATGGTAAGTTGTTCTTGTAGAATGTTGAACGACTACCCCAACTAAAATCTATCCACTCAACAAAAATTATTTCAGAGAAATCATACTCCATGGTTCGTTGTTCTTGTAGAATGTTGAACTACTACCCCAACTAAAATCTATCCACTCAACAAAAATTATTTCACACCACAGACTCATCTTGGTCAGGATCGATTTGAAATCTATCATGGTTTCAGAGAAATCATACTCCATGGTTCGTTGTTCTTGTAGAATGTTGAACGACTACCCCAACAAAAATCTATCCACTCAACAAAAATTATTTCACACCACAGACTCATCTTGGTCAGGATCGATTTGAAATCTATCATGGTTTCAGAGAAATCATACTCCATGGTTCGTTGTTCTTGTAGAATGTTGAACGACTATCCCAACTAAAATCTATCCACTCAACAAAAATTATTTCAGAGAAATCATACTCCATGGTTCGTTGTTCTTGTAGAATGTTGAACGACTACCCCAACTAAAATCTATCCACTATACAAAAATTATTTCAGAGAAATCATACTCCATGGTTAGTTGTTCTTGTAGAATGTTGAACGACTATCCCAACTAAAATCTATCCACTCAACAAAAATTATTTCACATCACAGACTCATCTTGGTCAGGATCGATTTGAAATCTATCATGGTTTCAGAGAAATCATACTCCATGGTTCGTTGTTCTTGTAGAATGTTGAACGACTATCCCAACTAAAATCTATCCACTCAACAAAAATTATTTCAGAGAAATCATACTCCATGGTTCGTTGTTCTTGTAGAATGTTGAACGACTACCCCAACTAAAATCTATCCACTCAACAAAAATTATTTCACACCACAGACTCATCTTGGTCAGGATCGATTTGAAATCTGTCATGGTTTCAGAGAAATCATACTCCATGGTTCGTTGTTCTTGTAGAATGTTGAACGACTACCCCAACTAAAATCTATCCACTCAACAAAAATTATTTCACACCACAGACTCATCTTGGTCAGGATCGATTTGAAATCTATCATGGTTTCAGAGAAATCATACTCCATGGTAAGTTGTTCTTGTAGAATGTTGAACGACTACCCCAACTAAAATCTATCCACTCAACAAAAATTATTTCACACCACAGACTCATCTTGGTCAGGATCGATTTGAAATCTATCATGGTTTCAGAGAAATCATACTCCATGGTTCGTTGTTCTTGTAGAATGTTGAACGACTATCCCAACTAAAATCTATCCACTCAACAAAAATTATTTCAGAGAAATCATACTCCATGGTTCGTTGTTCTTGTAGAATGTTGAACTACTACCCCAACTAAAATCTATCCACTCAACAAAAATTATTTCACACCACAGACTCATCTTGGTCAGGATCGATTTGAAATCTATCATGGTTTCAGAGAAATCATACTCCATGGTAAGTTGTTCTTGTAGAATGTTGAACGACTACCCCAACTAAAATCTATCCACTCAACAAAAATTATTTCAGAGAAATCATACTCCATGGTTCGTTGTTCTTGTAGAATGTTGAACGACTACCCCAACTAAAATCTATCCACTCAACAAAAATTATTTCACACCACAGACTCATCTTGGTCAGGATCGATTTGAAATCTGTCATGGTTTCAGAGAAATCATACTCCATGGTTCGTTGTTCTTGTAGAATGTTGAACGACTATCCCAACTAAAATCTATCCACTCAACAACAATTATTTCACATCACAGACTCATCTTGGTCAGGATCGATTTGAAATCTATCATGGTTTCAGAGAAATCATACTCCATGGTTCGTTGTTCTTGTAGAATGTTGAACGACTATCCCAACTAAAATCTATCCACTCAACAAAAATTATTTCAGAGAAATCATACTCCATGGTTCGTTGTTCTTGTAGAATGTTGAACGACTACCCCAACTAAAATCTATCCACTCAACAAAAATTATTTCACACCACAGACTCATCTTGGTCAGGATCGATTTGAAATCTATCATGGTTTCAGAGAAATCATACTCCATGGTTCGTTGTTCTTGTAGAATGTTGAACGACTATCCCAACTAAAATCTATCCACTCAACAAAAATTATTTCAGAGAAATCATACTCCATGGTTCGTTGTTCTTGTAGAATGTTGAACTACTACCCCAACTAAAATCTATCCACTCAACAAAAATTATTTCACACCACAGACTCATCTTGGTCAGGATCGATTTGAAATCTATCATGGTTTCAGAGAAATCATACTCCATGGTAAGTTGTTCTTGTAGAATGTTGAACGACTACCCCAACTAAAATCTATCCACTCAACAAAAATTATTTCAGAGAAATCATACTCCATGGTAAGTTGTTCTTGTAGAATGTTGAACGACTACCCCAACTAAAATCTATCCACTCAACAAAAATTATTTCAGAAAAATCATACTCCATGGTAAGTTGTTCTTGTAGAATGTTGAACGACTACCCCTAACTAAAATCTATCCACTCAACAAAAATTATTTCACACCACAGACTCATCTTGGTCAGGATCGATTTAAAATCTATCATGGTTTCAGAGAAATCATACTCCATGGTTCGTTCTTCTTGTAAAATGTTGAACGACTACCCCAACTAAAATCTATCCACTCAACAAAAATTATTTCAGAGAAATCATACTCCATGGTTTGTTGTTCTTGTAGAATGTTGAACGACTACCCCAACTAAAATCTATCCACTCAACAAAAATTATTTCACACCACAGACTCATCTTGGTCAGGATCGATTTGAAATCTATCATGGTTTCAGAGAAATCATAGTCCATGGTAAGTTGTTCTTGTAGAATGTTGAACGACTACCCCAACTAAAATCTATCCACTCAACAAAAATTATTTCACACCACAGACTCATCTTGGTCAGGATCGATTTGAAATCTATCATGGTTTCAGAGAAATCATACTCCATGGTAAGTTGTTCTTGTAGAATGTTGAACGACTACCCGTAACTAAAATCTATCCACTCAACAAAAATTATTTCACACCACAGACTCATCTTGGTCAGGATCGATTTGAAATCTATCATTGTTTCAGAGAAATCATACTCCATGGTTCGTTGTTCTTGTAGAATGTTGAACTACTACCCCAACTAAAATCTATCCACTCAACAAAAATTATTTCACACCACAGACTCATCTTGGTCAGGATCGATTTGAAATCTATCATGGTTTCAGAGAAATCATACTCCATGGTAAGTTGTTCTTGTAGAATGTTGAACGACTACCCCTAACTAAAATCTATCCACTCAACAAAAATTATTTCAGAGAAATCATACTACATGGTAAGTTGTTCTTGTAGAATGTTGAACGACTACCCCAACTAAAATCTATCCACTCAACAAAAATTATTTCAGAGAAATCATACTCCATGGTTCGTTGTTCTTGTAGAATGTTGAGCTACTACCCCAACTAAAATCTATCCACTCAACAAAAATTATTTCACACCACAGACTCATCTTGGTCAGGATCGATTTGAAATCTATCATGGTTTCAGAGAAATCATACTCCATGGTTCGTTGTTCTTGTAGAATGTTGAACGACTACCCCAACTAAAATCTATCCACTCAACAAAAATTATTTCACACCACAGACTCATCTTGGTCAGGATCGATTTGAAATCTATCATGGTTTCAGAGAAATCATACTCCATGGTTCGTTGTTCTTGTAGAATGTTGAACGACTATCCCAACTAAAATCTATCCACTCAACAAAAATTATTTCAGAGAAATCATACTCCATGGTTCGTTGTTCTTGTAGAATGTTGAACGACTATCCCAACTAAAATCTATCCACTCAACAAAAATTATTTCACACCACAGACTCATCTTGGTCAGGATCGATTTGAAATCTATCATGGTTTCAGAGAAATCATACTCCATGGTTCGTTGTTCTTGTAGAATGTTGAACGACTATCCCAACTAAAATCTATCCACTCAACAAAAATTATTTCAGAGAAATCATACTCCATGGTAAGTTGTTCTTGTAGAATGTTGAACGACTACCCCAACTAAAATCTATCCACTCAACAAAAATTATTTCACACCACACACTCATCTTGGTCAGGATCGATTTGAAATCTATCATGGTTTTAGAGAAATCATACTCCATGGTTCGTTGTTCTTGTAGAATGTTGAACGACTATCCCAACTGAAATCTATCCACTCAACAAAAATTATTTCAGAGAAATCATACTCCATGGTTCGTTGTTCTTGTAGAATGTTGAGCGACTACCCCAACTAAAATCTACCCACTCAACAAAAATTATTTCAGAGAAATCATACTAAATGGTTCGTTGTTCTTGTAGAATGTTGAACGACTACCCCAACTAAAATCTATCCACTCAACAAAAACTATGTCACACCACAGACTCATCTTGGTCAGGATCGATTTGAAATCTATCATGGTTTCAGAGAAATCATACTCCATGGTTCGTTGTTCTTGTAGAATGTTGAACGACTATCCCAACTGAAATCTATCCACTCAACAAAAATTATTTCAGAGAAATCATACTCCATGGTTCGTTGTTCTTGTAGAATGTTGAGCGACTACCCCAACTAAAATCTACCCACTCAACAAAAATTATTTCAGAGAAATCATACTCCATGGTTCGTTGTTCTTGTAGAATGTTGAACGACTACCCCAACTAAAATCTATCCACTCAACAAAAACTATGTCACACCACAGACTCATCTTGGTCAGGATCGATTTGAAATCTATCATGGTTTCAGAGAAATCATACTCCATGGTTCGTTGTTCTTGTAAAATGTTGAACGACTACCGCAACTAAAATCTATCCACTCAACAAAAATTATTTCAGAGAAATCATACTCCATGGTAAGTTGTTCTTGTAGAATGTTGAACGACTACCCCAACTAAAATCTATCCACTCAACAAAAATTATTTCAGAAAAATCATACTCCATGGTAAGTTGTTCTTGTAGAATGTTGAACGACTACCCCTAACTAAAATCTATCCACTCAACAAAAATTATTTCACACCACAGACTCATCTTGGTCAGGATCGATTTAAAATCTATCATGGTTTCAGAGAAATCATACTCCATGGTTCGTTCTTCTTGTAAAATGTTGAACGACTACCCCAACTAAAATCTATCCACTCAACAAAAATTATTTCACACCACAGACTCATCTTGGTCAGGATCGATTTGAAATCTATCATGGTTTCAGAGAAATCATAGTCCATGGTAAGTTGTTCTTGTAGAATGTTGAACGACTACCCCAACTAAAATCTATCCACTCAACAAAAATTATTTCACACCACAGACTCATCTTGGTCAGGATCGATTTGAAATCTATCATGGTTTCAGAGAAATCATACTCCATGGTAAGTTGTTCTTGTAGAATGTTGAACGACTACCCGTAACTAAAATCTATCCACTCAACAAAAATTATTTCACACCACAGACTCATCTTGGTCAGGATCGATTTGAAATCTATCATGGTTTCAGAGAAATCATACTCCATGGTTCGTTGTTCTTGTAGAATGTTGAACTACTACCCCAACTAAAATCTATCCACTCAACAAAAATTATTTCACACCACAGACTCATCTTGGTCAGGATCGATTTGAAATCTATCATGGTTTCAGAGAAATCATACTCCATGGTTCGTTGTTCTTGTAAAATGTTGAACGACTACCCCAACTAAAATCTATCCACTCAACAAAAATTATTTCAGAGAAATCATACTCCATGGTAAGTTGTTCTTGTAGAATGTTGAACGACTACCCCAACTAAAATCTATCCACTCAACAAAAATTATTTCAGAAAAATCATACTCCATGGTAAGTTGTTCTTGTAGAATGTTGAACGACTACCCCTAACTAAAATCTATCCACTCAACAAAAATTATTTCACACCACAGACTCATCTTGGTCAGGATCGATTTAAAATCTATCATGGTTTCAGAGAAATCATACTCCATGGTTCGTTCTTCTTGTAAAATGTTGAACGACTACCCCAACTAAAATCTATCCACTCAACAAAAAATATTTCACACCACAGACTCATCTTGGTCAGGATCGATTTGAAATCTATCATGGTTTCAGAGAAATCATAGTCCATGGTAAGTTGTTCTTGTAGAATGTTGAACGACTACCCCAACTAAAATCTATCCACTCAACAAAAATTATTTCACACCACACACTCATCTTGGTCAGGATCGATTTGAAATCTATCATGGTTTTAGAGAAATCATACTCCATGGTTCGTTGTTCTTGTAGAATGTTGAACGACTATCCCAACTGAAATCTATCCACTCAACAAAAATTATTTCAGAGAAATCATACTCCATGGTTCGTTGTTCTTGTAGAATGTTGAGCGACTACCCCAACTAAAATCTACCCACTCAACAATAATTATTTCAGAGAAATCATACTCCATGGTTCGTTGTTCTTGTAGAATGTTGAACGACTACCCCAACTAAAATCTATTTACTCAACAAAAACTATGTCACACCACAGACTCATCTTGGTCAGGATCGATTTGAAATCTATCATGGTTTCAGAGAAATCATACTCCATGGTTCGTTGTTCTTGTAGAATGTTGAACGACTATCCCAACTGAAATCTATCCACTCAACAAAAATTATTTCAGAGAAATCATACTCCATGGTTCGTTGTTCTTGTAGAATGTTGAGCGACTACCCCAACTAAAATCTACCCACTCAACAAAAATTATTTCAGAGAAATCATACTCCATGGTTCGTTGTTCTTGTAGAATGTTGAACGACTACCCCAACTAAAATCTATCCACTCAACAAAAATTATTTCACACCACAGACTCATCTTGGTCAGGATCGATTTGAAATCTATCATGGTTTCAGAGAAATCATAGTCCATGGTAAGTTGTTCTTGTAGAATGTTGAACGACTACCCCAACTAAAATCTATCCACTCAACAAAAATTATTTCACACCACAGACTCATCTTGGTCAGGATCGATTTGAAATCTATAATGGTTTCAGAGAACTCATACTCCATGGTTCGTTGTTCTTGTAGAATGTTGAACGACTACCCCAACTAAAATCTATCCACTCAACAAAAATTATTTCAGAGAAATCATACTCCATGGTAAGTTGTTCTTGTAGAATGTTGAACGACTACCCCAACTAAAATCTATCCACTCAACAAAAATTATTTCAGAAAAATCATACTCCATGGTAAGTTGTTCTTGTAGAATGTTGAACGACTACCCCTAACTAAAATCTATCCACTCAACAAAAATTATTTCACACCACAGACTCATCTTGGTCAGGATCGATTTAAAATCTATCATGGTTTCAGAGAAATCATACTCCATGGTTCGTTCTTCTTGTAAAATGTTGAACGACTACCCCAACTAAAATCTATCCACTCAACAAAAATTATTTCACACCACAGACTCATCTTGGTCAGGATCGATTTGAAATCTATCATGGTTTCAGAGAAATCATAGTCCATGGTAAGTTGTTCTTGTAGAATGTTGAACGACTACCCCAACTAAAATCGATCCACTCAACAAAAATTATTTCACACCACAGACTCATCTTGGTCAGGATCGATTTGAAATCTATCATGGTTTCAGAGAAATCATACTCCATGGTAAGTTGTTCTTGTAGAATGTTGAACGACTACCCGTAACTAAAATCTATCCACTCAACAAAAATTATTTCACACCACAGACTCATCTTGGTCAGGATCGATTTGAAATCTATCATGGTTTCAGAGAAATCATACTCCATGGTTCGTTGTTCTTGTAGAATGTTGAACTACTACCCCAACTAAAATCTATCCACTCAACAAAAATTATTTCACACCACAGACTCATCTTGGTCAGGATCGATTTGAAATCTATCATGGTTTCAGAGAAATCATACTCCATGGTTCGTTGTTCTTGTAAAATGTTGAACGACTACCCCAACTAAAATCTATCCACTCAACAAAAATTATTTCAGAGAAATCATACTCCATGGTAAGTTGTTCTTGTAGAATGTTGAACGACTACCCCAACTAAAATCTATCCACTCAACAAAAATTATTTCAGAAAAATCATACTCCATGGTAAGTTGTTCTTGTAGAATGTTGAACGACTACCCCTAACTAAAATCTATCCACTCAACAAAAATTATTTCACACCACAGACTCATCTTGGTCAGGATCGATTTAAAATCTATCATGGTTTCAGAGAAATCATACTCCATGGTTCGTTCTTCTTGTAAAATGTTGAACGACTACCCCAACTAAAATCTATCCACTCAACAAAAATTATTTCACACCACAGATTCATCTTAGTCAGGATCGATTTGAAATCTATCATGGTTTCAGAGAAATCATAGTCCATGGTAAGTTGTTCTTGTAGAATGTTGAACGACTACCCCAACTAAAATCTATCCACTCAACAAAAATTATTTCACACCACAGACTCATCTTGGTCAGGATCGATTTGAAATCTATCATGGTTTCAGAGAAATCATAGTACATGGTAAGTTGTTCTTGTAGAATGTTGAACGACTACCCCAACTAAAATCTATCCACTCAACAAAAATTATTTCACACCACAGACTCATCTTGGTCAGGATCGATTTGAAATCTATCATGGTTTCAGAGAAATCATACTCCATGGTAAGTTGTTCTTGTAGAATGTTGAACGACTACCCCAACTAAAATCTATCCACTCAACAAAAATTATTTCACACCACAGACTCATCTTGGTCAGGATCGATTTGACATCTATCATGGTTTCAGAGAAATCATACTCCATGGTAAGTTGTTCTTGTAGAATGTTGAACGACTACCCCAACTAAAATCTATCCACTCAACAAAAATTATTTCACACCACAGACTCATCTTGGTCAGGATCGATTTGAAATCTATCATGGTTTCAGAGAAATCATAGTCCATGGTAAGTTGTTCTTGTAGAATGTTGAACGACTACCCCAACTAAAATCTATCCACTCAACAAAAATTATTTCACACCACAGACTCATCTTGGTCAGGATCGATTTGAAATCTATCATGGTTTCAGAGAAATCATAGTCCATTGTAAGTTGTTCTTGTAGAATGTTGAACGACTATCCCAACTAAAATCTATCCACTCAACAAAAATTATTTCACACCACAGACTCATCTTGGTCAGGATCGATTTGAAATCTATCATGGTTTCAGAGAAATCATACTCCATGGTTCGTTGTTCTTGTAGAATGTTGAACGACTACCCCTAACTAAAATCTATCCACTCAACAAAAATTATTTCACGCCACAGACTCATCTTGGTCAGGATCGATTTGAAATCTATCATGGTTTCAGAGAAATCATACTCCATGGTTCGTTGTTCTTGTAGAATGTTGAACGACTACCCCAACTAAGATCTATCCACTCACCAAAAATTATTTCAGAGAAATCATACTCCATGGTAAGTTGTTCTTGTAGAATGTTGAACGACTACCCCAACTAAAATCTATCCACTCAACAAAAATTATTTCACACCACAGACTCATCTTGGTCAGGATCGATTTGAAATCTATCATGGTTTCAGAGAAATCATACTCCATGGTTCGTTGTTCTCGTAAAATGTTGAACGACTACCCCAACTACAATCTATCCACTCAACAAAAATTACTTCACACCACAGACTCATCTTGGTCAGGATCGATTTGAAATCTATCATGGTTTCAGAGAAATCATACTCCATGGTAAGTTGTTCTTGTAGAATGTTGAACGACTATCCCAACTAAAATCTATCCACTCAAAAAAAATTATTTCAGAGAAATCATACTCCATGGTTCGTTGTTCTTGTAGAATGTTGAACTACTACCCCAACTAAAATCTATCCACTCAAAAAAAATTATTTCAGAGAAATCATACTCCATGGTTCGTTGTTCTTGTAGAATGTTGAGCGATTACCCCAACTAAAATCTATCCACTCAACAAAAATTATTTCACACCACAGACTCATCTTGGTCAGGATCGATTTGAAATCTATCATGGTTTCAGAGAAATCATAGTCCATGTTAAGTTGTTCTTGTAGAATGTTGAACGACTACCCCAACTAAAATCTATCCACTCAACAAAAATTATTTCACACCACAGACTCATCTTGGTCAGGATCGATTTGAAATCTATCATGGTTTCAGAGAAATCATACTCCATGGTTCGTTGTTCTTGTAAAATGATGAACAACTATCCCAACTAAAATCTATCCACTCAAAAAAAATTATTTCAGAGAAATCATACTCCATGGTTCGTTGTTCTTGTAGAATGTTGAGCGATTACCCCAACTAATATCTATCCACTCAACAAAAATTATTTCACACCACAGACTCATCTTGGTCAGGATCGATTTGAAATCTATCATGGTTTCAGAGAAATCATAGCCCATGTTAAGTTGTTCTTGTAGAATGTTGAACGACTACCCCAACTAAAATCTATCCACTCAACAAAAATTATTTCACACCACAGATCCTTGGTCAGGATCGATTTGAAATCTATCATGGTTTCAGAGAAATCATACTCCATGGTAAGTTGTTCTTGTAAAATGTTGAACAACTATCCCAACTAAAATCTATCCACTCAAAAAAAATTATTTCAGAGAAATCATACTCCATGGTTCGTTGTTCTCGTAAAATGTTGAACGACTACCCCAACTAAAATCTATCCACTCAACAAAAATTACTTCACACCACAGACTCATCTTGGTCAGGATCGATTTGAAATCTATCATGGTTTCAGAGAAATCATAGTCCATTGTAAGTTGTTCTTGTAGAATGTTGAACGACTATCCCAACTAAAATCTATCCACTCAACAAAAATTATTTCACACCACAGACTCATCTTGGTCAGGATCGATTTGAAATCTATCATGGTTTCAGAGAAATCATACTCCATTGTAAGTTGTTCTTGTAGAATGTTGAACGACTACCCCTAACTAAAATCTATCCACTCAACAAAAATTATTTCACGCCACAGACTCATCTTGGTCATAATCGATTTGAAATCTATCATGGTTTCAGAGAAATCATACTCCATGGTTCGTTGTTCTTGTAGAATGTTGAACGACTACCCCAACTAAGATCTATCCACTCACCAAAAATTATTTCAGAGAAATCATACTCCATGGTAAGTTGTTCTTGTAGAATGTTGAACGACTACCCCAACTAAAATCTATCCACTCAACAAAAATTATTTCACACCACAGACTCATCTTGGTCAGGATCGATTTGAAATCTATCATGGTTTCAGAGAAATCATACTCCATGGTTCGTTGTTCTCGTAAAATGTTGAACGACTACCCCAACTACAATCTATCCACTCAACAAAAATTACTTCACACCACAGACTCAACTTGGTCAGGATCGATTTGAAATCTATCATGGTTTCAGAGAAATCATACTCCATGGTAAGTTGTTCTTGTAGAATGTTGAACGACTATCCCAACTAAAATCTATCCACTCAAAAAAAATTATTTCAGAGAAATCATACTCCATGGTTCGTTGTTCTTGTAGAATGTTGAACTACTACCCCAACTAAAATCTATCCACTCAACAAAAATTATTTCAGAGAAATCATACTCCATGGTTCGTTGTTCTTGTAGAATGTTGAGCGATTACCCCAACTAAAATCTATCCACTCAACAAAAATTATTTCACACCACAGACTCATCTTGGTCAGGATCGATTTGAAATCTATCATGGTTTCAGAGAAATCATAGTCCATGTTAAGTTGTTCTTGTAGAATGTTGAACGACTACCCCAACTAAAATCTATCCATTCAACAAAAATTATTTCACACCACAGACTCATCTTGGTCAGGATCGATTTGAAATCTATCATGGTTTCAGAGAAATCATACTCCATGGTTCGTTGTTCTTGTAAAATGATGAACAACTATCCCAACTAAAGTCTATCCACTCAAAAAAAATTATTTCAGAGAAATCATACTCCATGGTTCGTTGTTCTTGTAGAATGTTGAGCGATTACCCCAACTAATATTTATCCACTCAACAAAAATTATTTCACACCACAGACTCATCTTGGTCAGGATCGATTTGAAATCTATCATGGTTTCAGAGAAATCATACTCCATGGTAAGTTGTTCTTGTAGAATGTTGAACGACTACCCCAACTAAAATCTATCCACTCAACAAAAATTATTTCACACCACAGATCCTTGGTCAGGATCGATTTGAAATCTATCATGGTTTCAGAGAAATCATACTCCATGGTTCGTTGTTCTTGTAAAATGTTGAACAACTATCCCAACTAAAATCTATCCACTCAAAAAAAATTATTTCAGAGAAATCATACTCCATGGTTCGTTGTTCTCGTAAAATGTTGAACGACTACCCCAACTAAAATCTATCCACTCAACAAAAATTACTTCACACCACAGACTCATCTTGGTCAGGATCGATTTGAAATCTATCATGGTTTCAGAGAAATCATACTCCATGGTAAGTTGTTCTTGTAGAATGTTGAACGACTATCCCAACTAAAATCTATCCACTCAAAAAAAATTATTTCAGAGAAATCATACTCCATGGTTCGTTGTTCTTGTAGAATGTTGAACTACTACCCCAACTAAAATCTATCCACTCAAAAAAAATTATTTCAGAGAAATCATACTCCATGGTTCGTTGCTCTTGTAGAATGTTGAGCGATTACCCCAACTAAAATCTATCCACTCAACAAAAATTATTTCACACCACAGACTCATCTTGGTCAGGATCGATTTGAAATCTATCATGGTTTCAGAGAAATCATAGTCCATGGTAAGTTGTTCTTGTAGAATGTTGAACGACTACCCCTAACTAAAATCTATCCACTCAACAAAAATTATTTCACACCACAGACTCATCTTGGTCAGGATCGATTTGAAATCTATCATGGTTTCAGAGAAATCATACTCCATGGTTCGTTGTTCTTGTAAAATGTTGAACGACTACCCCAACTAAAATCTATCCACTCAACAAAAATTATTTCACACCACAGACTCATCTTGGTCAGGATCGATTTGAAATCTATCATGGTTTCAGAGAAATCATACTCCATGGTAAGTTGTTCTTGTAGAATGTTGAACGACTACCCCAACTAAAATCTATCCACTCAACAAAAATTATTTCACACCACAGACTCATCTTGGTCAGGATCGATTTGACATCTATCATGGTTTCAGAGAAATCATACTCCATGGTAAGTTGTTCTTGTAGAATGTTGAACGACTACCCCAACTAAAATCTATCCACTCAACAAAAATTATTTCACACCACAGACTCATCTTGGTCAGGATCGATTTGAAATCTATCATGGTTTCAGAGAAATCATAGTCCATGGTAAGTTGTTCTTGTAGAATGTTGAACGACTACCCCAACTGAAATCTATCCACTCAACAAAAATTATTTCACACCACAGACTCATCTTGGTCAGGATCGATTTGAAATCTATCATGGTTTCAGAGAAATCATAGTCCATTGTAAGTTGTTCTTGTAGAATGTTGAACGACTATCCCAACTAAAATCTATCCACTCAACAAAAATTATTTCACACCACAGACTCATCTTGGTCAGGATCGATTTGAAATCTATCATGGTTTCAGAGAAATCATACTCCATGGTTCGTTGTTCTCGTAAAATGTTGAACGACTACCCCAACTACAATCTATCCACTCAACAAAAATTACTTCACACCACAGACTCATCTTGGTCAGGATCGATTTGAAATCTATCATGGTTTCAGAGAAATCATACTCCATGGTTTGTTGTTCTTGTAGAATGTTGAACGACTATCCCAACTAAAATCTATCCACTCAAAAAAAAATATTTCAGAGAAATCATACTCCATGGTTCGTTGCTCTTGTAGAATGTTGAGCGATTACCCCAACTAAAATCTATCCACTCAACAAAAATTATTTCACACCACAGACTCATCTTGGTCAGGATCGATTTGAAATCTATCATGGTTTCAGAGAAATCATAGTCCATGGTAAGTTGTTCTTGTAGAATGTTGAACGACTACCCCTAACTAAAATCTATCCACTCAACAAAAATTATTTCACACCACAGACTCATCTTGGTCAGGATCGATTTGAAATCTATCATGGTTTCAGAGAAATCATACTCCATGGTTCGTTGTTCTTGTAAAATGTTGAAAGACTACCCCAACTAAAATCTATCCACTCAACAAAAATTATTTTACACCACAGACCCATCTTGGTCAGGATCGATTTGAAATCTATCATGGTTTCAGAGAAATCATACTCCATGGTAAGTTGTTCTTGTAGAATGTTGAACGACTACCCCAACTAAAATCTATCCACTCAACAAAAATTATTTCACACCACAGACTCATCTTGGTCAGGATCGATTTGACATCTATCATGGTTTCAGAGAAATCATACTCCATGGTAAGTTGTTCTTGTAGAATGTTGAACGACTACCCCAACTAAAATCTATCCACTCAACAAAAATTATTTCACACCACAGACTCATCTTGGTCAGGATCGATTTGAAATCTATCATGGTTTCAGAGAAATCATACTCCATTGTTCGTTGTTCTCGTAAAATGTTGAACGACTACCCCAACTACAATCTATCCACTCAACAAAAATTCCTTCACACCACAGACTCATCTTGGTCAGGATCGATCTGAAATCTATCATGGTTTCAGAGAAATCATACTCCATGGTAAGTTGTTCTTGTAGAATGTTGAACGACTATCCCAACTAAAATATATCCACTCAAAAAAAATTATTTCAGAGAAATCATACTCCATGGTTCGTTGTTCTTGTAGAATGTTGAACTACTACCCCAACTAAAATCTATCCACTCAAAAAAAATTATTTCAGAGAAATCATACTCCATGGTTCGTTGTTCTTGTAGAATGTTGAGCGATTACCCCAACTAAAATCTATCCACTCAACAAAAATTATTTCACACCACAGACTCATCTTGGTCAGGATCGATTTGAAATCTATCATGGTTTCAGAGAAATCATAGTCCATGTTAAGTTGTTCTTGTAGAATGTTGAACGACTACCCCAACTAAAATCTATCCACTCAACAAAAATTATTTCACACCACAGACTCATCTTGGTCAGGATCGATTTGAAATCTATCATGGTTTCAGAGAAATCATACCCCATGGTTCGTTGTTCTTGTAAAATGATGAACAACTATCCCAACTAAAATCTATCCACTCAAAAAAAATTATTTCAGAGAAATCATACTCCATGGTTCGTTGTTCTTGTAGAATGTTGAACTACTACCCCAACTAAAATCTATCCACTCAAAAAAAATTATTTCAGAGAAATCATACTCCATGGTTCGTTGTTCTTGTAGAATGTTGAGCGATTACCCCAACTAAAATCTATCCACTCAACAAAAATTATTTCACACCACAGACTCATCTTGGTCAGGATCGATTTGAAATCTATCATGGTTTCAGAGAAATCATAGTCCATGTTAAGTTGTTCTTGTAGAATGTTGAACGACTACCCCAACTAAAATCTATCCACTCAACAAAAATTATTTCACACCACAGACTCATCTTGGTCAGGATCGATTTGAAATCTATCATGGTTTCAGAGAAATCATAGTCCATGTTAAGTTGTTCTTGTAGAATGTTGAACGACTACCCCAACTAAAAACTATCCACTCAACAAAAATTATTTCACACCACAGACTCATCTTGGTCAGGATCGATTTGAAATCTATCATGGTTTCAGAGAAATCATAGTCCATGTTAAGTTGTTCTTGTAGAATGTTGAACGACTACCCCAACTAAAATCTATCCACTCAACAAACATTATTTCACACCACAGACTCATCTTGGTCAGGATCGATTTGAAATCTATCATGGTTTAAGAGAAATCATACTCCATGGTTCGTTGTTCTTGTAGAATGTTGAACGACTACCCCAACTAAAATCTATCCACTCAACAAAAATTATTTCACACCACAGACTCATCTTGGTCAGGATCGATTTGAAATCTATCATGGTTGCAGAGAAATCATACTCCATGGCTCGTTGTTCTTGTAGAACAATGGGAACGACTATCCCAATTAAAATCTATTCACTCAACAAAAATTATTTCAGAGAAATCATACTCCATGGTTCGTTTTTCTTGTAGAATGTTGAACGACTATCCCAACTAAAATCTATCCACTCAACAAAAATTATTTCAGAGAAATTATACTCCATGGTTCGTTGTTCTTGTAAAATGTTGAACGACTACCCCAACTAAAATCTATCCACTCAACAAAAATTATTTCACACCACAGACTCATCTTGGTCAGGATCGATTTGAAATCTATCATGGTTTCAGAGAAATCATAGCCCATGTTAAGTTGTTCTTGTAGAATGTTGAACGACTACCCCAACTAAAATCTATCCACTCAACAAAAATTATTTCACACCACAGACTCATCTTGGTCAGGATCGATTTGAAATCTATCATGGTTTCAGAGAAATCATACTCCATGTTTCGTTGTTCTTGTAAAATGTTGAACAACTATCCCAACTAAAATCTATCCACTCAAAAAAAATTATTTCAGAGAAATCATACTCCATGGTTCGTTGTTCTCGTAAAATGTTGAACGACTACCCCAACTAAAATGTATCCACTCAACAAAAATTACTTCACACCACAGACTCGTCTTGGTCAGGATCGATTTGAAATCTATCATGGTTTCAGAGAAATCATACTCCATGGTAAGTTGTTCTTGTAGAATGTTGAACGACTATCCCAACTAAAATCTATCCACTCAAAAAAAATTATTTCAGAGAAATCATACTCCATGGTTCGTTGTTCTTGTAGAATGTTGAACTACTACCCCAACTAAAATCTATGAACTCAAAAAAAATTATTTCAGAGAAATCATACTCCATGGTTCGTTGCTCTTGTAGAATGTTGAGCGATTACCCCAACTAAAATCTATCCACTCAACAAAAATTATTTCACACCACAGACTCATCTTGGTCAGGACCGATTTGAAATCTATCATGGTTTCAGAGAAATCATAGTCCATGGTAAGTTGTTCTTGTAGAATGTTGAACGATTACCCCAACTAAAATCTATCCACTCAACAAAAATTATTTCACACCACAGACTCATCTTGGTCAGGATCGATTTGAAATCTATCATGGTTTCAGAGAAATCATACTCCATGGTTCGTTGTTCTTGTAAAATGTTGAACGACTACCCCAACTAAAATCTATCCACTCAACAAAAGTTATTTCACACCACAGACTCATCTTGGTCAGGATCGATTTGAAATCTATCATGGTTTCAGAGAAATCATACTCCATGGTTCGTTGTTCTTGTAGAATGTTGAACGACTACCCCTAACTAAAATCTATCCACTCAACAAAAATTATTTCACACCACAGACTCATCTTGGTCAGGATCGATTTGAAATCTATCATGGTTTCAGAGAAATCATACTCCATGGTAAGTTGTTCTTGTAGAATGTTGAACGACTACCCCAACTAAAATCTATCCACTCAACAAAAATTATTTCACACCACAGACTCATCTTGGTCAGGATCGATTTGAAATCTATCATGGTTTCAGAGAAATCATAGTCCATGGTAAGTTGTTCTTGTAGAATGTTGAACGACTACCCCAACTGAAATCTATCCACTCAACAAAAATTATTTCACACCACAGACTCATCTTGGTCAGGATCGATTTGAAATCTATCATGGTTTCAGAGAAATCATAGTCCATTGTAAGTTGTTCTTGTAGAATGTTGAACGACTATCCCAACTTAAATCTATCCACTCAACAAAAATTATTTCACACCACAGACTCATCTTGGTCAGGATCGATTTGAAATCTATCATGGTTTCAGAGAAATCATACTCCATGGTAAGTTGTTCTTGTAGAATGTTGAACGACTACCCCTAACTAAAATCTATCCACTCAACAAAAATTATTTCACGCCACAGACTCATCTTGGTCAGGATCGATTTGAAATCTATCATGGTTTCAGAGAAATCATACTCCATGGTTCGTTGTTCTTGTAGAATGTTGAACGACTACCCCAACTAAGATCTATCCACTCACCAAAAATTATTTCAGAGAAATCATACTACATGGTAAGTTGTTCTTGTAGAATGTTGAACGACTACCCCAACTAAAATCTATCCACTCAACAAAAATTATTTCACACCACAGACTCATCTTGGTCAGGATCGATTTGAAATCTATCATGATTTCAGAGAAATCATACTCCATGGTTCGTTGTTCTCGTAAAATGTTGAACGACTACCCCAACTACAATCTATCCACTCAACAAAAATTACTTCACACCACAGACTCATCTTTGTCAGGATCGATTTGAAATCTATCATGGTTTCAGAGAAATCATACTCCATGGTAAGTTGTTCTTGTAGAATGTTGAACGACTATCCCAACTAAAATCTATCCACTCAAAAAAAATTATTTCAGAGAAATCATACTCCATGGTTCGTTGTTCTTGTAGAATGTTGAACTACTACCCCAACTAAAATCTATCCACTCAAAAAAAATTATTTGAGAGAAATCATACTCCATGGTTCGTTGTTCTTGTAGAATGTTGAGCGATTACCCCAACTAAAATCTATCCACTCAACAAAAATTATTTCACACCACAGACTCATCTTGGTCAGGATCGATTTGAAATCTATCATGGTTTCAGAGAAATCATAGTCCATGTTAAGTTGTTCTTGTAGAATGTTGAACGACTACCCCAACTAAAATCTATCCACTCAACAAAAATTATTTCACATCACAGACTCATCTTGGTCAGGATCGATTTGATATCTATCATGGTTTCAGAGAAATCATACTCCATGGTTCGTTGTTCTTGTAAAATGATGAACAACTATCCCAACTAAAATCTATCCACTCAAAAAAAATTATTTCAGAGAAATCATACTCCATGGTTCGTTGTTCTTGTAGAATGTTGAGCGATTACAACAACTAATATCTATCCACTCAACAAAAATTATTTCACACCACAGACTCATCTTGGTCAGGATCGATTTGAAATCTATCATGGTTTCAGAGAAATCATAGCCCATGTTAAGTTGTTCTTGTAGAATGTTGAACGACTACCCCAACTAAAATCTATCCACTCAACAAAAATTATTTCACACCACAGACTCATCTTGGTCAGGATCGATTTGAAATCTATCATGGTTTCAGAGAAATCATACTCCATGGTTCGTTGTTCTTGTAAAATGTTGAACAACTATCCCAACTAAAATCTATCCACTCAAAAAAAATTATTTCAGAGAAATCATACTCCATGGTTCGTTGTTCTCGTAAAATGTTGAACGACTACCCCAACTAAAATCTATCCACTCAACAAAAATTACTTCACACCACAGACTCATCTTGGTCAGGATCGATTTGAAATCTATCATGGTTTCAGAGAAATCATACTCCATGGTAAGTTGTTCTTGTAGAATGTTGAACGACTATCCCAACTAAAATCTATCCACTCAAAAAAAATTATTTCAGAGAAATCATACTCCATGGTTCGTTGTTCTTGTAGAATGTTGAACTACTACCCCAACTAAAATCTATCCACTCAAAAAAAATTATTTCAGAGAAATCATACTCCATGGTTCGTTGCTCTTGTAGAATGTTGAGCGATTACCCCAACTAAAATCTATCCACTCAACAAAAATTATTTCACACCACAGACTCATCTTGGTCAGGATCGATTTGAAATCTATCATGGTTTCAGAGAAATCATAGTCCATGTTAAGTTGTTCTTGTAGAATGTTGAACGACTACCCCAACTAAAATCTATCCACTCAACAAAAATTATTTCACACCACAGACTCATCTTGGTCAGGATCGATTTGAAATCTATCATGGTTTCAGAGAAATCATACTCCATGGTTCGTTGTTCTTGTAAAATGTTGAACAACTATCCCAACTAAAATCTATCCACTCAAAAAAAAATATTTCAGAGAAATCATACTCCATGGTTCGTTGTTCTTGTAGAATGTTGAACGACTACCCCAACTAAAATCTATCCACTCAACAAAAATTATTTCACACCACAGACTCATCTTGGTCAGGATCGATTTGAAATCTATCATGGTTTCAGAGAAATCATAGCCCATGTTAAGTTGTTCTTGTAGAATGTTGAACGACTACCCCAACTAAAATCTATCCACTCAACAAAAATTATTTCACACCACAGACTCATCTTGGTCAGGATCGATTTGAAATCTATCATGGTTTCAGAGAAATCATACTCCATGGTTCGTTGTTCTTGTAAAATGTTGAACGACTACCCCAACTAAAATCTATCCACTCAACAAAAATTATTTCAGAGAAATCATCGTTGTTCTTGTAGAATGTTGAACGACTATCCCAACTAAAATCTATCCACTCAACAAAAATTATTTCAGAGAAATCATACTCCATGGTAAGTTGTTCTTGTAGAATGTTGAAAGACTACCCGTAACTAAAATCTATCCACTCAACAAAAATTATTTCACACCACAGACTCATCTTGGTCAGGATCGATTTGAAATATATCATGGTTGCAGAGAAATCATACTCCATGGTTCGTTGTTCTTGTAGAATGTTGAACGACTACCCCAACTGAAATCTATCCACTCAACAAAAATTATTTCACACCACAGACTCATCTTGGTCAGGATCGATTTGAAATCTATCATGGTTTCAGAGAAATCATAGTCCATTGTAAGTTGTTCTTGTAGAATGTTGAACGACTATCCCAACTAAAATCTATCCACTCAACAAAAATTATTTCAGAGAAATCATACTCCATGTTTCGTTGTTCTTCTAGAATGTTGAACGACTACCCCAACTAAAATCTATCCACTCAACAAAAATTATTTCAGAGAAATCATACTCCATGGTAAGTTGTTCTTGTAGAATGTTTAACGACTACCCCTAACTAAAATCTATCCACTCAACAAAAATTATTTCACGCCACAGACTCATCTTGGTCAGGATCGATTTGAAATCTATCATGGTTTCAGAGAAATCATACTCCTTGGTTCGTTGTTCTTGTAGAATGTTGAACGACTACCCCAACTAAGATCTATCCACTCAACAAAAATTATTTCAGAGAAATCATACTCCATGGTTCGTTGTTCTTGTAAAATGTTGAACGACTACCCCAACTAAAATCTATCCACTCAACAAAAATTATTTCAGAGAAATCATTCTTAATTTTAAGTTGTTCTTGTAGAATTTTGAACGACTACCCCAACTAAAATCTATCCACTCAACAAAAATTATTTCAGAGAAATCATACTCCATGGTTCGTTGTTCTTGTAGAATGTTGAACGACTACCCCAACTAAAATCTATCCACTCAACAAAAATTATTTCAGAGAAATCATACTCCATGGTAAGTTGTTCTTGTAGAATGTTGAACGACTACCCCTAACTAAAATCTATCCACTCAACAAAAATTATTTCACACCACAGACTCATCTTGGTCAGGATCGATTTGAAATCTATCATGGTTGCAGAGAAATCATACTCCATGGTTCGTTGTTCTTGTAGAATGTTGAACGAATATCCCAACTAAAATCTATCCACTCAACAAAAATTATTTCACACCACAGACTCATCTTGGTCAGGATCGATTTGAAATCTATCATGGTTGCAGAGAAATCATACTCCATGTTTCGTTGTTCTTGTAGAATGTTGAACGACTATCCCAACTAAAATCTATCCACTCAACAAAAATTATTTCAGAGAAATCATACTCCATGGTTCGTTGTTCTTCTAGAATGTTGAACGACTACCCCAACTAAAATCTATCCACTCAACAAAAATTATTTCAGAGAAATCATACTCCATGGTAAGTTGTTCTTGTAGAATGTTGAACGACTACCCCTAACTAAAATCTATCCACTCAACAAAAATTATTTCACGCCACAGACTCATCTTGGTCAGGATCGATTTGAAATCTATCATGGTTTCAGAGAAATCATACTCCTTGGTTCGTTGTTCTTGTAGAATGTTGAACGACTACCCCAACTAAGATCTATCCACTCAACAAAAATTATTTCAGAGAAATCATACTCCATGGTAAGTTGTTCTTGTAGAATGATGAACGACTACCCCAACTAAAATCTATCCACTCAACAAAAATTATTTCACACCACAGACTCATCTTGGTCAGGATCGATTTGAAATCTATCATGGTTTCAGAGAAATCATACTCCATGGTTCGTTGTTCTCGTAAAATGTTGAACGACTACCCCAACTAAAATCTATCCACTCAACAAAAATTATTTCACACCACAGACTCATCTTGGTCAGGATCGATTTGAAATCTATCATGGTTTCAGAGAAATCATACTCCATGGTAAGTTGTTCTTGTAGAATGTTGAACGACTATCCCAACTAAAATCTATCCACTCAAAAAAAATTATTTCAGAGAAATCATACTCCATGGTTCGTTGTTCTTGTAGAATGTTGAACTACTACCCCAACTAAAATCTATCCACTCAAAAAAAATTATTTCAGAGAAATCATACTCCATGGTTCGTTGTTCTTGTAGAATGTTGAGCGATTACCCCAACTAAAATCTATCCAGTCAACAAAAATTATTTCACACCACAGACTCATCTTGGTCAGGATCGATTTGAAATCTATCATGGTTTCAGAGAAATCATAGTCCATGTTAAGTTGTTCTTGTAGAATGTTGAACGACTACCCCAACTAAAATCTATAAACTCAACAAAAATTATTTCACACCACAGACTCATCTTGGTCAGGATCGATTTGAAATCTATCATGGTTTCAGAGAAATCATACTCCATGGTTCGTTGTTCTTGTAAAATGTTGAACAACTATCCCAACTAAAATCTATCCACTCAAAAAAAATTATTTCAGAGAAATCATACTCCATGGTTCGTTGTTCTTGTAGAATGTTGAGCGATTACCCCAACTAAAATCTATCCACTCAACAAAAATTATTTCACACCACAGACTCATCTTGGTCAGGATCGATTTGAAATATATCATGGTTTCAGAGAAATCATGGCCCATGTTAAGTTGTTCTTGTAGAATGTTGAACGACTACCCCAACTAAAATCTATCCACTCAACAAAAATTAATTCACACCACAGACTCATCTTGGTCAGGATCGATTTGAAATCTATCATGGTTTCAGAGAAATCATACTCCATGGTTCGTTGTTCTTGTAAAATGTTGAACGACTACCCCAACTAAAATCTATCCACTCAACAAAAATTATTTCAGAGAAATTATTCTTAATTTTAAGTTGTTCTTGTAGAATGTTGAACGACTACCCCAACTAGAATCTATCCACTTAACAAAAATTATTTCAGAGAAATCATACTCCATGGTTCGATGTTCTTGTAGAATGTTGATCGACTACCCCAACTAAAATCTATCCACTCAACAAAAATTATTTCAGAGAAATCATACTCCATGGTAAGTTGTTCTTGTAGAATGTTGAACGACTACCCCAACTAAAATCTATCCACTCAACAAAAATTATTTCACACCACAGACTCATCTTGGTCAGGATCGATTTGAAATCTATCATGGTTGCAGAGAAATCATACTCCATGGTTCGTTGTTCTTGTAGAATGTTGAACGACTATCCCAACTAAAATCTATCCACTCAACAAAAATTATTTCACACCACAGACTCATCTTGGTCAGGATCGATTTGAAATCTATGTATAATGGTTGCAGAGAAATCATACTCCATGGTTCGTTGTTCTTGTAGAATGTTGAACGACTATCCCAACTAAAATCTATCCACTCAACAAAAATTATTTCAGAGAAATCATACCCCATGATTCGTTGTTCTTCTAGAATGTTGAACGACTACCCCAACTAAAATCTATCCACTCAACAAAAATTATTTCAGAGAAATCATACTCCATGGTAAGTTGTTCTTATAGAATGTTGAACGACTATCCCAACTAAATTCTATCCACTCAACAAAAATTATTTCACACCACAGACTCATCTTAGTCAGGATTGATTTGAAATCTATCATGGTTTCAGAGAAATCATACTCCATGGTTCGTTGTTCTTGTAGAATGTTGAACGACTACCCCAACTAAAATCTATCCACTCAACAAAAATTATTTCACACCACAGACTCATCTTGGTCAGGATCGATTTGAAATCTATCATCTTTGCAGAGAAATCATACTCCATGGTTCGTTGTTCTTGTAGAATGTTGAACGACTATCCCAACTAAAATCTATCCACTCAACAAAAATCATTTCAGAGAAATCATACTCCATGGTTTGTTGTTCTTGTAGAATGTTGAACGATTACCCCAACTAAAATCTATCCACTCAACAAAAATTATTTCACACCACAGACTCATCTTGGTCAGGATCGATTTGAAATCTATCATGGTTTCAGAGAAATCATACTCCATGGTTCGTTGTTCTTGTAGAATGTTGAACGACTACCCCAACTAAAATCTATCCACTCAACAAAAATTATTTCGCACCACAGACTCATCTTGGTCAGGATCGATTTGAAATCTATCATGGTTTCAGAGAAATCATACTCCATGGTTCGTTGTTCTTGTAAAATATTGAACGACTACAACAACTAAAATCTATCCACTCAACAAATATTATTTCAGAGAAATCATACTCCATGTTTCGTTGTTCTTGTAGAATGTTGAACGACTACCCCAACTAAAATCTATCCACTCAACAAAACTTATTTCACACCACAGACTCATCTTGGTCAGGATCGATTTGAAATCTATCATGGTTTCAGAGAAATCATACTCCATGGTAAGTTGTTCTTGTAGAATGTTGAACGACTACCCCAGCTAAAATCTATCCACTCAACAAAACTTATTTCACACCACAGACTCATCTTGGTCAGGATCGATTTGAAATCTATAATGGTTTCAGAGAAATCATACTCCATGTTTCGTTGTTCTTGTAGAATGTTGAACGACTACCCCTACTAAAATCTATCCACTCAACAAAAATTATTTCACACCACACCCTCATCTTGGTCAGGATCGATTTGAAATCTATCATGGTTGCAGAGAAATCATACTCCATGGTAAGTTGTTCTTGTAGAATGTTGAACGACTACCTCTAACTAAAATCTATCCACTCAACAAAAATTATTTCACACCACAGACTCATCTTGGTCAGGATCGATTTGAAATCTATCATGGTTTCAGAGAAATCATACTCCATGGTAAGTTGTTCTTGTAGAATGTTGAACGACTACCCCAACTAAAATCTATCCACTCAACAAAAATTATTTCACACCACAGACTCATCTTGGTCAGGATCGATTTGAAATCTATCATGGTTTCAGAGAAATCATAGTCCATGGTAACTTGTTCTTGTAGAATGTTGAACGACTACCCCAACTAAAATCTATCCACTCAACAAAAATTATTTCACACCACATGCTCATCTTGGTCAGGATCGATTTGAAATCTATCATGGTTGCAGAAAAATCATACTCCATGGTTCGTTGTTCTTGTAGAATGTTGAACGACTATCCCAACTAAAATCTATCCACTCAGCAAAAATTATTTCAGAGAAATCATACTCCATGGTTCGTTGTTCTTGTAGAATGTTGAACGACTACCCCAACTAAAATCTATCCACTCAACAAAAATTATTTCACACCACAGACTCATCTTGGTCAGGATCGATTTGAAATCTATCATGGTTTCAGAGAAATCATACTCCATGGTTCGTTGTTCTTGTAGAATGTTGAACGACTACCCCAACTAAAATCTATCCACTCAACAAAAATTATTTCACACCACAGACTCATCTTGGTCAGGATCGATTTGAAATCTATCGTGGTTTCAGAGAAATCATACTCCATGGTTCGTTGTTCTTGTAGAATGTTGAACGACTATCCCAACTAAAATCTATCCACTCAACAAAAATTATTTCAGAGAAATCATACTCCATGGTAAGTTGTTCTTGTAGAATGTTGAACGACTACCCCAACTAAAATCTATCCACTCAACAAAAATTATTTCACACCACAGACTCATCTTGATCAGGATCGATTTGAAATCTATAATGGTTTCAGAGAAATCATACTCCATGGTAAGTTGTTCTTGTAGAATGTTGAACGACTACCCCAACTAAAATCTATCCACTCAACAAAAATTATTTCACACCACAGACTCATCTTGGTCAGGATCGATTTGAAATCTATCATGGTTTCAGAGAAATCATACTCCATGGTTCGTTATTCTTGTAGAATGTTGAACGACTATCCCAACTAAAATCTATCCATTCAACAAAAATTCTTTCAGAGAAATCATACTCCATGGTTCGTTGTTCTTGTAGAATGTTGAACGACTATCCCAACTAAAATCTATCCACTCAAAAAAAATTATTTCAGAGAAATCATACTCCATGGTTCGTTGTTCTTGTAGAATGTTGAACGACTACCCCAACTAAAATCTATCCACTCAACAAAAATTATTTCAGAGAAATCATACTCCATGGTAAGTTGTTCTTGTAGAATGTTGAACGACTACCCCAACTAAAATCTATCCACTCAACAAAAATTATTTCAGAGAAATCATACTCCATGGTTCGTTGTTCTTGTAAAATGTTGAACGACTACCCCAACTAAAATCTATCCACTCAACAAAAATTATTTCACACCACAGACTCATCTTGGTCAGGATCGATTTGAAATCTATCATGGTTTCAGAGAAATCATACTCCATGGTTCGTTGTTCTTGTAGAATGTTGAACGACTATCCCAACTAAAATCTATCCACTCAACAAAAATTATTTCAGAGAAATCATACTCCATGGTTCGTTGTTCTTGTAGAATGTTGAACGACTACCCCAACTAAAATCTATCCACTCAACAAAAATTATTTCACACCACAGACTCATCTTGGTCAGGATCGATTTGAAATCTATCATGGTTTCAGAGAAATCATAGTCCATGGTAAGTTGTTCTTAAAGAATGTTGAACGACTACCCCAACTAAAATCTATCCACTCAACAAAAATTATTTCACACCACAGACTCATCTTGGTCAGGATCGATTTGAAATCTATCATGGTTTCAGAGAAATCATACTCCATGGTTCGTTGTTCTTGTAGAATGTTGAACGACTACCCCAACTAAAATCTATCCACTCAACAAAAATTATTTCACACCACAGACTCATCTTGGTCAGGATCGATTTCAAATCTATCATGGTTTCAGAGAAATCATACTCCATGGTAAGTTGTTCTTGTAGAATGTTGAACGACTACCCCAACTAAAATCTATCCACTCAACAAAAATTATTTCACACCACAGACTCATCTTGGTCAGGATCGATTTGAAATCTATCATGGTTTCAGAGAAATCATACTCCATGGTAAGTTGTTCTTGTAGAATGTTGAACGACTACCCCAACTAAAATCTATCCACTCAACAAAAATTATTTCACAACACAGACTCATCTTGGTCAGGATCGATTTGAAATCTATCATGGTTTCAGAGAAATCATACTCCATGGTTCGTTGTTCTTGTAAAATGTTGAACGACTATCCCAACTAAAATCTATCCACTCAACAAAAATTATTTCAGAGAAATCATACTCCATGGTAAGTTGTTCTTGTAGAATGTTGAATGACTACCCCAACTAAAATCTATCCACTCAACAAAAATTATTTCACAACACAGACTCATCTTGGTCAGGATCGATTTGAAATCTATCATGGTTTCAGAGAAATCATACTCCATGGTTCGTTGTTCTTGTAGAATGTTGAACGACTACCCCAACTAAAATCTATCCACTCAACAAAAATTATTTCACACCACAGACTCATCTTGGTCAGGATCGATTTGAAATCTATCATGGTTTCAGAGAAATCATACTCCATGGTAAGTTGTTCTTGTAGAATGTTGAACGACTACCCCAACTAAAATCTATCCAGTCAACAAAAATTATTTCACAACACAGACTCATCTTGGTCAGGATCGATTTGAAATCTATCATGGTTTCAGAGAAATCATACTCCATGGTTCGTTGTTCTTGTAAAATGTTGAACGACTACCCCAACTAAAATCTATCCACTCAACAAAAATTATTTCACACCACAGACTCATCTTGGTCAGGATCGATTTGAAATCTATCATGGTTTCAGAGAAATCATACTCCATGGTAAGTTGTTCTTGTAGAATGTTGAACGACTACCCCAACTAAAATCTATCCACTCAACAAAAATTATTTCACAACACAGACTCATCTTGGTCAGGATCGATTTGAAATCTATCATGGTTTCAGAGAAATCATAGTCCATGGTAAGTTGTTCTTGTAGAATGTTGAACGACTACCCTAACTAAAATCTATCCACTCAACAAAAATTATTTCACACCACAGACTCATCTTGGTCAGGATCGATTTGAAATCTATCATAGTTTCAGAGAAATCATACTCCATGGTTCGTTGTTCTTGTAGAATGTTGAACGACTACCCCAACTAAAATCTATCCACTCAACAAAAATTATTTCACACCACAGACTCATCTTGGTCAGGATCGATTTGAAATCTATCATGGTTTCAGAGAAATCATACTCCATGGTAAGTTGTTCTTGTAGAATGTTTAACGACTACCCTAACTAAAATCTATCCACTCAACAAAAATTGTTTCACACCACAGACTCATCTTGGTCAGGATCGATTTGAAATCTATCATGGTTTCAGAGAAATCATACTCCATGGTAAGTTGTTCTTGTAGAATGTTGAACGACTACCCCAACTAAAATCTATCCACTCAACAAAAATTATTTCACACCACAGACTCATCTTGGTCAGGATCGATTTGAAATCTATCATGGTTTCAGAGAAATCATACTCCATGGTTCGTTGTTCTTGTAGAATGTTGAACGACTATCCCAACTAAACTCTATCCACTCAACAAAAATTATTTCAGAGAAATCATACTCCATGGTAAGTTGTTCTTGTAGAATGTTGAACGACTATCCCAACTAAAATCTATCCACTCAACAAAAATTATTTCACACCACAGACTCATCTTGGTCAGGATCGATTTGAAATCTATCATGGTTTCAGAGAAATCATACTCCATGGTAAGTTGTTCTTGTAGAATGTTTAACGACTACCCCAACTAAAATCTATCCACTCAACAAAAATTATTTCACACCACAGACTCATCTTGGTCAGGATCGATTTGAAATCTATCATGGTTTCAGAGAAATCATACTCCATGGTAAGTTGTTCTTGTAGAATGTTGAACGACTACCCCAACTAAAATCTATCCACTCAACAAAAATTATTTCAGAGAAATCATACTCCATGGTTCGTTGTTCTTGTAGAATGTTGAACGACTACCCCAACTAAAATCTATCCACTCAACAAAAATTATTTCAGAGAAATCATACTCCACGGTAAGTTGTTCTTGTAGAATGTTGAACGACTACCCCAACTAAAATCTATCCACTCAACAAAAATTATTTCAGAGAAATCATACTCCATGGTAAGTTGTTCTTGTAAAATGTTGAACGACTACCCCAACTAAAATCTATCCACTCAACAAAAATTATTTCACACCACAGACTCATCTTGGTCAGGATCGATTTGAAATCTATCATGGTTTCAGAGAAATCATACTCCATGGTAAGTTGTTCTTGTAGAATGTTGAACGACTACCCCAACTAAAATCTATCCACTCAACAAAAATTATTTCAGAGAAATCATACTCCATGGTAAGTTGTTCTTGTAGAATGTTGAACGACTACCCCAACTAAAATCTATCCACTCAACAAAAATTATTTCACACCACAGACTCACCTTGGTCAGGATCGATTTGAAATCTATCATGGTTTCAGAGAAATCATAGTCCATGGTAAGTTGTTCTTGTAGAATGTTGAACAACTACACCAACTAAAACCTATCCACTCAACAAAAATTATTTCACACCACAGACTCATCTTGGTCAGGATCGAATTGAAATCTATCATGGTTTCAGAGAAATCATACTCCTTGGTTCGTTGTTCTTGTAGAATGTTGAACGACTACCCCAACTAAAATCTATCCACTCAACAAAAATTATTTCAGAGAAATCATACTCCATGGTAAGTTGTTCTTGTAGAATGTTGAACGACTACCCCAACTAAAATCTATCCACTCAACAAAAATTATTTCACACCACAGACTCATCTTGGTCAGGATCGGTTTGAAATCTATCATGGTTTCAGAGAAATCATACTCCATGGTTCGTTGTTCTTGTAGAATGTTGAACGAAACTAAACTAAAATCTATCCACTCAACAAAAATTATTTCAGAGAAATCATACTCCATGGTAAGTTGTTCTTGTAGAATGTTGAACGACTACCATAACTAAAATCTATCCACTCAAAAAAAATTATTTCACACCACAGACTCATCTGGGTCAGGATCGATTTGAAATCTATCATGGTTTCAGAGAAATCATACTCCATGGTTCGTTGTTCTTGTAGAATATTGAAGGACTACCCCAACTAAAATCTGTCCACTCAACAAAAATTATTTCAGAGAAATCATACTCCATGGTAAGTTGTTCTTGTAGAATGTTGAATGACTATCCCAACTAAAATCTATCCACTCAACAAAAATTATTTCAGAGAAATCATACTCCATGGTAAGTTGTTCTTGTAGAATGTTGAACGACTATCCCAACTAAAATCTATCCACTCAACAAAAATTATTTCAGAGAAATCATACTCCATGGTTCGTTGTTCTTGTAGAATGTTGAACGACTACCCCAACTAAAATCTATCCACTCAACAAAAATTATTTCACACCACAGACTCATCTTGGTCAGGATCGATTTGAAATCTATCATGGTTTCAGAGAAATCATACTCCATGGTAAGTTGTTCTTGTAGAATGGTGACCGACTACCCCAACTAAAATCTATCCACTCAACAAAAATTATTTCACAACACAGACTCATCTTGGTCAGGATCGATTTGAAATCTATCATGGTTTCAGAGAAATCATACTCCATGGTTCGTTGTTCTTGTAAAATGTTGAACGACTATCCCAACTAAAATCTATCCACTCAACAAAAATTATTTCAGAGAAATCATACTCCAAGGTAAGTTGTTCTTGTAGAATGTTGAACGACTACCCCAACTAAAATCTATCCACTCAAAAAAAATTATTTCACACCACAGGCTCATCTTGGTCAGGATCGATTTGAAATTTATCATGGTTTCAGAGAAATCATAGTCCATGGTAAGTTGTTCTTGTATAATGTTTAACGACTACCGCAACTAAAATCTATCCACTAAACAAAAATTATTTCACACCACAGACTCATCTTGGTCAGGATCGATTTGAAATCTATCATGGTTTCAGAGAAATCATACTCCATGGTAAGTTGTTCTTGTAGAATGTTGAACGACTACCCCAACTAAAATCTATCCACTCAACAAAAATTATTTCACACCACAGACTCATCTTGGTCAGGATCGGTTTGAAATCTATCATGGTTTCAGAGAAATCATACTCCATGGTTCGTTGTTCTTGTAGAATGTTGAACGACTATCCCAACTAAAATCTATCCACTCAACAAAAATTATTTCAGAGAAATCATACTCCATGGTTCGTTGTTCTTGTAGAATGTTGAACGACTATCCCAACTAAAATCTATCCACTCGACAAAAATTATTTCACACCACAGACTCATCTTGGTCAGGATCGATTTGAAATCTATCATGGTTTCAGAGAAATCATACTCCATGGTTCGTTGTTCTTGTAGAATGTTGAACGACTATCCCAACTAAAATCTATCCACTCAACAAAAATTATTTCAGAGAAATCATACTCAATGGTAAGTTGTTCTTGTAGAATGTTGAACGACTATCCCAACTAAAATCTATCCACTCAACAAAAATTATTTCACACCACAGACTCATCTTGGTCAGGATCGATTTGAAATCTATCATGGTTTCAGAGAAATCATACTCCATGGTTCGTTGTTCTTGTAAAATATTGAACGACTACCCCAACTAAAATCTATCCACTCAACAAAAATTATTTCAGAGAAATCATACTCCATGGCAAGTTGTTCGTGTAGAATGTTGAACGACTATCCCAACTAAAATCTATCCACTCAAAAAAATTATTTCAGAGAAATCATACTCCAAGGTAAGTTGTTCTTGTAGAATGTTGAACGACTACCCCAACTAAAATCTATCCACTCAACAAAAATTATTTCAGAGAAATCATACTCCATGGTAAGTTGTTCTTGTAGAATGTTGAACGACTATCCCAACTAAAATCTATCCACTCAACAAAAATTATTTCAGAGAAATCATACTCCATGGTAAGTTGTTCTTGTAGAATGTTGAACGACTATTCCAACTAAAATCTATCCACTCAACAAAAATTATTTCAGAGAAATCATACTCCATGGTTCGTTGTTCTTGTAGAATGTTGAACGACTACCCCAACTAAAATCTATCCACTCAACAAAAATTATTTCACACCACAGACTCATCTTGGTCAGGATCGATTTGAAATCTATCATGGTTTCAGAGAAATCATAGTCCATGGTAAGTTGTTCTTGTAGAATATTGAACGACTACCCCAACTAAAATCTATCCACTCAACAAAAATTATTTCACACCACAGACTCATCTTGGTCAGGATCGATTTGAAATCTATCATGGTTTCAGAGAAATCATAGTCCATGGTAAGTTGTTCTTGTAGAATGTTGAACGACTATCCCAACTAAAATCTATCCACTCAACAAAAATTATTTCAGAGAAATCATACTCCATATTAAGTTGCTCTTGTAGAATGTTGAACGACTACCCCAACTAAAATCTATATACTCAACAAAAATTATTTCAGAGAAATCATACTCCATGGTAAGTTGTTCTTGTAGAATGTTGAACGACTATCAAAACTAAAATCTATCCACTCAACAAAAATTATTTCAGAGAAATCATACTCCATGGTTCGTTGTTCTTGTAGAATGTTGAGCGACTACCCCAACTAAAATCTATCCACTCAACAAAAATTATTTCACACCACAGGCTCATCTTGGTCAGGATCGATTTGAAATCTATCATGGTTTCAGAGAAATCATACTCCATAGTTCGTTGTTCTTGTAGAATGTTGAACGACTATCCCAACTAAAATCTATCCACTCAACAAAAATTATTTCAGAGAAATCATACTCCATGGTAAGTTGTTCTTATAGAATGTTGAACGACTATCCCAACTAAAATCTATCCACTCAACAAAAATTATTTCACACCACAGACTCATCTTGGTCAGGATCGATTTGAAATCTATCATGGTTTCAGAGAAATCATACCCCATGGTTCGTTGTTCTTGTAAAATGTTGCGCGACTACCTCAACTAAAATCTATCCACTCAACAAAAATTATTTCAGAGAAATCATACTCCATGGTTCGTTGTTCTTGTAGAATGTTGAACGACTATCCCAACTAAAATCTATCCACTCAACAAAAATTATTCCACACCACAGACTCATCTTGGTCAGGATCGATTTGAAATCTATCATGGTTTCAGAGAAATCATACTCCATGGTTCGTTGTTCTTGTTAAATGTTGAACGACTATCCCAACTAAAATCTATCCACTCAACAAAAATTATTTCAGAGAAATCATACTCCATTTTAAGTTGTTCTTGTAGAATGTTGAACGACTACCCCGACTAAAATCTATCCACTCAACAAAAATTATTTCACACCACAGACTCATCTTGGTCAGGATCGATTTGAAATCTATCATGGTTTCAGAGAAATCATACTCCATGTTTCGTTGTTCTTGTAAAATGTTGAACGACTACCCCTAAGTAAAATCTATCCACTCAACAAAAATTATTTCACACCACAGACTCATCTTTTTCAGGATCGATTTGACATCTATCATGGTTGCAGAGAAATCATACTCCTTGGTTCGTTGTTCTTGTAAAATGTTGAACGACTACCCCAACTAAAATCTATCCACTCAACAAAAATTATTTCAGAGAAATCATACTCCATGTTAAGTTGTTCTTGTAGAATGTTGAACGACTATCCCAACTAAAATCTATCCACTCAACAAAACTTATTTCACACCACAGACTCATCTTGGTCAGGATCGATTTGAAATCTATCATGGTTTCAGAGAAATCATACTCCATGGTTCGTTGTTCTTGTAAAATGTTGAACGACTACCCCAACTAAAATCTATCCACTCAACAAAAATTATTTCAGAGAAATCATACTCCATGTTAAGTTGTTCTTGTAGAATGTTGAACGACTATCCCAACTAAAATCTATCCACTCAACAAAAATTATTTCACACCACAGACTCATCTTGGTCAGGATCGATTTGAAATCTATCATGGTTTCAGAGAAATCATACTCCATGGTTCGTTGTTCTTGTAAAATGTTGAGCGACTACCTCAACTAAAATCTATCCACTCAACAAAAATTATTTCAGAGAAATCATACTCCATGGTTCGTTGTTCTTGTAGAATGTTGAACGACTATCCCAACTAAAATCTATCCACTCAACAAAAATTATTTCAGAGAAATCATACTCCATGGTAAGTTGTTCTTGTAGAATGTTGAACGACTACCCCAACTAAAATCTATCCACTCAACAAAAATTATTTCAAAGAAATCATACTCCATGGTTCGTTGTTCTTGTAGAATGTTTAACGACTAACCCAACTAAAATCTATCCACTCAACAAAAATTATTTCACACCACAGATTCATCTTGGTCAGGATCAATTTGAAATCTATCATGGTTTCAGAGAAATCATACTCCATGGTTCGTTGTTCTTGTAGAATGTTGAACGACTACCCCTAACTAAAATCTATCCACTCAACAAAAAATATTTCACACCACAGACTCATCTTGGTCAGGGTCGATTTGAAATCTATCATGGTTTCAGAGAAATCATACTCCATGGTTCGTTGTTCTTGCAGAATGTTGAACGACTACCCCTAACTAAAATCTATCCACTCAACAAAAATTATTTCACACCACAGACTCATCTTGGTCAGGATCGATTTGAAATCTATCATGGTTTCAGAGAAATCATACTCCATGGTTCGTTGTTCTTGTAGAATGTTGAACGACTACCCCAACTAAAATCTATCCACTCAACAAAAATTATTTCACACCACAGACTCATCTTGGTCAGGATCGATTTGAAATCTATCATGGTTTCAGAGAAATCATACTCCATGGTTCGTTGTTCTTGTAGAATGTTGAACGACTACCCCAACTAAAATCTATCCACTCAACAAAAATTATTTCACACCACAGACTCATCTTGGTCAGGATCGATTTGAAATCTATCATGGTTTCAGAGAAATCATACTCCATGGTTCGTTGTTCTTGTTAAATGTTGAACGACTATCCCAACTAAAATCTATCCACTCAACAAAAATTATTTCAGAGAAATCATACTCCATTTTAAGTTGTTCTTGTAGAATGTTGAACGACTACCCCGACTAAAATCTATCCACTCAACAAAAATTATTTTACACCACAGACTCATCTTGGTCAGGATCGATTTGAAATCTATCATGGTTTCAGAGAAATCATACTCCATGTTTCGTTGTTCTTGTAAAATGTTGAACGACTACCCCTAAGTAAAATCTATCCACTCAACAAAAATTATTTCACACCACAGACTCATCTTTTTCAGGATCGATTTGACATCTATCATGGTTGCAGAGAAATCATACTCCTTGGTTCGTTGTTCTTGTAGAATGTTGAACGACTACCCCAACTAAAATCTATCCACTCAACAAAAATTATTTCAGAGAAATCATACTCCATGTTAAGTTGTTCTTGTAGAATGTTGAACGACTATCCCAACTAAAATCTATCCACTCAACAAAACTTATTTCACACCACAGACTCATCTTGGTCAGGATCGATTTGAAATCTATCATGGTTTCATAGAAATCATACTCCATGGTTCGTTGTTCTTGTAAAATGTTGTACGACTACCCCAACTAAAATCTATCCACTCAACAAAAATTATTTCAGAGAAATCATACTCCATGTTAAGTTGTTCTTGTAGAATGTTGAACGACTATCCCAACTTAAATCTATCCACTCAACAAAAATTATTTCACACCACAGACTCTTCTTGGTCAGGATCGATTTGAAATCTATCATGGTTTCAGAGAAATCATACTCCATGGTTCGTTGTTCTTGTAAAATGTTGAGCGACTACCTCAACTAAAATCTATCCACTCAACAAAAATTATTTCAGAGAAATCATACTCCATGGTTCGTTGTTCTTGTAGAATGTTGAACGACTATCCCAACTAAAATCTATCCACTCAACAAAAATTATTTCAGAGAAATCATACTCCATGGTAAGTTGTTCTTGTAGAATGTTGAACGACTACCCCAACTAAAATCTATCCACTCAACAAAAATTATTTCAAAGAAATCATACTCCATGGTTCGTTGTTCTTGTAGAATGTTTAACGACTAACCCAACTAAAATCTATCCACTCAACAAAAAATATTTCACACCACAGACTCATCTTGGTCAGGGTCGATTTGAAATCTATCATGGTTTCAGAGAAATCATACTCCATGGTTCGTTGTTCTTGCAGAATGTTGAACGACTACCCCTAACTAAAATCTATCCACTCAACAAAAATTATTTCACACCACAGACTCATCTTGGTCAGGATCGATTTGAAATCTATCATGGTTTCAGAGAAATCATACTCCATGGTTCGTTGTTCTTGTAGAATGTTGAACGACTACCCCAACTAAAATCTATCCACTCAACAAAAATTATTTCACACCACAGACTCATCTTGGTCAGGATCGATTTGAAATCTATCATGGTTTCAGAGAAATCATACTCCATGGTTCGTTGTTCTTGTAGAATGTTGAACGACTACCCCAACTAAAATCTATCCACTCAACAAAAATTATTTCAGAGAAATCATACTCCATGGTAAGTTGTTCTTGTAGAATGTTGAACGACTACCCCAACTAAAATCTATCCACTCAACAAAAATTATTTCACACCACAGACTCATCTTGGTCAGGATCGATTTGAAATCTATCATGGTTTCAGAGAAATCATACTCCATGGTTCGTTGTTCTTGCAGAATGTTGAACGACTACCCCTAACTAAAATCTATCCACTCAACAAAAATTATTTCACACCACAGACTCATCTTGGTCAGGATCGATTTGAAATCTATCATGGTTTCAGAGAAATCATACTCCATGGTTCGTTGTTCTTGTAGAATGTTGAACGACTACCCCAACTAAAATCTATCCACCCAACAAAAATTATTTCACACCACAGACTCATCTTTGTCAGGATCGATTTGAAATCTATCATGGTTTCAGAGAAATCATAGTCCATGGTAAGTTGTTCTTAAAGAATGTTGAACGACTACCCCAACTAAAATCTATCCACTCAACAAAAATTATTTCACACCACAGACTCATCTTGGTCAGGATCGATTTGAAATCTATCATGGTTTCAGAGAAATCATACTCCATGGTTCGTTGTTCTTGTAGAATGTTGAACGACTATCCCAACTAAAATCTATAAACTCAACAAAAATTATTTCACACCACAGACTCATCTTGGTCAGGATCGATTTGAAATCTATCATGGTTTCAGAGAAATCATACTCCATGGTTCGTTGTTCTTGTAGAATGTTGAACGACTACCCCAACTAAAATCTATCCACTCAACAAAAATTATTTCAAACCACAGACTCATCTTGGTCAGAATCGATTTGAAATGTATCATGGTTTCAGAGAAATCATACTATATGGTAAGTTGTTCTTGTAAAATGTTGAACGACTACCCCAACTAAAATCTATCCACTCAACAAAAATTATTTCACACCACAGACTCATCTTGGTCAGGATCGATTTGAAATCTATCATGGTTTCAGAGAAATCATACTCCATGGTTCGTTGTTCTTGTAGAATGTTGAACGACTATCCCAACTAAAATCTATAAACTCAACAAAAATTATTTCACACCACAGACTCATCTTGGTCAGGATCGATTTGAAATCTATCATGGTTTCAGAGAAATCATACTCCATGGTTCGTTGTTCTTGTAGAATGTTGAACGACTACCCCAACTAAAATCTATCCACTCAACAAAAATTATTTCACACCACAGACTCATCTTGGTCAGAATCGATTTGAAATGTATCATGGTTTCAGAGAAATCATACTATATGGTAAGTTGTTCTTGTAAAATGTTGAACGACTACCCCAACTAAAATCTATCCACTCAACAAAAATTATTTCACACCACAGACTCATCTTGGTCAGGATCGATTTGAAATCTATCATGGTTTCAGAGAAATTATACTCCATGGTAAGTTGTTCTTGTAGAATGTTGAACGACTATCCCAACTAAAATCTATCCACTCAACAAAAATTATTTCAGAGAAATCATACTCCATGGTTCGTTGTTCTTGTAGAATGTTGAACGACTATCCCAACTAAAATCTATCCACTCAACAAAAATTATTTCAGAGAAATCATACTCCATGGTAAGTTGTTCTTGTAGAATGTTGAAAGACTACCCCAACTAAAATCTATTCACTCAACAAAAATTATTTCAGAGAAATCATACTCCAAGGTAAGTTGTTTTTGTAGAATGTTGAACGACTACCCCAACTAAAATCTATCCACTCAACAAAAATTATTTCACACCACAGACTCATCTTGGTCAGGATCGATTCGAAATCTATCATGGTTTCAGAGAAATCATACTCCATGGTTCGTTGTTCTTGTAGAATGTTGAACGACTATCCCAACTAAAATCTATAAACTCAACAAAAATTATTTCACACCACAGACTCATCTTGGTCAGGATCGATTTGAAATCTATCATGGTTTCAGAGAAATCATACTCCATGGTTCGTTGTTCTTGTAGAATGTTGAACGACTACCCCAACTAAAATCTATCCACTCAACAAAAATTATTTCACACCACAGACTCATCTTGGTCAGAATCGATTTGAAATGTATCATGGTTTCAGAGAAATCATACTATATGGTAAGTTGTTCTTGTAAAATGTTGAACGACTACCCCAACTAAAATCTATCCACTCAACAAAAATTATTTCACACCACAGACTCATCTTGGTCAGGATCGATTTGAAATCTATCATGGTTTCAGAGAAATCATACTCCATGGTTCGTTGTTCTTGTAAAATGTTGAACGAATACCCCAACTAAAATCTATCCACTCAACAAAAATTATTTCAGAGAAATTATACTCCATGGTAAGTTGTTCTTGTAGAATGTTGAACGACTATCCCAACTAAAATCTATCCACTCAACAAAAATTATTTCAGAGAAATCATACTCCATGGTTCGTTGTTCTTGTAGAATGTTGAACGACTATCATAACTAAAATCTATCCACTCAACAAAAATTATTTCAGAGAAATCATACTCCATGGTAAGTTGTTCTTGTAGAATGTTGAAAGACTACCCCAACTAAAATCTATTCACTCAACAAAAATTATTTCAGAGAAATCATACTCCAAGGTAAGTTGTTTTTGTAGAATGTTGAACGACTACCCCAACTAAAATCTATCCACTCAACAAAAATTATTTCACACCACAGACTCATCTTGGTCAGGATCGATTTGAAATCTATCATGGTTTCAGAGAAATCATACTCCATGGTTCGTTGTTCTTGTAGAATGTTGAACGACTATACCAACTAAAATCTATAAACTCAACAAAAATTATTTCACACCACAGACTCATCTTGGTCAGGATCGATTTGAAATCTATCATGGTTTCAGAGAAATCATACTCCATGGTTCGTTGTTCTTGTAGAATGTTGAACGACTACCCCAACTAAAATCTATCCACTCAACAAAAATTATTTCACACCACAGACTCATCTTGGTCAGGATCGATTTGAAATGTATCATGGTTTCAGAGAAATCATACTCCATGGTAAGTTGTTCTTGTAGAATGTTGAACGACTACCCCAACTAAAATCTATCCACTCAACAAAAATTATTTCACACCACAGACTCATCTTGGTCAGGATCGATTTGAAATCTATCATGGTTTCAGAGAAATCATACTCCATGGTTCGCTGTTCTTGTAGAATGTTGAACGACTACCCCTAACTAAAATCTATCCACTCAACAAAAATTATTTCACACCACAGACTCATCTTGGTCAGGATCGATTTGAAATCTATCATGGTTTCAGAGAAATCATACTCCATGGTTCGTTGTTCTTGTAGAATGTTGAACGACTATCCCAACTAAAATCTATCCACTCAACAAAAATTATTTCAGAGAAATCATACTCCATGGTAAGTTGTTCTTGTATAATGTTGAACGACTACCCCAACTAAAATCTATCCACTCAACAAAAATTATTTCACACCACAGACTCATCTTGGTCAGGATCGATTTGAAATCTATCATGGTTTCAGAGAAATCATACTCCATGGTTCGTTGTTCTTGTAGAATGTTGAACGACTACCCCAACTAAAATCTATCCACTCAACAAAAATTATTTCACACCACATACTCATCTTGGTCAGGATCGATTTGAAATCTATCATGGTTTCAGAGAAATCATACTCCATGGTTCGTTGTTCTGGTAGAATATTGAACGACTATCCCAACTAAAATCTATCCACTTAACAAAAATTATTTCACACCACAGACTCATCTTGGTCAGGATCTATTTGAAAACTATCATGGTTTCAGAGAAATCATACTCCATGGTTCGTTGTTCTTGTAGAATGTTGAACGACTACCCCAACTAAAATCTATCCACTCAACAAAAATTATTTCACACCACAGACTCATCTTGGTCAGGATCGATTTGAAATCTATCATGGTTTCAGAGAAATCATAGTCCATGGTAAGTTGTTCTTGTAGAATGTTGAACGACTACCCCAACTAAAATCTATCCACTCAACAAAAATTATTTCACACCACAGACTCATCTTGGTCAGGATCGTTTTGAAATCTATCATGGTTTCAGAGAAATCATAGTCCATGGTAAGTTGTTCTTGTAGAATGTTGAACGACTATCCCAACTAAAATCTATCCACTCAACAAAAATTATTTCAGAGAAATCATACTCCATGGTTCGTTGTTCTTGCAGAATGTTGAACAACTACACCAACTAAAATCTATCCACTCAACAAAAATTATTTCAGAGAAATCATACTCCATGGTAAGTTGTTCTTGTAGAATATTGAACGACTACCCCTAACTAAAATCTATCCACTCAACAAAAATTATTTCACACCACAGACTCATCTTGGTCAGGATCGATTTGAAATCTATCATGGTTTCAGAGAAATCATACTCCATGGTTCGTTGTTCTTGTAGAATGTTGAACGACTACCCCTAACTAAAATCTATCCACTCAACAAAAATTATTTCAGAGAAATCATACTCCATGGTTCGTTGTTCTTGTAGAATGTTGAGCGACTATCCCAACTAAAATCTATCCACTCAACAAAAATTATTTCAGAGAAATCATACTCCATGGTTCGTTGTTCTTGTAGAATATTGAACGACTATTTCAACTAAAATCTATCCACTCAACAAAAATTATTTCAGAGAAATCATACTCCATGGTTCGTTGTTCTTGTAGAATGTTGAACGACTACCCCTAACTAAAATCTATCCACTCAACAAAAATTATTTCAGAGAACTCCATGGTAAGTTGTTCTTGTAGAATGTTGAACGACTATCCCGACTAAAATCTATCCACTCAACAAAAATTATTTCAGAGAAATCATACTCCATGGTTCGTTGTTCTTGTAGAATGTTGAACGACTACCCCAACTAAAATCTATCCACTCAACAAAAATTATTTCACACCACAGACTCATCTTGGTCAGGATCGATTTGAAATCTATCATGGTTTCAGAGAAATCATACTCCATGGTTCGTTGTTCTTGTAGAATGTTGAACGACTACCCCTAGCTAAAATCTATCCACTCAACAAAAATTATTTCAGATAAATCATACTCCATGGTTCGTTGTTCTTGTAGAATGTTGAACGACTATCCCAACTAAAATCTATCCACTCAACAAAAATTATTTCAGAGAAATCATACTCCATGGTTCGTTGTTCTGGTAGAATGTTGAACGACTACCCGAACTAAAATCTATCCACTCAACAAAAATTATTTCACACCACAGACTCATCTTGGTCAGGATCGATTTGAAATCTATCATGGTTTCAGAGAAATCATAGTCCATGGTAAGTTGTTCTTGTAGAATGTTGAACGACTACCCCAACTAAAATCTATCCACTCAACAAAAATTATTTCACACCACAGACTCATCTTGGTCAGGATCGATTTGAAATCTATCATGGTTTCAGAGAAATCATAGTCCATGGTAAGTTGTTCTTGTAGAATGTTGAACGACTACCCCAACTAAAATCTATCCACTCAACAAAAATTATTTCAGAGAAATCATACTCCATGGTAAGTTGTTCTTGTAGAATGTTGAACGACTATCCCAACTAAAATCTATCCACTCAACAAAAATTATTTCAGAGAAATCATACTCCATGGTAAGTTGTTCTTGTAGAATGTTGAACGACTATCCCAACTAAAATCTATATACTCAACAAAAATTATTTCAGAGAAATCATACTCCATGGTTCGTTGTTCTTGTAGAATGTTGAACGACTATTCCAACTAAAATCTATCCACTCAACAAAAATTATTTCAGAGAAATCATACTCCATGGTAAGTTGTTCTTGTAGAATGTTGAACGACTACCCCTAACTAAAATCTATCCACTCAACAAAAATTATTTCACACCACAGACTTATCTTGGTCAGGATCGATTTGAAATCTATCATGGTTTCAGAGAAATCATACTCCATGGTAAGTTGTTCTTGTAGAATGTTGAACGACTACCCCAACTAAAATCTATCCACTCAACAACAATTATTTCACACCACAGACTCATCTTGGTCAGGATCGATTTGAAATCTATCACGGTTTCAGAGAAATCATACTCCATGGTTCGTTGTTCTTGTAGAATGTTGAACGACTACCCCTAACTAAAATCTATCCACTCAACAAAAATTATTTCAGAGAAATCATACTCCATGGTAAGTTGTTCTTGTAGAATGTTGAACGACTACCCCAACTAAAATCTATCCACTCAACAAAAATTATTTCAGAGAAATCATACTCTATGGTAAGTTGTTCTTGTAGAATGTTGAACGACTACCCCAACTAAAATCTATCCACTCAACAAAAATTATTTCACACCACAGACTCATCTTGGTCAGGATCGATTTGAAATCTATCATGGTTTCAGAGAAATCATAGTCCATGGTTCGTTGTTCTTGTAAAATGTTGAACGACTACCCCAACTAAAATCTATCCACTCAACAAAAATTATTTCAGAGAAATCATAGTCCATGGTTCGTTGTTCTTGTAAAATCTTGAACGACTACCCCAACTAAAATCTATCCACTCAACAAAAATTATTTCAGAGAAATCATAGTCCATGGTAAGTTGTTCTTGTAGAATGTTGAACGACTATTCCAACTAAAATCTATCCACTCAACAAAAATTATTTCAGAGTAATCATACTCCATGGTAAGTTGTTCTTGTAGAATGTTGAACGACTATCCCAACTAAAATCTATCCACTCAACAAAAATTATTTCAGAGAAATCATACTCCATGGTAAGTTGTTCTTGTAGAATGTTGAACGACTACCCCAACTAAAATCTATCCACTCAACAAAAATTATTTCAGAGAAATCATACTCCATGGTAAGTTGTTCTTGGAGAATGTTGAACGACTACCCCTAACTAAAATCTATCCACTCAACAAAAATTATTTCACACCACAGACTCATCTGGGTCAGGATCGATTTGAAATCTATCATGGTTTCAGAGAAATCATACTCCATGGTTCGTTGTTCTTGTAGAATGTTGAACGACTATCCCAACTAAAATCTATCCACTCAACAAAAATTATTTCAGAGAAATCATACTCCATGGTAAGTTGTTCTTGTAGAATGTTGAACGACTATCCCAACTAAAATCTATCCACTCAACAAAAATTATTTCAGAGAAATCATACTCCATGGTTCGTTGTTCTTGTAGAATGTTGAACGACTACTCCAACTAAAATCTATCCACTCAACAAAAATTATTTCAGAGAAATCATACTCCATGGTAAGCTGTTCTTGTAGAATGTTGAACGACTATCCCAACTAAAATCTATCCACTCAACAAAAATTATTTCAGAGAAATCATACTCCATGGTTCGTTGTTCTTGTAGAATGTTGAACGACTACCCCAACTAAAATCTATCCACTCAACAAAAATTATTTCAGAGAAATCATACTCCATGGTAAGTTGTTCTTGTCGAATGTTGAACGACTACCCCAACTAAAATCTATTAACTCAACAAAAATTATTTCAGAGAAATCATACTCCATGGTAAGTTGTTCTTGTAGAATGTTGAACGACTACCCCTAACTAAAATCTATCCACTCAACAAAAATTATTTCACACCACAGACTCACCTTGGTCAGGATCGATTTGAAATCTATCATGGTTTCAGAGAAATCATACTCCATGGTTCGTTGTTCTTGTAGAATGTTGAACGACTACCCCTAACTAAAATCTATCCACTCAACAAAAATTATTTCACACCACAGACTCATCTTGGTCAGGATCGATTTGAAATCTATCATGGTTTCAGAGAAATCATACTCCATGGTTCGTTGTTCTTGTAGAATGTTGAACGACTACCCCAACTAAAATCTATCCACTCAACAAAAATTATATCACACCACAGACTCATCTTGGTCAGGATCGATTTGAAATCTATCATGGTTTCAGAGAAATCATACTCCATGGTTCGTTGTTCTTGTAGAATGTTGAACGACTTTCCCAACTAAAATCTATCCACTCAACAAAAATTATTTCAGAGAAATCATACTCCATGGTAAGTTGTTCTTGTAGAATGTTGAACGACTACCCCAACTAAAATCTATCCACTCAACAAAAATTATTTCAGAGAAATCATACTCCATGGTAAGTTGTTCTTGTAGAATGTTGAGCGACTACCCCTAACTAAAATCTATTCACTCAACAAAAATTATTTCACACCACAGACTCATCTTGGTCAGGATCGATTTGAAATCTATCATGGTTTCAGAGAAATCATACTCCACGGTTCGTTGTTCTTGTAGAATGTTGAATGACTATCCCAACTAAAATCTATCCACTCAACAAAAATTATTTCAGAGAAATCATACTCCATGGTAAGTTGTTCTTGTAGAATGTTGAACGACTACCCCAACTAAAATCTATCCACTCAACAAAAATTATTTCAGAGAAATCATACTCCATGGTAAGTTGTTCTTGTAGAATTTTGAACGACTATCCCAACTAAAATCTATCCACGCAACAAAAATTATTTCAGAGAAATCATACTCCATGGTTCGTTGTTCTTGTAGAATGTTGAACGACTACCCCAACTAAAATCTATCCACTCAACAAAAATTATTTCAGAGAAATCATACTCCATGGTTCGTTGTTCTTGTAGAATGTTGAACGACTACCCCAACTAAAATCTATCCACTCAACAAAAATTATTTCAGAGAAATCATACTCCATGGTAAGTTGTTCTTGTAGAATGTTGAACGACTACCCCTAACTAAAATCTATCCACTCAACAAAAATTATTTCAGAGAAATCATACTCCATGGTAAGTTGTTCTTGTAGAATGTTGAACGACTACCCCTAACTAAAATCTATCCACTCAACAAAAATTATTTCACACCACAGACTCATCTTGGTCAGGATCGATTTGAAATCTATCATGGTTTCAGAGAAATCATACTCCATGGTTCGTTGTTCTTGTAGAATGTTGAACGACTACCCCAACTAAAATCTATCCACTCAACAAAAATTATTTCAGAGAAATCATACTCCATGGTTCGTTGTTCTTGTAGAATGTTGAACGACTACCCCAACTAAAATCTATCCACTCAACAAAAATTATTTCAGAGAAATCATACTCCATGGTAAGTTGTTCTTGTAGAATGTTGAACGACTACCCCTAACTAAAATCTATCCACTCAACAAAAATTATTTCACACCACAGACTCATCTTGGTCAGGATCGATTTGAAATCTATCATGGTTTCAGAGAAATCATACTCCATGGTTCGTTGTTCTTGTAAAATGTTGAACGACTTCCCCAACTAAAATCTATCCACTCAACAAAAATTATTTCACACCACAGACTCATCTTGAACGACTACCCCAACTAAAATCTATCCACTCAACAAAAATTATTTCAGAGAAATCATACTCCATGGTAAGTTGTTCTTGTAGAATTTTGAACGACTATCCCAACTAAAATCTATCCACGCAACAAAAATTATTTCAGAGAAATCATACTCCATGGTTCGTTGTTCTTGTAGAATGTTGAACGACTACCCCAACTAAAATCTATCCACTCAACAAAAATTATTTCAGAGAAATCATACTCCATGGTTCGTTGTTCTTGTAGAATGTTGAACGACTACCCCAACTAAAATCTATCCACTCAACAAAAATTATTTCAGAGAAATCATACTCCATGGTTCGTTGTTCTTGTAGAATGTTGAACGACTACCCCAACTAAAATCTATCCACTCAACAAAAATTATTTCAGAGAAATCATACTCCATGGTAAGTTGTTCTTGTAGAATGTTGAACGACTACCCCTAACTAAAATCTATCCACTCAACAAAAATTATTTCACACCACAGACTCATCTTGGTCAGGATCGATTTGAAATCTATCATGGTTTCAGAGAAATCATACTCCATGGTTCGTTGTTCTTGTAAAATGTTGAACGACTTCCCCAACTAAAATCTATCCACTCAACAAAAATTATTTCACACCACAGACTCATCTTGAACGACTACCCCAACTAAAATCTATCCACTCAACAAAAATTATTTCAGAGAAATCATACTCCATGGTAAGTTGTTCTTGTAGAATGCTGAACGACTATTCAAACTAAAATCTATCCACTCAACAAAAATTATTTCAGAGAAATCATACTCCATGGTAAGTTGTTCTTGTAGAATGTTGAACGACTATCCCAACTAAAATCTATTTACTCAACAAAAATTATTTCACACCACAGACTCATCTTGGTCAGGATCGATTTGAAATCTATCATGGTTTCAGAGAAATCATACTCCATGGTTCGTTGTTCTTGTAGAACGTTGAACGACTATCCCAACTAAAATCTATCCACTCATCAAAAATTATTTCAGAGAAATCATACTCCATGGTAAGTTGTTCTTGTAGAATGTTGAACGACTATCCCAACTAAAATCTATCCACTCAACAAAAATTATTTCAGAGAAATCATACTCCATGGTAAGTTGTTCTTGTAGAATGTTGAACGACTATCCCAACTAAAATCTATCCACTCAACAAAAATTATTTCAGAGAAATCATACTCCATGGTTCGTTGTTCTTGTAGAATGTTGAACGACTACTCCAACTAAAATCTATCCACTCAAGAAAAATTATTTCAGAGAAATCATACTCCATGGTAAGTTGTTCTTGTAGAATGTTGAACGACTATCCCAACTAAAATCTATACACTCAACAAAAATTATTTCAGAGAAATCATACTCCATGGTAAGTTGTTCTTGTAGAATGTTGAACGACTACCCCAACTAAAATCTATCCACTCAACAAAAATTATTTCAGAGAAATCATACTCCATGGTAAGTTGTTCTTGTAGAATGTTGAGCGATTACACCTAACTAAAATCTATCCACTCAACAAAAATTATTTCACACCACAGACTCATCTTGGTCAGGATCGATTTGAAATCTATCATGGTTTCAGAGAAATCATACTCCATGGTTCGTTGTTCTTGTAGAATGTTGAACGACTATCCCAACTAAAATCTATCCACTCAACAAAAATTATTTCAGAGAAATCATACTCCATGGTAAGTTGTTCTTGTAGAATGTTGAACGACTACCCCAACTAAAATCTATCCACTCAACAAAAATTATTTCAGAGAAATCATACTCCATGGTAAGCTGTTCTTGTAGAATTTTGAACGACTATCCCAACTAAAATCTATCCACTCAACAAAAATTATTTCAAAGAAATCATACTCCATGGTTCGTTGCTCTTGTAGAATATTGAACGACTAGCCCAACTAAAATCTATCCACTCAACAAAAATTATTTCAGAGAAATCATACTCATAAGTTGTTCTTGTAGAATGTTGAACGACTACCCCAACTAAAATCTATCCACTCAACAAAAATTATTTCAGAGAAATCATACTCCATGGTAAGTTGTTCTTGTAGAATGTTGAACGACTACCGCAACTAAAATCTATTAACTCAACAAAAATTATTTCAGAGAAATCATACTCCATGGTAAGTTGTTCTTGTAGAATGTTGAACGACTACCCCAACTAAAATCTATCCACTCAACAAAAATTATTTCACACCACAGACTCACCTTGGTCAGGATCGATTTGAAATCTATCATGGTTTCAGAGAAATCATACTCCATGGTTCGTTGTTCTTGTAGAATGTTGAACGACTATCCCAACTAAAATCTATCCACTCAACAAAAAATATTTCAGAGAAATCATACTCCATGGTAAGTTGTTCTTGTAGAATGTTGAACGACTACCCCTAACTAAAATCTATCCACTCAACAAAAATTATTTCAGAGAAATCATACTCCATGGTAAGTTGTTCTTGTAGAATGTGGAGCGACTACCCCTAACTAAAATCTATCCACTCAATAAAAATTATTTCAGAGAAATCATACTCCATGGTAAGTTGTTCTTGTAGAATGTTGAACGACTACCCCAACTAAAATCTATCCACTCAACAAAAATTATTTCACACCACAGACTCACCTTGGTCAGGATCGATTTGAAATCTATCATGGTTTCAGAGAAATCATACTCCATGGTTCGTTGTTCTTGTAGAATGTTGAACGACTATCCCAACTAAAATCTATCCACTCAACAAAAATTATTTCAGAGAAATCATACTCCATGGTAAGTTGTTCTTGTAGAATGTTGAACGACTACCCCAACTAAAATCTATCCACTCAACAAAAATTATTTCAGAGAAATCATACTCCATGGTAAGTTGTTCTTGTAGAATGTTGAACGACTACCCCAACTAAAATCTATCCACTCAACAAAAATTATTTCAGAGAAATCATACTCCATGGTAAGTTGTTCTTGTAGAATGTTGAACGACTACCGCAACTAAAATCTATTAACTCAACAAAAATTATTTCAGAGAAATCATACTCCATGGTAAGTTGTTCTTGTAGAATGTTGAACGACTACCCCAACTAAAATCTATCCACTCAACAAAAATTATTTCACACCACAGACTCACCTTGGTCAGGATCGATTTGAAATCTATCATGGTTTCAGAGAAATCATACTCCATGGTTCGTTGTTCTTGTAGAATGTTGAACGACTATCCCAACTAAAATCTATCCACTCAACAAAAATTATTTCAGAGAAATCATACTCCATGGTAAGTTGTTCTTGTAGAATGTGGAGCGACTACCCCTAACTAAAATCTATCCACTCAACAAAAATTATTTCACACCACAGACTCATCTTGGTCAGGATCGATTTGAAATCTATCATGGTTTCAGAGAAATCATACTCCATGGTTCGTTGTTCTTGTAGAATGTTGAACGACTATCCCAACTAAAATCTATCCACTCAACAAAAATTATTTCAGAGAAATCATACTCCATGGTAAGTTGTTCTTGTAGAATGTTGAACGACTACCCCAACTAAAATCTATCCACTCAACAAAAATTATTTCAGAGAAATCATACTCCATGGTAAGCTGTTCTTGTAGAATTTTGAACGACTATCCCAACTAAAATCTATCCACTCAACAAAAATTATTTCAGAGAAATCATACTCCATGGTTCGTTGCTCTTGTAGAATATTGAACGACTAGCCCAACTAAAATCTATCCACTCAAAAAAATTATTTCAGAGAAATCATACTCCATGGTTCGTTGTTCTTGTAGAATGTTGAACGACTATCCCAACTAAAATCTATCCACTCAACAAAAATTATTTCAGAGAAATCATACTCCATGGTTCGTTGTTCTTGTAGACTGTTGAACGACTATACCAACTAAAATCTATCCACTCAACAAAAATTATTTCAGAGAAATCATACTCCATGGTAAGTTGTTCTTGTAGAATGTTGAACGACTACCCCTAACTAAAATCTATCCACTCAACAAAAATTATTTCACAAAACAGACTCATCTTGGTCAGGATCGATTTGAAATCTATCATGGTTTCAGAGAAATCATACTCCATGGTTCGTTGTTCTTGTAGAGTGTTGAACGACTACCCCAACTAAAATCTATCCACTCAACAAAAATTATTTCAGAGAAATCATACTCCATGGTAAGTTGTTCTTGTAGAATTTTGAACGACTATCCCAACTAAAATCTATCCACTCAACAAAAATTATTTCAGAGAAATCATACTCCATGGTTCGTTGTTCTTGTAGACTGTTGAACGACTATAAAAACTAAAATCTATCCACTCAACAAAAATTATTTCAGAGAAATCAAACTCCATGGTTCGTTGTTCTTGTAGAATGTTGAACGACTACCCCAACTAAAATCTATCCACTCAACAAAAATTATTTCAGAGAAATCATACTCCATGGTAAGTTGTTCTTGTAGAATGTTGAACGACTACCCCAACTAAAATCTATCCACTCAACAAAAATTATTTCACACCACAGACTCATCTTGGTCAGGATCGATTTGAAATCTATCATGGTTTCAGAGAAATCATACTCCATGGTTCGTTGTTCTTGTAGAATGTTGAACGACTATCCCAACTAAAATCTATCCACTCAACAAAAATTATTTCAGAGAAATCATACTCCATGGTAAGTTGTTCTTGTAGAATGTTGAACGACTACCCCAACTAAAATCTATCCACTCAACAAAAATTATTTCAGAGAAATCATACTCCATGGTAAGTTGTTCTTGTAGAATGTTGAACGACTACCCCAACTAAAATCTATCCACTCAACAAATATTATTTCACACCATAGACTCATCTTGGTCAGGATCGATTTGAAATCTATCATGGTTTCAGAGAAATCATACTCCATGGTTCGTTGTTCTTGTAGAATGTTGAACGACTATCCCAACTAAAATCTATCCACTCAACAAAAATTATTTCAGAGAAATCATACTCCATGGTAAGTTGTTCTTGTAGAATGTTGAACGACTATCCCAACTAAAATCTATCCACTCAACAAAAATTATTTCAGAGAAATCATACTCCATGGTTCGTTGTTCTTGTAGAATGTTGAACGACTACTAAAACTAAAATCTATCCACTCAAGAAAAATTATTTCAGAGAAATCATACTCCATGGTAAGTTGTTCTTGTAGAATGTTGAACGACTATCCCAACTAAAATCTATACACTCAACAAAAATTATTTCAGAGAAATCATACTCCATGGTAAGTTGTTCTTGTAGAATGTTGAACGACTACCCCAACTAAAATCTATCCACTCAACAAAAATTATTTCAGAGAAATCATACTCCATGGTAAGTTGTTCTTGTAGAATGTTGAGCGACTACACCTAACTAAAATCTATCCACTCAACAAAAATTATTTCACACCACAGACTCATCTTGGTCAGGATCGATTTGAAATCTATCATGGTTTCAGAGAAATCATACTCCATGGTTCGTTGTTCTTGTAGAATGTTGAACGACTATCCCAACTAAAATCTATCCACTCAACAAAAATTATTTCAGAGAAATCATACTCCATGGTAAGTTGTTCTTGTAGAATGTTGAACGACTACCCCAACTAAAATCTATCCACTCAACAAAAATTATTTCAGAGAAATCATACTCCATGGTAAGCTGTTCTTGTAGAATTTTGAACGACTATCCCAACTAAAATCTATCCACTCAACAAAAATTATTTCAGAGAAATCATACTCCATGGTTCGTTGCTCTTGTAGAATATTGAACGACTAGCCCAACTAAAATCTATCCACTCAACAAAAATTATTTCAGAGAAATCATACTCATAAGTTGTTCTTGTAGAATGTTGAACGACTACCCCAACTAAAATCTATCCACTCAACAAAAATTATTTCAGAGAAATCATACTCCATGGTAAGTTGTTCTTGTAGAATGTTGAACGACTACCGCAACTAAAATCTATTAACTCAACAAAAATTATTTCAGAGAAATCATACTCCATGGTAAGTTGTTCTTGTAGAATGTTGAACGACTACCCCAACTAAAATCTATCCACTCAACAAAAATTATTTCACACCACAGACTCACCTTGGTCAGGATCGATTTGAAATCTATCATGGTTTCAGAGAAATCATACTCCATGGTTCGTTGTTCTTGTAGAATGTTGAACGACTATCCCAACTAAAATCTATCCACTCAACAAAAAATATTTCAGAGAAATCATACTCCATGGTAAGTTGTTCTTGTAGAATGTTGAACGACTACCCCTAACTAAAATCTATCCACTCAACAAAAATTATTTCAGAGAAATCATACTCCATGGTAAGTTGTTCTTGTAGAATGTGGAGCGACTACCCCTAACTAAAATCTATCCACTCAACAAAAATTATTTCAGAGAAATCATACTCCATGGTAAGTTGTTCTTGTAGAATGTTGAACGACTACCCCAACTAAAATCTATCCACTCAACAAAAATTATTTCACACCACAGACTCACCTTGGTCAGGATCGATTTGAAATCTATCATGGTTTCAGAGAAATCATACTCCATGGTTCGTTGTTCTTGTAGAATGTTGAACGACTATCCCAACTAAAATCTATCCACTCAACAAAAATTATTTCAGAGAAATCATACTCCATGGTAAGTTGTTCTTGTAGAATGTTGAACGACTACCCCAACTAAAATCTATCCACTCAACAAAAATTATTTCAGAGAAATCATACTCCATGGTAAGTTGTTCTTGTAGAATGTTGAACGACTACCCCAACTAAAATCTATCCACTCAACAAAAATTATTTCAGAGAAATCATACTCCATGGTAAGTTGTTCTTGTAGAATGTTGAACGACTACCGCAACTAAAATCTATTAACTCAACAAAAATTATTTCAGAGAAATCATACTCCATGGTAAGTTGTTCTTGTAGAATGTTGAACGACTACCCCAACTAAAATCTATCCACTCAACAAAAATTATTTCACACCACAGACTCACCTTGGTCAGGATCGATTTGAAATCTATCATGGTTTCAGAGAAATCATACTCCATGGTTCGTTGTTCTTGTAGAATGTTGAACGACTATCCCAACTAAAATCTATCCACTCAACAAAAATTATTTCAGAGAAATCATACTCCATGGTAAGTTGTTCTTGTAGAATGTGGAGCGACTACCCCTAACTAAAATCTATCCACTCAACAAAAATTATTTCACACCACAGACTCATCTTGGTCAGGATCGATTTGAAATCTATCATGGTTTCAGAGAAATCATACTCCATGGTTCGTTGTTCTTGTAGAATGTTGAACGACTATCCCAACTAAAATCTATCCACTCAACAAAAATTATTTCAGAGAAATCATACTCCATGGTAAGTTGTTCTTGTAGAATGTTGAACGACTACCCCAACTAAAATCTATCCACTCAACAAAAATTATTTCAGAGAAATCATACTCCATGGTAAGCTGTTCTTGTAGAATTTTGAACGACTATCCCAACTAAAATCTATCCACTCAACAAAAATTATTTCAGAGAAATCATACTCCATGGTTCGTTGCTCTTGTAGAATATTGAACGACTAGCCCAACTAAAATCTATCCACTCAACAAAAATTATTTCAGAGAAATCATACTCCATGGTAAGTTGTTCTTGTAGAATGTTGAACGACTACCCCAACTAAAATCTATCCACTCAACAAAAATTATTTCAGAGAAATCATACTCCATGGTAAGTTGTTCTTGTAGAATGTTGAACGACTACCCCTAACTAAAATCTATCCACTCAACAAAAATTATTTCACAAAACAGACTCATCTTGGTCAGGATCGATTTGAAATCTATCATGGTTTCAGAGAAATCATACTCCATGGTTCGTTGTTCTTGTAGAGTGTTGAACGACTACCCCAACTAAAATCTATCCACTCAACAAAAATTATTTCAGAGAAATCATACTCCATGGTAAGTTGTTCTTGTAGAATTTTGAACGACTATCCCAACTAAAATCTATCCACTCAACAAAAATTATTTCAGAGAAATCATACTCCATGGTTCGTTGTTCTTGTAGACTGTTGAACGACTATAAAAACTAAAATCTATCCACTCAACAAAAATTATTTCAGAGAAATCAAACTCCATGGTTCGTTGTTCTTGTAGAATGTTGAACGACTACCCCAACTAAAATCTATCCACTCAACAAAAATTATTTCAGAGAAATCATACTCCATGGTAAGTTGTTCTTGTAGAATGTTGAACGACTACCCCAACTAAAATCTATCCACTCAACAAAAATTATTTCACACCACAGACTCATCTTGGTCAGGATCGATTTGAAATCTATCATGGTTTCAGAGAAATCATACTCCATGGTTCGTTGTTCTTGTAGAATGTTGAACGACTATCCCAACTAAAATCTATCCACTCAACAAAAATTATTTCAGAGAAATCATACTCCATGGTAAGTTGTTCTTGTAGAATGTTGAACGACTACCCCAACTAAAATCTATCCACTCAACAAAAATTATTTCAGAGAAATCATACTCCATGGTAAGTTGTTCTTGTAGAATGTTGAACGACTACCCCAACTAAAATCTATCCACTCAACAAATATTATTTCACACCATAGACTCATCTTGGTCAGGATCGATTTGAAATCTATCATGGTTTCAGAGAAATCATACTCCATGGTTCGTTGTTCTTGTAGAATGTTGAACGACTTTCCCAACTAAAATCTATCCACTCAACAAAAATTATTTCAGAGAAATCATACTCCATGGTAAGTTGTTCTTGTAGAATGTAGAACGACTATCCCAACTAAAATCTATCCACTCAACAAAAATTATTTCAGAGAAATCATACTCCATGGTTCGTTGTTCTTGTAGAATGTTGAGCGACTACCCCTAACTAAAATCTATCCACTCAACAAAAATTATTTCACACCACAGACTCATCTTGGTCAGGATCGATTTGAAATCTATCATGGTTTCAGAGAAATCATACTCCATGGTTCGTTGTTCTTGTAGAATGTTGAACGACTATCCCAACTAAAATCTATCCACTCAACAAAAATTATTTCAGAGAAATCATACTCCATGGTAAGTTGTTCTTGTAGAATGTTGAACGACTACCCCAACTAAAATCGATCCACTCAACAAAAATTATTTCAGAGAAATCATACTCCATGGTAAGTTGTTCTAGTAGAATCTTGAACGACTATCCCAACTAAAATCTATCCACTCAACAAAAATTATTTCAGAGAAATCATACTCCATGGTTCGTTGTTCTTGTAGAATGTTGAACGACTACCCCAACTAAAATCTATCCACTCAACAAAAATTATTTCAGAGAAATCATACTCCATGGTTCGTTGTTCTTGTAGAATGTTGAACGACTACCCCAACTAAAATCTATCCACTCAACAAAAATTATTTCAGAGAAATCATACTCCATGGTAAGTTGTTCTTCTAGAATGTTGAACGACTACCCCAACTAAAATCTATCCACTCAACAAAAATTATTTCAGAGAAATCATACTCCATGGTAAGTTGTTCTTGTAGAATGTTGAACGACTACCCCAACTAAAATCTATCCACTCAACAAATATTATTTCACACCACAGACTCATCTTGGTCAGGATCGATTTGAAATCTATCATGGTTTCAGAGAAATCATACTCCATGGTTCGTTGTTCTTGTAGAATGTTGAACGACTTTCCCAACTAAAATCTATCCACTCAACAAAAATTATTTCAGAGAAATCATACTCCATGGTAAGTTGTTCTTGTAGAATGTTGAACGACTATCCCAACTAAAATCTATCCACACAACAAAAATTATTTCAGAGAAATCATACTCAATGGTAAGTTGTTCTTATAGAATGTTGAGCGACTACCCCTAACTAAAATCTATCCACTCAACAAAAATTATTTCACACCACAGACTAATCTTGGTCAGGATCGATTTGAAATCTATCATGGTTTCAGAGAAATCATACTCCATGGTTCGTTGTTCTTGTAGAATGTTGAACGACTATCCCTACTAAAATCTATCCACTCAACAAAAATTATTTCAGAGAAATCATACTCCATGGTAAGTTGTTCTTGTAGAATGTTGAACGACTACCCCAACTAAAATCTATCCACTCAACAAAAATTATTTCACAAAACAGACTCATCTTGGTCAGGATCGATTTGAAATCTATCATGGTTTCAGAGAAATCATACTCCATGGTTCGTTGTTCTTGTAGAATGTTGAACGACTACCCCAACTAAAATCTATCCACTCAACAAAAATTATTTCAGAGAAATCATGCTCCATGGTAAGTTGTTCTTGTAGAATGTTGAACGACTACCCCTAACTAAAATCTATCCACTCAACAAAAATTATTTCACAAAACAGACTCATCTTGGTCAGGATCGATTTGAAATCTATCATGGTTTCAGAGAAATCATACTCCATGGTTCGTTGTTCTTGTAGAATGTTGAACGACTACCCCAACTAAAATCTATCCACTCAACAAAAATTATTTCAGAGAAATCATACTCCATGGTAAGTTGTTCTTGTAGAATTTTGAACGACTATCCCAACTAAAATCTATCCACTCAACAAAAATTATTTCAGAGAAATCATACTCCATGGTTCGTTGTTCTTGTAGACTGTTGAACGACTATACCAACTAAAATCTATCCACTCAACAAAAATTATTTCAGAGAAATCAAACTCCATGGTTCGTTGTTCTTGTAGAATGTTGAACGACTACCCCAACTGAAATCTATCCACTCAACAAAAATTATTTCAGAGAAATCATACTCCATGGTAAGTTGTTCTTGTAGAATGTTGAACGACTACCCCTAACTAAAATCTATCCACTCAAAAAAATTATTTCACACCACAGACTCATCTTGGTCAGGATCGATTTGAAATCTATCATGGTTTCAGAGAAATCATACTCCATGGTTCGTTGTTCTTGTAGAATGTTGAACGACTATCCCAACTAAAATCTATCCACTCAACAAAAATTATTTCAGAGAAATCATACTCCATGGTAAGTTGTTCTTGTAGAATGTTGAACGACTATCCCAACTAAAATCTATCCACTCAACAAAAATTATTTCACACCACAGACTCATCTTGGTCAGGATCGATTCGAAATCTATCATGGTTTCAGAGAAATCATACTCCATGGTTCGTTGTTCTTGTAGAATGTTGAACGACTATCCCAACTAAAATCTATCCACTCAACAAAAATTATTTCAGAGAAATCATACTCCATGGTAAGTTGTTCTTGTAGAATGTTGAACGACTACCCAAACTAAAATCTATCCACTCAACAAAAATTATTTCAGAGAAATCATACTCCATGGTAAGTTGTTCTAGTAGAATCTTGAACGACTATCCCAACTAAAATCTATCCACTCAACAAAAATTATTTCAGAGAAATCATACTCCATGGTTCGTTGTTCTTGTAGAATGTTGAACGACTACCCCAACTAAAATCTATCCACTCAACAAAAATTATTTCAGAGAAATCATACTCCATGGTTCGTTGTTCTTGTAGAATGTTGAGCGACTACCCCAACTAAAATCTATCCACTCAACAAAAATTATTTCAGAGAAATCATACTCCATGGTAAGTTGTTCTTGTAGAATGTTGAACGACTACCCCAACTAAAATCTATCCACTCAACAAAAATTATTTCAGAGAAATCATACTCCATGGTAAGTTGTTCTTGTAGAATGTTGAACGACTACCCCAACTAAAATCTATCCACTCAACAAATATTATTTCACACCACAGACTCATCTTGGTCAGGATCGATTTGAAATCTATCATGGTTTCAGAGAAATCATACTCCATGGTTCGTTGTTCTTATAGAATGTTGAACGACTTTCCCAACTAAAATATATCCACTCAACAAAAATTATTTCAGAGAAATCATACTCCATGGTAAGTTGTTCTTGTAGAATGTTGAACGACTATCCCAACTAAAATCTATCCACTCAACAAAAATTATTTCAGAGAAATCATACTCCATGGTAAGTTGTTCTTGTAGAATGTTGAGCGACTACCCCTAACGAAAATCTATCCACTCAACAAAAATTATTTCACACCACAGACTCATCTTGGTCAGGATCGATTTGAAATCTATCATGGTTTCAGAGAAATCATACTCCATGGTTCGTTGTTCTTGCAGAATGTTGAACGACTATCCCAACTAAAATCTATCCACTCAACAAAAATTATTTCAGAGAAATCATACTCCATGGTAAGTTGTTCTTGTAGAATGTTGAACGACTACCCCAACTAAAATCTATCCACTCAACAAAAATTATTTCAGAGAAATCATACTCCATGGTAAGTTGTTCTTGTAGAATTTTGAACGACTATCCCAACTAAAATCTATCCACTCAACAAAAATTATTTCAGAGAAATCATACTCCATGGTAAGTTGTTCTTGTAGAATTTTGAACGACTATCCCAACTAAAATCTATCCACTCAACAAAAATTATTTCAGAGAAATCATACTCCATGGTAAGTTGTTCTTGTAGAATGTTGAACGACTACCCCAACTAAAATCTATCCACTCAACAAAAATTATTTCAGAGAAATCATACTCCATGGTTCGTTGTTCTTGTAGAATGTTGAACGACTATCCCAACTAAAATCTATCCACTCAACAAAAATTATTTCACGCCACAGGCTCATCTTGGTCAGGATCGATTTGAAATCTATCATGGTTTCAAAGAAATCATACTCCATGGTTCGTTGTTCTTGTAGAATGTTGAACGACTATCCCAACTAAAATCTATCCACTCAACAAAAATTATTTCAGAGAAATCATACTCCATGGTTCGTTGTTCTTGTAGACTGTTGAACGACTATACCAACTAAAATCTATCCACTCAACAAAAATTATTTCAGAGAAATCATACTCCATGGTAAGTTGTTCTTGTAGAATTTTGAACGACTATCCCAACTAAAATCTATCCACTCAACAAAAATTATTTCAGAGAAATCATACTCCATGGTAAGTTGTTCTAGTAGACTGTTGAACGACTATACCAACTAAAATCTATCCACTCAACAAAAATTATTTCAGAGAAATCAAACTCCATGGTTCGTTGTTCTTGTAGAATGTTGAACGACTACCCCAACTAAAATCTATCCACTCAACAAAAATTATTTCAGAAAAATCATACTCCATGGTAAGCTGTTCTTGTAGAATGTTGAACGACTACCCCTAACTAAAATCTATCCACTCAACAAAAATTGTTTCACACCACAGACTCATCTTGGTCAGGATCGATTTGAAATCTATCATGGTTTCAGAGAAATCATACTCCATGGTTCGTTGTTCTTGTAGAATGTTGAACGACTATCCCAACTAAAATCTATCCACTCAACAAAAATTATTTCAGAGAAATCATACTCCATGGTAAGTTGTTCTTGTAGAATGTTGAACGACTACCCCAACTAAAATCTATCCACTCAACAAAAATTATTTCAGAGAAATCATACTCCATGGTAAGTTGTTCTTGTAGAATGTTGAACGACTACCCCAACTAAAATCTATCCACTCAACAAATATTATTTCACACCATAGACTCATCTTGGTCAGGATCGATTTGAAATCTATCATGGTTTCAGAGAAATCATACTCCATGGTTCGTTGTTCTTGTAGAATGTTGAACGACTTTCCCAACTAAAATCTATCCACTCAACAAAAATTATTTCAGAGAAATCATACTCCATGGTAAGTTGTTCTTGTAGAATGTAGAACGACTATCCCAACTAAAATCTATCCACTCAACAAAAATTATTTCAGAGAAATCATACTCCATGGTAAGTTGTTCTTGTAGAATGTTGAGCGACTACCCCTAACTAAAATCTATCCACTCAACAAAAATTATTTCACACCACAGACTCATCTTGGTCAGGATCGATTTGAAATCTATCATGGTTTCAGAGAAATCATACTCCATGGTTCGTTGTTCTTGTAGAATGTTGAACGACTATCCCAACTAAAATCTATCCACTCAACAAAAATTATTTCAGAGAAATCATACTCCATGGTAAGTTGTTCTTGTAGAATGTTGAACGACTACCCCAACTAAAATCTATCCACTCAACAAAAATTATTTCAGAGAAATCATACTCCATGGTAAGTTGTTCTAGTAGAATCTTGAACGACTATCCCAACTAAAAGCTATCCACTCAACAAAAATTATTTCAGAGAAATCATACTCCATGGTTCGTTGTTCTTGTAGAATGTTGAACGACTACCCCAACTAAAATCTATCCACTCAACAAAAATTATTTCACAGAAATCATACTCCATGGTTCGTTGTTCTTGTAGAATGTTGAACGACTACCCCAACTAAAATCTATCCACTCAACAAAAATTATTTCAGAGAAATCATACTCCATGGTAAGTTGTTCTTGTAGAATGTTGAACGACTACCCCAACTAAAATCTATCCACTCAACAAAAATTATTTCAGAGAAATCATACTCCATGGTAAGTTGTTCTTGTAGAATGTTGAACGACTACCCCAACTAAAATCTATCCACTCAACAAATATTATTTCACACCACAGACTCATCTTGGTCAGGATCGATTTGAAATCTATCATGGTTTCAGAGAAATCATACTCCATGGTTCGTTGTTCTTGTAGAATGTTGAACGACTTTCCCAACTAAAATCTATCCACTCAACAAAAATTATTTCAGAGAAATCATACTCCATGGTAAGTTGTTCTTGTAGAATGTTGAACGACTATCCCAACTAAAATCTATCCACACAACAAAAATTATTTCAGAGAAATCATACTCCATGGTAAGTTGTTCTTGTAGAATGTTGAGCGACTACCCCTAACTAAAATCTATCCACTCAACAAAAATTATTTCACACCACAGACTCATCTTGGTCAGGATCGATTTGAAATCTATCATGGTTTCAGAGAAATCATACTCCATGGTTCGTTGTTCTTGTAGAATGTTGAACGACTATCCCTACTAAAATCTATCCACTCAACAAAAATTATTTCAGAGAAATCATACTCCATGGTAAGTTGTTCTTGTAGAATGTTGAACGACTACCCCAACTAAAATCTATCCACTCAACAAAAATTATTTCACAAAACAGACTCATCTTGGTCAGGATCGATTTGAAATCTATCATGGTTTCAGAGAAATCATACTCCATGGTTCGTTGTTCTTGTAGAATGTTGAACGACTACCCCAACTAAAATCTATCCACTCAACAAAAATTATTTCAGAGAAATCATGCTCCATGGTAAGTTGTTCTTGTAGAATGTTGAACGACTACCCCTAACTAAAATCTATCCACTCAACAAAAATTATTTCACAAAACAGACTCATCTTGGTCAGGATCGATTTGAAATCTATCATGGTTTCAGAGAAATCATACTCCATGGTTCGTTGTTCTTGTAGAATGTTGAACGACTACCCCAACTAAAATCTATAAACTCAACAAAAATTATTTCAGAGAAATCATACTCCATGGTAAGTTGTTCTTGTAGAATTTTGAACGACTATCCCAACTAAAATCTATCCACTCAACAAAAATTATTTCAGAGAAATCATACTCCATGGTTCGTTGTTCTTGTAGACTGTTGAACGACTATACCAACTAAAATCTATCCACTCAACAAAAATTATTTCAGAGAAATCAAACTCCATGGTTCGTTGTTCTTGTAGAATGTTGAACGACTACCCCAACTGAAATCTATCCACTCAACAAAAATTATTTCAGAGAAATCATACTCCATGGTTCGTTGTTCTTGTAGAATGTTGAACGACTACCCCTAACTAAAATCTATCCACTCAACAAAAATTATTTCAGAGAAATCATACTCCATGGTAAGTTGTTCTTGTAGAATGTTGAACGACTACCCCAACTAAAATCTATCCACTCAACAAAAATTATTTCAGAGAAATCATACTCCATGGTAAGTTGTTCTTGTAGACTGTTGAACGACTATACCAACTAAAATCTATCCACTCAACGAAAATTATTTCAGAGAAATCAAACTCCATGGTTCGTTGTTCTTGTAGAATGTTGAACGACTACCCCAACTGAAATCTATCCACTCAAAAAAATTATTTCACACCACAGACTCATCTTGGTCAGGATCGATTTGAAATCTATCATGGTTTCAGAGAAATCATACTCCATGGTTCGTTGTTCTTGTAGAATGTTGAACGACTATCCCAACTAAAATCTATCCACTCAACAAAAATTATTTCAGAGAAATCATACTCCATGGTAAGTTGTTCTTGTAGAATGTTGAACGACTATCCCAACTAAAATCTATCCACTCAACAAAAATTATTTCAGAGAAATCATACTCCATGGTAAGTTGTTCTTGTAGAATGTTGAGCGACTACCCATAACTAAAATCTATCCACTCAACAAAAATTATTTCACACCACAGACTCATCTTGGTCAGGATCGATTTGAAATCTATCATGGTTTCAGAGAAATCATACTCCATGGTTCGTTGTTCTTGTAGAATGTTGAACGACTATCCCAACTAAAATCTATCCACTCAACAAAAATTATTTCAGAGAAATCATACTCCATGGTAAGTTGTTCTTGTAGAATGTTGAACGACTACCCCAACTAAAATCTATCCACTCAACAAAAATTATTTCAGAGAAATCATACTCCATGGTAAGTTGTTCTAGTAGAATCTTGAACGACTATCCCAACTAAAATCTATCCACTCAACAAAAATTATTTCAGAGAAATCATACTCAATGGTTCGTTGTTCTTGTAGAATGTTGAACGGCTACCCCAACTAAAATCTATCCACTCAACAAAAATTATTTCAGAGAAATCATACTCCATGGTTCGTTGTTCTTGTAGAATGTTGAACGACTACCCGAACTAAAATCTATCCACTCAACAAAAATTATTTCAGAGAAATCATACTCCATGGTAAGTTGTTCTTGTAGAATGTTGAACGATTACCCCAACTAAAATCTATCCACTCAACAAAAATTATTTCAGAGAAATCATACTCCATGGTAAGTTGTTCTTGTAGAATGTTGAACGACTACCCCAACTAAAATCTATCCACTCAACAAATATTATTTCACACCACAGACTCATCTTGGTCAGGATCGATTTGAAATCTATCATGGTTTCAGAGAAATCATACTCCATGGTTCGTTGTTCTTGTAGAATGTTGAACGACTTTCCCAACTAAAATCTATCCACTCAACAAAAATTATTTCAGAGAAATCATACTCCATGGTAAGTTGTTCTTGTAGAATGTTGAACGACTATCCCAACTAAAATCGATCCACTCAACAAAAATTATTTCAGAGAAATCATACTCCATGGTAAGTTGTTCTTGTAGAATGTTGAGCGACTACCCCTAACTAAAATCTATCCACTCAACAAAAATTATTTCACACCACAGACTCATCTTGGTCAGGATCGATTTGAAATCTATCATGGTTTCAGAGAAATCATACTCCATGGTTCGTTGTTCTTGTAGAATGTTGAACGACTATCCCAACTAAAATCTATCCACTCAACAAAAATTATTTCAGAGAAATCATACTAAATGGTAAGTTATTCTTGTAGAATGTTGAACGACTACCCCAACTAAAATCTATCCACTCAACAAAAATTATTTCAGAGAAATCATACTCCATGGTAAGTTGTTCTTGTAGAATTTTGAACGACTATCCCAACTAAAATCTATCCACTCAACAAAAATTATTTCAGAGAAATCATACTCCATGGTTCGTTGCTCTTGTAGAATGTTGAACGACTATCAAAACTAAAATCTATCCACTCAACAAAAATTATTTCAGAGAAATCATACTCCATGGTAAGTTGTTCTTGTAGAATGTTGAACGACTACCCCAACTAAAATCTATCCACTCAACAAAAATTATTTCAGAGAAATCATACTCCATGGTAAGTTGTTCTTGTAGAATGTTGAACGACTACCCCAACTAAAATCTATCCACTCAACAAAAATTATTTCAGAGAAATCATACTCCATGGTAAGTTGTTCTTGTAGAATGTTGAACGACTATCCCAACTAAAATCTATCCACTCAACAAAAATTATTTCAGAGAAATCATACTCCATGGTAAGTTGTTCTTGTAGAATGTTGAACGACTACCCCAACTAAAATCTATCCACTCAACAAAAATTATTTCAGAGAAATCATACTCCATGGTAAGTTGTTCTTGTAGAAAGTTGAACGACTACTCCAACTAAAATCTATCCACTCAACAAAAATTATTTCAGAGAAATCATACTCCATGGTAAGTTGTTCTTGTAGAATGTTGAACGACTACCCCAACTAAAATCTATCCACTCAACAAAAATTATTTCAGAGAAATCATACTCCATGGTTCGTTGTTCTTGTAGAATGTTGAACGACTATCCCAACTAAAATCTATCCACTCAACAAAAATTATTTCACGCCACATGCTCATCTTGGTCAGGATCGATTTGAAATCTATCATGGTTTCAAAGACATCATACTCCATGGTTCGTTGTTCTTGTAGAATGTTGAACGACTATCCCAACTAAAATCTATCCACTCAACAAAAATTATTTCAGAGAAATCATACTCCATGGTTCGTTGTTCTTGTAGACTGTTGAACGACTATACCAACTAAAATCTATCCACTCAACAAAAATTATTTCAGAGAAATCATACTCCATGGTAAGTTGTTCTTGTAGAATGTTGAGCGACTACCCCTAACTAAAATCTATCCACTCAACAAAAATTATTTCACACCACAGACTCATCTTGGTCAGGATCGATTTGAAATCTATCATGGTTTCAGAGAAATCATACTCCATGGTTCGTTGTTCTTGTAGAATGTTGAACGACTATCCCTACTAAAATCTATCCACTCAACAAAAATTATTTCAGAGAAATCATACTCCATGGTAAGTTGTTCTTGTTGAATGTTGAACGACTATCCCTACTAAAATCTATCCACTCAACAAAAATTATTTCAGAGAAATCATACTCCATGGTAAGTTGTTCTTGTAGAATGTTGAACGACTACCCCAACTAAAATCTATCCACTCAACAAATATTATTTCACACCACAGACTCATCTTGGTCAGGATCGATTTGAAATCTATCATGGTTTCAGAGAAATCATACTCCATGGTTCGTTGTTCTTGTAGAATGTTGAACGACTTTCCCAACTAAAATCTATCCACTCAACAAAAATTATTTTAGAGAAATCATACTCCATGGTAAGTTGTTCTTGTAGAATGTTGAACGACTATCCCAACTAAAATCGATCCACACAACAAATATTATTTCAGAGAAATCATACTCCATGGTAAGTTGTTCTTGTAGAATGTTGAGCGACTACCCCTAACTAAAATCTATCCACTCAACAAAAATTATTTCACACCACAGACTCATCTTGGTCAGGATCGATTTGAAATCTATCATGGTTTCAGAGAAATCATACTCCATGGTTCGTTGTTCTTGTAGAATGTTGAACGACTATCCCTACTAAAATCTATCCACTCAACAAAAATTATTTCAGAGAAATCATACTCCATGGTAAGTTGTTCTTGTAGAATGTTGAACGACTACCCCAACTAAAATCTATCCACTCAACAAAAATTATTTCACAAAACAGACTCATCTTGGTCAGGATCGATTTGAAATCTATCATGGTTTCAGAGAAATCATACTCCATGGTTCGTTGTTCTTGTAGAATGTTGAACGACTACCCCAACTAAAATCTATCCACTCAACAAAAATTATTTCAGAGAAATCATGCTCCATGGTAAGTTGTTCTTGTAGAATGTTGAACGACTACCCCTAACTAAAATCTATCCACTCAACAAAAATTATTTCACAAAACAGACTCATCTTGGTCAGGATCGATTTGAAATCTATCATGGTTTCAGAGAAATCATACTCCATGGTTCGTTGTTCTTGTAGAATGTTGAACGACTACCCCAACTAAAATCTATCCACTCAACAAAAATTATTTCAGAGAAATCATACTCCATGGTAAGTTGTTCTTGTAGAATTTTGAACGACTATCCCAACTAAAATCTATCCACTCAACAAAAATTATTTCAGAGAAATCATACTCCATGGTTCGTTGTTCTTGTAGACTGTTGAACGACTATACCAACTAAAATCTATCCACTCAACAAAAATTATTTCAGAGAAATCAAACTCCATGGTTCGTTGTTCTTGTAGAATGTTGAACGACTACCCCAACTAAAATCTATCCACTCAACAAAAATTATTTCAGAGAAATCATACTCCATGGTAAGTTGTTCTTGTAGACTGTTGAACGACTATACCAACTAAAATCTATCCACTCAACGAAAATTATTTCAGAGAAATCAAACTCCATGGTTCGTTGTTCTTGTAGAATGTTGAACGACTACCCCAACTGAAATCTATCCACTCAAAAAAATTATTTCACACCACAGACTCATCTTGGTCAGGATCGATTTGAAATCTATCATGGTTTCAGAGAAATCATACTCCATGGTTCGTTGTTCTTGTAGAATGTTGAACGACTATCCCAACTAAAATCTATCCACTCAACAAAAATTATTTCAGAGAAATCATACTCCATGGTAAGTTGTTCTTGTAGAATGTTGAACGACTATCCCAACTAAAATCTATTCACTCAACAAAAATTATTTCAGAGAAATCATACTCCATGGTAAGTTGTTCTTGTAGAATGTTGAGCGACTACCCATAACTAAAATCTATCCACTCAACAAAAATTATTTCACACCACAGACTCATCTTGGTCAGGATCGATTTGAAATCTATCATGGTTTCAGAGAAATCATACTCCATGGTTCGTTGTTCTTGTAGAATGTTGAACGACTATCCCAACTAAAATCTATCCACTCAACAAAAATTATTTCAGAGAAATCATACTCCATGGTAAGTTGTTCTTGTAGAATGTTGAACGACTACCCCAACTAAAATCTATCCACTCAACAAAAATTATTTCAGAGAAATCATACTCCATGGTAAGTTGTTCTAGTAGAATCTTGAACGACTATCCCAACTAAAATCTATCCACTCAACAAAAATTATTTCAGAGAAATCATACTCAATGGTTCGTTGTTCTTGTAGAATGTTGAACGGCTACCCCAACTAAAATCTATCCACTCAACAAAAATTATTTCAGAGAAATCATACTCCATGGTTCGTTGTTCTTGTAGAATGTTGAACGACTACCCGAACTAAAATCTATCCACTCAACAAAAATTATTTCAGAGAAATCATACTCCATGGTAAGTTGTTCTTGTAGAATGTTGAACGATTACCCCAACTAAAATCTATCCACTCAACAAAAATTATTTCAGAGAAATCATACTCCATGGTAAGTTGTTCTTGTAGAATGTTGAACGACTACCCCAACTAAAATCTATCCACTCAACAAATATTATTTCACACCACAGACTCATCTTGGTCAGGATCGATTTGAAATCTATCATGGTTTCAGAGAAATCATACTCCATGGTTCGTTGTTCTTGTAGAATGTTGAACGACTTTCCCAACTAAAATCTATCCACTCAACAAAAATTATTTCAGAGAAATCATACTCCATGGTAAGTTGTTCTTGTAGAATGTTGAACGACTATCCCAACTAAAATCGATCCACTCAACAAAAATTATTTCAGAGAAATCATACTCCATGGTAAGTTGTTCTTGTAGAATGTTGAGCGACTACCCCTAACTAAAATCTATCCACTCAACAAAAATTATTTCACACCACAGACTCATCTTGGTCAGGATCGATTTGAAATCTATCATGGTTTCAGAGAAATCATACTCCATGGTTCGTTGTTCTTGTAGAATGTTGAACGACTATCCCAACTAAAATCTATCCACTCAACAAAAATTATTTCAGAGAAATCATACTCCATGGTAAGTTATTCTTGTAGAATGTTGAACGACTACCCCAACTAAAATCTATCCACTCAACAAAAATTATTTCAGAGAAATCATACTCCATGGTAAGTTGTTCTTGTAGAATTTTGAACGACTATCCCAACTAAAATCTATCCACTCAACAAAAATTATTTCAGAGAAATCATACTCCATGGTAAGTTGTTCTTGTAGAATGTTGAACGACTACCCCAACTAAAATCTATCCACTCAACAAAAATTATTTCAGAGAAATCATACTCCATGGTAAGTTGTTCTTGTAGAATGTTGAACGACTACCCCAACTAAAATCTATCCACTCAACAAAAATTATTTCAGAGAACTCATACTCCATGGTAAGTTGTTCTTGTAGAATGTTGAACGACTATCCCAACTAAAATCTATCCACTCAACAAAAATTATTTCAGAGAAATCATACTCCATGGTAAGTTGTTCTTGTAGAATGTTGAACGACTACCCCAACTAAAATCTATCCACTCAACAAAAATTATTTCAGAGAAATCATACTCCATGGTAAGTTGTTCTTGTAGAATGTTGAACGACTACTCCAACTAAAATCTATCCACTCAACAAAAATTATTTCAGAGAAATCATACTCCATGGTAAGTTGTTCTTGTAGAATGTTGAACGACTACCCCAACTAAAATCTATCCACTCAACAAAAATTATTTCAGAGAAATCATACTCCATGGTTCGTTGTTCTTGTAGAATGTTGAACGACTATCCCAACTAAAATCTATCCACTCAACAAAAATTATTTCACGCCACAGGCTCATCTTGGTCAGGATCGATTTGAAATCTATCATGGTTTCAAAGACATCATACTCCATGGTTCGTTGTTCTTGTAGAATGTTGAACGACTATCCCAACTAAAATCTATCCACTCAACAAAAATTATTTCAGAGAAATCATACTCCATGGTTCGTTGTTCTTGTAGACTGTTGAACGACTATACCAACTAAAATCTATCCACTCAACAAAAATTATTTCAGAGAAATCATACTCCATGGTAAGTTGTTCTTGTAGAATGTTGAGCGACTACCCCTAACTAAAATCTATCCACTCAACAAAAATTATTTCACACCACAGACTCATCTTGGTCAGGATCGATTTGAAATCTATCATGGTTTCAGAGAAATCATACTCCATGGTTCGTTGTTCTTGTAGAATGTTGAACGACTATCCCTACTAAAATCTATCCACTCAACAAAAATTATTTCAGAGAAATCATACTCCATGGTAAGTTGTTCTTGTAGAATGTTGAACGACTATCCCTACTAAAATCTATCCACTCAACAAAAATTATTTCAGAGAAATCATACTCCATGGTAAGTTGTTCTTGTAGAATGTTGAACGACTACCCCAACTAAAATCTATCCACTCAACAAATATTATTTCACACCACAGACTCATCTTGGTCAGGATCGATTTGAAATCTATCATGGTTTCAGAGAAATCATACTCCATGGTTCGTTGTTCTTGTAGAATGTTGAACGACTTTCCCAACTAAAATCTATCCACTCAACAAAAATTATTTCAGAGAAATCATACTCCATGGTAAGTTGTTCTTGTAGAATGTTGAACGACTATCCCAACTAAAATCGATCCACACAACAAATATTATTTCAGAGAAATCATACTCCATGGTAAGTTGTTCTTGTAGAATGTTGAGCGACTACCCCTAACTAAAATCTATCCACTCAACAAAAATTATTTCACACCACAGACTCATCTTGGTCAGGATCGATTTGAAATCTATCATGGTTTCAGAGAAATCATACTCCATGGTTCGTTGTTCTTGTAGAATGTTGAACGACTACCCCAACTAAAATCTATCCACTCAACAAAAATTATTTCAGAGAAATCATGCTCCATGGTAAGTTGTTCTTGTAGAATGTTGAACGACTACCCCTAACTAAAATCTATCCACTCAACAAAAATTATTTCACAAAACAGACTCATCTTGGTCAGGATCGATTTGAAATCTATCATGGTTTCAGAGAAATCATACTCCATGGTTCGTTGTTCTTGTAGAATGTTGAACGACTACCCCAACTAAAATCTATCCACTCAACAAAAATTATTTCAGAGAAATCATACTCCATGGTAAGTTGTTCTTGTAGAATTTTGAACGACTATCCCAACTAAAATCTATCCACTCAACAAAAATTATTTCAGAGAAATCATACTCCATGGTTCGTTGTTCTTGTAGACTGTTGAACGACTATACCAACTAAAATCTATCCACTCAACAAAAATTATTTCAGAGAAATCAAACTCCATGGTTCGTTGTTCTTGTAGAATGTTGAACGACTACCCCAACTGAAATCTATCCACTCAACAAAAATTATTTCAGAGAAATCATACTCCATGGTTCGTTGTTCTTGTAGAATGTTGAACGACTACCCCTAACTAAAATCTATCCACTCAACAAAAATTATTTCAGAGAAATCATACTCCATGGTAAGTTGTTCTTGTAGAATGTTGAACGACTACCCCAACTAAAATCTATCCACTCAACAAAAATTATTTCAGAGAAATCATACTCCATGGTAAGTTGTTCTTGTAGACTGTTGAACGACTATACCAACTAAAATCTATCCACTCAACAAAAATTATTTCAGAGAAATCAAACTCCATGGTTCGTTGTTCTTGTAGAATGTTGAACGACTACCCCAACTGAAATCTATCCACTCAAAAAAATTATTTCACACCACAGACTCATCTTGGTCAGGATCGATTTGAAATCTATCATGGTTTCAGAGAAATCATACTCCATGGTTCGTTGTTCTTGTAGAATGTTGAACGACTATCCCAACTAAAATCTATCCACTCAACAAAAATTATTTCAGAGAAATCATACTCCATGGTAAGTTGTTCTTGTAGAATGTTGAACGACTATCCCAACTAAAATCTATCCACTCAACAAAAATTATTTCAGAGAAATCATACTCCATGGTAAGTTGTTCTTGTAGAATGTTGAGCGACTACCCATAACTAAAATCTATCCACTCAACAAAAATTATTTCACACCACAGACTCATCTTGGTCAGGATCGATTTGAAATCTATCATGGTTTCAGAGAAATCATACTCCATGGTTCGTTGTTCTTGTAGAATGTTGAACGACTATCCCAACTAAAATCTATCCACTCAACAAAAATTATTTCAGAGAAATCATACTCCATGGTAAGTTGTTCTTGTAGAACGTTGAACGACTACCCCAACTAAAATCTATCCACTCAACAAAAATTATTTCAGAGAAATCATACTCCATGGTAAGTTGTTCTAGTAGAATCTTGAACGACTATCCCAACTAAAATCTATCCACTCAACAAAAATTATTTCAGAGAAATCATACTCAATGGTTCGTTGTTCTTGTAGAATGTTGAACGACTACCCCAACTAAAATCTATCCACTCAACAAAAATTATTTCAGAGAAATCATACTCCATGGTTCGTTGTTCTTGTAGAATGTTGAACGACTACCCGAACTAAAATCTATCCACTCAACAAAAATTATTTCAGAGAAATCATACTCCATGGTAAGTTGTTCTTGTAGAATGTTGAACGATTACCCCAACTAAAATCTATCCACTCAACAAAAATTATTTCAGAGAAATCATACTCCATGGTAAGTTGTTCTTGTAGAATGTTGAACGACTACCCCAACTAAAATCTATCCACTCAACAAATATTATTTCACACCACAGACTCATCTTGGTCAGGATCGATTTGAAATCTATCATGGTTTCAGAGAAATCATACTCCATGGTTCGTTGTTCTTGTAGAATGTTGAACGACTATCCCAACTAAAATCTATCCACTCAACAAAAATTATTTCAGAGAAATCATACTCCATGGTAAGTTGTTCTTGTAGAATGTTGAACGACTATCCCAACTAAAATCGATCCACTCAACAAAAATTATTTCAGAGAAATCATACTCCATGGTAAGTTGTTCTTGTAGAATGTTGAGCGACTACCCCTAACTAAAATCTATCCACTCAACAAAAATTATTTCACACCACAGACTCATCTTGGTCAGGATCGATTTGAAATCTATCATGGTTTCAGAGAAATCATACTCCATGGTTCGTTGTTCTTGTAGAATGTTGAACGACTATCCCAACTAAAATCTATCCACTCAACAAAAATTATTTCAGAGAAATCATACTCCATGGTAAGTTGTTCTTGTAGAATGTTGAACGACTACCCCAACTAAAATCTATCCACTCAACAAAAATTATTTCAGAGAAATCATACTCCATGGTAAGTTGTTCTTGTAGAATTTTGAACGACTATCCCAACTAAAATCTATCCACTCAACAAAAATTATTTCAGAGAAATCATACTCCATGGTTCGTTGCTCTTGTAGAATGTTGAACGACTATCAAAACTAAAATCTATCCACTCAACAAAAATTATTTCAGAGAAATCATACTCCATGGTAAGTTGTTCTTGTAGAATGTTGAACGACTACCCCAACTAAAATCTATCCACTCAACAAAAATTATTTCAGAGAAATCATACTCCATGGTAAGTTGTTCTTGTAGAATGTTGAACGACTACCCCAACTAAAATCTATCCACTCAACAAAAATTATTTCAGAGAAATCATACTCCATGGTAAGTTGTTCTTGTAGAATGTTGAACGACTATCCCAACTAAAATCTATCCACTCAACAAAAATTATTTCAGAGAAATCATACTCCATGGTAAGTTGTTCTTGTAGAATGTTGAACGACTACCCCAACTAAAATCTATCCACTCAACAAAAATTATTTCAGAGAAATCATACTCCATGGTAAGTTGTTCTTGTAGAATGTTGAACGACTACTCCAACTAAAATCTATCCACTCAACAAAAATTATTTCAGAGAAATCATACTCCATGGTAAGTTGTTCTTGTAGAATGTTGAACGACTACCCCAACTAAAATCTATCCACTCAACAAAAATTATTTCAGAGAAATCATACTCCATGGTTCGTTGTTCTTGTAGAATGTTGAACGACTATCCCAACTAAAATCTATCCACTCAACAAAAATTATTTCACGCCACAGGCTCATCTTGGTCAGGATCGATTTGAAATCTATCATGGTTTCAAAGAAATCATACTCCATGGTTCGTTGTTCTTGTAGAATGTTGAACGACTATCCCAACTAAAATCTATCCACTCAACAAAAATTATTTCAGAGAAATCATACTCCATGGTTCGTTGTTCTTGTAGACTGTTGAACGACTATACCAACTAAAATCTATCCACTCAACAAAAATTATTTCAGAGAAATCATACTCCATGGTAAGTTGTTCTTGTAGAATTTTGAACGACTATCCCAACTAAAATCTATCCACTCAACAAAAATTATTTCAGAGAAATCATACTCCATGGTTCGTTGTTCTAGTAGACTGTTGAACGACTATACCAACTAAAATCTATCCACTCAACAAAAATTATTTCAGAGAAATCATAGTCCATGGTAAGTTGTTCTTGTAGAATGTTGAACGACTACCCCAACTAAAATCTATCCACTCAACAAAAATTATTTCAGAAAAATCATACTCCATGGTAAGCTGTTCTTGTAGAATGTTGAACGACTACCCCTAACTAAAATCTATCCACTCAACAAAAATTGTTTCACACCACAGACTCATCTTGGTCAGGATCGATTTGAAATCTATCATGGTTTCAGAGAAATCATACTCCATGGTTCGTTGTTCTTGTAGAATGTTGAACGACTATCCCAACTAAAATCTATCCACTCAACAAAAATTATTTCAGAGAAATCATAGTCCATGGTAAGTTGTTCTTGTAGAATGTTGAACGACTACCCCAACTAAAATCTATCCACTCAACAAAAATTATTTCAGAGAAATCATACTCCATGGTAAGTTGTTCTAGTAGAATTTTGAACGACTATCCCAACTAAAATCTATCCACTCAACAAAAATTATTTCAGAGAAATCATACTCCATGGTTCGTTGTTCTTGTAGAATGTTGAACGACTACCCCAACTAAAATCTATCCACTCAACAAAAATTATTTCAGAGAAATCATACTCCATGGTAAGTTGTTCTTGTAGAATGTTGAACGACTACCCCAACTAAAATCTATCCACTCAACAAAAATTATTTCAGAGAAATCATACTCCATGGTAAGTTGTTCTTGTAGAATGTTGAACGACTACCCCAACTAAAATCTATCCACTCAACAAATATTATTTCACACCACAGACTCATCTTGGTCAGGATCGATTTGAAATCTATCATGGTTTCAGACAAGTCATACTCCATGGTTCGTTGTTCTTGTAGAATGTTGAACGACTATCCCAACTAAAATCTATCCACTCAACAAAAATTATTTCAGAGAAATCATACTCCATGGTAAGTTGTTCTTGTAGAATGTTGAACGACTACCCCAACTAAAATCTATCCACTCAACAAAAATTATTTCAGAGAAATCATACTCCATGGTAAGTTGTTCTTGTAGAATGTTGAACGACTACCCCAACTAAAATCTATCCACTCAACAAAAATTATTTCAGAGAAATCATACTCCATGGTAAGTTGTTCTTGTAAAATGTTGAACGACTACCCCAACTAAAATCTATCCACTCAACAAAAATTATTTCACACCACAGACTCATCTTGGTCAGGATCGATTTGAAATCTATCATGGTTTCAGAGAAATCATACTCCATGGTTCGTTGTTCTTGTAGAATGTTGAACGACTATCAAAACTAAAATCTATCCACTCAACAAAAATTATTTCAGAGAAATCATACTCCATGGTAAGTTGTTCTTGTAGAATGTTGAACGACTACCCCAACTAAAATCTATCCACTCAACAAAAATTATTTCAGAGAAATCATACTCCATGGTAAGTTGTTCTTGTAGAATGTTGAACGACTACCCCAACTAAAATCTATCCACTCAACAAAAATTATTTCAGAGAAATCATACTCCATGGTAAGTTGTTCTTGTAAAATGTTGAACGACTACCCCAACTAAAATCTATTCACTCAACAAAAATTATTTCACACCACAGACTCATCTTGGTCAGGATCGATTTGAAATCTATCATGGTTTCAGAGAAATCATACTCCATGGTAAGTTGTTCTTGTAGAATGTTGAACGACTATCCCAACTAAAATCTATCCACTCAACAAAAATTATTTCACACCACAGACTCATGTTGGTCAGGATCGATTTGAAATCTATCATGGTTTCAGAGAAATCATACTCCATGGTTCGTTGTTCTTGGAGAATGTTGAACGACTACCCCAACTAAAATCTATCCACTCAACAAAAATTATTTCACACCACAGACTCATCTTGGTCAGGATCGATTTGAAATCTATCATGGTTTCAGAGAAATCATAGTCCATGGTAAGTTGTTCTTGTAGAATGTTGAACGACTACCCCAACTAAAATCTATCCACTCAACAAAAATTATTTCAGAGAAATCATACTCCATGGTAAGTTGTTCCTGTAGAATGTTGAACGACTACCCCAACTAAAATCTGTCCACTCAACAAAAATTATTTCAGAGAAATCATACTAAATGGTAAGTTGTTCTTGTAGAATGTTGAACGACTACCCCAACTAAAATCTATCCACTCAACAAAAATTATTTCAGAGAAATCATACTCCATGGTAAGTTGTTCTTGTAGAATGTTGAACGACTACCCCAACTAAAATCTATCCACTCAACAAAAATTATTTCAGAGAAATCATACTCCATGGTAAGTTGTTCCTGTAAAATGTTGAACGACTACCCCAACTAAAATCTATCCACTCAACAAAAATTATTTCACACCACAGACTCATCTTGGTCAGGATCGATTTGAAATCTATCATGGTTTCAGAGAAATCATACTCCACGGTAAGTTGTTCTTGTAGAATGTTGAACGACTATCCCAACTAAAATCTATCCACTCAACAAAAATTATTTCACACCACAGACTCATGTTGGTCAGGATCGATTTGAAATCTATCATGGTTTCAGAGAAATCATACTCCATGGTTCGTTGTTCTTGTAGAATGTTGAACGACTACCCCAACTAAAATCTATCCACTCAACAAAAATTATTTCACACCACAGACTCTTCTTGGTCAGGATCGATTTGAAATCTATCATGGTTTCAGAGAAATCATACTCCATGGTAAGTTGTTCTTGTAGAATGTTGAACGACTACCCCAACTACAATCTATCCACTCAACAAAAATTATTTCACACCACAGACTCATCTTGGTCAGGATCGATTTGAAATCTATCATGGTTTCAGAGAAATCATACTCCATGGTTCGTTGTTCTTGTAGAATGTTGAACGACTATCCCTACTAAAATCTATCCACTCAACAAAAATTATTTCACACCACAGACTCATCTTGGTCAGGATCGATTTGAAATCTATCATGGTTTCAGAGAAATCATAGTCCATGGTAAGTTGTTCTTGTAGAATGTTGAACGACTACCCCAACTAAAATCTATCCACTCAACAAAAATTATTTCAGAGAAATCATACTCCATGGTAAGTTGTTCTTGTAGAATGTTGAACGACTACCCCAACTAAAATCTATCCACTCAACAAAAATTATTTCAGAGAAATCATACTCCATGGTAAGTTGTTCTTGTAGAATGTTGAACGACTACCCCAACTAAAATCTATCCACTCAACAAAAATTATTTCAGAGAAATCATACTCCATGGTTCGTTGTTCTTGTAGAATGTTGAACGACTATCAAAACTAAAATCTATCCACTCAACAAAAATTATTTCCGAGAAATCATACTCCATGGTAAGTTGTTCTTGTAGAATGTTGAACGACTACCCCAACTAAAATCTATCCACTCAACAAAAATTATTTCAGAGAAATCATACTCCATGGTAAGTTGTTCTTGTAGAATGTTGAACGACTACCCCAACTAAAATCTATCCACTCAACAAAAATTATTTCAGAGAAATCATACTCCATGGTAAGTTGTTCTTGTAAAATGTTGAACGACTATCCCAACTAAAATCTATTCACTCAACAAAAATTATTTCACACCACAGACTCATCTTGGTCAGGATCGATTTGAAATCTATCATGGTTTCAGAGAAATCATACTCCATGGTAAGTTGTTCTTGTAGAATGTTGAACGACTATCCCAACTAAAATCTATCCACTCAACAAAAATTATTTCACACCACAGACTCATGTTGGTCAGGATCGATTTGAAATCTATCATGGTTTCAGAGAAATCATACTCCATGGTTCGTTGTTCTTGGAGAATGTTGAACGACTACCCCAACTAAAATCTATCCACTCAACAAAAATTATTTCACACCACAGACTCATCTTGGTCAGGATCGATTTGAAATCTATCATGGTTTCAGAGAAATCATAGTCCATGGTAAGTTGTTCTTGTAGAATGTTGAACGACTACCCCAACTAAAATCTATCCACTCAACAAAAATTATTTCAGAGAAATCATACTCCATGGTAAGTTGTTCCTGTAGAATGTTGAACGACTACCCCAACTAAAATCTGTCCACTCAACAAAAATTATTTCAGAGAAATCATACTAAATGGTAAGTTGTTCTTGTAGAATGTTGAACGACTACCCCAACTAAAATCTATCCACTCAACAAAAATTATTTCAGAGAAATCATACTCCATGGTAAGTTGTTCTTGTAGAATGTTGAACGACTACCCCAACTAAAATCTATCCACTCAACAAAAATTATTTCAGAGAAATCATACTCCATGGTAAGTTGTTCCTGTAAAATGTTGAACGACTACCCCAACTAAAATCTATCCAGTCAACAAAAATTATTTCACACCACAGACTCATCTTGGTCAGGATCGATTTGAAATCTACCATGGTTTCAGAGAAATCATACTCCACGGTAAGTTGTTCTTGTAGAATGTTGAACGACTATCCCAACTAAAATCTATCCACTCAACAAAAATTATTTCACACCACAGACTCATCTTGGTCAGGATCGATTTGAAATCTATCATGGTTTCAGAGAAATCATACTCCATGGTTCGTTGTTCTTGTAGAATGTTGAACGACTACCCCAACTAAAATCTATCCACTCAACAAAAATTATTTCACACCACAGACTCATCTTGGTCAGGATCGATTTGAAATCTATCATGGTTTCAGAGAAATCATACTCCATGGTAAGTTGTTCTTGTAGAATGTTGAACGACTACCCCAACTACAATCTATCCACTCAACAAAAATTATTTCACACCACAGACTCATCTTGGTCAGGATCGATTTGAAATCTATCATGGTTTCAGAGAAATCATACTCCATGGTTCGTTGTTCTTGTAGAATGTTGAACGACTATCCCTACTAAAATCTATCCACTCAACAAAAATTATTTCACACCACAGACTCATCTTGGTCAGGATCGATTTGAAATCTATCATGGTTTCAGAGAAATCATAGTGTATGGTAAGTTGTTCTTGTAGAATGTTGAACGACTACCCCAACTAAAATCTATCCACTCAACAAAAATTATTTCAGAGAAATCATACTCCATGGTAAGTTGTTCTTGTAGAATGTTGAACGACTACCCCAACTAAAATCTATCCACTCAACAAAAATTATTTCAGAGAAATCATACTCCATGGTAAGTTGTTCTTGTAGAATGTTGAACGACTACCCCAACTAAAATCTATCCACTCAACAAAAATTATTTCAGAGAAATCATACTCCATGGTAAGTTGTTCTTGTAGAATGTTGAACGACTACCCCTAACTAAAATCTATCCACTCAACAAAAATTATTTCACACCACAGACTCATCTTGGTCAGGATCGATTTGAAATCTATCATGGTTTCAGAGAAATCATACTCCATGGTTCGTTGTTCTTGTAGAATGTTGAACGACTACCCCAACTAAAATCTATCCACTCAACAAAAATTATTTCACACCACAGACTCAACTTGGTCAGAATCGATTTGAAATCTATCATGGTTTCAGAGAAATCATAGTCCATGGTAAGTTGTTCTTGTAGAATGTTGAACGACTACCCCAACTAAAATCTATGTACTCAACAAAAATTATTTCACAGAAATCATACTCCATGGTAAGTTGTTCTTGTAGAATGTTGAACGACTATCCCAACTAAAATCTATCCACTCAACAAAAATTATTTCAGAGAAATCATACTCCATTGTAAGTTGTTCTTGTAGAATGTTGAACGACTACCCCAACTAAAATCTATCCACTCAACAAAAATTATTTCACACCACAGACTCATCTTGGTCAGGATCGATTTGAAATCTATCATGTTTTCAGAGAAATCATAGTCCATGGTAGGTTGTTCTTGTAGAATGTTGAACGACTACCCCAACTAAAATCTATCCACTCAACAAAAATTATTTCAGAGAAATCATACTCCATGGTAAGTTGTTCTTGTAGAATGTTGAACGACTATCCCAACTAAAATCCATCCACTCAACAAAAATTATTTCAGAGAAATCATACTCCATGGTAAGTTATTCTTGTACAATTTTGAACGACTATCCCAACTAAAATCTATCCACTCAACAAAAATTATTTCAGAGAAATCATACTCCATGGTAAGTTGTTCTTGTAGAATGTTGAACGACTATCCCAACTAAAATCTATCCACTCAACAAAAATTATTTCACGCCACAGACTCATCTTGGTCAGGATCGATTTGAAATCTATCATGGTTTCAGAGAAATCATACTCCATGGTAAGTTGTTCTTGTAGAATGTTGAACGACTACCCCAACTAAAATCTATCCACTCAACAAAAATTATTTCAGAGAAATCATACACCATGGTAAGTTGTTCTTGTAGAAGGTTGAACGACTATCCCAACTAAAATCTATCCACTCAACAAAAATTATTTCACGCCATAGACTCATCTTGGTCAGGATCGATTTGAAATCTATCATGGTTTCAGAGAAATCATACTCCATGGTAAGTTGTTCTTGTAGAATGTTGAACGACTACCCCAACTAAACTCTATCCACTCAACAAAAATTATTTCAGAGAAATCATACTCCATGGTTCGTTGTTCTTGTAAAATGTTGAACGACTACCCCTAACTAAAATCTATCCACCCAACAAAAATTATTTCACACCACAGACTCATCTTGGTCAGGATCGATTTGAAATCTATCATGGTTTCAGAGAAATCATAGTCCATGGTAAGTTGTTCTTGTAGAATGTTGAACGACTACCCCAACTAAAATCTATCCACTCAACAAAAATTATTTCACACCACACACCCATCTTGGTCAGGATCGATTTGAAATCTATCATGGTTTCAGAGAAATCATACTCCATGGTTCGTTGTTCTTGTAGAATGTTGAACGACTACCCCAACTAAAATCTATCCACTCAACAAAAATTATTTCACACCACACACTCATCTAGAATGTTGAACGACTATCCCAACTAAAATCTATCCACTCAACAAAAATTATTTCAGAGAAATCATACTCCATGGTTCGTTGTTCTTGTAAAATGTTGAACGACTACCCCTAACTAAAATCTATCCACCCAACAAAAATTATTTCACACCACAGACTCATCTTGGTCAGGATCGATTTGAAATCTATCATGGTTTCAGAGAAATCATACTCCATGGTAAGTTGTTCTTGTAGAATGTTGAACGACTACCCCAACTAAAATCTATCCACTCAACAAAAATTGTTTCACACCACACACTCATCTTGGTCAGGATCAATTTGAAATCTATCATGGTTTCAGAGAAATCATACTCCATGGTTCGTTGTTCTTGTAGAATGTTGAACGACTATCCCAACTAAAATCTATCCACTCAACAAAAAATATTTCAGAGAAATCATACTCCATGGTAAGTTGTTCTTGTAGAATGTTGAACGACTACCCCAACTAAAATCTATCCACTCAACAAAAATTATTTCACACCACAGACTCATCTTGGTCAGGATCGATTTGAAATCTATCATGGTTTCAGAGAAATCATAGTCCATGGTAAGTTGTTCTTGTAGAATGTTGAACGACTACCCCAACTAAAATATATCCACTCAACAAAAATTATTTCACACCACAGACTCATCTTGGTCAGGATCGATTCATGGTTTCAGAGAAATCATACTCCATGGTAAGTTGTTCTTGTAGAATGTTGAACGACTACCCCAACTAAAATCTATCCACTCAACAAAAATTATTTCAGAGAAATCATACTCCATGGTAAGTTGTTCTTGTAGAATGTTGAAGACTACCCCAACTAAAATCTATCCACGCAACAAAAATTATTTCAGAGAAATCATACTCCATAGTAAGTTGTTCTTGTAGAATGTTGAACGACTACCCCAACTAAAATCTATCCACTCAACAAAAATTATTTCAGAGAAATCATACTCCATGGTAAGTTGTTCTTGTAGAATGTTGAACGACTACCCCTAACTAAAATCTATCCACTCAACAAAAATTATTTCACACCACAGACTCATCTTGGTCAGGATCGATTTGAAATCTATCATGGTTTCAGAGAAATCATAGTCCATGGTAAGTTGTTCTTGTAGAATGTTGAACGACTACCAGTAACTAAAATATATCCACTCAACAAAAATTATTTCACACCACAGACTCATCTTGGTCAGGATCGATTCATGGTTTCAGAGAAATCATACTCCATGGTAAGTTGTTCTTGTAGAATGTTGAACGACTATCCCAACTAAAATCTATCCACTCAACAAAAATTATTTCAGAGAAATCATACTCCATGGTAAGTTGTTCTTGTAGAATGTTGAACGACTACCCCTAACTAAAATCTATCCACTCATCAAAAATTATTTCACACCACAGACTCATCTTGGTCAGGATCGATTTGAAATCTATCATGGTTTCAGAGAAATCATAGTCCATGGTAAGTTGTTCTTGTAGAATGTTGAACGACTACCCCTAACTAAAATATATCCACTCAACAAAAATTATTTCACACCACAGACTCATCTTGGTCAGGATCGATTCATGGTTTCAGAGAAAACATACTCCATGGTAAGTTGTTCTTGTAGAATGTTGAACGACTACCCCAACTAAAATCTATCCACTCAACAAAAATTATTTCAGAGAAATCATACTCCATAGTAAGTTGTTCTTGTAGAATGTTGAACGACTACCCCAACTAAAATCTATCCACTCAACAAAAATTATTTCAGAGAAATCATACTCCATGGTAAGTTGTTCTTGTAGAATGTTGAACGACTATCCCAACTAAAATCTATCCACTCAACAAAAATTATTTCAGAGAAATCATACTCCATGGTAAGTTGTTCTTGTAGAATGTTGAACGACTACCCCTAACTAAAATCTATCCACTCAACAAAAATTATTTCACACCACAGACTCATCTTGGTCACAATCGATTTGAAATGTATCATGGTTTCAGAGAAATCATACTCCATGGTTCGTTGTTCTTGTAGAATGTTGAACGACTACCCCAACTAAAATCTATCCACTCAACAAAAATTATTTCACACCACAGACTCATCTTGGTCAGGATCGATTTGAAATCTATCATGGTTTCAGAGAAATCATACTCCATGGTAAGTTGTTCTTGTAGAATGTTGAACGACTACCCCAACTAAAATCTATCCACTCAACAAAAATTGTTTCAAAGAAATCATACTCCATGGTAAGTTGTTCTTGTAGAATGTTGAACGGCTACCCCAACTAAAATCTATCCACTCATGAAAAATTATTTTAGAGAAATCATACTCCATGGTAACTTGTTCTTGTAGAATGTTGAACGACTACCCCAACTAAAATCTATCCACGCAACAAAAATTATTTCAGAGAAATCATACTCCATGGTAAGTTGTTCTTGTAGAATGTTGAACGACTACCCCTAACTAAAATCTATCCACTCAACAAAAATTATTTCACACCACAGACTCATCTTGGTCAGGATCGATTTGAAATCTATCATGGTTTCAGTGAAATCATAGTCCATGGTAAGTTGTTCTTGTAGAATGTTGAACGACTACCCCAACTAAAATCTATCCACTCAACAAAAATTATTTCACACCACAGACTCATCTTGGTCAGGATCGATTTGAAATCTATCATGGTTTCAGAGAAATCATAGTCCATGGTAAGTTGTTCTTGTAGAATGTTGAACGACTATCCCAACTAAAATCTATCCACTCAACAAAAATTATTTCAGAGAAATCATACTCCATGGTAAGTTGTTCTTGTAGAATGTTGAACGACTGTCCCAACTAAAATCTATCCACTCAACAAAAATTATTTCAGAGGAATCATACTCCATGGTAAGTTGTTCTTGTAGAATGTTGAACGACTACCCCAACTAAAATCTATCCACTCAACAAAAATTATTTCAGAGAAATCATGCTCCATGGTTCGTTGTTCTTGTAGAATGTTGAACGACTACCCCAACTAAAATCTATCCACTCAACTAAAATTATTTCACACCACAGACTCATCTTGGTCAGGATCGATTTGAAATCTATCATGGTTTCAGAGAAATGATACTCCTTGGTTCGTTGTTCTTGTAGAATGTTGAACGACTACCCCAACTAAAATCTATCCATTCAACAAAAATTATTTCACACCACAGACTCATCTTGGTCAGGATCGATTTGAAATCTATCATGGTTTCAGAGAAATCATACTCCATGGTTCGTTGTTCTTGTAGAATGTTGAACGACTATCCCAACTAAAATCTATCCACTCAAAAAAATTATTTCAGAGAAATCATACTCCATGGTAAGTTGTTCTTGTAGAATGTTGAACGACTATCCCAACTAAAATTTATCCACTCAACAAAAATTATTTCACACCACAGACTCATCTTGGTCAGGATCGGTTTGAAATCTATCATGGTTTCAGAGAAATCATAGTCCATGGTAAGTTGTTCTTGTAGAATGTTGAACGACTACCCCAACTAAAATCTATCCACTCAACAAAAATTATTTCACACCACAGACTCATCTTGGTCAGGATGGATTTGAAATCTGTCATGGTTTCAGAGAAATCATACTCCATGGTAAGTTGTTCTTGTAGAATGTTGAACGACTACCCCTAATTAAAATCTATCCACTCAACAAAAATTATTTCACACCACAGACTCATCTTAGTCAGGATGGATTTGAAATCTGTCATGGTTTCAGAGAAATCATACTCCATGGTAAGTTGCTCTTGTAGAATGTTGAACGACTACCCCTAACTAAAATCTATCCACTCAACAAAAATTATTTCACACCACAGACTCATCTTGGTCAGGATCGATTTGAAATCTATCATGGTTTCAGAGAAATCATACTCCATGGTAAGTTGTTCTTGTAGAATGCTGAACGACTATCCCAACTAAAATCTATCCATTCAACAAAAATTATTTCACACCACAGACTCATTTTGGTCAGGATCGATTTGAAATCTATCATGGTTTCAGAGAAATCATACTCCATGGTTCGTTGTTCTTGTAGAATGTTGAACGACTATCCCAACTAAAATCTATCCACTCAACAAAAATTATTTCACACCACAGACTCATCTTGGTCAGGATCTATTTGAAATCTATCATGGTTTCAGAGAAATCATACTCCATGGTAAGTTGTTCTTGTAGAATGTTGAACGACTACCCCAACTAAAATCTATCCACTCAACAAAAAATATTTCACACCACAGACTCATCTTGGTCAGGATCGATTTGAAATCTATCATGGTTTCAGAGAAATCATATTCCATGGTAAGTTGTTCTTGTAGAATGTTGAACGACTACCCCTAACTAAAATATATCCACTCAACAAAAATTATTTCACACCACAGACACATCTTGGTCAGGATCGATTCATGGTTTCAGAGAAATCATACTCCATGGTAAGTTGTTCTTGTAGAATGTTGAACGACTATCCCAACTAAAATCTATCCACTCAACAAAAATTATTTCACACCACAGACTCATCTTGGTCAGGATCGATTTGAAATCTATCATGGTTTCAGAGAAATCATAGTCCATGGTAAGTTGTTCTTGCAGAATGTTGAACGACTACCCCAACTAAAATCTATCCACTCAACAAAAATTATTTCACACCACAGACTCATCTTGGTCAGGATCGATTTGAAATCTATCATGGTTTCAGAGAAATCATACTCCATGGTTCGTTGTTCTTGTAGAATGTTGAACGACTATTCCAACTAAAATCTATCCACTCAACAAAAATTATTTCAGAGAAATCATACTCCATGGTAAGTTGTTCTTGTAGAATGTTGAACGACTATCCCAACTAAAATCTATCCACTCAACAAAAATTATTTCACACCACAGACTCATCTTGGTCAGGATCGATTTGAAATCTATCATGGTTTCAGAGAAATCATACTCCATGGTTCGTTGTTCTTGTATAATGTTGAACGACTACCCCTAACTAAAATCTATCCACTCAACAAAAAATATTTCACACCACAGACTCATCTTGGTCAGGATCGATTTGAAATCTATCATGGTTTCAGAGAAATCATACTCCATGGCTCGTTGTTCTTGTAGAATGTTGAACGACTACCCCTAACTAAAATCTATCCACTCAACAAAAATTATTTCACACCACAGACTCATCTTGGTCAGGATCGATTTGAAATCTATCATGGTTTCAGAGAAATCATAGTCCATGGTAAGTTGTTCTTGTAAAATGTTGAACGACTACCCCAACTAAAATCTATCCACTCAACAAAGATTATTTCAGAGAAATCATACTATATGGTTCGTTGTTCTTGTAGAATGTTGAACGACTACCCCAACTAAAATCTATCCACTCAACAAAAATTATTTCACACCACAGACTCATCTTGGTCAGGATCGATTTGAAATCTATCATGGATTCAGAGAAATCATACTCCACGGTTCGTTGTTCTTGTAGAATGTTGAACGACTATCCCAACTAAAATCTATCCACTCAACAAAAATTATTTCAGAGAAATCATACTCCATGGTTCGTTGTAAAAAAAAGTATGAACTTGTGCTCATCGCTCGGAACAAGAATGTTGAACGACTACCCCAACTAAAATCTATCCACTCAACAAAAATTATTTCACACCACAGACTCATCTTGGTCGGGATCGATTTGAAATCTATCATGGTTTCAGAGAAATCATACTCCATGGTTCGTTGTTCTTGTAGAATGTTGAACGACTATCCCAACTAAAATCTATCCACTCAACAAAAATTATTTCAGAGAAATCATACTCCATGGTAAGTTGTTCTTGTAGAATGTTGAACGACTACCCCAACTAACATCTATCCACTCAACAAAAATTATTTCACGCCACAGACTCATCTTGGTCAGGATCGATTTGAAATCTATCATGGTTTCAGAGAAATCATACTGCATAGTTCATTGTTCTTGTAGAATGTTGAACGACTACCCCTAACTAAAATCTATCCACTCAACAAAAATTATTTCTCAAAACAGACTCATCTTGGTCAGGATCGATTTGAAATCTATCATGGTTTCAGAGAAATCATACTCCATGGTTCGTTGTTCTTGTAGAATGTTGAACGACTATCCCAACTAAAATCTATCCACTCAACAAAAATTATTTCACACCACAGACTCATCTTGGTCAGGATCGATTTGAAATATATCATGGTTTCAGAGAAATCATAGTCCATGGTAAGTTGTTCTTGTAGAATGTTGAACGACTACCCCAACTAAAATCTATCCACTCAACAAAAATTATTTCACACCACAGACTCATCTTGGTCAGGATCGATTTGAAATCTATCATGGTTTCAGAGAAATCATAGTCCATGGTAAGTTGTTCTTGTAGAATGTTGAACGACTACCCCAACTAAAATCTATCCACTCAACAAAAATTATTTCAGAGAAATCATACTCCATGGTAAGTTGTTCTTGTAGAATGTTGAACGACTATCCCAACTAAAATCTATCCACTCAACAAAAATTATTTCACACCACAGACTCATCTTGGTCAGGATCGATTTGAAATCTATCATGGTTTCAGAGAAATCATACTCCATGGTAAGTTGTTCTTGCAGAATGTTGAACGACTACCCCAACTAAAATCTATTCACTCAACAAAAATTATTTCACACCACAGACTCATCTTGGTCAGGATCGATTTGAAATCTATCATGGTTTCAGAGAAATCATACTCCATGGTAAGTTGTTCTTGCAGAATGTTGAACGACTATCCCAACTAAAATCTATCCACTCAACAAAAATTATTTCACACCACAGATTCATCTTGGTCAGGATCTATTTGAAATCTATCATGGTTTCAGAGAAATCATACTCCATGGTTCGTTGTTCTTGTAGAATGTTGAACGACTATCCCAACTAAAATCTATCCACTCAACAAAAATTATTTCAGAGAAATCATACTCCATGGTTCGTTGTTCTTGTAAAATGTTGAACGACTACGTCAACTAAAATTTATCCACTCAACAAAAATTATTTCACACCACAGACTCATCTTGGTCAGGATCGATTTGAAATCTATCATGGTTTCAGAGAAATCATACTCCATGGTTCGTTGTTCTTCTAGAATGTTGAACGACTACCCCAACTAAAATCTATCCACTCAACAAAAATTATTTCAGAGAAATCATACTCCATGGTAAGTTGTTCTTGTAGAATGTTGAACGACTACCCCAACTAAAATCTATCCACTCAACAAAAATTATTTCAGAGAAATCATACTCCATGGTAAGTTGTTCTTGTAGAATGTTGAACGACTATCCCAACTAAAATCTATCCACTCAACAAAAATTATTTCACACCACAGACTCATCTTGGTCAGGATCGATTTGAAATCTATCATGGTTTCAGAGAAATCATACTCCATGGTAAGTTGTTCTTGCAGAATGTTGAACGACTACCCCAACTAAAATCTATTCACTCAACAAAAATTATTTCACACCACAGACTCATCTTGGTCAGGATCGATTTGAAATCTATCATGGTTTCAGAGAAATCATACTCCATGGTAAGTTGTTCTTGCAGAATGTTGAACGACTATCCCAACTAAAATCTATCCACTCAACAAAAATTATTTCACACCACAGATTCATCTTGGTCAGGATCTATTTGAAATCTATCATGGTTTCAGAGAAATCATACTCCATGGTTCGTTGTTCTTGTAGAATGTTGAACGACTATCCCAACTAAAATCTATCCACTCAACAAAAATTATTTCAGAGAAATCATACTCCATGGTTCGTTGTTCTTGTAAAATGTTGAACGACTACGTCAACTAAAATTTATCCACTCAACAAAAATTATTTCACACCACAGACTCATCTTGGTCAGGATCGATTTGAAATCTATCATGGTTTCAGAGAAATCATACTTCATGGTAAGTTGTTCTTGTAGAATGTTGAACGACTATCCCAACTAAAATCTATCCACTCAACAAATATTATTTCAGAGAAATCATACTCCATGGTAAGTTGTTCTTGTAGAATGTTGAACGACTATCCCAACTAAAATCTATCCACTCAACAAAAATTATTTCACACCACAGACTCATCTTGGTCAGGATCGGTTTGAAGTCTATCATGTTTTCAGAGAAATCATACTCCATGGTTCGTTGTTCTTGTAGAATGTTGAACGACTATTCCAACTAAAATCTATCCACTCAACAAAAATTATTTCACACCACAGACTCATCTTGGTCAGGATCGATTTGAAATCTATCATGGTTTCAGAGAAATCATACTCCATGGTTCGTTGTTCTTCTAGAATGTTGAACGACTACCCCAACTAAAATCTATCCACTCAACAAAAATTATTTCACACCACAGACTCATCTTGGTCAGGATCGATTTGAAATCTATCATGGTTTCAGAGAAATCATAGTCCATAATAAGTTGTTCTTGTAAAATGTTGAACGACTACCCCAACTAAAATCTATTCACTCAACAAAAATTATTTCACACCACAGACTCATCTTGGTCAGGATCGATTTGAAATCTATCATGGTTTCAGAGAAATCATACTCCATGGTAAGTTGTTCTTGCAGAATGTTGAACGACTATCCCAACTAAAATCTATCCACTCAACAAAAATTATTTCACACCACAGATTCATCTTGGTCAGGATCTATTTGAAATCTATCATGGTTTCAGAGAAATCATACTCCATGGTTCGTTGTTCTTGTAGAATGTTGAACGACTATCCCAACTAAAATCTATCCACTCAACAAAAATTATTTCAGAGAAATCATACTCCATGGTTCGTTGTTCTTGTAAAATGTTGAACGACTACGTCAACTAAAATTTATCCACTCAACAAAAATTATTTCAGAGAAATCATACTCCATGGTTCGTTGTTCTTGTAAAATGTTGAACGACTACGTCAACTAAAATCTATCCACTCAACAAAAATTATTTCAGAGAAATCATACTCCATGGTAAGTTGTTCTTGTAGAATGTTGAACGACTATCCCAACTAAAATCTATCCACTCAACAAAAATTATTTCAGAGAAATCATACTCCATGGTAAGTTGTTCTTGTAGAATGGTGAACGACTATCCCAACTAAAATCTATCCACTCAACAAAAATTATTTCAGAGAAATCATACTCCATGGTTCATTGTTCTTGTAGAATGTTGAACGACTATCCCAACTAAAATCTATCCACTCAACAAAAAATTTTTCAGAGAAATCATACTCCATGGTTCGTTGTTCTTGTAGAATGCTGAACGACTATCCCAACTAAAATCTACCCACTCAACAAACATTATTTCAGAGAAATCATACTCCATGGTTCGTTGTTCTTGTAGAATGTTGAACGACTATCCCAACTAAAATCTATCCACTCAACAAAAATTATTTCCGAGAAATCATACTCCATGGTAAGTTGTTCTTGTAGAATGTTGAACGACTATCCCAACTAAAATCTATCTACTCAACAAAAATTATTTCAGAGAAATCATACTCCATGGTAAGTTGTTCTTGTAGAATGTTGAACGACTATCCCAACTAAAATATATCCACTCAACAAAAATTATTTCACACCACAGACTCATTTTGGTCAGGATCGATTTGAAATCTGTCATGGTTTCAGAGAAATCATACTCCATGGTTCGTTGTTCTTGTAGAATGTTGAACGACTATCCCAACTAAAATATATCCACTCAACAAAAATTATTTCACACCACAGACTCATTTTGGTCAGGATCGATTTGAAATCTGTCATGGTTTCAGAGAAATCATACTCCATGGTTCGTTGTTCTTGTAGAATGTTGAACGACTATCCCAACTAAAATCTATCCACTCAACAAAAAATTTTTCAGAGAAATCATACTCCATGGTTCGTTGTTCTTGTAGAATGCTGAACGACTATCCCAACTAAAATCTACCCACTCAACAAACATTATTTCAGAGAAATCATACTCCATGGTTCGTTGTTCTTGTAGAATGTTGAACGACTATCCCAACTAAAATCTATCCACTCAACAAAAATTATTTCCGAGAAATCATACTCCATGGTAAGTTGTTCTTGTAGAATGTTGAACGACTATCCCAACTAAAATCTATCTACTCAACAAAAATTATTTCAGAGAAATCATACTCCATGGTAAGTTGTTCTTGTAGAATGTTGAACGACTATCCCAACTAAAATATATCCACTCAACAAAAATTATTTCACACCACAGACTCATTTTGGTCAGGATCGATTTGAAATCTGTCATGGTTTCAGAGAAATCATACTCCATGGTTCGTTGTTCTTGTAGAATGTTGAACGACTATCCCAACTAAAATCTATCCACTCAACAAAAATTATTTCAGAGAAATCATACTCCATGGTAAGTTGTTCTTGTAGAATGTTGAACGACTATCCCAACTAAAATCTATCCACTCAACAACAATTATTTCAGAGAAATCATACTCCATGGTAAGTTGTTCTTGTAGAATGTTGAACGACTATCCCAACTAAAATCTATCCACTCAACAACAATTATTTCAGAGAAATCATACTCCATTGTAAGTTGTTCTTGTAGAATGTTGAACGACTACCCCAACTAAAATCTATCCACTCAACAAAAATTATTTCACACCACAGACTCATCTTGGTTAGGATCGATTTGAAATCTATCATGGTTTCAGAGAAATCATAGTCCATGGTAAGTTGTTCTTGTAAAATGTTGAACGACTACCCCAACTAAAATCTATCCACTCAACAAAAATTATTTCACACCACAGACTCATCTTGGTCATAATCGATTTGAAATCTATCATGGTTTCAGAGAAATCATACTCCATGGTTCGTTGTTCTTGTAGAATGTTGAACGACTATCCCAACTAAAATCTATCTACTCAACAAAAATTATTTCAGAGAAATCATACTCCATGGTAAGTTGTTCTTGTAGAATGTTGAACGACTATCCCAACTAAAATATATCCACTCAACAAAAACTATTTCACACCACAGACTCATTTTGGTCAGGATCGATTTGAAGTCTATCATGGTTTCAGAGAAATCATACTCCATGGTTCGTTGTTCTTGTAGAATGTTGAACGACTATCACAACTAAAATCTATCCACTCAACAAAAATTATTTCAGAGAAATCATACTCCATGGTAAGTTGTTCTTGTAGAATGTTGAACGACTATCCCAACTAAAATCTATCCACTCAACAACAATTATTTCAGAGAAATCATACTCCATTGTAAGTTGTTCTTGTAGAATGTTGAACGACTACCCCAACTAAAATCTATCCACTCAACAAAAATTATTTCACACCACAGACTCATCTTGGTCAGGATCGATTTGAAATCTATCATGGTTTCAGAGAAATCATAGTCCATGGTAAGTTGTTCTTGTAAAATGTTGAACGACTACCCCAACTAAAATCTATCCACTCAACAAAAATTATTTCACACCACAGACTCATCTTGGTCAGGATCGATTTGAAATCTATCATCTTTGCAGAGAAATCATACTCCATGGTTCGTTGTTCTTGTAGAATGTTGAACGACTACCCCAACTAAAATCTATCCACTCAACAAAAATTATTTCACACCACAGACTCATCTTGGTCAGGATCGATTTGAAATCTATCATGGTTTCAGAGAAATCATACTCCATGTTTCGTTGTTCTTGTAGAATGTTGAACGACTATCCCAACTAAAATCTATCCACCCAACAAAAATTATTTCAGAGAAATCATAGTCCATGGTTCGTTGTTCTTGTAGAATGTTGAACGACTATCAGAACTGAAATCTATACACTCAACAAAAATTATTTCAGAGAAATCATACTCCATGGTTCGTTGTTCTTGTAGAATGTTGAACGACTATCCCAACTAAAATCTACCCACTCAACAAAAATTATTTCAGAGAAATCATACTCCATGGTTCGTTGTTCTTGTAGAATGTTGAACGACTATCCCAACTAAAATCTATCCACTCAACAAAAATTATTTCAGAGAAATCATACTCCATGTTAAGTTGTTCTTGTAGAATGTTGAACGACTACCCCAACTAAAATCTATCCACTCAACAAAAATTATTTCACACCACAGACTCATCTTGGTCAGGATCGATTTGAAATCTATCATGGTTTCAGAGAAATCATACTCCATGGTTCGTTGTTCTTGTAGAATGTTGAACGACTACCCCAACTAAAATCTATCCACTCAACAAAAATTATTTCAGAGAAATCATACTCCATGGTAAGTTGTTCTTGTAGAATGTTGAACGACTACCCCAACTAAAATCTATAAACTCAACAAAAATTATTTCAGAGAAATCATACTCCATGGTAAGTTGTTCTTGTAGAATGTTGAACGAATACCCCAACTAAAATCTATCCACTCAACAAAAATTATTTCAGAGAAATCATACTCCATGGTTCGTTTTTCTTGTAGAATGTTGAACGACTACCCCTAACTAAAATCTATCCACTCAACAAAAATTATTTCACACCACAGACTCATCTTGGTCAGGATCGATTTGAAATCTATCATGGTTTCAGAGAAATCATAGTCCATGGTAAGTTGTTCTTGTAGAATGTTGAACGACTACCCCAACTAAAATCTATCCACTCAGCAAAAATTATTTCACGCCACAGACTCATCTTGGTCAGGATCGATTTGAAATCTATCATGGTTTCAGAGAAATCATAGTCCATGGTAAGTTGTTCTTCTAGAATGTTGAACGACTACCCCAACTAAAATCTATCCACCCAACAAAAATTATTTCACACCACAGACTCATCTTGGTCAGAATCGATTTGAAATCTATCATGGTTTCAGAGAAATCATACTCCATGGTAAGTTGTTCTTGTAGAATGTTGAACGACTACCCAACTAAAATCTATCCACTCAACAAAAATTATTTCAGAGAAATCATACTCCATGGTAAGTTGTTCTTGTAGAATGTTGAACGACTACCCCAACTAAAATCTATAGACTCAACAAAAATTATTTCAGAGAAATCATACTCCATGGTTCGTTGTGCTTGTAGAATGTTGAAAGACTACCCCTAACTAAAATCTATCCACTCAACAAAAATTATTTCACACCACAGACTCATCTTGGTCAGGATCGATTTGAAATCTATCATGGTTTCAGAGAAATCATAGTCCATGGTAAGTTGTTCTTGTAGAATGTTGAACGACTACCCCAACTAAAATCTATCCACTCAACAAAAATTATTTCACACCACAGACTCATCTTGGTCAGGATCGATTTGAAATCTATCATGGTTTCAGAGAAATCATACTCCATGGTAAGTTGTTCTTGTAGAATGTTGAACGACTACCCCTAACTAAAATCTATCCACTCAATAAAAATTATTTCACACCACAGACTCATCTTGGTCAAGATCGATTTGAAATCTATCATGGTTTCAGAGAAATCATACTCCATGGTTCGTTGTTCTTGTAGAATGTTGAACGACTATCCCTACCAAAATCTATCCACTCAACAAAAATTATTTCAGAGAAATCATACTCCATGGTTCGTTGTTCTTGTAGAATTTTGAACGACTACCCCTAACTAAAATCTATCCACTCAACAAAAATTATTTCACACCACAGACTCATCTTGGTCAGGATCGATTTGAAATCTATAATGGTTTCAGAGAAATCATACTCCATGGTAAGTTGTTCTTGTAGAATGTTGAACGACTATCCCAACTAAAATCTATCCACTCAACAAAAATTATTTCACACCACAGACTCATCTTGGTCAGGATCGATTTGAAATCTATCATGGTTTCAGAGAAATCATACTCCATGGTAAGTTGTTCTTGTAGAATGTTGAACGACTACCCCTAACTAAAATTTATCCACTCAATAAAAATTATTTCACACCACAGACTCATCTTGGTCAGGATCGATTTGAAATCTATCATGGTTTCAGAGAAATCATACTCCATGGTTCGTTGTTCTTGTAGAATGTTGAACGACTATCCCAACTAAAATCTATCCACTCAACAAAAATTATTTCAGAGAAATCATACTCCATGGTTCGTTGTTCTTGTAGAATGTTGAACGACTACCCCAACTAAAATCTATCCACTCAACAAAAATTACTTCACACCACAGACTCATCTTGGTCAGGATCGATTAGAAATCTATCATGGTTTCAGAGAAATCATACTCCATGGTTCGTTGTTCTTGTAGAATGTTGAACGACTACCCCAACTAAAATCTATCCACTCAACAAAAATTATTTCAGAGAAATCATACTCCATGGTAAGTTGTTCTTGTAGAATGTTGAACGACTATCCCAACTAAAATCTATCCACTCAACAAAAATTATTTCAGAGAAATCATACTCCATGGTTCGTTGTTCTTGTAGAATGTTGAACGACTACCCCAACTAAAATCTATCCACTCAACAAAAATTATTTCACACCACAGACTCATCTTGGTCAGGATCGATTAGAAATCTATCATGGTTTCAGAGAAATCATACTCCATGGTTCGTTGTTCTTGTAGAATGTTGAACGACTACCCCAACTAAAATCTATCCACTCAACAAAAATTATTTCAGAGAAATCATACTCCATGGTAAGTTGTTCTTGTAGAATGTTGAACGACTATCCCAACTAAAATCTATCCACTCAACAAAAATTATTTCAGAGAAATCATACTCCATGGTTCGTTGTTCTTGTAGAATGTTGAACGACTACCCCAACTAAAATCTATCCACCCAACAAAAATTATTTCACACCACAGACTCATCTTGGTCAGGATCGATTTGAAATCTATCATGGTTTCAGAGAAATCATACTCCATGGTAAGTTGTTCTTGTAGAATGTTGAACGACTACCCCAACTAAAATCTATCCACTCAACAAAAGTTATTTCACAACACAGACTCATCTTGGTCAGGATCGATTTGAAATCTATCATGGTTTCAGAGAAATCATACTCCATGGTTCGTTGTTCTTGTAGAATGTTGAACGACTATACCAACTAAAATCTATCCACTCAACAAAAATTATTTCAGAGAAATCACACTCCATGGTTCGTTGTTCTTGTAGAATTTTGAACGACTACCCCTAACTAAAATCTATCCACTCAACAAAAATTATTTCACACCACAGACTCATCTTGGTCAGGATCGATTTGAAATCTATCATGGTTTCAGAGAAATCATACTCCATGGTAAGTTGTTCTTGTAGAATGTTGAACGACTATCCCAACTAAAATCTATCCACTCAACAAAAATTATTTACACCACAGACTCATCTTGGTCAGGATCGATTTGAAATCTATCATGGTTTCAGAGAAATCATACTCCATGGTAAGTTGTTCTTGTAGAATGTTGAACGACTACCCCTAACTAAAACCTATCCACTCAATAAAAATTATTTCACACCACAGACTCATCTTGGTCAGGATCGATTTGAAATCTATCATGGTTTCAGAGAAATCATACTCCATGGTTCGCTGTTCTTGTAGAATGTTGAACGACTATCCCAACTAAAATCTATCCACTCAACAAAAATTATTTCAGAGAAATCATACTCCATGGTTCGTTGTTCTTGTAGAATGTTGAACGACTACCCCAACTAAAATCTATCCACTCAACAAAAATGATTTCACACCACAGACTCATCTTGGTCAGGATCGATTAGAAATCTATCATGGTTTCAGAGAAATCATACTCCATGGTTCGTTGTTCTTGTAGAATGTTGAACGACTACCCCAACTAAAATCTATCCACTCAACAAAAATTATTTCAGAGAAATCATACTCCATGGTAAGTTGTTCTTGTAGAATTTTGAACGACTATCCCAACTAAAATCTATCCACTCAACAAAAATTATTTCAGAGAAATCATACTCCATGGTTCGTTGTTCTTGTAGAATGTTGAACGACTACCCCAACTAAAATCTATCCACCCAACAAAAATTATTTCACACCACAGACTCATCTTGGTCAGGATCGATTTGAAATCTATCATGGTTTCAGAGAAATCATACTCCATGGTAAGTTGTTCTTGTAGAATGTTGAACGACTACCCCAACTAAAATCTATCCACTCAACAAAAGTTATTTCACACCACAGACTCATCTTGGTCAGGATCGATTTGAAATCTATCATGGTTTCAGAGAAATCATACTCCATGGTTCGTTGTTCTTGTAGAATGTTGAACGACTACCCCAACTAAAATCTATCCACTCAACAAAAATTATTTCACACCACAGACTCATCTTGGTCAGGATCGATTTGAAATCTATCATGGTTTCAGAGAAATCATACTCCATGGTTCGTTGTTCTTGTAGAATTTTGAACGACTACCCCTAAGTAAAATCTATCCACTCAACAAAAATTATTTCACACCACAGACTCATCTTGGTCAGGATCGATTTGAAATCTATAATGGTTTCAGAGAAATCATACTCCATGGTAAGTTGTTCTTGTAGAATGTTGAACGACTATCCCAACTAAAATCTATCCACTCAACAAAAATTATTTCACACCACAGTTTCATTTTGGTCAGGATCGATTTGAAATCTATCATGGTTTCAGAGAAATCATACTCCATGGTAAGTTGTTCTTGTAGAATGTTGAACGACTACCCCTAACTAAAATCTATCCACTCAATAAAAATTATTTCGCACCACAGATTCATCTTGGTCCGGATCGATTTGAAATCTATCATGGTTTCAGAGAAATCATACTCCATGGTTCGTTGTTCTTGTAGAATGTTGAACGGCTATCCCAACTAAAATCTATCCACTCAACAAAAATTATTTCACACCACAGTTTCATTTTGGTCAGGATCGATTTGAAATCTATCATGGTTTCAGAGAAATCATACTCCATGGTTCGTTGCTCTTGTAGAATGTTGAACGACTACCCCAACTAAAATCTATCCACTCAACAAAAATTATTTCAGAGAAATCATACTCCATGGAAAGTTGTTCTTGTAGAATTTTGAACGACTATCCCAACTAAAATCTATCCACTCAACAAAAATTATTTCAGAGAAATCACACTCCATGGTTCGTTGTTCTTGTAGAATTTTGAACGACTACCCCTAAGTAAAATCTATCCACTCAACAAAAATTATTTCACACCACAGACTCATCTTGGTCAGGATCGATTTGGAATCTATAATGGTTTCAGAGAAATCATACTCCATGGTAAGTTGTTCTTGTAGAATGTTGAACGACTATCCCAACTAAAATCTATCCACTCAACAAAAATTATTTCACACCACAGTTTCATTTTGGTCAGGATCGATTTGAAATCTATCATGGTTTCAGAGAAATCATACTCCATGGTAAGTTGTTCTTGTAGAATGTTGAACGACTACCCCTAACTAAAATCTATCCACTCAATAAAAATTATTTCGCACCACAGACTCATCTTGGTCCGGATCTATTTGAAATCTATCATGGTTTCAGAGAAATCATACTCAATGGTTCGTTGTTCTTGTAGAATGTTGAACGACTATCCCAACTAAAATCTATCCACTCAACAAAAATTATTTCAGAGAAATCATACTCCATGGTTCGTTGTTCTTGTAGAATGTTGAACGACTATCCCAACTAAAATCTATCCACTCAACAAAAATTATTTCACACCACAGATTCATCTTGGTCATTATCGATTTGAAATCTATCATGGTTTCAGAGAAATCATACTCCATGGTAAGTTGTTCTTGTAGAATGTTGAACGACTACCCCAACTAAAATCTATCCACTCAACAAAAATTATTTCAGAGAAATCATACTCCATGGTAAGTTGTTCTTGTAGAACTAAAATCTATCCACTCAACAAAAATTATTTCACACCACAGACTCATCTTGGTCAGGATCGATTTGAAATTTATCATGGTTTCAGAGAAATCATACTCCATGGTAAGTTGTTCTTGTAGAATGTTGAACGACTACCCCAACTAAAATCTATCCACTCAACAAAAATTATTTCACACCACAGTTTCATTTTGGTCAGGATCGATTTGAAATCTATCATGGTTTCAGAGAAATCATACTCCATGGTAAGTTGTTCTTGTAGAATGTTGAACGACTATCCCAACTAAAATCTATCCACTCAACAAAAACTATTTCACACCACAGACTCATCTTGGTCAGGATCGATTTGAAATTTATCATGGTTTCAGAGAAATCATACTCCATGGTAAGTTGTTCTTGTAGAATGTTGAACGACTACCCCAACTAAAATCTATCCACTCAACAAAAATTATTTCACACCACAGACTCATCTTGGACAGGATCGATTTGAAATCTATCATGGTTTCAGAGAAATCATACTCCATGGTAAGTTGTTCTTGTAGAATGTTGAACGACTATCCCAACTAAAATCTATCCACTCAACAAAAATTATTTCACACCACAGACCCATCTTGGTCAGGATCGATTTGAAATCTATCATGGTTTCAGAGAAATCATACTCCATGGTTCGCTGTTCTTGTAGAATGTTGAGCGACTATCCCAACTAAAATCCATCCACCCAACAAAAATTATTTCAGAGAAATCATAGTCCATATTAAATTGTTCTTGTAGAATGTTGAACGACTACCCCAACTAAAATCTATCCACTCAACAAAAATGATTTCACACCACAGACTCATCTTGGTCAGGATCGATTTGAAATCTATCATGGTTTCCGAGAAATCATACTCCATGGTTCGTTGTTCTTGTAGAATGTTGAACGACTATCCCAACTAAAATCTATCCACTCAACAAAAATTATTTCAGAGAAATCATACTCCATGGTAAGTTGTTCTTGTAGAATGTTGAACGACTATCCCAACTAAAATCTATCCACTCAACAAAAATTATTTCACACCACAGACTCATCTTGGTCAGGATCGATTTGAAATGTATCATTGTTTCAGAGAAATCATACTCCATGGTTCGTTGTTCTTGTAGAATGTTGAACGACTATCCCAACTAAAATCTATCCACTCAACAAAAATTATTTCAGAGAAATCATACTCCATGGTTCGTTGTTCTTGTAGAATGTTGAACGACTATCCCAACTAAAATCTATCCACTCAACAAAAATTATTTCAGAGAAATCATACTCCATGGTAAGTTGTTCTTGTAGAATGTTGAACGACTACCCCAACTAAAATCTATCCACTCAACAAAAATTATTTCACACCACAGACTCATCTTGGTCAGGATCGATTTGAAATCTATCATGGTTTCAGAGAAATCATACTTCATGGTTCGTTGTTCTTGTAGAATGTTGAACGACTATCCCAACTAAAATCTATCCACTCAACAAAAATTATTTCAGAGAAATCATACTCCATGGTTCGTTGTTCTTGTAGAATGTTGAACGACTATCCCAACTAAAATCTATCTACTCAACAAAAATTATTTCAGAGAAATCATACTCCATAGTAAGTTGTTCTTGTAGAATGTTGAACGACTATCCCAACTAAAATATATCCACTCAACAAAAATTATTTCAGAGAAATCATACTCCATGGTAAGTTGTTCTTGTAGAATGTTGAACGACTACCCCAATTAAAATCTATCCACTCAACAAAAATTATTTCAGAGAAATCATACTCCATGGTTCGTTGTTCTTGTAGAATGTTGAACGACTATCCCTACTAAAATCTATCCACTCAACAAAAATTATTTCACACCACAGACTCATCTTGGTCAGGATCGATTTGAAATCTATCATGGTTTCAGAGAAATCATACTCCATGGTTCGTTGTTTGTGTAGAATGTTGAACGACTATCCCAACTAAAATCTATCCACTCAACAAAAATTATTTCAGAGAAATCATACTCCATGGTTCGTTGTTCTTGTAGAATGTTGAACGACTATCCCAACTAAAATCTATCCACTCAACAAAAATTATTTCAGAGAAATCATACTCCATGGTTCGTTGTTCTTGTAGAATGTTGAACGACTATCCCAACTAAAACTTATCCACTCAACAAAAATTATTACAGAGAAATCATACTCCATGGTTCGTTGTTCTTGTAGAATGTTGAACGACTATCCCAACTAAAATCTATCCACTCAACAAAAATTATTTCAGAGAAATCATATTCCATGGTAAGTTGTTCTTGTAGAATGTTGAAAGACTATCCCAACTAAAATCTATCCACTCAACAAAAATTATATCAGAGAAATCATATTCCATGGTAAGTTGTTCTTGTAGAATGTTGAACGACTATCGCAACTAAAATCTATCCACTCAACAAAAATTATTTCAGAGAAATCATACTCCATGGTTCGTTGTTCTTGTAGAATGTTGAACGACTACCGCAACTAAAATCTATCCACTCAACAAAAATTATTTCACACCACAGACTCATCTTGGTCAGGATCGATTTGAAATCTATCATGGTTTCAGAGAAATCATACTCCATGGTTCGTTGTTCTTGTAGAACGTTGAACGAATACCCCAACTAAAATCTATCCACTCAACAAAAATTATTTCAGAGAAATCATACTCCATGGTAAGTTGTTCATGTAGAATGTTGAACGATTGCCCCAACTAAAATCTATCCACTCAACAAAAATTATTTCAGAGAAATCATATTCCATGGTAAGTTGTTCTTGTAGAATGTTGAACGACTATCCCAACTAAAATCTATCCACTCAACAAAAATTATTTCAGAGAAATCATACTCCATGGTAAGTTGTTCTTGTAGAATGTTGAACGACTACCCCAACTAAAATCTATCCACTCAACAAAAATTATTTCACACCACAGACTCATCTTGGTCATTATCGATTTGAAATCTATCATGGTTTCAGAGAAATCATACTCCATGGTTCGTTGTTCTTGTAGAATGTTGAACGACTACCCCAACTAAAATCTATCCACTCAACAAAAATTATTTCAGAGAAATCAGATTCCATGGTAAGTTGTTCTTGTAGAAAGTTGAACGACTATCCCAACTAAAATCTATCCACTCAACAGAAATTATTTCAGAGAAATCATACTCCATGGTAAGTTGTTCTTGTAGAATGTTGAACGACTACCCCAACTAAAATCTATCCACTCAACAAAAATTATTTCACACCACAGACTCATCTTGGTCAGGATCGATTTGAAATCTATCATGGTTTCAGAGAAATCATACTCCATGGTTCGTTGTTCTTGTAGAATGTTGAACGACTACCCCAACTAAAATCTATCCACTCAACAAAAATTATTTCAGAGAAATCATACTCCATGGTAAGTTGTTCTTGTAGAATGTTGAACGACTATCCCTACTAAAATCTATCCACTCAACAAAAATTATTTCAGAGAAATCATACTCCATGGTAAGTTGTTCTTGTAGAATGTTGAACGACTACCCCAACTAAAATCTATCCACTCAACAAAAATTATTTCAGAGAAATCATAGTCCATGGTTCGTTGTTCTTGTAGAATGTTGAACGACTACCCCTAACTAAAATCTATCCACTCAACAAAAATTATTTCACACCACAGACTCATCTTGGTCAGGATCGATTTGAAATCAATCATGGTTTCAGAGAAATCATAGTATATGGTAAGTTGTTCTTGTAGAATGTTGAACGACTACCCCAACTAAAATCTATCCACTCAACAAAAATTATTTCACACCACAGACTCATCTTGGTCAGGATCGATTTGAAATCTATCATGGTTTCAGAGAAATCATACTCCATGGTTCGTTGTTCTTGTAGAATGTTGAACGACTATTTCAACTAAAATCTATCCACTCCACAAAAATTATTTCACACCGCAGATTCATCTTGGTCAGGATCGATTTGAAATCTATCATGGTTTCAGAGAAATCATACTCCATGGTTCGTTGTTCTTGTAGAATGTTGAACGACTATCCCAACTAAAATCTATCCACTCCACAAAAATTATTTCAGAGAAATCATACTCCATGGTTCGTTGTTCTTGTAGAATGTTGAACGACTATCCCAACTAAAATCTATCCACGCAACAAAAATTATTTCACACCACAGACTCATCTTGGTCAGGATCGATTTGAAATCTATCATGGTTTCAGAGAAATCATACTCCATGGTAAGTTGTTCTTGTAGAATGTTGAACGACTACCCCAACTAAAATCTATCCACTCAACAAAAATTATTTCACACCACAGACTCATCTTGGTCAGGATCGATTTGAAATCTATCATGGTTTCAGAGAAATCATACTCCATGGTAAGTTGTTCTTGTAGAATGTTGAACGACTACCCCAACTAAAATCTATCCACTCAACAAAAATTATTTCACACCACACTCATCTTGGTCAGAATCGATTTGAAATCTATCATGGTTTCAGAGAAATCATACTCCATGGTTCGTTGTTCTTGTAGAATGTTGAACGACTATCCCAAATAAAATCTATCCACTCCACAAAAATTATTTCACACCACAGACTCATCTTGGTCCGGATCGATTTGAAATCTATCATGGTTTCAGAGAAATCATACTCCATGGTTCGTTGTTGTTGTAGAATGTTGAACGACTATCCCAACTAAAATCTATCCACTCAACAAAAATTATTTCACACCACAGACTCATCTTGGTCAGGATCGATTTGAAATCTATCATGGTTTCAGAGAAATCATACTCCATGGTAAGTTGTTCTTGTAGAATGTTGAACGACTATCCCAACTAAAATCTATCCACTCAACAAAAATTACTTCAGAGAAATCATACTCCATGGTTCGTTGTTCTTGTAGAATGTTGAGCGACTATCCCAACTAAAATCTATCCACTCAACAAAAATTATTTCAGAGAAATCATACTCCATGGTAAGTTGTTCTTGTAGAATGTTGAACGACTACCCCAACTAAAATCTATCCGCTCAACAAAAATTATTTCATAGAAATCATACTCCATGGTAAGTTGTTCTTGTAGAATGTTGAACGACTACCCCAACTAAAATCTATCCACTCAACAACAATTATTTCAGAGAAATCATACTCCATGGTTCGTTGTTCTTGTAGAATGTTGAACGACTACCCCTAACTAAAATCTATCCACTCAACAAAAATTATTTCAGAGAAATCATACTCCATGGTTCGTTGTTCTTGTAGAATGTTGAACGACTATCCCAACTAAAATCTATCCACTCAACAAAAATTATTTCAGAGAAATCATACTCCATGGTTCGTTGTTCTTGTAGAATGTTGAACGACTACCCCTAACTAAAATCTATCCACTCAACAAAAATTATTTCACACCACAGACTCATCTTGGTCAGGATCGATTTGAAATCTATCATGGTTTCAGAGAAATCATACTCCATGGTAAGTTGTTCTTGTAGAATGTTGAACGACTACCCCAACTAAAATCTATCCACTCAACAAAAATTATTTCACACCACAGGCTCATCTTGGTCAGGATCGATTTGAAATCTATCATGGTTTCAGAGAAATCATACTCCATGGTTCGTTGTTCTTGTAGAATGTTGAACGACTACCCCAAATAAAATCTATCCACTCAACAAAAATTATTTCACACCACAGACTCATCTTGGTCAGGATCGATTTGAAATCTATCATGGTTTCAGAGAAATCATACTCCATGGTTCGTTGTTCTTGTAGAATGTTGAACGACTATCCCAACTAAAATCTATCCACACAACAAAAATTATTTCACACCACAGACTCATCTTGGTCAGGATCGATTTGAAATCTATCATGGTTTCAGAGAAATCATACTCCATGGTTCGTTGTTCTTGTAGAATGTTGAACGACTATCCCAACTAAAATCTATCCACTCAACAAAAATTATTTCACACCACAGACTCATCTTGGTCAGGATCGATTTGAAATCTATCATGGTTTCAGAGAAATCATACTCCATGGTTCGTTGTTCTTGTAGAATGTTGAACGACTACCCCAACTAAAATTTATCCACTCAACAAAAATTATTTCACACCACGGACTCATCTTGGTCAGGATCGATTTGAAATCTATCATGGTTTCAGAGAAATCATACTCCATTTTTCGTTGTTCTTGTAGAATGTTGAACGACTACCCCAACTAAAATCTATCCACTCAACAAAAATTATTTCAGAGAAATCATACTCCATGGTAAGTTGTTCTTGTAGAATGTTGAACGACTACCCCAACTAAAATCTATCCACTCAACAAAAATTATTTCAGAGAAATCATAATCCATGGTTCGTTGTTCTTGTAGAATGTTGAACGACTACCCTTAACTAAAATCTATCCACTCAACAAAAATTATTTCACACCACAGACTCATCTTGGTCAGGATCGATTTGAAATCTATCATGGTTTCAAAGAAATCATAGTCCATGGTAAGTTGTTCTTGTAGAATGTTGAACGACTACCCCAACTAAAATCTATCCACTCAACAAAAATTATTTCACACCACAGACTCATCTTGGTCAGGATCGATTTGAAATCTATCATGGTTTCAGAGAAATCATACTCCATGGTTCGTTGTTCTTGTAGAATGTTGAACGACTACCCCAACTAAAATCTATCCACTCAACAACAATTATTTCAGAGAAATCATACTCCATGGTTCGTTGTTCTTGTAGAATGTTGAACGACTACCCCTAACTAAAATCTATCCACTCAACAAAAATTATTTCAGAGAAATCATACTCCATGGTTCGTTGTTCTTGTAGAATGTTGAACGACTATCCCAACTAAAATCTATCCACTCAACAAAAATTATTTCAGAGAAATCATACTCCATGGTAAGTTGTTCTTGTAGAATGTTGAACGACTACCCCAACTAAAATCTATCCACTCAACAAAAATTATTTCAGAGAAATCATACTCCATGGTTCGTTGTTCTTGTAGAATGTTGAACGACTATCCCAACTAAAATCTATCCACTCAACAACAATTATTTCAGAGAAATCATACTCCATTTTAAGTTGTTCTTGTAGAATGTTGAACGACTATTCCAACTAAAATATATCCACTCAACAAAAATTATTTCAGAGAAATCATACTCCATGGTAAGTTGTTCTTGTAGAATGTTGAACGACTACCCCAACTAAAATCTATCCACTCAACAAAAATTATTTCACACCACAGACTCACCTTGGTCAGGATCGATTTGAAATCTATCATGGTTTCAGAGAAATCATACTCTATGGTTCGTTGTTCTTGTAGAATGTTGAACGACTACCCCAACTAAAATTTATCCACTCAACAAAAATTATTTCACACCACGGACTCATCTTGGTCAGGATCGATTTGAAATCTATCATAGTTTCAGAGAAATCATACTCCATTTTTCGTTGTTCTTGTAGAATGTTGAACGACTACCCCTAACTAAAATCTATTAACTCAACAAAAATTATTTCACACCACAGACTCATCTTGGTCAGGATCGATTTGAAATCTATCATGGTTTCAGAGAAATCATACTCCATGGTAAGTTGTTCTTGTAGAATGTTGAACGACTACCCCAACTAAAATCTATCCACTCAACAAAAATTATTTCACACCACAGACTCATCTTGGTCAGGATCGATTTGAAATCTATCATGGTTTCAGAGAAATCATAGTCCATGGTAAGTTGTTCTTGTAGAATGTTGAACGACTACCCCAACTAAAATTTATCCACTCAACAAAAATTATTTCACACCACGGACTCATCTTGGTCAGGATCGATTTGAAATCTATCATGGTTTCAGAGAAATCATACTCCATTTTTCGTTGTTCTTGTAGAATGTTGAACGACTACCCCAACTAAAATCTATCCACTCAACAAAAATTATTTCAGAGAAATCATACTCCATGGTAAGTTGTTCTTGTAGAATGTTGAACGACTACCCCAACTAAAATCTATCCACTCAACAAAAATTATTTCAGAGAAATCATAATCCATGGTTCGTTGTTCTTGTAGAATGTTGAACGACTACCCTTAACTAAAATCTATCCACTCAACAAAAATTATTTCACACCACAGACTCATCTTGGTCAGGATCGATTTGAAATCTATCATGGTTGCAAAGAAATCATAGTCCATGGTAAGTTGTTCTTGTAGAATGTTGAACGACTACCCCAACTAAAATCTATCCACTCAACAAAAATTATTTCACACCACAGACTCATCTTGGTCAGGATCGATTTGAAATCTATCATGGTTTCAGAGTTATCATACTCCATGGTTCGTTGTTCTTGTAGAATGTTGAACGACTACCCCAACTAAAATCTATCCACTCAACAACAATTATTTCAGAGAAATCATACTCCATGGTTCGTTGTTCTTGTAGAATGTTGAACGACTACCCCAACTAAAATCTATCCACTCAACAAAAATTATTTCACACCACAGACTCATCTTGGTCAGGATCGATTTGAAATCTATCATGGTTTCAAAGAAATCATAGTCCATGGTAAGTTGTTCTTGTAGAATGTTGAACGACTACCCCAACTAAAATCTATCCACTCAACAAAAATTATTTCACACCACAGACTCATCTTGGTCAGGATCGATTTGAAATCTATCATGGTTTCAGAGTTATCATACTCCATGGTTCGTTGTTCTTGTAGAATGTTGAACGACTACCCCAACTAAAATCTATCCACTCAACAACAATTATTTCAGAGAAATCATACTCCATGGTTCGTTGTTCTTGTAGAATGTTGAACGACTATCCCAACTAAAATCTATCCACTCAACAAAAATTGTTTCAGAGAAATCATACTCCATGGTAAGTTGTTCTTGTAGAATGTTGAACGACTACCCCAACTAAAATCTATCCACTCAACAAAAATTATTTCAGAGAAATCATACTCCATGGTTCGTTGTTCTTGTAGAATGTTGAACGACTATCCCAACTAAAATCTATCCACTCAACAACAATTATTTCAGAGAAATCATACTCCATTTTAAGTTGTTCTTGTAGAATGTTGAACGACTATTCCAACTAAAATATATCCACTCAACAAAAATTATTTCAGAGAAATCATACTCCATGGTAAGTTGTTCTTGTAGAATGTTGAACGACTACCCCAACTAAAATCTATCCACTCAACAAAAATTATTTCACACCACAGACTCACCTTGGTCAGGATCGATTTGAAATCTATCATGGTTTCAGAGAAATCATACTCTATGGTTCGTTGTTCTTGTAGAATGTTGAACGACTACCCCAACTAAAATCTATCCACTCAACAAAAATTATTTCAGAGAAATCATACTCTATGGTAAGTTGTTCTTCTAGAATGTTGAACGACTACCCCAACTAAAATCTATCCACTCAACAAAAATTATTTCAGAGAAATCATACTCCATGGTAAGTTGTTCTTGTAGAATGTTGAACGACTACCCCAACTAAAATCTATCCACTCAACAAAAATTATTTCAGAGAAATCATATTCCATGGTGCGTTGTTCTTGTAGAATGTTGAACGACTACCCCTAACTAAAATCTATTAACTCAACAAAAATTATTTCACACCACAGACTCATCTTGGTCAGGATGGATTTGAAATCTATCATGGTTTCAGAGAAATCATACTCCATGGTAAGTTGTTCTTGTAGAATGTTGAACGACTACCCCAACTAAAATCTATCCACTCAACAAAAATTATTTCACACCACAGACTCATCTTGGTCAGGATCGATTTGAAATCTATCATGGTTTCAGAGAAATCATAGTTCATGGTAAGTTGTTCTTGTAGAATGTTGAACGACTACCCCAACTAAAATTTATCCACTCAACAAAAATTATTTCACACCACGGACTCATCTTGGTCAGGATCGATTTGAAATCTATCATGGTTTCAGAGAAATCATACTCCATTTTTCGTTGTTCTTGTAGAATGTTGAACGACTACTCCAACTAAAATCTATCCACTCAACAAAAATTATTTCAGAGAAATCATACTCCATGGTAAGTTGTTCTTGTAGAATGTTGAACGACTACCCCAACTAAAATCTATCCACTCAACAAAAATTATTTCAGAGAAATCATAATCCATGGTTCGTTGTTCTTGTAGAATGTTGAACGACTACCCTTAACTAAAATCTATCCACTCAACAAAAATTATTTCACACCACAGACTCATCTTGGTCAGGATCGATTTGAAATCTATCATGGTTTCAAAGAAATCATAGTCCATGGTAAGTTGTTCTTGTAGAATGTTGAACGACTACCCCAACTAAAATCTATCCACTCAACAAAAATGATTTCACACCACAGACTCATCTTGGTCAGGATCGATTTGAAATCTATCATGGTTTCAGAGAAATCACACTCCATGGTAAGTTGTTCTTGTAGAATGTTGAACGACTACCCCTAACTAAAATCTATCCACTCAACAAAAATTATTTCACACCACAGACTCATCTTGGTCAGGATCGATTTGAAATCTATCATGGTTTCAGAGAAATCATACTCCATGGTTCGTTGTTCTTGTAGAATGTTGAACGACTATCCCAACTAAAATCTATCCACTCAACAAAAATTATTTCAGAGAAATCATACTCCATGGTTCGTTGTTCTTGTAGAATGTTGAACGACTACCCCTAACTAAAATCTATCCACTCAACAAAAATTATTTCACACCACAGACTCATCTTGGTCAGGATCGATTTGAAATCTATCATGGTTTCAGAGAAATCATACTCCATGGTAAGTTGTTCTTGTAGAATGTTGAACGACTACCCCAACTAAAATCTATCCACTCAACAAAAATTATTTCACACCACAGGCTCATCTTGGTCAGGATCGATTTGAAATCTATCATGGTTTCAGAGAAATCATACTCCATGGTTCGTTGTTCTTGTAGAATGTTGAACGACTACCCCAACTAAAATCTATCCACTCAACAAAAATTATTTCACACCACAGACTCATCTTGGTCAGGATCGATTTGAAATCTATCATGGTTTCAGAGAAATCATACTCCATGGTTCGTTGTTCTTGTAGAATGTTGAACGACTATCCCAACTAAAATCTATCCACACAACAAAAATTATTTCACACCACAGACTCATCTTGGTCAGGATCGATTTGAAATCTATCATGGTTTCAGAGAAATCATACTCCATGGTTCGTTGTTCTTGTAGAATGTTGAACGACTATCCCAACTAAAATCTATCCACTCAACAAAAATTATTTCACACCACAGACTCATCTTGGTCAGGATCGATTTGAAATCTATCATGGTTTCAGAGAAATCATACTCCATGGTTCGTTGTTCTTGTAGAATGTTGAACGACTATCCCAACTAAAATCTATTAATTCAACAAAAATTATTTCAGAGAAATCATACTCCATGGTAAGTTGTTCTTGTAGAATGTTGAACGACTATCCCAACTAAAATCTATCCACTCAACAAAAATTATTTCACACCACAGACTCATCTTGGTCAGGATCGATTTGAAATCTATCATGGTTTCAGAGAAATCATACTCCATGGTAAGTTGTTCTTGTAGAATGTTGAACGACTACCCCAACTAAAATCTATCCACTCAACAAAAACTATTTCAGAGAAATGATACTCCATGGTAAGTTGTTCTTGTAGAATGTTGAACGACTATCCCAACTAAAATCTATCCACTCAACAAAAATTATTTCACACCACAGACTCATCTTGGTCATTATCGATTTGAAATCTATCATTGTTTCAGAGAAATCATACTCCATGCTTCGTTGTTCTTGTAGAATGTTGAACGACTATCCCAAATAAAATCTATCCACTCAACAAAAATTATTTCAGAGAAATCATACTCCATGGTACGTTGTTCTTGTAGAATGTTGAACGACTATCCCAACTAAAATCTATCCACTCAACAAAAATTATTTCAGAGAAATGATACTCCATGGTAAGTTGTTCTTGTAGAATGTTGAACGACTATCCCAACTAAAATCTATCCACTCAACAAAAATTATTTCACACCACAGACTCATCTTGGTCAGGATCGATTTGAAATCTATCATTGTTTCAGAGAAATCATACTCCATGCTTCGTTGTTCTTGTAGAATGTTGAACGACTATCCCAACTAAAATCTATCCACTCAACAAAAATTATTTCACACCACAGACTCATCTTGGTCAGGATCGATTTGAAATCTATCATTGTTTCAGAGAAATCATACTCCATGGTAAGTTGTTCTTGTAGAATGTTGAACGACTATCCCAACTAAAATCTATCCACTCAACAAAAATTATTTCACACCACAGACTCATCTTGGTCAGGATCGATTTGAAATCTATCATGGTTTCAGAGAAATCATACTCCATGGTAAGTTGTTCTTGTAGAATGTTGAACGACTATCCCAAATAAAATCTATCCACTCAACAAAAATTATTTCAGAGAAATCATACTCCATGGTACGTTGTTCTTGTAGAATGTTGAACGACTATCCCAACTAAAATCTATCCACTCAACAAAAATTATTTCAGAGAAATCATAGTCTATGGTAAGTTGTTCTTGTAGAATGTTGAACGACTACCCGAACTAAAATCTATCCACTCAAAAAAATTATTTCACACCACAGACTCATCTTGGTCAGGATCGATTTGAAATCTATCATGGTTTCAGAGAAAACATACTCCATGGTTCGTTGTTCTTGTAGAACGTTGAACGACTACCCCAACTAAAATCTATCCACTCAACAAAAATTATTTCAAAGAAATCATACTCCATGGTACGTTGTTCTTGTAGAATGTTGAACGACTATCCCAACTAAAATCTCTCCACTCAACAAAAATTATTTCACACCACAGACTCATCTTGGTCAGGATCGATTTGAAATCTATCATTGTTTCAGAGAAATCATACTCCATGGTAAGTTGTTCTTGTAGAATGTTGAACGACTATCCCAACTAAAATCTATCCACTCAACAAAAATTATTTCACACCACAGACTCATCTTGGTCAGGATCGATTTGAAATCCATCATGGTTTCAGAGAAAACATACTCCATGGTTCGTTGTTCTTGTAGAACGTTGAACGACTACCCCAACTAAAATCTATCCACTCAACAAAAATTATTTCAAAGAAATCATACTCCATGGTACGTTGTTCTTGTAGAATGTTGAACGACTATCCCAACTAAAATCTATCCACTCAACAAAAATTATTTCACACCACAGACTCATCTTGGTCAGGATCGATTTGAAATCTATCATTGTTTCAGAGAAATCATACTCCATGGTAAGTTGTTCTTGTAGAATGTTGAACGACTATCCCAACTAAAATCTATCCACTCAACAAAAATTATTTCACACCACAGACTCATCTTGGTCAGGATCGATTTGAAATCTATCATGGTTTCAGAGAAATCATACTCCATGGTAAGTTGTTCTTGTAGAATGTTGAACGACTATCCCAAATAAAATCTATCCACTCAACAAAAATTATTTCAGAGAAATCATACTCCATGGTACGTTGTTCTTGTAGAATGTTGAACGACTATCCCAACTAAAATCTATCCACTCAACAAAAATTATTTCAGAGAAATCATAGTCCATGGTAAGTTGTTCTTGTAGAATGTTGAACGACTACCCCAACTAAAATCTATCCACTCAACAAAAATTATTTCACACCACAGACTCATCTTGGTCAGGATCGATTTGAAATCTATCATGGTTTCAGAGAAAACATACTCCATGGTTCGTTGTTCTTGTAGAACGTTGAACGACTACCCCAACTAAAATCTATCCACTCAACAAAAATTATTTCAAAGAAATCATACTCCATGGTACGTTGTTCTTGTAGAATGTTGAACGACTATCCCAACTAAAATCTCTCCACTCAACAAAAATTATTTCACACCACAGACTCATCTTGGTCAGGAACGATTTGAAATCTATCATGGTTTCAGAGAAATCATACTCCATGGTAAGTTGTTCTTGCAGAATGTTGAACGACTACCATAACTAAAATCTATCCACTCAACAAAAATTATTTCAAAGAAATCATACTCCATGGTACGTTGTTCTTGTAGAATGTTGAACGACTATCCCAACTAAAATCTATCCACTCAACAAAAATTATTTCACACCACAGACTCATATTGGTCAGGATCGATTTGAAATCTATCATGGTTTCAGAGAAATCATACTCCATGGTTCGTTGTTCTTGTAGAATGTTGAACGACTATCCCAACTAAAATCTATCCACTCAACAAAAATTATTTCAGAGAAATCATAGTCCATGGTAAGTTGTTCTTGTAGAATGTTGAACGACTACCCCAACTAAAATCTATCCACTCAACAAAAATTATTTCACACCACAGACTCATCTTGGTCAGGATCGATTTGAAATCTATCATGGTTTCAGAGAAAACATACTCCATGGTTCGTTGTTCTTGTAGAATGTTGAACGACTATCCCAACTAAAATCTATCCACTCAACAAAAATTATTTCAGAGAAATCATACTCCATGGTAAGTTGTTCTTGTAGAATGTTGAACGACTATCCCAACAAAAATCTATCCACTCAACAAAAATTATTTCAGAGAAATCATAGTCCATGGTAAGTTGTTCTTGTAGAATGTTGAACGACTACCCCAACTAAAATCTATCCACTCAACAAAAATTATTTCACACCACAGACTCATCTTGGTCAGGATCGATTTGAAATCTATCATGGTTTCAGAGAAATCATACTCCATGGTAAGTTGTTCTTGTAGAATGTTGAACGACTATCCCAACTAAAATCTATCCACTCAACAAAAATTATTTCAGAGAAATCATAGTCCATGGTAAGTTGTTCTTGTAGAATGTTGAACGACTACCCCAACTAAAATCTATCCACTCAACAAAAATTATTTCACACCACAGACTCATCTTGGTCAGGATCGATTTGAAATCTATCATGGTTTCAGAGAAATCATACTCCATGGTAAGATGTTCTTGTAGAATGTTGAACGACTATCCCAACTAAAATCTATCCACTCAACAAAAATTATTTCAGAGAAATCATACTCCATGGTTCGTTGTTCTTGGAGAATGTTGAACGACTATCCCAACTAAAATCTATCCACTCAACAAAAATTATTTCAGAGAAATCATACTCCATGGTAAGTTGTTCTTGCAGAATGTTGAACGACTACCCCAACTAAAATCTATCCACTCAACAAAAATTATTTCACACCACAGACTCATCTTGGTCAGGATCGATTTGAAATCTATCATGGTTTCAGAGAAATCATACTCAATGGTAAGTTGTTCTTGTAGAATGTTGAACGACTATCCCAACTAAAATCTATCCACTCAACAAAAATTATTTCAGAGAAATCATACTCCATGGTTCGTTGTTCTTGTAGAATGTTGAACGACTATCCCAACTAAAATCTATCCACTGAACAAAAATTATTTCAGAGAAATCATACTCCATGGTAAGTTGTTCTTGTAGAATGTTGAACGACTACCCCAACTAAAATCTATCCACTCAACAAAAATTATTTCACACCACAGACTCATCTTGGTCAGGATCGATTTGAAATCTATCATGGTTTCAGAGAAATCATACTCCATGGTAAGATGTTCTTGTAGAATGTTGAACGACTATCCCAACTAAAATCTATCCACTCAACAAAAATTATTTCAGAGAAATCATACTCCATGGTTCGTTGTTCTTGGAGAATGTTGAACGACTATCCCAACTAAAATCTATCCACTCAACAAAAATTATTTCAGAGAAATCATACTCCATGGTAAGTTGTTCTTGCAGAATGTTGAACGACTACCCCAACTAAAATCTATCCACTCAACAAAAATTATTTCACACCACAGACTCATCTTGGTCAGGATCGATTTGAAATCTATCATGGTTTCAGAGAAATCATACTCAATGGTAAGTTGTTCTTGTAGAATGTTGAACGACTATCCCAACTAAAATCTATCCACTCAACAAAAATTATTTCAGAGAAATCATACTCCATGGTTCGTTGTTCTTGTAGAATGTTGAACGACTACCCCAACTAAAATCTATACACTCAACAAAAATTATTTCACACCAGAGACTCATCTTGGTCAGGATCGATTTGAAATCTATCATGGTTTCAGTGAAATCATACTCCATGGTAAGTTGTTCTTGTAGAATGTTGAACGACTACCCCAACTAAAATCTATCCACTCAACAAAAATTATTTCACACCACAGACTCTTCTTGGTCAGGATCGATTTAAAATCTATCAGGGTTTCAGAGAAATCATACTCCATGGTTCGTTGTTCTTGTAGAATGTTGAACGACTATCCCAACTAAAATCTATCCACTCAACAGAAATTATTTCACACCACAGACTCATCTTGGTCAGGATCGATTTGAAATCTATCATGGTTTCAGAGAAATCATACTCCATGGTTCGTTGTTCTTGTAGAATGTTGAACGACTATCCCAACTACAATCTATCCACTCAACAAAAATTATTTCAGAGAAATCATACTCCATGGTAAGTTGTTCTTGTAGAATGTTGAACGACTACCCCAACTAAAATCTATCCACTCAACAAAAACTATTTCACACCACAGACTCATCTTGGTCAGGATCGATTTGAAATCTATCATGGTTTCAGAGAAATCATACTACATGGTAAGTTGTTCTTGTAGAATGTTGAACGGCTACCCCAACTAAAATCTATCCACTCAACAAAAATTATTTCACACCACAGACTCATCTTGGTCAGGATCGATTTGAAATCTATCATGGTTTCAGAGAAATCATAGTCCATGGTAAGTTGTTCGTGTAGAATGTTGAACGACTACCCCTAACTAAAATCTATCCACTCAACAAAAATTATTTCACACCACAGACTCATCTTTTTCAGGATCGATTTGAAATCTATCATGGTTTCAGAGAAATCATAGTCCATGGTAAGTTGTTCTTGTAGAATGTTGAACGACTACCCCAACTAAAATCTATCCACTCAACAAAAATTATTTCACACCACAGACTCATCTTGGTCAGGATCGATTTGAAATCTATCATGGTTTCAGAGAAATCATACTCCATGGTTCGTTGTTCTTGTAGAATGTTGAACGAATATCCCAACTAAAATCTATCCACTCAACAAAAATTATTTCAGAGAAATCATACTCCATGGTACGTTGTTCTTGTAGAATGTTGAACGACTATCCCAAGTAAAATCTATCCACTCAACAAAAATTATTTCACACCACAGACTCATCTTGGTCAGGATCGATTTGAAATCTATCATGGTTTCAGAGAAATCATACTCCATGGTAAGTTGTTCTTGTAGAATGTTGAACGACTACCCCAACTAAAATCTATCCACTCAACAAAAATTATTTCAGAGAAATCATACTCCATGGTAAGTTGTTCTTGTAGAATGTTGAGCGACTACCCCAACTAAAATCTATCCACTCAACAAAAATTATTTCACACCACAGACTCATCTTGGTCAGGATCGATTTGAAATCTATCATGGTTTCAGAGAAATCATAGTCCATGGTAAGTTGTTCTTGTAGAATGTTGAACGACTACCCCAACTAAAATCTATCCACTCAACAAAAATTATTTCACACCACAGACTCATCTTGGTCAGGATCGATTTGAAATCTATCATGTTTTCAGAGAAATCATACTCCATGGTTCGTTGTTCTTGTAGAATGTTGAACGACTATCCCAACTAAAATCTGTCCACTCAACAAAAATTATTTCACGCCACAGACTCATCTTGGTCAGGATCGATTTGAAATCTATCATGGTTTCAGAGAAATCATACTCCATGTTTCGTTGTTCTTGTAGAATGTTGAACGACTACCCCTAACTAAAATCTATCCACTCAACAAAAATTTTTTCACACCACAGACTCATCTTTGTCAGGATCGATTTGAAATCTATCATGGTTTCAGAGAAATCATACTCCATGGTTCGTTGTTCTTGTAGAATGTTGAACGAATATCCCAACTAAAATCTATCCACTCAACAAAAATTATTTCGCACCACAGACTCATCTTGGTCAGGATCGATTTGAAATCTATCATGGTTTCAGAGAAATCATACTCCATGGTTCGTTGTTCTTGTAGAATGTTGAACGAATATCCCAACTAAAATCTATCCACTCAACAAAAATTTTTTCAGAGAAATCATACTCCATGGTTCGTTGTTCTTGTAGAATGTTTAACGACTATCCCAAGTAAAATCTATCCACTCAACAAAAATTATTTCACACCACAGACTCATCTTGGTCAGGATCGATTTGAAATCTATCATGGTTTCAGAGAAATCATACTCCATGGTTCGTTGTTCTTGTAGAATGTTGAACGACTACCCCTAACTAAAATCTATCCACTCAACAAAAATTATTTCACACCACAGACTCATCTTTTTCAGAATCGATTTGAAATCTATCATGGTTTCAGAGAAATCATAGTCCATGGTAAGTTGTTCTTGTAGAATGTTGAACGACTACCCCAACTAAAATCTATCCACTCAACAAAAATTATTTCACACCACAGACTCATCTTGGTCAGGATCGATTTGAAATCTATCATGGTTTCAGAGAAATCATACTCCATGGTTCGTTGTTCTTGTAGAATGTTGAACGAATATCCCAACTAAAATCTATCCACTCAACAAAAATTATTTCAGAGAAATCATACTCCATGGTTCGTTGTTCTTGTAGAATGTTGAACGACTATCCCAAGTAAAATCTATCCACTCAACAAAAATTATTTCACACCACAGACTCATCTCGGTCAGGATCGATTTGAAATCTATCATGGTTTCAGAGAAATCATACTCCATGGTAAGTTGTTCTTGTAGAATGTTGAACGACTACCCCAACTAAAATCTATCCACTCAACAAAAATTATTTCAGAGAAATCATACTCCATGGTAAGTTGTTCTTGTAGAATGTTGAACGACTACCCCAACTAAAATCTATCCACTCAACAAAAATTATTTCACACCACAGACTCATCTTGGTCAGGATCGATTTGAAATCTATCATGGTTTCAGAGAAATCATAGTCCATGGTAAGTTGTTCTTGTAGAATGTTGAACGACTACCCCAACTAAAATCTATCCACTCAACAAAAATTATTTCACACCACAGACTCATCTTGGTCAGGATCGATTTGAAATCTATCATGTTTTCAGAGAAATCATAGTCCATGGTAAGTTGTTCTTGTAGAATGTTGAACGACTACCCCAACTAAAATCTATCCACTCAACAAAAATTATTTCACACCACAGACTCATCTTGGTCAGGATCGATTTGAAATCTATCATGGTTTGAGAGAAATCATACTCCATGGTAAGTTGTTCTTGTAGAATGTTGAACGACTACCCCAACTAAAATCTATCCACTCAACAAAAATTATTTCACACCACAGACTCATCTTGGTCAGGATCGATTTGAAATCTATCATGGTTTCAGAGAAATCATACACCATGGTTCGTTGTTCTTGTAGAATGTGGAACGACTATCCCAACTAAAATCTATCCACTCAACAAAAATTATTTCACACCACAGACTCATCTTGGTCAGGATCGATTTGAAATCTATCATGGTTTCAGAGAAATCATACTCCATGGTAAGTTGTTCTTGTAGAATGTTGAACGACTATCCCAACTAAAATCTATCCACTCAACAAAAATTATTTCAGAGAAATCATACTCCATGGTTCGTTGTTCTTGTAGAATGTTGAACGACTATCCCAACTAAAATCTATCCACTCAACAAAAATTATTTCAGAGAAATCATACTCCATGGTAAGTTGTTCTTGTAGAATGTTGAACGACTACCCCAACTAAAATCTATCCACTCAACAAAAATTATTTCACACCACAGACTCATCTTGGTCAGGATCGATTTGAAATCTATCATGGTTTAGGAGAAATCATACTCCATGGTTCATTGTTCTTGTAGAATGTTGAACGACTATCCCAACTAAAATCTATTAACTCAACAAAAATTATTTCAGAGAAATCATACTCCATGGTTCGTTGTTCTTGTAGAATGTTGAACGACTATCCCAACTAAAATCTATCCACTCAACAAAAATTATTTCAGAGAAATCATACTCCATGGTTCGTTGTTCTTGTAGAATGTTGAACGACTAACCCAACTAAAATCTATCCACTCAACAAAAATTATTTCAGAGAAATCATACTCCATGGTAAGTTGTTCTTGTAGAATGTTGAACGACTATCCCAACTAAAATCTATCCGCTCTACAAAAATTATTTCAGAGAAATCATACTCCATGGTTCGTTGTTCTTGTAGAATGTTGAACGACTATCCCAACTAAAATCTATCCACTCAACAAAAATTATTTCAGAGAAATCATACTCCATGGTTCGTTGTTCTTGTAGAATGTTGAACGACTACCCCAACTAAAATCTATCCACTCAACAAAAATTATTTCACACCACAGACTCATCTTGGTCAGGATCGATTTGAAATCTATCATGGTTTCAGAGAAATCATACTCCATGGTTCGTTGTTCTTGTAGAATGTTGAACGACTACCCCAACTAAAATCTATCCACTCAACAAAAATTATTTCAGAGAAATCATACTCCATGGTTCGTTGTTCTTGTAGAATGTTGAACGACTACCCCAACTAAAATCTATCCACTCAACAAAAATTATTTCACACCACAGACTCATCTTGGTCAGGATCGATTTGAAATCTATCATGGTTTCAGAGAAATCATAGTCCATGGTAAGTTGTTCTTGTAGAATGTTGAACGACTACCCCAACTAAAATCTATCCACTCAACAAAAATTATTTCACACCACAGACTCATCTTGGTCAGGATCGATTTGAAATCTATCATGGTTTCAGAGAAATCATACTCCATGGTTCGTTGTTCTTGTAGAATGTTGAACGACTATCCCAACTAAAATCTATCCACTCAACAAAAATTATTTCAGAGAAATCATACTCCATGGTAAGTTGTTCTTGTAGAATGTTGAACGACTATCCCAACTAAAATCTATCCACTCAACAAAAATTATTTCAGAGAAATCATACTCCATGGTTCGTTGTTCTTGTAGAATGTTGAACGACTACCCCCAACTAAAATCTATCCACTCAACAAAAATTATTTCAGAGAAATCATACTCCATGGTAAGTTGTTCTTGTGGAATGTTGAACGACTACCCCAACTAAAATCTATCCACTCAACAAAAATTATTTCAGAGAAATCATACTCCATGGTTCGTTGTTCTTGTAGAATGTTGAACGACTACCCCTAACTAAAATCTATCCACTCAACAAAAATTATTTCACACCACAGACTCATCTTGGTCAGGATCGATTTGAAATCTATCATGGTTTCAGAGAAATCATACTCCATGGTTCGTTGTTCTTGTAGAATGTTGAACGAATATCCCAACTAAAATCTATCCACTCAACAAAAATTATTTCAGAGAAATCATACTCCATGGTTCGTTGTTCTTGTAGAATGTTGAACGACTATCCCAACTAAAATCTATCCACTCAACAAAAATTATTTCACACCACAGACTCATCTTGGTCAGGATCGATTTGAAATCTATCATGGTTTCAGAGAAATCATACTCCATGGTTCGTTGTTCTTGTAGAATGTTGAACGAATATCCCAACTAAAATCTATCCACTCAACAAAAATTATTTCACACCACAGACTCATTTTGGTCAGGATCGATTTGAAATTTATCATGGTTTCAGAGAAATCATACTCCATGGTTCGTTGTTCTTGTAGAATGTTGAACGAATATCCCAACTAAAATCTATCCACTCAACAAAAATTATTTCACACCACAGACTCATCTTGGTCAGGATCGATTTGAAATCTATCATGGTTTCAGAGAAATCATACTCCATGGTTCGTTGTTCTTGTAGAATGTTGAACGAATATCCCAACTAAAATCTATCCACTCAACAAAAATTATTTCACACCACAGACTCATTTTGGTCAGGATCGATTTGAAATCTATCATGGTTTCAGAGAAATCATACTCCATGGTTCGTTGTTCTTGTAGAATGTTGAACGAATATCCCAACTAAAATCTATCCACTCAACAAAAATTATTTCAGAGAAATCATACTCCATGGTTCGTTGTTCTTGTAGAATGTTGAACGACTATCCCAAGTAAAATCTATCCACTCAACAAAAATTATTTCACACCACAGACTCATCTTGGTCAGGATCGATTTGAAATCTATCATGGTTTCAGAGAAATCATACTCCATGGTTCGTTGTTCTTGTAGAATGTTGAACGACTACCCCTAACTAAAATCTATCCACTCAACAAAAATTATTTCACACCACAGACTCATCTTTTTCAGGATCGATTTGAAATCTATCATGGTTTCAGAGAAATCATACTCCATGGTAAGTTGTTCTAGTAGAATGTTGAACGACTACCCCAATTAAAATCTATCCACTCAACAAAAATTATTTCACACCACAGACTCATCTTGGTCAGGATCGATTTGAAATCTTTCATGGTTTCAGAGAAATCATACTCCATGGTTCGTTGTTGTTGTAGAATGTTGAACGAATATCCCAACTAAAATCTATCCACTCAACAAAAATTATTTCAGAGAAATCATACTCCATGGTTCGTTGTTCTTGTAGAATGTTGAACGACTATCCCAAGTAAAATCTATCCACTCAACAAAAATTATTTCACACCACAGACTCATCTTGGTCAGGATCGATTTGAAATCTATCATGGTTTCAGAGAAATCATACTCCATGGTAAGTTGTTCTTGTAGAATGTTGAACGACTATCCCAACTAAAATCTATCCACTCAACAAAAATTATTTCAGAGAAATCATAGTCCATGGTAAGTTGTTCTTGTAGAATGTTGAACGACTACCCCAACTAAAATCTATCCACTCAACAAAAATTATTTCACACCACAGACTCATCTTGGCCAGGATCGATTTGAAATCTATCATGGTTTCAGAGAAATCATAGTCCATGGTAAGTTGTTCTTGTAGAATGTTGAACGACTACCCCAACTAAAATCTATCCACTCAACAAAAATTATTTCACACCACAGACTCATCTTGGTCAGGATCGATTTGAAATCTATCATGGTTTGAGAGAAATCATACTCCATGGTAAGTTGTTCTTGTAGAATGTTGAACGACTACCCCAACTAAAATCTATCCACTCAACAAAAATTATTTCACACCACAGACTCATCTTGGTCAGGATCGATTTGAAATCTATCATGGTTTCAGAGAAATCATACTCCATGGTTCGTTGTTCTTGTAGAATGTTGAACGACTATCCCAACTAAAATCTATCCACTCAACAAAAATTATTTCAAAGAAATCATACTCCATGGTTCGTTGTTCTTGTAGAATGTTGAACGACTATCCCAACTAAAATCTATCCACTCAACAAAAATTATTTCAGAGAAATCATACTCCATGGTAAGTTGTTCTTGTAGAATGTTGAACGACTACCCCAACTAAAATCTATCCACTCAACAAAAATTATTTCACACCACAGACTCATCTTGGTCAGGATCGATTTGAAATCTATCATGGTTTCAGAGAAATCATAGTCCATGGTAAGTTGTTCTTGTAGAATGTTGAACGAATACCCCAACTAAAATCTATCCACTCAACAAAAATTATTTCACACCACAGACTCATCTTGGTCAGGATCGATTTGAAATCTATCATGTTTTCAGAGAAATCATAATCCATGTTAAGTTGTTCTTGTAGAATGTTGAACGACTACCCCAACTAAAATCTATCCACTCAACAAAAATTATTTCACACCACAGACTCATCTTGGTCAGGATCGATTTGAAATCTATCATGGTTTGAGAGAAATCATACTCCATGGTAAGTTGTTCTTGCAGAATGTTGAACGACTACCCCAACTAAAATCTATCCACTCAACAAAAATTATTTCACACCACAGACTCATCTTGGTCAGGATCGATTTGAAATCTATCATGGTTTCAGAGAAATCATACTCCATGGTTCGTTGTTCTTGTAGAATGTTGAACGACTATCCCAACTAAAATCTATCCACTCAACAAAAATTATTTCACACCACAGACTCATCTTGGTCAGGATCGATTTGAAATCTATCATGGTTTCAGAGAAATCATACTCCATGGTTCGTTGTTCTTGTAGAATGTTGAACGACTATCCCAACTAAAATCTATCCACTCAACAAAAATTATTTCAGAGAAATCATACTCCATGGTTCGTTGTTCTTGTAGAATGTTGAACGACTATCCCAACTAAAATCTATCCACTCAACAAAAATTATTTCAGAGAAATCATACTCCATGGTAAGTTGTTCTTGTAGAATGTTGAACGACTACCCCAACTAAAATCTATCCACTCAACAAAAATTATTTCATACCACAGACTCATCTTGGTCAGGATCGATTTGAAATCTATCATGGTTTAGGAGAAATCATACTCCATGGTTCATTGTTCTTGTAGAATGTTGAACGACTATCCCAACTAAAATCTATTAACTCAACAAAAATTATTTCAGAGAAATCATACTCCATGGTTCGTTGTTCTTGTAGAATGTTGAACGACTATCCCAACTAAAATCTATCCACTCAACAAAAATTATTTCAGAGAAATCATACTCCATGGTTCGTTGTTCTTGTAGAATGTTGAACGACTAACCCAACTAAAATCTATCCACTCAACAAAAATTATTTCAGAGAAATCATACTCCATGGTAAGTTGTTCTTGTAGAATGTTGAACGACTATCCCAACTAAAATCTATCCGCTCTACAAAAATTATTTCAGAGAAATCATACTCCATGGTAAGTTGTTCTTGTAGAATGTTGAACGACTATCCCAACTAAAATCTATCCACTCAACAAAAATTATTTCAGAGAAATCATACTCCATGGTTCGTTGTTCTTGTAGAATGTTGAACGACTACCCCAACTAAAATCTATCCACTCAACAAAAATTATTTCACACCACAGACTCATCTTGGTCAGGATCGATTTGAAATCTATCATGGTTTCAGAGAAATCATACTCCATGGTTCGTTGTTCTTGTAGAATGTTGAACGAATATCCCAACTAAAATCTATCCACTCAACAAAAATTATTTCAGAGAAATCATACTCCATGGTTCGTTGTTCTTGTAGAATGTTGAACGACTATCCCAACTAAAATCTATCCACTCAACAAAAATTATTTCACACCACAGACTCATCTTGGTCAGGATCGATTTGAAATCTATCATGGTTTCAGAGAAATCATACTCCATGGTTCGTTGTTCTTGTAGAATGTTGAACGACTATCCCAACTAAAATCTATCCACTCAACAAAAATTATTTCAGAGAAATCATACTCCATGGTTCGTTGTTCTTGTAGAATGTTGAACGACTATCCCAACTAAAATCTATCCACTCAACAAAAATTATTTCAGAGAAATCATACTCCATGGTAAGTTGTTCTTGTAGAATGTTGAACGACTACCCCAACTAAAATCTATCCACTCAACAAAAATTATTTCATACCACAGACTCATCTTGGTCAGGATCGATTTGAAATCTATCATGGTTTAGGAGAAATCATACTCCATGGTTCATTGTTCTTGTAGAATGTTGAACGACTATCCCAACTAAAATCTATTAACTCAACAAAAATTATTTCAGAGAAATCATACTCCATGGTTCGTTGTTCTTGTAGAATGTTGAACGACTATCCCAACTAAAATCTATCCACTCAACAAAAATTATTTCAGAGAAATCATACTCCATGGTTCGTTGTTCTTGTAGAATGTTGAACGACTAACCCAACTAAAATCTATCCACTCAACAAAAATTATTTCAGAGAAATCATACTCCATGGTAAGTTGTTCTTGTAGAATGTTGAACGACTATCCCAACTAAAATCTATCCGCTCTACAAAAATTATTTCAGAGAAATCATACTCCATGGTAAGTTGTTCTTGTAGAATGTTGAACGACTATCCCAACTAAAATCTATCCACTCAACAAAAATTATTTCAGAGAAATCATACTCCATGGTTCGTTGTTCTTGTAGAATGTTGAACGACTACCCCAACTAAAATCTATCCACTCAACAAAAATTATTTCACACCACAGACTCATCTTGGTCAGGATCGATTTGAAATCTATCATGGTTTCAGAGAAATCATACTCCATGGTTCGTTGTTCTTGTAGAATGTTGAACGAATATCCCAACTAAAATCTATCCACTCAACAAAAATTATTTCAGAGAAATCATACTCCATGGTTCGTTGTTCTTGTAGAATGTTGAACGACTATCCCAACTAAAATCTATCCACTCAACAAAAATTATTTCACACCACAGACTCATCTTGGTCAGGATCGATTTGAAATCTATCATGGTTTGAGAGAAATCATACTCCATGGTAAGTTGTTCTTGTAGAATGTTGAACGACTACCCCAACTAAAATCTATCCACTCAACAAAAATTATTTCACACCACAGACTCATCTTGGTCAGGATCGATTTGAAATCTATCATGGTTTCAGAGAAATCATACTCCATGGTTCGTTGTTCTTGTAGAATGTTGAACGAATATCCCAACTAAAATCTATCCACTCAACAAAAATTATTTCACACCACAGACTCATTTTGGTCAGGATCGATTTGAAATCTATCATGGTTTCAGAGAAATCATACTCCATGGTTCGTTGTTCTTGTAGAATGTTGAACGAATATCCCAACTAAAATCTATCCACTCAACAAAAATTATTTCAGAGAAATCATACTCCATGGTTCGTTGTTCTTGTAGAATGTTGAACGACTATCCCAAGTAAAATCTATCCACTCAACAAAAATTATTTCACACCACAGACTCATCTTGGTCAGGATCGATTTGAAATCTATCATGGTTTCAGAGAAATCATACTCCATGGTTCGTTGTTCTTGTAGAATGTTGAACGACTACCCCTAACTAAAATCTATCCACTCAACAAAAATTATTTCACACCACAGACTCATCTTTTTCAGGATCGATTTGAAATCTATCATGGTTTCAGAGAAATCATAGTCCATGGTAAGTTGTTCTTATAGAATGTTGAACGACTACCCCAACTAAAATCTATCCACTCAACAAAAATTATTTCACACCACAGACTCATCTTGGTCAGGATCGATTTGAAATCTTTCATGGTTTCAGAGAAATCATACTCCATGGTTCGTTGTTCTTGTAGAATGTTGAACGAATATCCCAACTAAAATCTATCCACTCAACAAAAATTATTTCAGAGAAATCATACTCCATGGTAAGTTGTTCTTGTAGAATGTTGAACGACTATCCCAAGTAAAATCTATCCACTCAACAAAAATTATTTCACACCACAGACTCATCTTGGTCAGGATCGATTTGAAATCTATCATGGTTTCAGAGAAATCATACTCCATGGTAAGTTGTTCTTGTAGAATGTTGAACGACTACCCCAACTAAAATCTATCCACTCAACAAAAATTATTTCAGAGAAATCATAGTCCATGGTAAGTTGTTCTTGTAGAATGTTGAACGACTACCCCAACTAAAATCTATCCACTCAACAAAAATTATTTCACACCACAGACTCATCTTGGTCAGGATCGATTTGAAATCTATCATGGTTTCAGAGAAATCATAGTCCATGGTAAGTTGTTCTTGTAGAATGTTGAACGACTACCCCAACTAAAATCTATCCACTCAACAAAAATTATTTCACACCACAGACTCATCTTGGTCAGGATCGATTTGAAATCTATCATGGTTTCAGAGAAATCATACTCCATGGTTCGTTGTTCTTGTAGAATGTTGAACGACTATCCCAACTAAAATCTATCCACTCAACAAAAATTATTTCAGAGAAATCATACTCCATGGTTCGTTGTTCTTGTAGAATGTTGAACGACTACCCCAACTAAAATCTATCCACTCAACAAAAATTATTTCAGAGAAATCATAGTCCATGGTAAGTTGTTCTTGTAGAATGTTGAACGACTATCCCAACTAAAATCTATCCACTCAACAAAAATTATTTCACACCACAGACTCATCTTGGTCAGGATCGATTTGAAATCTATCATGGTTTCAGAGAAATCATACTCCATGGTAAGTTGTTCTTGTAGAATGTTGAACGACTACCCCAACTAAAATCTATCCACTCAACAAAAATTATTTCAGAGAAATCATACTCCATGGTTCGTTTTTCTTGTAGAATGTTGAACGACTACCCCTAACTAAAATCTATCCACTCAACAAAAATTATTTCACACCACAGACTCATCTTGGTCAGGATCGATTTGAAATCTATCATGGTTTCAGAGAAATCATACTCCATGGTAAGTTGTTCTTGTAGAATGTTGAACGACTACCCCAACTAAAATCTATCCACTCAACAAAAATTATTTCACACCACAGACTCATCTTGGTCAGGATCGATTTGAAATCTATCATGGTTTCAGAGAAATCATACTCCATGGTTCGTTGTTCTTGTAGAATGTTGAACGACTATCCCAACTAAAATCTATCCACTCAACAAAAATTATTTCACACCACAGACTCATCTTGGTCAGGATCGATTTGAAATCTATCATGGTTTCAGAGAAATCATACTCCATGGTTCGTTGTTCTTGTAGAATGTTGAACGACTATCCCAACTAAAATCTATCCACTCAACAAAAATTATTTCAGAGAAATCATACTCCATGGTTCGTTGTTCTTGTAGAATGTTGAACGACTATCCCAACTAAAATCTATCCACTCAACAAAAATTATTTCAGAGAAATCATACTCCATGGTAAGTTGTTCTTGTAGAATGTTGAACGACTACCCCAACTAAAGTCTATCCACTCAACAAAAATTATTTCACACCACAGACTCATCTTGGTCAGGATCGATTTGAAATCTATCATGGTTTTGGAGAAATCATACTCCATTGTTCATTGTTCTTGCAGAATGTTGAACGACTATCCCAACTAAAATCTATCCACTTAACAAAAATTATTTCAGAGAAATCATACTCCATGGTTCGTTGTTTTTGTAGAATGTTGAACGACTATCCCAACTAAAATCTATCCACTCAACAAAAATTATTTCAGAGAAATCATACTCCATGGTTCGTTGTTCTTGTAGAATGTTGAACGACTATCCCAACTAAAATCTATCCACTCAACAAAAATTATTTCACACCACAGACTCATCTTGGTCAGGATCGATTTGAAATCTATCATGGTTTCAGAGAAATCATACTCCATGGTAAGTTGTTCTTGTAGAATGTTGAACGACTATCCCAACTAAAATCTATCCGCTCTACAAAAATTATTTCAGAGAAATCATACTCCATGGTAAGTTGTTCTTGTAGAATGTTGAACGACTATCCCAACTAAAATCTATCCACTCAACAAAAATTATTTCAGAGAAATCATACTCCATGGTTCGTTGTTCTTGTAGAATGTTGAACGACTACCCCAACTAAAATCTATCCACTCAACAAAAATTATTTCACACCACAGACTCATCTTGGTCAGGATCGATTTGAAATCTATCATGGTTTCAGAGAAATCATACTCCATGGTTCGTTGTGCTTGTAGAATGTTGAACGACTACCCCAACTAAAATCTATCCACTCAACAAAAATTATTTCAGAGAAATCATACTCCATGGTTCGTTGTTCTTGTAGAATGTTGAACGACTACCCCAACTAAAATCTATCCACTCAACAAAAATTATTTCACACCACAGACTCATCTTGGTCAGGATCGATTTGAAATCTATCATGGTTTTGGAGAAATCATACTCCATTGTTCATTGTTCTTGCAGAATGTTGAACGACTATCCCAACTAAAATCTATCCACTCAACAAAAATTATTTCAGAGAAATCATACTCCATGGTTCGTTGTTCTTGTAGAATGTTGAACGACTATCCCAACTAAAATCTATCCACTCAACAAAAATTATTTCAGAGAAATCATACTCCATGGTTCGTTGTTCTTGTAGAATGTTGAACGACTATCCCAACTAAAATCTATCCACTCAGCAAAAATTATTTCACACCACAGACTCATCTTGGTCAGGATCGATTTGAAATCTATCATGGTTTCAGAGAAATCATACTCCATGGTTCGTTGTTCTTGTAGAATGTTGAACGACTATCCCAACTAAAATCTATCCGCTCTACAAAAATTATTTCAGAGAAATCATACTCCATGGTAAGTTGTTCTTGTAGAATGTTGAACGACTATCCCAACTAAAATCTATCCACTCAACAAAAATTATTTCAGAGAAATCATACTCCATGGTTCGTTGTTCTTGTAGAATGTTGAACGACTACCCCAACTAAAATCTATCCACTCAACAAAAATTATTTCACACCACAGACTCATCTTGGTCAGGATCGATTTGAAATCTATCATGGTTTCGGAGAAATCATACTCCATGGTTCGTTCGAATGTTGAACGACTATCCCAACTAAAATCTATCCACTCAACAAAAATTATTTCACACCACAGACTCATCTTGGTCAGGATCGATTTGAAATCTATCATGGTTTCAGAGAAATCATACTCCATGGTAAGTTGTTCTTGTAGAATGTTGAACGACTACCCCAACTAAAATCTATCCACTCAACAAAAATTATTTCAGAGAAATCATACTCCATGGTAAGTTGTTCTTGTAGAATGTTGAACGACTACCCCAACTAAAATCTATCCACTCAACAAAAATTATTTCAGAGAAATCATACTCCATGGTTCGTTGTTCTTGTAGAATGTTGAACGACTACCCGAACTAAAATCTATCCACTCAACAAAAATTATTTCACACCACAGACTCATCTTGGTCAGGATCGATTTGAAATCTATCATGGTTTTGGAGAAATCATACTCCATTGTTCATTGTTCTTGCAGAATGTTGAACGACTATCCCAACTAAAATCTATCCACTCAACAAAAATTATTTCAGAGAAATCATACTCCATGGTTCGTTGTTCTTGTAGAATGTTGAACGACTATCCCAACTAAAATCTATCCACTCAACAAAAATTATTTCAGAGAAATCATACTCCATGGTTCGTTGTTCTTGTAGAATGTTGAACGACTATCCCAACTAAAATCTATCCACTCAGCAAAAATTATTTCACACCACAGACTCATCTTGGTCAGGATCGATTTGAAATCTATCATGGTTTCAGAGAAATCATACTCCATGGTTCGTTGTTCTTGTAGAATGTTGAACGACTATCCCAACTAAAATCTATTAACTCAACAAAAATTATTTCAGAGAAATCATACTCCATGGTTCATTGTTCTTGTAGAATGTTGAACGACTATCCCAACTAAAATCTATTAACTCAACAAAAATTATTTCAGAGAAATCATACTCCATGGTAAGTTGTTCTTGTAGAATGTTGAACGACTATCCCAACTAAAATCTATCCACTCAACAAAAATTATTTCAGAGAAATCATACTCCATGGTAAGTTGTTCTTGTAGAATGTTGAACGACTATCCCAACTAAAATCTATCCACTCAACAAAAATTATTTCAGAGAAATCATACTCCATGGTTCGTTGTTCTTGTAGAATGTTGAACGACTACCCCAACTAAAATCTATCCACTCAACAAAAATTATTTCACACCACAGACTCATCTTGGTCAGGATCGATTTGAAATCTATCATGGTTTCAGAGAAATCATACTCCATGGTTCGTTGTTCTTGTAGAATGTTGAACGACTACCCCAACTAAAATCTATCCACTCAACAAAAATTATTTCACACCACAGACTCATCTTGGTCAGGATCGATTTGAAATCTATCATGGTTTCAGAGAAATCATATTCCATGGTTCGTTGTTCTTGTAGAATGTTGAACGACTACCCCAACTAAAATCTATCCACTCAACAAAAATTATTTCACACCACAGACTCATCTTGGTCAGGATCGATTTGAAATCTATAATGGTTTCAGAGAAATCATACTCCATGGTTCGTTGTTCTTAAAGAATGTTGAACGACTACCCCCAACTAAAATCTATCCACTCAACAAAAATTATTTCAGAGAAATCATACTCCATGGTAAGTTGTTCTTGTGGAATGTTGAACGACTACCCCAACTAAAATCTATCCACTCAACAAAAATTATTTCAGAGAAATCATACTCCATGGTTCGTTGTTCTTGTAGAATGTTGAACGACTACCCCTAACTAAAATCTATCCACTCAACAAAAATTATTTCACACCACAGACTCATCTTGGTCAGGATCGATTTGAAATCTATCATGGTTTCAGAGAAATCATACTCCATGGTTCGTTGTTCTTGTAGAATGTTGAACGAATATCCCAACTAAAATCTATCCACTCAACAAAAATTATTTCAGAGAAATCATACTCCATGGTTCGTTGTTCTTGTAGAATGTTGAACGACTATCCCAACTAAAATCTATCCACTCAACAAAAATTATTTCACACCACAGACTCATCTTGGTCAGGATCGATTTGAAATCTATCATGGTTTCAGAGAAATCATACTCCATGGTAAGTTGTTCTTGTAGAATGTTGAACGACTACCCCAACTAAAATCTATCCACTCAACAAAAATTATTTCAGAGAAATCATACTCCATGGTTCGTTGTTCTTGTAGAATGTTGAACGACTACCCCTAACTAAAATCTATCCACTCAACAAAAATTATTTCACACCACAGACTCATCTTGGTCAGGATCGATTTGAAATCTATCATGGTTTCAGAGAAATCATACTCCATGGTTCGTTGTTCTTGTAGAATGTTGAACGAATATCCCAACTAAAATCTATCCACTCAACAAAAATTATTTCAGAGAAATCATACTCCATGGTTCGTTGTTCTTGTAGAATGTTGGACGACTATCCCAACTAAAATCTATCCACTCAACAAAAATTATTTCACACCACAGACTCATCTTGGTCAGGATCGATTTGAAATCTATCATGGTTTCAGAGAAATCATACTCCATGGTTCGTTGTTCTTGTAGAATGTTGAACGACTACCCCAACTAAAATCTATCCACTCAACAAAAATTATTTCACACCACAGACTCATCTTGGTCAGGATCGATTTGAAATCTATCATGGTTTAAGAGAAATCATACTCCATGGTTCGTTGTTCTTGTAGAATGTTGAACGACTATCCCAACTAAAATCTATTAACTCAACAAAAATTATTTCAGAAAAATCATACTCCATGGTTCGTTGTTCTTGTAGAATGTTGAACGACTATCCCAACTAAAATCTATCCGCTCTACAAAAATTATTTCAGAGAAATCATACTCCATGGTAAGTTGTTCTTGTAGAATGTTGAACGACTATCCCAACTAAAATCTATCCACTCAACAAAAATTATTTCAGAGAAATCATACTCCATATTTCGTTGTTCTTGTAGAATGTTGAACGACTATCCCAACTAAAATCTATCCACTCAACAAAAATTATTTCACACCACAGACTCATCTTGGTCAGGATCGATTTGAAATCTATCATGGTTTCAGAGAAATCATACTCCATGGTAAGTTGTTCTTGTAGAATGTTGAACGACTACCCCAACTAAAATCTATCCACTCAACAAAAATTATTTCACACCACAGACTCATCTTGGTCAGGATCGATTTGAAATCTATCATGGTTTCAGAGAAATCATACTCCATGGTTCGTTGTTCTTGTAGAATGTTGAACGACTACCCCAACTAAAATCTATCCACTCAACAAAAATTATTTCACACCACAGACTCATCTTGGTCAGGATCGATTTGAAATCTATCATGGTTTCAGAGAAATCATACTCCATGGTAAGTTGTTCTTGTAGAATGTTGAACGACTACCCCAACTAAAATCTATCCACTCAACAAAAATTATTTCAGAGAAATCATACTCCATGGTTCGCTGTTCTTGTAGAATGTTGAGCGACTATCCCAACTAAAATCTATCCACTCAACAAAAATTATTTCAGAGAAATCATACTCCATGGTAAGTTGTTCTTGTAGAATGTTGAACGACTACCCCAACTAAAATCTATCCACTCAACAAAAATTATTTCACACCACAGACTCATCTTGGTCAGGATCGATTTGAAATCTATCATGGTTTAAGAGAAATCATACTCCATGGTTCGTTGTTCTTGTAGAATGTTGAACGACTATCCCAACTAAAATCTATTAACTCAACAAAAATTATTTCAGAGAAATCATACTCCATGGTTCGTTGTTCTTGTAGAATGTTGAACGACTATCCCAACTAAAATCTATCCGCTCTACAAAAATTATTTCAGAGAAATCATACTCCATGGTAAGTTGTTCTTGTAGAATGTTGAAGGACTATCCCAACTAAAATCTATCCACTCAACAAAAATTATTTCAGAGAAATCATACTCCATGGTTCGTTGTTCTTGTAGAATGTTGAACGACTATCTCAACTAAAATCTATCCACTCAACAAAAATTATTTCACACCACAGACTCATCTTGGTCAGGATCGATTTGAAATCTATCATGGTTTCAGAGAAATCATACTCCATGGTAAGTTGTTCTTGTAGAATGTTGAACGACTACCCCAACTAAAATCTATCCACTCAACAAAAATTATTTCACACCACAGACTCATCTTGGTCAGGATCGATTTGAAATCTATCATGGTTTCAGAGAAATAATACTCCATGGTTCGTTGTTCTTGTAGAATGATGAACGACTATCCCAACTAAAATCTATCCACTCAACAAAAATTATTTCACACCACAGACTCATCTTGGTCAGGATCGATTTGAAATCTATCATGGTTTAAGAGAAATCATACTCCATGGTTCGTTGTTCTTGTAGAATGTTGAACGACTATCCCAACTAAAATCTATTAACTCAACAAAAATTATTTCAGAGAAATCATACTCCATGGTTCGTTGTTCTTGTAGAATGTTGAACGACTATCCCAACTAAAATCTATCCGCTCTACAAAAATTATTTCAGAGAAATCATACTCCATGGTAAGTTGTTCTTGTAGAATGTTGAACGACTATCCCAACTAAAATCTATCCACTCAACAAAAATTATTTCAGAGAAATCATACTCCATGGTTCGTTGTTCTTGTAGAATGTTGAACGACTATCCCAACTAAAATCTATCCACTCAACAAAAATTATTTACCACCACAGACTCATCTTGGTCAGGATCGATTTGAAATCTATCATGGTTTCAGAGAAATCATACTCCATGGTAAGTTGTTCTTGTAGAATGTTGAACGACTACCCCAACTAAAATCTATCCACTCAACAAAAATTATTTCACACCACAGACTCATCTTGGTCAGGATCGATTTGAAATCTATCATGGTTTCAGAGAAATCATACTCCATGGTTCGTTGTTCTTGTAGAATGTTGAACGACTACCCCAACTAAAATCTATCCACTCAACAAAAATTATTTCACACCACAGACTCATCTTGGTCAGGATCGATTTGAAATCTATCATGGTTTCAGAGAAATCATACTCCATGGTAAGTTGTTCTTGTAGAATGTTGAACGACTACCCCAACTAAAATCTATCCACTCAACAAAAATTATTTCACACCACAGACTCATCTTGGTCAGGATCGATTTGAAATCTATCATGGTTTCAGAGAAATAATACTCCATGGCTCGTTGTTCTTGTAGAATGATGAACGACTATCCCAACTAAAATCTATCCACTCAACAAAAATTATTTCACACCACAGACTCATCTTGGTCAGGATCGATTTGAAATCTATCATGGTTTCAGAGAAATCATACTCCATGGTAAGTTGTTCTTGTAGAATGTTGAACGAATATCCCAACTAAAATCTATCCACTCAACAAAAATTATTTCAGAGAAATCATACTCCATGGTTCGTTGTTCTTGTAGAATGTTGAACGACTACCCCTAACTAAAATCTATCCACTCAACAAAAATTATTTCACACCACAGACTCATCTTTTTCAGGATCGATTTGAAATCTATCATGGTTTCAGAGAAATCATAGTCCATGGTAAGTTGTTCTTGTAGAATGTTGAACGACTACCCCAATTAAAATCTATCCACTCAACAAAAATTATTTCACACCACAGACTCATCTTGGTCAGGATCGATTTGAAATCTTTCATGGTTTCAGAGAAATCATACTCCATGGTTCGTTGTTCTTGTAGAATGGTGAACGAATATCCCAACTAAAATCTATCCACTCAACAAAAATTATTTCAGAGAAATCATACTCCATGGTTCGTTGTTCTTGTAGAATGTTGAACGACTATCCCAAGTAAAATCTATCCACTCAACAAAAATTATTTCACACCACAGACTCATCTTGGTCAGGATCGATTTGAAATCTATCATGGTTTCAGAGAAATCATACTCCATGGTAAGTTGTTCTTGTAGAATGTTGAACGACTACCCCAACTAAAATCTATCCACTCAACAAAAATTATTTCAGAGAAATCATACTCCATGGTAAGTTGTTCTTGTAGAATGTTGAACGACTACCCCAACTAAAATCTATCCACTCAACAAAAATTATTTCACACCACAGACTCATCTTGGTCAGGATCGATTTGAAATCTATCATGGTTTCAGAGAAATCATAGTCCATGGTAAGTTGTTCTTGTAGAATGTTGAACGACTACCCCAACTAAAATCTATCCACTCAACAAAAATTATTTCACACCACAGACTCATCTTGGTCAGGATCGATTTGAAATCTATCATGGTTTCAGAGAAATCATACTCCATGGTTCGTTGTTCTTGTAGAATGGTGAACGACTATCCCAACTAAAATCTATCCACTCAACAAAAATTATTTCAGAGAAATCATACTCCATGGTTCGTTGTTCTTGTAGAATGTTGAACGACTACCCCAACTAAAATCTATCCACTCAACAAAAATTATTTCAGAGAAATCATAGTCCATGGTAAGTTGTTCTTGTAGAATGTTGAACGACTATCCCAACTAAAATCTATCCACTCAACAAAAATTATTTCACACCACAGACTCATCTTGGTCAGGATCGATTTGAAATCTATCATGGTTTCAGAGAAATCATACTCCATGGTAAGTTGTTCTTGTAGAATGTTGAACGACTATCCCAACTAAAATCTATCCACTCAACAAAAATTATTTCAGAGAAATCATAGTCCATGGTAAGTTGTTCTTGTAGAATGTTGAACGACTACCCCAACTAAAATCTATCCACTCAACAAAAATTATTTCACACCACAGACTCATCTTGGTCAGGATCGATTTGAAATCTATCATGGTTTCAGAGAAATCATACTCCATGGTAAGTTGTTCTTGTAGAATGTTGAACGACTACCCCAACTAAAATCTATCCACTCAACAAAAATTATTTCACACCACAGACTCATCTTGGTCAGGATCGATTTGAAATCTATCATGGTTTCAGAGAAATCAAACTCCATGGTTCGTTGTTCTTGTAGAATGTTGAACGACTATCCCAACTAAAATCTATCCACTCAACAAAAATTATTTCACACCACAGACTCATCTTGGTCAGGATCGATTTGAAATCTATCATGGTTTCAGAGAAATCATACTCCATGGTTCGTTGTTCTTGTAGAATGTTGAACGACTATCCCAACTAAAATCTATCCACTCAACAAAAATTATTTCACACCACAGACTCATCTTGGTCAGGATCGATTTGAAATCTATCATGGTTTCAGAGAAATCATACTCCATGGTTCGTTGTTCTTGTAGAATGTTGAACGACTATCCCAACTAAAATCTATCCACTCAACAAAAATTATTTCAGAGAAATCATACTCCATGGTTCGTTGTTCTTGTAGAATGTTGAACGACTATCCCAACTAAAATCTATCCACTCGACAAAAATGATTTCAGATAAATCATACTCCATATTAACTTGTTCTTGTAGAATGTTGAACGACTACCCCAACTAAAATCTATCCACTCAACAAAAATTATTTCACACCACAGACTCATCTTGGTCAGGATCGATTTGAAATCTATCATGGTTTCAGAGAAATCATACTCCATGGTTCGTTGTGCTTGTAGAATGTTGAACGACTATCCCAACTAAAATCTATTAACTCAACAAAAATTATTTCAGAGAAATCATACTCCATGGTTCGTTGTTCTTGTAGAATGTTGAACGACTATCCCAACTAAAATCTATCCACTCAACAAAAATTATTTCAGAGAAATCATACTCCATGGTAAGTTGTTCTTGTAGAATGTTGAACGACTACCCCAACTAAAATCTATCCACTCAACAAAAATTATTTCACACCACAGACTCATCTTGGTCAGGATCAATTTTTAAAATCTATCATGGTTTCAGAGAAATCATACTCAATGGTTCGTTGTTCTTGTAGAATGTTGAACGACTACCCCAACTAAAATCTATCCACTCAACAAAAATTATTTCAGAGAAATCATACTCCATGGTAAGTTGTTCTTGTAGAATGTTGAACGACTACCCCAACTAAAATCTATCCACTCAACAAAAATTATTTCACACCACAGACTCATCTTGGTCAGGATCGATTTGAAATCTATCATGGTTTCAGAGAAATCATACTCCATGGTAAGTTGTTCTTGTAGAATGTTGAACGACTACCCCAACTAAAATCTATCCACTCAACAAAAATTATTTCACACCACAGACTCATCTTGGTCAGGATCGATTTGAAATCTATCATGGTTTCAGAGAAATCATACTCCATGGTTCGTTGTTCTTGTAGAATGTTGAACGACTATCCCAACTAAAATCTATCCACTCAACAAAAATTATTTCAGAGAAATCATACTCCATGGTTCGTTGTTCTTGTAGAATGTTGAACGACTATCCCAACTAAAATCTATCCACTCAACAAAAATTATTTCAGAGAAATCATACTCCATGGTAAGTTGTTCTTGTAGAATGTTGAACGACTACCCCAACTAAAATCTATCCACTCAACAAAAATTATTTCACACCACAGACTCATCTTGGTCAGGATCGATTTGAAATCTATCATGGTTTCAGAGAAATCATACTCCATGGTTCGTTGTGCTTGTAGAATGTTGAACGACTATCCCAACTAAAATCTATTAACTCAACAAAAATTATTTCAGAGAAATCATACTCCATGGTTCGTTGTTCTTGTAGAATGTTGAACGACTATCCCAACTAAAATCTATCCACTCAACAAAAATTATTTCAGAGAAATCATACTCCATGGTAAGTTGTTCTTGTAGAATGTTGAACGACTACCCCAACTAAAATCTATCCACTCAACAAAAATTATTTCACACCACAGACTCATCTTGGTCAGGATCGATTTGAAATCTATCATGGTTTCAGAGAAATCATACTCCATGGTAAGTTGTTCTTGTAGAATGTTGAACGACTACCCCAACTAAAATCTATCCACTCAACAAAAATTATTTCACACCACAGACTCATCTTGGTCAGGATCGATTTGAAATCTATCATGGTTTTGGAGAAATCATACTCCATTGTTCATTGTTCTTGCAGAATGTTGAACGACTATCCCAACTAAAATCTATTAACTCAACAAAAATTATTTCAGAGAAATCATACTCCATGGTTCGTTGTTCTTGTAGAATGTTGAACGACTATCCCAACTAAAATCTATCCACTCAACAAAAATTATTTCACACCACAGACTCATCTTGGTCAGGATCGATTTGAAATCTATCATGGTTTCAGAGTAATCATACTCCATGGTAAGTTGTTCTTGTAGAATGTTGAACGACTATCCCAACTAAAATCTATCCGCTCTACAAAAATTATTTCAGAGAAATCATACTCCATGGTAAGTTGTTCTTGTAGAATGTTGAACGACTATCCCAACTAAAATCTATCCACTCAACAAAAATTATTTCAGAGAAATCATACTCCATGGTTCGTTGTTCTTGTAGAATGTTGAACGACTACCCCAACTAAAATCTATCCACTCAACAAAAATTATTTCACACCACAGACTCATCTTGGTCAGGATCGATTTGAAATCTATCATGGTTTCAGAGAAATCATACTCCATGGTTCGTTGTGCTTGTAGAATGTTGAACGACTACCCCAACTAAAATCTATCCACTCAACAAAAATTATTTCACACCACAGACTCATCTTGGTCAGGATCGATTTGAAATCTATCATGGTTTCAGAGAAATCATACTCCATGGTTCGTTCGAATGTTGAACGACTATCCCAACTAAAATCTATCCACTCAACAAAAATTATTTCACACCACAGACTCATCTTGGTCAGGATCGATTTGAAATCTATCATGGTTTCAGAGAAATCATACTCCATGGTAAGTTGTTCTTGTAGAATGTTGAACGACTACCCCAACTAAAATCTATCCACTCAACAAAAATTATTTCAGAGAAATCATACTCCATGGTAAGTTGTTCTTGTAGAATGTTGAACGACTACCCCAACTAAAATCTATCCACTCAACAAAAATTATTTCACACCACAGACTCATCTTGGTCAGGATCAATTTTTAAAATCTATCATGGTTTCAGAGAAATCATACTCAATGGTTCGTTGTTCTTGTAGAATGTTGAACGACTACCCCAACTAAAATCTATCCACTCAACAAAAATTATTTCACACCACAGACTCATCTTGGTCAGGATCGATTTGAAATCTATCATGGTTTCAGAGAAATCATATTCCATGGTAAGTTGTTCTTGTAGAATGTTGAACGACTACCCCAACTAAAATCTATACACTCAACAAAAATTATTTCACACCACAGACTCATCTTGGGCAGGATCGATTTGAAATCTATCATGGTTTCAGAGAAATCATACTCCATGGTTCGTTGTTCTTGTAGAATGTTGAACGACTACCCCTAACTAAAATCTATCCACTCAACAAAAATTATTTCACACCACAGACTCATCTTGGTCAGGATCGATTTGAAATCTATCATGGTTTCAGAGAAATCATACTCCATGGTTCGTTGTTCTTGTAAAATGTTGAACGACTATCCCAACTAAAATCTATCCACGCAACAAAAATTATTTCACACCACAGACTCATCTTGGTCAGGATCGATTTGAAATCTATCATGGTTTCAGAGAAATCATACTCCATGGTTCGTTGTTCTTGTAGAATGTTGAACGACTATCCCAACTAAAATCTATCCACTCAACAAAAATTATTTCACACCACAGACTCATCTTGGTCAGGATCGATTTGAAATCTATCATGGTTTGAGAGAAATCATACTCCATGGTAAGTTGTTCTTGTAGAATGTTGAACGACTACCCCAACTAAAATCTATCCACTCAACAAAAATTATTTCACACAACAGACTCATCTTGGTCAGGATCGATTTGAAATCTATCATGGTTTCAGAGAAATCATACTCCATGGTTCGTTGTTCTTGTAGAATGTTGAACGAATATCCCAACTAAAATCTATAAACTCAACAAAAATTATTTCACACCACAGACTCATCTTGGTCAGGATCGATTTGAAATCTATCATGGTTTCAGAGAAATCATACTCCATGGTTCGTTGTTCTTGTAGAATGTTGAACGAATATCCCAACTAAAATCTATCCACTCAACAAAAATTATTTCAGAGAAATCATACTCCATGGTTCGTTGTTCTTGTAGAATGTTGAACGACTACCCCTAACTAAAATCTGTCCACTCAACAAAAATTATTTCACACCACAGACTCATCTTTTTCAGGATCGATTTGAAATCTATCATGGTTTCAGAGAAATCATAGTCCATGGTAAGTTGTTCTTGTAGAATGTTGAACGACTACCCCAATTAAAATCTATCCACTCAACAAAAATTATTTCACACCACAGACTCATCTTGGTCAGGATCGATTTGAAATCTATCATGGTTTCAGAGAAATCATACTCCATGGTTCGTTGTTCTTGTAGAATGTTGAACGAATATCCCAACTAAAATCTATCCACTCAACAAAAATTATTTCAGAGAAATCATACTCCATGGTTCGTTGTTCTTGTAGAATGTTGAACGACTATCCCAAGTAAAATCTATCCACTCAACAAAAATTATTTCACACCACAGACTCATCTTGGTCAGGATCGATTTGAAATCTATCATGGTTTCAGAGAAATCATACTCCATGGTAAGTTGTTCTTGTAGAATGTTGAACGACTACCCCAACTAAAATCTATCCACTCAACAAAAATTATTTCAGAGAAATCATAGTCCATGGTAAGTTGTTCTTGTAGAATGTTGAACGACTACCCCAACTAAAATCTATCCACTCAACAAAAATTATTTCACACCACAGACTCATCTTGGTCAGGATCGATTTGAAATCTATCATGGTTTCAGAGAAATCATACTCCATGGTAAGTTGTTCTTGTAGAATGTTGAACGACTACCCCAACTAAAATCTATCCACTCAACAAAAATTATTTCACACCACAGACTCATCTTGGTCAGGATCGATTTGAAATCTATCATGGTTTGAGAGAAATCATACTCCATGGTAAGTTGTTCTTGTAGAATGTTGAACGACTACCCCAACTAAAATCTATCCACTCAACAAAAATTATTTCACACCACAGACTCATCTTGGTCAGGATCGATTTGAAATCTATCATGGTTTCAGAGAAATCATACTCCATGGTTCGTTGTTCTTGTAGAATGTTGAACGACTATCCCAACTAAAATCTATCCACTCAACAAAAATTATTTCACACCACAGACTCATCTTGGTCAGGACCGATTTGAAATCTATCATGGTTTCAGAGAAATCATAGTCCATGGTAAGTTGTTCTTGTAGAATGTTGAACGACTACCCCAACTAAAATCTATCCACTCAACAAAAATTATTTCACACCACAGACTCATCTTGGTCAGGATCGATTTGAAATCTATCATGGTTTGAGAGAAATCATACTCCATGGTAAGCTGTTCTTGTAGAATGTTGAACGACTACCCCAACTAAAATCTATCCACTCAACAAAAATTATTTCACACCACAGACTCATCTTGGTCAGGATCGATTTGAAATCTATCATGGTTTCAGAGAAATCATACTCCATGGTTCGTTGTTCTTGTAGAATGTTGAACGACTATCCCAACTAAAATCTATCCACTCAACAAAAATTATTTCAGAGAAATCATACTCCATGGTTCGTTGTTCTTGTAGAATGTTGAACGACTATCCCAACTAAAATCTATCCACTCAACAAAAATTATTTCAGAGAAATCATACTCCATGGTTCGTTGTTCTTGTAGAATGTTGAACGACTACCCCAACTAAAATCTATCCACTCAACAAAAATTATTTCACACCACAGACTCATCTTGGTCAGGATCGATTTGAAATCTATCATGGTTTCAGAGAAATCATACTCCATGGTTCGTTGTTCTTGTAGAATGTTGAACGACTACCCCAACTAAAATCTATCCACTCAACAAAAATTATTTCACACCACAGACTCATCTTGGTCAGGATCGATTTGAAATCTATCATGGTTTGAGAGAAATCATACTCCATGGTTCGTTGTTCTTGTAGAATGTTGAACGACTACCCCAACTAAAATCTATCCACTCAACAAAAATTATTTCACACCACAGACTCATCTTGGTCAGGATCGATTTGAAATCTATCATGGTTTCAGAGAAATCATACTCCATGGTAAGTTGTTCTTGTAGAATGTTGAACGACTACCCCAACTAAAATCTATCCACTCAACAAAAATTATTTCAGAGAAATCATACTCCATGGTTCGTTGTTCTTGTAGAATGTTGAACGACTACCCCTAACTAAAATCTATCCACTCAACAAAAATTATTTCACACCACAGACTCATCTTGGTCAGGATCGATTTGAAATCTATCATGGTTTCAGAGAAATCATACTCCATGGTTCGTTGTTCTTGTAGAATGTTGAACGAATATCCCAACTAAAATCTATCCACTCAACAAAAATTATTTCAGAGAAATCATACTCCATGGTTCGTTGTTCTTGTAGAATGTTGAACGACTACCCCTAACTAAAATCTATCCACTCAACAAAAATTATTTCACACCACAGACTCATCTTGGTCAGGATCGATTTGAAATCTATCATGGTTTCAGAGAAATCATACTCCATGGTTCGTTGTTCTTGTAGAATGTTGAACGACTACCCCCAACTAAAATCTATCCACTCAACAAAAATTATTTCAGAGAAATCATACTCCATGGTAAGTTGTTCTTGTGGAATGTTGAACGACTACCCCAACTAAAATCTATCCACTCAACAAAAATTATTTCAGAGAAATCATACTCCATGGTTCGTTGTTCTTGTAGAATGTTGAACGACTACCCCTAACTAAAATCTATCCACTCAACAAAAATTATTTCACACCACAGACTCATCTTGGTCAGGATCGATTTGAAATCTATCATGGTTTCAGAGAAATCATACTCCATGGTTCGTTGTTCTTGTAGAATGTTGAACGAATATCCCAACTAAAATCTATCCACTCAACAAAAATTATTTCAGAGAAATCATACTCCATGGTTCGTTGTTCTTGTAGAATGTTGAACGACTATCCCAACTAAAATCTATCCACTCAACAAAAATTATTTCACACCACAGACTCATCTTGGTCAGGATCGATTTGAAATCTATCATGGTTTCAGAGAAATCATACTCCATGGTAAGTTGTTCTTGTAGAATGTTGAACGACTACCCCAACTAAAATCTATCCACTCAACAAAAATTATTTCAGAGAAATCATACTCCATGGTTCGTTGTTCTTGTAGAATGTTGAACGACTACCCCTAACTAAAATCTATCCACTCAACAAAAATTATTTCACACCACAGACTCATCTTGGTCAGGATCGATTTGAAATCTATCATGGTTTCAGAGAAATCATACTCCATGGTTCGTTGTTCTTGTAGAATGTTGAACGAATATCCCAACTAAAATCTATCCACTCAACAAAAATTATTTCAGAGAAATCATACTCCATGGTTCGTTGTTCTTGTAGAATGTTGAACGACTATCCCAACTAAAATCTATCCACTCAACAAAAATTATTTCACACCACAGACTCATCTTGGTCAGGATCGATTTGAAATCTATCATGGTTTCAGAGAAATCATACTCCATGGTTCGTTGTTCTTGTAGAATGTTGAACGAATATCCCAACTAAAATCTATCCACTCAACAAAAATTATTTCAGAGAAATCATAGTCCATCGTAAGTTGTTCTTGTAGAATGTTGAACGACTACCCCAACTAAAATCTATCCACTCAACAAAAATTATTTCACACCACAGACTCATCTTGGTCAGGATCGATTTGAAATCTATCATGGTTTCAGAGAAATCATACTCCATGGTTCGTTGTTCTTGTAGAATGTTGAACGACTACCCCAACTAAAATCTATCCACTCAACAAAAATTATTTCACACCACAGACTCATCTTGGTCAGGATCGATTTGAAATCTATCATGGTTTCAGAGAAATCATACTCAATGGTTCGTTGTTCTTGTAGAATGTTGAACGACTACCCCAACTAAAATCTATCCACTCAACAAAAATTATTTCACACCACAGACTCATCTTGGTCAGGATCGATTTAAAATCTATCATGGTTTCAGAGAAATCATAGTCCATGGTTCGTTGTTCTTGTAGAATGTTAAACGACTATCCCAACTAAAATCTATCCACTCAACAAAAATTATTTCACACCACAGACTCATCTTGGTCAGGATCGATTTGAAATCTATCATGGTTTCAGAGAAATCATACTCCATGGTTCGTTGTTCTTGTAGAATGTTGAACGACTACCCCTAACTAAAATCTATCCACTCAACAAAAATTATTTCAGAGAAATCATACTCCATGGTTCGTTGTTCTTGTAGAATGTTGAACGACTATCCCAACTAAAATCTATCCACTCAACAAAAATTATTTCACACCACAGACTCATCTTGGTCAGGATCGATTTGAAATCTATCATGGTTTCAGAGAAATCATACTCCATGGTAAGTTGTTCTTGTAGAATGTTGAACGACTACCCCAACTAAAATCTATCCACTCAACAAAAATTATTTCACACCACAGACTCATCTTGGTCAGGATCGATTTGAAATCTATCATGGTTTCAGAGAAATCATACTCAATGGTTCGTTGTTCTTGTAGAATGTTGAACGACTACCCCAACTAAAATCTATCCACTCAACAAAAATTATTTCACACCACAGACTCATCTTGGTCAGGATCGATTTGAAATCTATCATGGTTTCAGAGAAATCATAGTCCATGGTTCGTTGTTCTTGTAGAATGTTAAACGACTATCCCAACTAAAATCTATCCACTCAACAAAAATTATTTCACACCACAGACTCATCTTGGTCAGGATCGATTTGAAATCTATCATGGTTTCAGAGAAATCATACTCCATGGTTCGTTGTTCTTGTAGAATGTTGAACGACTACCCCTAACTAAAATCTATCCACTCAACAAAAATTATTTCAGAGAAATCATACTCCATGGTTCGTTGTTCTTGTAGAATGTTGAACGACTATCCCAACTAAAATCTATCCACTCAACAAAAATTATTTCACACCACAGACTCATCTTGGTCAGGATCGATTTGAAATCTATCATGGTTTCAGAGAAATCATACTCCATGGTAAGTTGTTCTTGTAGAATGTTGAACGACTACCCCAACTAAAATCTATCCACTCAACAAAAATTATTTCACACCACAGACTCATCTTGGTCAGGATCGATTTGAAATCTATCATGGTTTCAGAGAAATCATACTCAATGGTTCGTTGTTCTTGTAGAATGTTGAACGACTACCCCAACTAAAATCTATCCACTCAACAAAAATTATTTCACACCACAGACTCATCTTGGTCAGGATCGATTTGAAATCTATCATGGTTTCAGAGAAATCATAGTCCATGGTTCGTTGTTCTTGTAGAATGTTGAACGACTACCCCTAACTAAAATCTATCCACTCAACAAAAATTATTTCACACCACAGACTCATCTTGGTCAGGATCGATTTGAAATCTATCATGGTTTCAGAGAAATCATACTCCATGGTTCGTAGTTCTTGTAAAATGTTGAACGACTATCCCAACTAAAATCTATCCACTCAACAAAAATTATTTCAGAGAAATCGTACTCCATGGTTCGTTGTTCTTGTAGAATGTTGAACGACTACCCCAACTAAAATCTATCCACTCAACAAAAATTATTTCACACCACAGACTCATCTTGGTGAGGATCGATTTGAAATCTATCATGGTTTCAGAGAAATCATACTCCATGGTAAGTTGTTCTTGTAGAATGTTGAACGACTACCCCTAACTAAAATCTATCCACTCAACAAAAATTATTTCACACCACAGACTCATCTTGGTCAGGATCGATTTGAAATCTATCATGGTTTCAGAGAAATCATACTCCATGTTTCGTTGTTCTTGTAGAATGTTGAACGACTACAACTAACTAAAATCTATCCACTCAACAAAAATTATTTCAAACCACAGACTCATCTTGGTCAGGATCGATTTGAAATCTATCATGGTTTCAGAGAAATCATACTCCATGGAAAGTTGTTCTTGTAGAATGTTGAACGACTACCCCAACTAAAATCTATCCACTCAACAAAAATTATTTCACACCACAGACTCATCTTGGTCAGGATCGATTTGAAATCTATCATGGTTTGAGAGAAATCATACTCCATGGTAAGTTGTTCTTGTAGAATGTTGAACGACTATCCCAACTAAAATCTATCCGCTCTACAAAAATTATTTCAGAGAAATCATACTCCATGGTAAGTTGTTCTTGTAGAATGTTGAACGACTATCCCAACTAAAATCTATCCACTCAACAAAAATTATTTCAGAGAAATCATACTCCATGGTTCGTTGTTCTTGTAGAATGTTGAACGACTATCCCAACTAAAATCTATCCACTCAACAAAAATTATTTCACACCACAGACTCATCTTGGTCAGGATCGATTTGAAATCTATCATGGTTTCAGAGAAATCATACTCCATGGTACGTTGTTCTTGTAGAATGTTGAACGACTACCCCAACTAAAATCTATCCACTCAACAAAAATTATTTCACACCACAGACTCATCTTGGTCAGGATCGATTTGAAATCTATCATGGTTTCAGAGAAATCATACTCCATGGTTCGTTGTTCTTGTAGAATGTTGAACGACTACCCCAACTAAAATCTATCCACTCAACAAAAATTATTTCACACCACAGACTCATCTTGGTCAGGATCGATTTGAAATCTATCATGGTTTCAGAGAAATCATACTCCATGGTAAGTTGTTCTTGTAGAATGTTGAACGACTACCCCAACTAAAATCTATCCACTCAACAAAAATTATTTCACACCACAGACTCATCTTGGTCAGGATCGATTTGAAATCTATCATGGTTTCAGAGAAATCATACTCCATGGTTCGTTGTTCTTGTAGAATGATGAACGACTATCCCAACTAAAATCTATCCACTCAACAAAAATTATTTCACACCACAGACTCATCTTGGTCAGGATCGATTTGAAATCTATCATGGTTTCAGAGAAATCATACTCCATGGTAAGTTGTTCTTGTAGAATGTTGAACGACTACCCCAACTAAAATCTATCCACTCAACAAAAATTATTTCACACCACAGACTCATCTTCGTCAGGATCGATTTGAAATCTATCATGGTTTCAGAGAAATCATAGTCCATGGTAAGTTGTTCTTGTAGAATGTTGAACGACTACCCCTAACTAAAATCTATCCACTCAACAAAAATTATTTCACACCACAGACTCATCTTGGTCAGGATCGATTTGAAATCTATCATGGTTTCAGAGAAATCATAGTCCATGGTAAGTTGTTCTTGTAGAATGTTGAACGACTATCCCAACTAAAATCTATCCACTCAACAAAAATTATTTCAGAGAAATCATACTCCATGGTTCGTTGTTCTTGTAGAATGTTGAACGACTATCCCAACAAAAATCTATCCACTCAACAAAAATTATTTCACACCACAGACTCATCTTGGTCAGAATCGATTTGAAATCTATCATGGTTTCAGAGAAATCATACTCCATGGTAAGTTGTACTTGTAGAATGTTGAACGACTACCCCAACTAAAATCTATCCACTCAACAAAACTTATTTCACACCACAGACTCATCTTGGTCAGGATCGATTTGAAATCTATCATGGTTTCAGAGAAATCATACTCCATGGTTCGTTGTTCTTGTAGAATGTTGAACGACTATCCCAACTAAAATCTATCCACTCAACAAAAATTATTTCAGAGAAATCATACTCCATGGTAAGTTGTTCTTGTAGAATGTTGAACGACTACCCCAACTAAAATCTATCCACTCAACAAAAATTATTTCAGAGAAATCATACTCCATGGTTCGTTGTTCTTGTAGAATGTTGAACGACTACCCCAACTAAAATCTATCCACTCAACAAAAATTATTTCACACCACAGACTCATCTTGGTCAGGATCGATTTGAAATCTATCATGGTTGCAGAGAAATCATACTCCATGGTTCGTTGTTCTTGTAGAATGTTGAACGACTACCCCAACTAAAATCTATCCACTCAACAAAAATTATTTCACACCACAGACTCATCTTGGTCAGGATCGATTTGAAATCTATCATGGTTTCAGAGAAATCATACTCCATGGTTCGTTGTTCTTGTAGAATGTTGAACGACTACCCCAACTAAAATCTATCCACTCAACAAAAATTATTTCAGAGAAATCATACTCCATGGTAAGTTATTCTTGCAGAATGTTGAACGACTACCCCAACTAAAATCTATCCACTCAACAAAAATTATTTCACACCACAGGCTCATCTTTGTTAGGATCGATTTGAAATCTATCATGGTTTCAGAGAAATCATACTCCATGGTAAGTTGTTCGTGTAGAATGTTGAACGACTACCCCTAACTAAAATCTATCCACTCAACAAGAATTATTTCACACAACAGACTCATCTTGATCAGGATCGATTTGAAATCTATCATGGTTTCAGAGAAATCATAGTCCATGGTAAGTTGTTCTTGTAGAATGTTGAACGACTACCCCTCACTAAAATCTATCCACTCAACAAAAATTATTTCACACCACAGACTCATCTTGGTCAGGATCGATTTGAAATCTATCATTTTTTCAGAGAAATCATAGTCCATGGTAAGTTGTTCTTGTAGAATGTTGAACGACTATCCCAACTAAAATCTATCCACTCAACAAAAATTATTTCACACCACAGACTCATCTTGGTCAGAATCGAATTGAAATCTATCATATTTTTAGAGAAATCATACTCCATGGTAAGTTGTTCGTGTAGAATGTGGAACGACTACCCCAACTAAAATCTATCCACTCCACAAAAATTATTTCACACCACAGACTCATCTTGGTCAGGATCGATTTGAAATCTATCATGGTTTCAGAGAAATCATACTCCATGGTAAGTTGTTCTTGTAGAATGTTGAACGACTATCCCAACTAAAATCTATCCACGCAACAAAAATTATTTCAGAGAAATCATACTCCATGGTAAGTTGTTCTTGTAGAATGTTGAACGACTATCCCAACTAAAATCTATCCACTCAACAAAAATTATTTCAGAGAAATCATACTCCATGGTTCGTTGTTCTTGTAGAATGTTGAACGACTACCCCAACTAAAATCTATCCACTTAACAAAAATTATTTCACACCACAGACTCATCTTGGTCAGGATCGATTTGAAATCTATCATGGTTTCAGAGAAATCATACTCCATGGTAAGTTGTTCTTGTAGAATGTTGAACGACTACCCCAACTAAAATCTATCCACTCAACAAAAATTATTTCACACCACAGACTCATCTTGGTCAGGATCGATTTGAAATCTATCATGGTTTCAGAGAAATCATACTCCATGGTTCGTTGTTCTTGTAGAATGTTGAACAACTACCCCAACTAAAATATATCCATACAACAAAAATTATTTCACACCACAGACTCATCTTGGTCAGGATCGATTTGAAATCTATCATGGTTTCAGAGAAATCATACTACATGGTTCGTTGTTCTTGTAGAATGTTGAACGACTACCCCAACTAAAATCTATCCACTCAACAAAAATTATTTCAGAGAAATCATACTCCATGGTAAGTTGTTCTTGTAGAATGTTGAACGACTACCCCAACTAAAATCTATCCACTCAACAATAATTATTTCAGACAAATCATACTCCATGGTTCGTTGTTCTTGTAGAATGTTGAACGACTATCCCAACTAAAATCTATCCACTCAACAAAAATTATTTCACACCACAGACTCATCTTGGTCAGGATCGATTTGAAATCTATCATGGTTTCAGAGAAATCATACTCCATGGTAAGTTGTTCTTGTAGAAAGTTGAACGAATACCCCAAATAAAATCTATCCACTCAACAAAAATTACTTCACATCACAGACTCATCTTGGTCAGGATCGATTTGAAATCTATCATGGTTTCAGAGAAATCATACTCCATGTTTCGTTGTTCTTGTAGAATGTTGAACGACTATCCCAACTAAAATCTATCCACTCAACAAAAATTATTTCACACCACGGACTCATCTTGGTCAGGATCGATTTGAAATCTATCATGGTTTCAGAGAAATCATACTCCATGGTTCGTTGTTCTTGTAGAATGTTGAACGACTACCCCAACTAAAATCTATCCACTCAACAAAAATTATTTCACACCACAGACTCATCTTGGTCAGGATCGATTTGAAATCTATCATGGTTTCAGAGAAATCATACTCCATGGTTCGTTGTTCTTGTAGAATGTTGAACGACTACCCCAACTAAAATCTATCCACTCAACAAAAATTATTTCACACCACAGACTCATCTTGGTCAGGATCGATTTGAAATCTATCATGGTTTCAGAGAAATCATACTCCATGGTTCGTTGTTCTTGTAAAATGTTGAACGACTACCCCAACTAAAATCTATCCACTCAACAAAAATTATTTCTGAGAAATCATACTCCATGATAAGTTGTTCTTGTAGAATGTTGAACGACTATCCCAACTAAAATCTATCCACTCAACAAAAATTATTTCAGAGAAATCATACTCCATGGTTCGTTGTTCTTGTAGAATGTTGAATGACTACCCCAACTAAAATCTATCCACTCAACAAAAATTATTTCAGAGAAATCATACTCCATGGTAAGTTGTTCTTGTAGAATGTTGAACGACTACCCCTAACTAAAATCTATCCACTCAACAAAAATTATTTCACACCACAGACTCATCTTGGTCAGGATCGATTTGAAATCTATCATGATTTCAGAGAAATCATACTCCATGGTAAGTTGTTCTTGTAGAATGTTGAACGACTATCTTGGTCAGGATCGATTTGAAATCTATCATGGTTTCAGAGAAATCATACTCCATGGTTCGGTGTTCTTGTAGAATGAGGAACGACTACCCCAACTAAAATCTATCCACTCGACAAAAATTATTTCACACCACAGACTCATCTTGGTCAGGATCGATTTGAAATCTATCATGGTTTCAGAGAAATCATACTCCATGGTAAGTTGTTCTTGTAGAATGTTGAACGACTATCCCAAATAAAATCTATCCACTCAACAAAAATTATTTCAGAGAAATCATACTCCATGGTAAGTTGTTCTTGTAGAATGTTGAACGACTATCCCAACTAAAATCTATCCACTCAACAAAAATTATTTCAGGGAAATCATACTCCATGGTAAGTTGTTCTTGTAGAATGTTGAACGACTATCCCAAATAAAATCTATCCACTCAACAATCTAGAACGACTATCCCAACTAAAATCTATCCACTCAACAAAAATTATTTCACACCACGGACTCATCTTGGTCAGGATCGATTTGAAATCTATCATGGTTTCAGAGAAATCATACTCCATGGTTCGTTGTTCTTGTAGAATGTTGAACGACTACCCCAACTAAAATCTATCCACTCAACAAAAATTATTTCACACCACAGACTCATCTTGGTCAGGATCGATTTGAAATCTATCATGGTTTCAGAGAAATCATACTCCATGGTAAGTAGTTCTTGTAGAATGTTGAACGACTACCCCAACTAAAATCTATCCACTCAACAAAAATTATTTCACACCACAGACTCATCTTGGTCAGGATCGATTTGAAATCTATCATGGTTTCAGAGAAATCATACTCCATGGTTCGTTGTTCTTGTAGAATGTTGAACGACTACCCCAACTAAAATCTATCCACTCAACAAAAATTATTTCACACCACAGACTCATCTTGGTCAGGATCGATTTGAAATCTATCATGGTTTCAGAGAAATCATACTCCATGGTTAGTTGTTCTTGTAAAATGTTGAACGACTACCCCAACTAAAATCTATCCACTCAACAAAAATTATTTCAGAGAAATCATACTCCATGATAAGTTGTTCTTGTAGAATGTTGAACGACTATCCCAACTAAAATCTATCCACTCAACAAAAATTATTTCAGAGAAATCATACTCCATGATTCGTTGTTCTTGTAGAATGTTGAATGACTACCCCAACTAAAATCTATCCACTCAACAAAAATTATTTCAGAGAAATCATACTCCATGGTAAGTTGTTCTTGTAGAATGTTGAACGACTACCCCTAACTAAAATCTATCCACTCAACAAAAATTATTTCACACCACAGAATCATCTTGGTCAGGATCGATTTGAAATCTATCATGGTTTCAGAGAAATCATACTCCATGGTAAGTTGTTCTTGTAGAATGTTGAACGACTATCTTGGTCAGGATCGATTTGAAATCTATCATGGTTTCAGAGAAATCATACTCCATGGTTCGTTGTTTTTGTAGAATGTGGAACGACTACCCCAACTAAAATCTATCCACTCAACAAAAATTATTTCACACCACAGACTCATCTTGGTCAGGATCGATTTGAAATCTATCATGGTTTCAGAGAAATCATACTCCATGGTAAGTTGTTCTTGTAGAATGTTGAACGACTATCCCAAATAAAATCTATCCACTCAACAAAAATTATTTCAGAGAAATCATACTCCATGGTAAGTTGTTCTTGTAGAATGTTGAACGAATATAGCAACTAAAATCTATCCACTCAACAAAAATTATTTCAGGGAAATCATACTCCATGGTAAGTTGTTCTTGTAGAATGTTGAACGACTATCCCAAATAAAATCTATCCACTCAACAAAAATTATTTCACACCACAGACTCATCTTGGTCAGGATCGATTTGAAATCTATCATGGTTTCAGAGAAATCATACTCCATGGTTCGTTGTTCTTGTAGAATGTTGAACGACTATCTAAAATCTATCCACTCAACAAAAATTATTTCAGAGAAATCATACTCCATGGTAAGCTGTTCTTGTAGAATGTTGAACGACTATCCCTAACTAAAATCTGTCCACTCAACAAAAATTATTTCAGAGAAATCATACTCCATGGTAAGTTGTTCTTGTAGATTGTTGAACGACTACCCCAACTAAAATCTATCCACTCAACAAAAATTATTTCACACCACAGACTCATTTTGGTCAGGATCGATTTGAAATCTATCATGGTTTCAGAGAAATCATACTCCATGGTAAGTTGTTCTTGTAGAATGTTGAACGACTACCGAAATTAAAATCCCTCCACTCAACAAAAATTATTTCAGAGAAATCATACTCCATGGTAAGTTGTTCTTGTAGAATGTTGAACGACTATCCCAACTAAAATCTATCCACTCAACAAAAAATATTTCAGAGAAATCATACTCCATGATAAGTTGTTCTTGTAGAATGTTGAACGACTACCCCAACTAAAATCTATCCACTCAACAAAAATTATTTCACATCACAGACTCATCTTGGTCAGTATCGATTTGAAATCTATCATGGTTTCAGAGAAATTATAATCCATGGTAAGTTGTTCTTGTAGAATGTTGAACGACTACCCCTAACTAAAATCTATCCACTCAACAAAAATTATTTCAGAGAAATCATACTCCATGGTAAGTTGTTATTGTAGAATGTTGAACGACTATCCCAACTAAAATCTATCCACTCAACAAAAATTATTTCAGAGAAATCATACTCCATGGTAAGTTGTTCTTGTAGAATGTTGAACGACTATCCCAACTAAAATCTATCCACTCAACAAAAATTATTTCAGAGAAATCATACTCCATGGTTCGTTGTTCTTGTAGAATGTTGAATGACTACCCCAACTAAAATCTATCCACTCAACAAAAATTATTTCAGAGAAATCATACTCCATGGTAAGTTGTTCTTGTAGAATGTTGAACGACTACCCCAAATAAAATCTATCCACTCAACAAAAATTATTTCACACCACAGACTCATCTTGGTCAGGATCGATTTGAAATCTATCATGGTTTCAGAGAAATCATACTCCATGGTAAGTTGTTCTTGTAGAATGTTGAACGACTATCTTGGTCAGGATCGATTTGAAATCTATCATGGTTTCAGAGAAATCATACTCCATGGTTCGTTGTTCTTGTAGAATGTGGAACGACTACCCCAACTAAAATCTATCCACTCGACAAAAATTATTTCACACCACAGACTCATCTTGGTCAGGATCGATTTGAAATCTATCATGGTTTCAGAGAAATCATACTCCATGGTAAGTTGTTCTTGTAGAATGTTGAACGACTATCCCAAATAAAATCTATCCACTCAACAAAAATTATTTCAGAGAAATCATACTCCATGGTAAGTTGTTCTTGTAGAATGTTGAACGACTATCCCAACTAAAATCTATCCACTCAACAAAAATTATTTCAGGGAAATCATACTCCATGGTAAGTTGTTCTTGTAGAATGTTGAACGACTACCCCAACTAAAATCTATCCACTCAACAAAAATTATTTCACACCACAGACTCATCTTGGTCAGGATCGATTTGAAATCTATCATGGTTTCAGAGAAATCATACTCCATGGTTCGTTGTTCTTGTAGAATGTTGAACGACTATCTAAAATCTATCCACTCAACAAAAATTATTTCAGAGAAATCATACTCCATGGTAAGCTGTTCTTGTAGAATGTTGAACGACTATCCCTAACTAAAATCTGTCCACTCAACAAAAATTATTTCAGAGAAATCATACTCCATGGTAAGTTGTTCTTGTAGAATGTTGAACGACTACCCCAACTAAAATCTATCCACTCAACAAAAATTATTTCACACCACAGACTCATTTTGGTCAGGATCGATTTGAAATCTATCATGGTTTCAGAGAAATCATACTCCATGGTAAGTTGTTCTTGTAGAATGTTGAACGACTACCCCAACTAAAATCCATCCACTCAACAAAAATTATTTCAGAGAAATCATACTCCATGGTAAGTTGTTCTTGTAGAATGTTGAACGACTATCCCAACTAAAATCTATCCACTCAACAAAAATTATTTCAGAGAAATCATACTCCATGGTAAGTTGTTCTTGTAGAATGTTGAACGACTACCCCAACTAAAATCTATCCACTCAACAAAAATTATTTCACATCACAGACTCATCTTGGTCAGTATCGATTTGAAATCTATCATGGTTTCAGAGAAATTATGATCCATGGTAAGTTGTTCTTGTAGAATGTTGAACGACTACCCCTAACTAAAATCTATCCACTCAACAAAAATTATTTCAGAGAAATCATACTCCATGGTTCGTTGTTCTTGTAGAATGTTGAACGACTACCCCAACTAAAATCTATCCACTCAACAAAAATTATTTCACACCACAGACTCATCTTGGTCAGGATCGATTTGAAATCTATCATGGTTTCAGAGAAATCATACTCCATGGTAAGTAGTTCTTGTAGAATGTTGAACGACTACCCCAACTAAAATCTATCCACTCAACAAAAATTATTTCACACCACAGACTCATCTTGGTCAGGATCGATTTGAAATCTATCATGGTTTCAGAGAAATCATACTCCATGGTTCGTTGTTCTTGTAGAATGTGGAACGACTACCCCAACTAAAATCTATCCACTCGACAAAAATTATTTCACACCACAGACTCATCTTGGTCAGGATCGATTTGAAATCTATCATGGTTTCAGAGAAATCATACTCCATGGTAAGTTGTTCTTGTAGAATGTTGAACGACTATCCCAAATAAAATCTATCCACTCAACAAAAATTATTTCAGAGAAATCATACTCCATGGTAAGTTGTTCTTGTAGAATGTTGAACGACTATCCCAACTAAAATCTATCCACTCAACAAAAATTATTTCAGGGAAATCATACTCCATGGTAAGTTGTTCTTGTAGAATGTTGAACGACTATCCCAAATAAAATCTATCCACTCAACAAAAATTATTTCACACCACAGACTCATCTTGGTCAGGATCGATTTGAAATCTATCATGGTTTCAGAGAAATCATACTCCATGGTTCGTTGTTCTTGTGGAATGTTGAACGACTATCTAAAATCTATCCACTCAACAAAAATTATTTCAGAGAAATCATACTCCATGGTAAGCTGTTCTTGTAGAATGTTGAACGACTATCCCTAACTAAAATCTGTCCACTCAACAAAAATTATTTCAGAGAAATCATACTCCATGGTAAGTTGTTCTTTTAGAATGTTAAACGACTACCCCAACTAAAATCTATCCACTCAACAAAAATTATTTCACATCACAGACTCATCTTGGTCAGTATCGATTTGAAATCTATCATGGTTTCAGAGAAATTATAATCCATGGTAAGTTGTTCTTGTAGAATGTTGAACGACTACCTAAACTAAAATCCATCCACTCAACAAAAATTATTTCAGAGAAATCATACTCCATGGTAAGTTGTTCTTGTAGAATGTTGAACGACTACCCCAACTAAAATCCATCCACTCAACAAAAATTATTTCAGAGAAATCATACTCCATGGTAAGTTGTTCTTGTAGAATGTTGAACGACTATCCCAACTAAAATCTATCCACTCAACAAAAATTATTTCAGAGAAATCATACTCCATGGTTCGTTGTTCTTGTAGAATGTTGAACGACTACCCCAACTAAAATCTATCCACTCAACAAAAATTATTTCACATCCCAGACTCATCTTGGTCAGTATCGATTTGAAATCTATCATGGTTTCAGAGAAATTATAATCCATGGTAAGTTGTTCTTGTAGAATGTTGAACGACTATCCCAACTAAAATCTATCCGCTCAACAAAAATTATTTCACACCACAGACTCATCTTGGTCAGGATCGATTTGAAATCTATCATGCTTTCAGAGAAATCATACTCCATGGTAAGTTGTTCTTGTAGACTGTTGAACGACTACCCCAACTAAAATCCATCCACTCAACAAAAATTATTTCAGAGAAATCATACTCCATGGTAAGTTGTTCTTGTAGAATGTTGAACGACTATCCCAACTAAAATCTATCCACTCAACAAAAATTATTTCAGAGAAATCATACTCCATGGTTCGTTGTTCTTGTAGAATGTTGAACGACTACCCCAACTAAAAGCTATCCACTCAACAAAAATTATTTCACACCACAGACTCATCTTGGTCAGGATCGATTTGAAATCTATCATGGTTTCAGAGAAATCATACTCCATGGTTCGTTGTTCTTGTGGAATGTTGAACGACTATCTAAAATCTATCCACTCAACAAAAATTATTTCAGAGAAATCATACTCCATGGTAAGCTGTTCTTGTAGAATGTTGAACGACTATCCCTAACTAAAATCTGTCCACTCAACAAAAATTATTTCAGAGAAATCATACTCCATGGTAAGTTGTTCTTGTAGAATGTTAAACGACTACCCCAACTAAAATCTATCCACTCAACAAAAATTATTTCACATCACAGACTCATCTTGGTCAGTATCGATTTGAAATCTATCATGTTTTCAGAGAAATTATAATCCATGGTAAGTTGTTCTTGTAGAATGTTGAACGACTACCTAAACTAAAATCCATCCACTCAACAAAAATTATTTCAGAGAAATCATACTCCATGGTAAGTTGTTCTTGTAGAATGTTGAACGACTACCCCAACTAAAATCCATCCACTCAACAAAAATTATTTCAGAAAAATCATACTCCATGGTAAGTTGTTCTTGTAGAATGTTGAACGACTATCCCAACTAAAATCTATCCACTCAACAAAAATTATTTCAGAGAAATCATACTCCATGGTTCGTTGTTCTTGTAGAATGTTGAACGACTACCCCAACTAAAATCTATCCACTCAACAAAAATTATTTCACATCCCAGACTCATCTTGGTCAGTATCGATTTGAAATCTATCATGGTTTCAGAGAAATTATAATCCATGGTAAGTTGTTCTTGTAGAATGTTGAACGACTATCCCAACTAAAATCTATCCGCTCAACAAAAATTATTTCACACCACAGACTCATCTTGGTCAGGATCGATTTGAAATCTATCATGGTTTCAGAGAAATCATACTCCATGGTAAGTTGTTCTTGTAGAATGTTGAACGACTATCCCAACTAAAATCTATCCACTCAACAAAAATTATTTCAGAGAAATCATACTCCATGGTTCGTTGTTCTTGTAGAATGTTGAACGACTACCCCAACTAAAAGCTATCCACTCAACAAAAATTATTTCACACCACAGACTCATCTTGGTCAGGATCGATTTGAAATCTATCATGGTTTCAGAGAAATCATAGTCCATGGTAAGTTGTTCTTGTAGAATGTTGAACGACTACCCCCACTAAAATCTATCCACTCAACAAAAATTATTTCACAATACAGACTCATCTTGGTCAGGATCGATTTGAAATCTATCATGGTTTCAGAGAAATCATACTCCATGGTAAGTTGTTCTTGTAGAATGTTGAACGACTATCCCAACTAAAATCTATCCACTCAACAAAAATTATTTCACACCACAGACTCATCTTGGTCAGGATCGATTTGAAATCTATCATGGTTTTCTTGTAGAATGTTGAACGAATACCCCCAACTAAAATCTATCCACTCAACAAAAATTATTTCACACCACAGACTCATCTTGGTCAGGATCGATTTGAAATCTATCATGGTTTCAGAGAAATCATACTCCATGGTAAGTTGTTCTTGTAGAATGTTGAACGACTATCCCAACTAAAATCTATCCACTCAACAAAAATTATTTCACACCACAGACTCATCTTGGTCAGGATCGATTTGAAATCTATCATGGTTTCAGAGAAATCATACTCCATGGTTCGTTGTTCTTGTAGAATGTTGAACGACTACCCCAACTAAAATCTATCCACTCAACAAAAATTATTTCAGAGAAATCATACTCCATGGTAGCTGTTCTTGTAGAATGTTGAACAACTACCCCTAACTAAAATCTATCCACTCAACAAAAATTATTTCAGAGAAATCATACTCCATGGTAAGTTGTTCCTGTAGAATGTTGAACGACTACCCCAACTAAAATCTATCCACTCAACAACAATTATTTCACACCACAGACTCATCTTTGTCAGGATCGATTTGAAATCTATCATGGTTTCAGAGAAATACCCCAACTAAAATCTATCCACTCAACAAAAATTATTTCAGAGAAATCATACTCCATGGTAAGCTGTTCTTGTAGAATGTTGAACGACTACCCCTAACTAAAATCTATCCACTCAACAAAAATTATTTCAGAGAAATCATACTCCATGGTAAGTTGTTCTTGTAGAATGTTGAACGACTACCCCAACTAAAATCTATCCACTCAACAAAAATTATTTCACACCACAGACTCATCTTGGTCAGGATCGATTTGAAATCTATCATGGTTGCAGAGAAATCATACTCCATGGTAAGTTGTTCTTGTAGAATGTTGAACGACTACCCCAACTAAAATCTATCCACTCAACAAAAATTATTTCAGAGAAATCATACTCCATGGTAAGTTGTTCTTGTAGAATGTTGAACGACTACCCCAACTAAAACCTATCCACTCAACAAAAATTATTTCACACCACAGACTCATCTTGGTCAGGATCGATTTGAAATCTATCATGGTTTCAGAGAAATCATACTGCAAGGTTCGTTGTTCTTGTAGAATGTTGAACGACTACCCCTAACTAAAATCTATCCACTCAACAAAAATTATTTCAGAGAAATCATACTCCATGGTAGCTGTTCTTGTAGAATGTTGAACAACTACCCCTAACTAAAATCTATCCACTCAACAAAAATTATTTCAGAGAAATCATACTCCATGGTAAGTTGTTCCTGTAGAATGTTGAACGACTACCCCAACTAAAATCTATCCACTCAACAACAATTATTTCACACCACAGACTCATCTTTGTCAGGATCGATTTGAAATCTATCATGGTTTCAGAGAAATACCCCAACTAAAATCTATCCACTCAACAAAAATTATTTCAGAGAAATCATACTCCATGGTAAGCTGTTCTTGTAGAATGTTGAACGACTACCCCTAACTAAAATCTATCCACTCAACAAAAATTATTTCAGAGAAATCATACTCCATGGTAAGTTGTTCTTGTAGAATGTTGAACGACTACCCCAACTAAAATCTATCCACTCAACAAAAATTATTTCACACCACAGACTCATCTTGGTCAGGATCGATTTGAAATCTATCATGGTTGCAGAGAAATCATACTCCATGGTAAGTTGTTCTTGTAGAATGTTGAACGACTACCCCTAACTAAAATCTATAAACTCAACAAAAATTATTTCAGAGAAATCATACTCCATGATAAGTTGTTCTTGTAGAATGTTGAACGACTACCCCAAATAAAATCTATCCACTCAACAAAAATTATTTCACACCACAGACTCATCTTGGTCAGGATCGATTTGAAATCTATCATGGTTTCAGAGAAATCATACTCCATGGTAAGTTGTTCTTGTAGAATGTTGAACGACTACCCCAACTAAAATCTATCCACTCAACAAAAATTATTTCACACCACAGACTCATCTTGGTCAGTATCGATTTGAAATCTATCATGGTTTCAGAGAAATCATACTCCATGGTAAGTTGTTCTTGTAGAATGTTGAACGACTACCCCAACTAAAATCTATCCACTCAACAAAAATTATTTCAGAGAAATCATACTCCATGGTAAGTTGTTCTTGTAGAATGTTCAACGACTACATCAACTAAAATCTATCCACTCAACAAAAATTATTTCACACCACAGACTCATCTTGGTCAGGATCGATTTGAAATCTATCATGGTTGCAGAGAAATCATACTCCATGGTAAGTTGTTCTTGTAGAATGTTGAACGACTACCCTAACTAAAATCTATTCACTCAACAAAAATTATTTCAGAGAAATCATACTCCATGGTAAGGTGTTCTTGTAGAATGTTGAACGACTACCCCAACTAAAATCTATCCACGCAACAAAAATTATTTCACACCACAGACTCATCTTGGTCAGGATCGATTTGAAATCTATCATGGTTTCAGAGAAATCATACTCCATGGTTCGTTGTTCTTGTAGAATGTTGAACGACTATCCCAACTAAAATCTATCCACTCAACAAAAATTATTTCAGAGAAATCATACTCCATGGTAAGCTGTTCTTGTAGAATGTTGAACGACTACCCCTAACTAAAATCTATCCACTCAACAAAAATTATTTCAGAGAAATCATACTCCATGGTAAGTTGTTCTTGTAGAATGTTGAACGACTACCCCAACTAAAATCTATCCACTCAACAAAAATTATTTCACACCACAGACTCATCTTGGTCAGGATCGATTTGAAATCTATCATGGTTTCAGAGAAATCATACTCCATGGTAAGTTGTTCTTGTAGAATGTTGAACGACTACCCCAACTAAAATCTATCCACTCAACAAAAATTATTTCAGAGAACTCATACTCCATGGTAAGTTGTTCTTGTAGAATGTTGAACGCCTACCCCAACTAAATTCTATCCACTCAACAAAAATTAGTTCAGAGAAATCATACTCCATGGTAAGTTGTTCTTGTAGAATGTTGAACGACTATCCCAAATAAAATCTATCCACTCAACAAAAATTATTTCAGAGAAATCATACTCCATGGTAAGTTGTTCTTGTAGAATGTTGAACGAATATCCCAACTAAAATCTATCCACTCAACAAAAATTATTTCAGAGAAATCATACTCCATGGTAAATTGTTCTTGTAGAATGTTGAACGACTATCCCAAATAAAATCTATCCACTCAACAAAAATTATTTCACACCACAGACTCATCTTGGTCAGGATCGATTTGAAATCTATCATGGTTTCAGAGAAATCATACTCCATGGTAAGTTGTTCTTGTAGAATGTTGAACGACTATCCCAACTAAAATCTATCCACTCAGCAAAAATTATTTCAGAGAAATCATACTCCATGGTAAGCTGTTCTTGTAGAATGTTGAACGACTACCCCTAACTAAAATCTATCCACTCAACAAAAATTATTTCAGAGAAATCATACTCCATGGTAAGTTGTTCTTGTAGAATGTTGAACGACTACCCCAAATAAAATCTATCCACTCAACAAAAATTATTTCACACCACAGACTCATCTTGGTCAGGATCGATTTGAAATCTATCATGGTTTCAGAGAAATCATACTCCATGGTAAGTTGTTCTTGTAGAATGTTGAACGACTACCCCAACTAAAATCTATCCACTCAACAAAAATTATTTCAGAGAAATCATACTCCATGGTAAGTTGTTCTTGTAGAATGTTGAACGACTATCCCAACTAAAATCTATCCACTCAACAAAAATTATTTCAGAGAAATCATACTCCATGGTTCGTTGTTCTTGTAGAATGTTGAACGACTACCCCAACTAAAATCTATCCACTCAACAAAAATTATTTCAGAGAAATCATACTCCATGGTAAGCTGTTCTTGTAGAATGTTGAACGACTACCCCAACTAAAATCTATCCACTCAACAAAAATTATTTCACACCACAGACTCATCTTGGTCAGGATCGATTTGAAATCTATCATGGTTGCAGAGAAATCATACTCCATGGTAAGTTGTTCTTGTAGAATGTTGAACGACTATCCCAACTAAAATCTATCCACTCAACAAAAATTATTTCAGAGAAATCATACTCCATGATAAGTTGTTCTTGTAGAATGTTGAACGACTACCCCAACTAAAATCTATCCACTCAACAAAAATTATTTCACACCACAGACTCATCTTGGTCAGCATCGATTTGAAATCTATCATGGTTTCAGAGAAATCATACTCCATGGTAAGTTGTTCTTGTAGAATGTTGAACGACTACCCCAACTAAAATCTATCCACTCAACAAAAATTATTTCACACCACGGACTCATCTTGGTCAGGATCGATTTGAAATCTATCATGGTTTCAGAGAAATCATACTCCATGGTAAGTTGTTCTTGTAGAATGTTGAACGACTACCCCAACTAAAATCTATCCACTCAACAAAAATTATTTCAGAGAAATCATACTCCATGGTAAGTTGTTCTTGTAGAATGTTGAACGACTACATCAACTAAAATCTATCCACTCAACAAAAATTATTTCACACCACAGACTCATCTTGGTCAGGATCGATTTGAAATCTATCATGGTTGCAGAGAAATCATACTCCATGGTAAGTTGTTCTTGTAGAATGTTGAACGACTACCCCTAACTAAAATCTATCCACTCAACAAAAATTATTTCAGAGAAATCATACTCCATGGTAAGGTGTTCTTGTAGAATGTTGAACGACTACCCCAACTAAAATCTATCCACGCAACAAAAATTATTTCACACCACAGACTCATCTTGGTCAGGATCGATTTGAAATCTATCATGGTTTCAGAGAAATCATACTCCATGGTTCGTTGTTCTTGTAGAATGTTGAACGACTATCCCAACTAAAATCTATCCACTCAACAAAAATTATTTCAGAGAAATCATACTCCATGGTAAGCTGTTCTGTAGAATGTTGAACGACTACCCCAACTAAAATCTATCCACTCAACAAAAATTATTTCAGAGAAATCATACTCCATGGTAAGTTGTTCTTGTAGAATGTTGAACGACTACCCCAACTAAAATCTATCCACTCAACAAAAATTATTTCACACCACAGACTCATCTTGGTCAGGATCGATTTGAAATCTATCATGGTTTCAGAGAAATCATACTCCATGGTAAGTTGTTCTTGTAGAATGTTGAACGACTACCCCAACTAAAATCTATCCACTCAACAAAAATTATTTCAGAGAAATCATACTCCATGGTAAGTTGTTCTTGTAGAATGTTGAACGACTATCCCAAATAAAATCTATAAACTCAACAAAAATTATTTCAGAGAAATCATACTCCATGGTAAGTTGTTCTTGTAGAATGTTGAACGAATATCCCAACTAAAATCTATCCACTCAACAAAAATTATTTCAAAGAAATCATACTCCATGGTAAATTGTTCTTGTAGAATGTTGAACGACTATCCCAAATAAAATCTATCCACTCAACAAAAATTATTTCACACCACAGATTCATCTTGGTCAGGATCGATTTGAAATCTATCATGGTTTCAGAGAAATCATACTCCATGGTAAGTTGTTCTTGTAGAATGTTGAACGACTATCCCAACTAAAATCTATCCACTCAACAAAAATTATTTCAGAGAAATCATACTCCATGGTAAGCTGTTCTTGTAGAATGTTGAACGACTACCCCTAACTAAAATCTATCCACTCAACAAAACTTATTTCAGAGAAATCATACTCCATGGTAAGTTGTTCTTGTAGAATGTTGAACGACTACCCCAAATAAAATCTATCCACTCAACAAAAATTATTTCACACCACAGACTCATCTTGGTCAGGATCGATTTGAAATCTATCATGGTTTCAGAGAAATCATACTCCATGGTAAGTTGTTCTTGTAGAATGTTGAACGACTATCCCAACTAAAATCTATCCACTCAACAAAAATTATTTCAGAGAAATCATACTCCATGGTAAGCTGTTCTTGTAGAATGTTGAACGAATATCCCAACTAAAATCTATCCACTCAACAAAAATTATTTCAAAGAAATCATACTCCATGGTAAATTGTTCTTGTAGAATGTTGAACGACTATCCCAAATAAAATCTATCCACTCAACAAAAATTATTTCACACCACAGATTCATCTTGGTCAGGATCGATTTGAAATCTATCATGGTTGCAGAGAAATCATACTCCATGGTTCGTTGTTCTTGTAGAATGTTGAACGACTATCCCAACTAAAATCTATCCACTCAACAAAAATTATTTCAGAGAAATCATACTCCATGGTAAGTTGTTCTTGTAGAATGTTGAACGACTACCCCAACTAAAATCTATCCACTCAACAAAAATTATTTCACACCACAGACTCAGCTTGGTCAGGATCGATTTGAAATCTATCATGGTTGCAGAGAAATCATACTCCATGGTTCGTTGTTCTTGTAGAATGTTGAACGACTATCCCAACTAAAATCTATCCACTCAACAAAAATTATTTCAGAGAAATCATACTCCATGGTAAGCTGTTCTTGTAGAATGTTGAACGACTACCCCTAACTAAAATCTATCCACTCAACAAAAATTATTTCAGAGACATCATACTCCATGGTAAGTTGTTCTTGTAGAATGTTGAACGACTATCCCAACTAAAATCTATCCACTCAACAAAAATTATTTCACACCACAGACTCATCTTGGTCAGGATCGATTTGAAATCTATCATGGTTTCAGAGAAATCATACTCCATGGTTCGTTGTTCTTGTAAAATGTTGAACGACTACCCCAACTAAAATCTATCCACTCAACAAAAATTATTTCACACCACAGACTCATCTTGGTCAGGATCGATTTGAAATCTATCATGGTTTCAGAGAAATCATAGTCCATGGTAAGTTGTTCTTGTAGAATGTTGAACGACTATCCCAACTAAAATCTATCCACTCAACAAAAATTATTTCACACCACAGACTCATCTTGGTCAGGATCGATTTGAAATCTATCATGGTTTTAGGGAAATCATAGTCCATGGTAAGTTGTTCTTGTAGAATGTTGAACGAATAAACCCAACTAAAATCTATCCACTCAACAAAAATTATTTCACACCAGAGACTCATCTTGGTCAGGAACGATTTGAAATCTATCATGGTTTCAGAGAAATCATACTCCATGGTAAGTTGTTCTTGTAGAATGTTGAACGACTACCCCAACTAAAATCTATCCACTCAACAAAAATTATTTCACACCACAGACTCATCTTGGTCAGGATCGATTTGAAATCTATCATGGTTTCAGAGAAATCATACTCCATGGTAAGTTGTTCTTGTAGAATGTTGAACGACTACCCCAACTAAAATCTATCCACTCAACAAAAATTATTTCACACCACAGACTCATCTTGGTAAGGATCGATTTGAAATCTATCATGGTTTCAGAGAAATCATACTCCATGGTAAGTTGTTCTTGTAGAATGTTGAACGACTACCCCTAACTAAAATCTATCCACTCAACAAAAATTATTTCAGAGAAATCATACTCCATGGTAAGTTGTTCTTGTAGAATGTTGAACGACTACCCCAACTAAAATCTATCCACTCAACAAAAATTATTTCACACCACAGACTCATCTTGGTCAGGATCGATTTGAAATCTATCATGGTTTCAGAGAAATCATAGTCAATGGTAAGTTGTTCTTGTAGAATGTTGAACGAATACCCCCAACTAAAATCTATTCACTCAACAAAAATTATTTCACACCACAGACTCATCTTGGTCAGGATCGATTTGAAATCTATCATGGTTGCAGAGAAATCATACTCCATGGTAAGTTGTTCTTGTAGAATGTTGAACGACTACCCCAACTAAAATCTATCCACTCAACAAAAATTATTTCACACCACAGACTCATCTTGGTCAGGATCGATTTGAAATCTATCATGGTTTCAGAGAAATCATACTCCATGGTAAGTTGTTCTTGTGGAATGTTGAACGACTACCCCAACTAAAATCTATCCACTCAACAAAAATTATTTCAGAGAAATCATACTCCATGGTAAGTTGTTCTTGTAGAATGTTGAACGACTACCCCAACTAAAATCTATCCACTCAACAAAAATTATTTCACACCACAGACTCATCTTGGTCAGGATCGATTTGAAATCTATCATGGTTTCAGAGAAATCATACTCCATGGTTCGTTGTTCTTGTAGAATGTTGAACGACTACCCCAACTAAAATCTATCCACTCAACAAAAATTATTTCAGAGAAATCATACTCCATGGTAAGTTGTTCTTGTAGAATGTTGAACTACTACCCCAACTAAAATCTATCCACTCAACAAAAATTATTTCACACCACAGACTCATCTTCTACTACCCCAACTAAAATCTATCCACTCAACAAAAATTATTTCACACCACAGACTCATCTTGGTCAGGATCGATTTGAAATCTATCATGGTTTCAGAGAAATCATAGTCCATGGTTCGTTGTTCTTGTAGAATGTTGAACGACTACCCCAACTAAAATCTATCCACTCAACAAAAATTATTTCACACCACAGACTCATCTTGGTCAGGATCGATTTGAAATCTATCATGGTTTCAGAGAAATCATACTCCATGGTTCGTTGTTCTTGTAGAATGTTGAACGACTACCCCAACTAAAATCTATAAACTCAACAAAATGTATTTCAGAGAAATCATACTCCATGGTAAGTTGTTCTTGTAGAATGTTGAACGACTACCCCAACTAAAATCTATCCACTCAACAAAAATTATTTCACACCACAGACTCATCTTGGTCAGGATCGATTTGAAATCTATCATGGTTACAGAGAAATCATACTCCATGGTAAGTTGTTCTTGTAGAATGTTGAACGACTACCCCTAACTAAAATCTATCCACTCAACAAAAATTATTTCAGAGAAATCATACTCCATGGTAAGTTGTTCTTGTAGAATGTTGAACGACTACCCCAACTAAAATCTATCCACTCAACAAAAATTATTTCACACCACAGACTCATCTTGGTCAGGATCGATTTGAAATCTATCATGGTTTCAGAGAAATCATAGTCCATGGTAAGTTGTTCTTGTAGAATGTTGAACGAATACCCCCAACTAAAATCTATTCACTCAACAAAAATTATTTCACACCACAGACTCATCTTGGTCAGGATCGATTTGAAATCTATCATGGTTGCAGAGAAATCATACTCCATGGTAAGTTGTTCTTGTAGAATGTTGAACGACTACCCTAACTAAAATCTATCCACTCAACAAAAATTATTTCACACCACAGACTCATCTTGGTCAGGATCGATTTGAAATCTATCATGGTTTCAGAGAAATCATACTCCATGGTAAGTTGTTCTTGTAGAATGTTGAACGAATACCCCCAACTAAAATCTATCCACTCAACAAAAATTATTTCACACCACAGACTCATCTTGGTCAGGATCGATTTGAAATCTATCATGGTTTCAGAGAAATCATACTCCATGGTTCGTTGTTCTTGTAGAATGTTGAACGACTACCCCAACTAAAATCTATCCACTCAACAAAAATTATTTCAGAGAGATCATACTCCATGGTAAGTTGTTCTTGTAGAATGTTGAACGACTACCCCAACTAAAATCTATCCACTCAACAAAAATTATTTCACACCACAGACTCATCTTGGTCAGGATCGATTTGAAATCTATCATGGTTGCAGAGAAATCATACTCCATGGTAAGTTGTTCTTGTAGAATGTTGAACGACTACCCCAACTAAAATCTATCCACTCAACAAAAATTATTTCACACCACAGACTCATCTTGGTCAGGATCGATTTGAAATCTATCATGGTTTCAGAGAAATCATACTCCATGGTTCGTTGTTCTTGTAGAATGTTGAACGACTACCCCAACTAAAATCTATCCACTCAACAAAAATTATTTCACACCACAGACTCATCTTGGTAAGGATCGATTTGAAATCTATCATGGTTTCAGAGAAATCATACTCCATGGTAAGTTGTTCTTGTAGAATGTTGAACGACTATCCCAACTAAAATCTATCCACTCAACAAAAATTATTTCAGAGAAATCATACTCCATGGTAAGTTGTTCTTGTAGAATGTTGAACGACTACCCCAACTAAAATCTATCCACTCAACAAAAATTATTTCACACCACAGACTCATCTTGGTCAGGATCGATTTGAAATCTATCATGGTTTCAGAGAAATCATAGTCCATGGTAAGTTGTTCTTGCAGAATGTTGAACGAATACCCCCAACTAAAATCTATTCACTCAACAAAAATTATTTCACACCACAGACTCATCTTGGTCAGGATCGATTTGAAATCTATCATGGTTGCAGAGAAATCATACTCCATGGTAAGTTGTTCTTGTAGAATGTTGAACGACTACCCCAACTAAAATCTATCCACTCAACAAAAATTATTTCACACCACAGACTCATCTTGGTCAGGATCGATTTGAAATCTATCATGGTTTCAGAGAAATCATACTCCATGGTAAGTTGTTCTTGTAGAATGTTGAACGACTATCCCAACTAAAATCTATCCACTCAACAAAAATTATTTCACACCACAGACTCATCTTGGTCAGGATCGATTTGAAATCTATCATGGTTTCAGAGAAATCATAGTCCATGGTAAGTTGTTCTTGTAGAATGTTGAACGACTATCCCAACTAAAATCTATCCACTCAACAAAAATTATTTCAGAGAAATCATACTCCATGGTAAGTTGTTCTTGTAGAATGTTGAACGACTACCCCAACTAAAATCTATCCACTCAACAAAAATTATTTCACACCACAGACTCATCTTGGTCAGGATCGATTTGAAATCTATCATGGTTTCAGAGAAATCATACTCCATGGTAAGTTGTTCTTGTAGAGTGTTGAACGAATACCCCCAACTAAAATCTATCCACTCAACAAAAATTATTTCACACCACAGACTCATCTTGGTCAGGATCGATTTGAAATCTATCATGGTTTCAGAGAAATCATACTCCATGGTAAGTTGTTCTTGTAGAATGTTGAACGACTACCCCAACTAAAATCTATCCACTCAACAAAAATTATTTCAGAGAGATCATACTCCATGGTAAGTTGTTCTTGTAGAATGTTGAACGACTACCCCAACTAAAATCTATCCACTCAACAAAAATTATTTCACACCACAGACTCATCTTGGTCAGGATCGATTTGAAATCTATCATGGTTGCAGAGAAATCATACTCCATGGTAAGTTGTTCTTGTAGAATGTTGAACGACTACCCCAACTAAAATATATCCACTCAACAAAAATTATTTCACACCACAGACTCATCTTGGTCAGGATCGATTTGAAATCTATCATGGTTTCAGAGAAATCATACTCCATGGTTCTTTGTTCTTGTAGAATGTTGAACGACTACCCCAACTAAAATCTATCCACTCAACAAAAATTATTTCACACCACAGACTCATCTTGGTAAGGATCGATTTGAAATCTATCATGGTTTCAGAGAAATCATACTCCATGGTAAGTTGTTCTTGTAGAATGTTGAACGACTACCCCTAACTAAAATCTATCCACTCAACAAAAATTATTTCAGAGAAATCATACTCCATGGTAAGTTGTTCTTGTAGAATGTTGAACGACTACCCCAACTAAAATCTATCCACTCAACAAAAATTATTTCACACCACAGACTCATCTTGGTCAGGATCGATTTGAAATCTATCATGGTTTCAGAGAAATCATAGTCCATGGTAAGTTGTTCTTGTAGAATGTTGAACGAATACCCCCAACTAAAATCTATTCACTCAACAAAAATTATTTCACACCACAGACTCATCTTGGTCAGGATCGATTTGAAATCTATCATGGTTGCAGAGAAATCATACTCCATGGTAAGTTGTTCTTGTAGAATGTTGAACGACTACCCCTAACTAAAATCTATCCACTCAACAAAAATTATTTCACACCACAGACTCATCTTGGTCAGGATCGATTTGAAATCTATCATGGTTTCAGAGAAATCATACTCCATGGTAAGTTGTTCTTGTAGAATGTTGAACGACTACCCCAACTAAAATCTATCCACTCAACAAAAATTATTTCACACCACAGACTCATCTTGGTCAGGATCGATTTGAAATCTATCATGGTTTCAGAGAAATCATAGTCCATGGTAAGTTGTTCTTGTAGAATGTTGAACGACTATCCCAACTAAAATCTATCCACTCAACAAAAATTATTTCAGAGAAATCATACTCCATGGTAAGTTGTTCTTGTAGAATGTTGAACGACTACCCCAACTAAAATCTATCCACTCAACAAAAATTATTTCACACCACAGACTCATCTTGGTCAGGATCGATTTGAAATCTATCATGGTTTCAGAGAAATCATACTCCATGGTTCGTTGTTCTTGTAGAATGTTGAACGACTACCCCAACTAAAATCTATCCACTCAACAAAAATTATTTCAGAGAAATCATACTCCATGGTAAGTTGTTCTTGTAGAATGTTGAACGACTACCCCAACTAAAATCTATCCACTCAACAAAAATTATTTCACACCACAGACTCGTCTTGGTCAGGATCGATTTGAAATCTATCATGGTTTCAGAGAAATCATAGTCCATGGTTCGTTGTTCTTGTAGAATGTTGAACGACTACCCCAACTAAAATCTATCCACTCAACAAAAGTTATTTCACACCACAGACTCATCTTGGTCAGGATCGATTTGACATCTATCATGGTTTCAGAGAAATCATACTCCATGGTAAGTTGTTCTTGTAGAATGTTGAACGACTACCCCAACTAAAATCTATCCACTCAACAAAAATTATTTCAGAGAAATCATACTCCATGGTAAGTGTTTCTTGTAGAATGTTGAACGACTACCCCAACTAAAATCGATCCACTCAACAAAAATTATTTCACACCACAGACTCATCTTGGTCAGGATCGATTTGAAATCTATCATGGTTTCAGAGAAATCATACTCCATGGTAAGTTGTTCTTGCAGAATGTTGAACGACGACCCCAACTAAAATCTATCCACTCAACAAAAATTATTTCAGAGAAATCATACTCCATGGTAAGTTGTTCTTGTAGAATGTTGAACGACTACCCCAACTAAAATCTATCCACTCAACAAAAATTATTTCACACCACAGACTCATAAGGTCGATTTGAAATCTATCATGGTTTCAGAGAAATCATACTCCATGGTTCGTTGTTGTTGTAGAATGTTGAACGACTACCCCAACTAAAATCTATCCACTCAACAAAAATTATTTCAGAGAAATCATACTCCATGGTAAGTTGTTCTTGTAGAATGTTGAACGACTATCCCAACTAAAATCTATCCACTCAACAAAAATTATTTCTGAGAAATCATACTCCATGGTTCGTTGTTCTTGTAGAATGTTGAACGACTACCCCAACTAAAATCTATCCACTCAACAAAAATTATTTCACACCACAGACTCATCTTGGTAAGGATCGATTTGAAATCTATCATGGTTTCAGAGAAATCATACTCCATGGTAAGTTGTTCTTGTAGAATGTTGAACGACTACCCCTAACTAAAATCTATCCACTCAACAAAAATTATTTCAGAGAAATCATACTCCATGGTAAGTTGTTCTTGTAGAATGTTGAACGACTACCCCAACTAAAATCTATCCACTCAACAAAAATTATTTCACACCACAGACTCATCTTGGTCAGGATCGATTTGAAATCTATCATGGTTTCAGAGAAATCATAGTCCATGGTAAGTTGTTCTTGTAGAATGTTGAACGAATACCCCCAACTAAAATCTATTCACTCAACAAAAATTATTTCACACCACAGACTCATCTTGGTCAGGATCGATTTGAAATCTATCATGGTTGCAGAGAAATCATACTCCATGGTAAGTTGTTCTTGTAGAATGTTGAACGACTACCCCTAACTAAAATCTATCCACTCAACAAAAATTATTTCACACCACAGACTCATCTTGGTCAGGATCGATTTGAAATCTATCATGGTTTCAGAGAAATCATACTCCATGGTAAGTTGTTCTTGTAGAATGTTGAACGACTACCGAAACTAAAATCTATCCACTCAACAAAAATTATTTCACACCACAGACTCATCTTGGTCAGGATCGATTTGAAATCTATCATGGTTTCAGAGAAATCATAGTCCATGGTAAGTTGTTCTTGTAGAATGTTGAACGACTATCCCAACTAAAATCTATCCACTCAACAAAAATTATTTCAGAGAAATCATACTCCATGGTAAGTTGTTCTTGTAGAATGTTGAACGACTACCCCAACTAAAATCTATCCACTCAACAAAAATTATTTCACACCACAGACTCATCTTGGTCAGGATCGATTTGAAATCTATCATGGTTTCAGAGAAATCATACTCCATGGTTCGTTGTTCTTGTAGAATGTTGAACGACTACCCCAACTAAAATCTATCCACTCAACAAAAATTATTTCAGAGAAATCATACTCCATGGTAAGTTGTTCTTGTAGAATGTTGAACGACTACCCCAACTAAAATCTATCCACTCAACAAAAATTATTTCACACCACAGACTCGTCTTGGTCAGGATCGATTTGAAATCTATCATGGTTTCAGAGAAATCATAGTCCATGGTTCGTTGTTCTTGTAGAATGTTGAACGACTACCCCAACTAAAATCTATCCACTCAACAAAAGTTATTTCACACCACAGACTCATCTTGGTCAGGATCGATTTGACATCTATCATGGTTTCAGAGAAATCATACTCCATGGTAAGTTGTTCTTGTAGAATGTTGAACGACTACCCCAACTAAAATCTATCCACTCAACAAAAATTATTTCAGAGAAATCATACTCCATGGTAAGTGTTTCTTGTAGAATGTTGAACGACTACCCCAACTAAAATCGATCCACTCAACAAAAATTATTTCACACCACAGACTCATCTTGGTCAGGATCGATTTGAAATCTATCATGGTTTCAGAGAAATCATACTCCATGGTAAGTTGTTCTTGCAGAATGTTGAACGACGACCCCAACTAAAATCTATCCACTCAACAAAAATTATTTCAGAGAAATCATACTCCATGATAAGTTGTTCTTGTAGAATGTTGAACGACTACCCCAACTAAAATCTATCCACTCAACAAAAATTATTTCACACCACAGACTCATAAGGTCGATTTGAAATCTATCATGGTTTCAGAGAAATCATACTCCATGGTTCGTTGTTGTTGTAGAATCTTGAACGACTACCCCAACTAAAATCTATCCACTCAACAAAAATTATTTCAGAGAAATCATACTCCATGGTAAGTTGTTCTTGTAGAATGTTGAACGACTATCCCAACTAAAATCTATCCACTCAACAAAAATTATTTCTGAGAAATCATACTCCATGGTTCGTTGTTCTTGTAGAATGTTGAACGACTACCCCAACTAAAATCTATCCACTCAACAAAAATTATTTCACACCACAGACTCATCTTGGTCAGGATCGATTTGAAATCTATCATGGTTTCAGAGAAATCATACTCCATGGTTCGTTGCTCTTGTAGAATGTTGAACGACTACCCCAACTAAAATCTATCCACTCAACAAAAATTATTTCAGGGAAATCATACTCCGTGGTAAGTTGTTCTTGTAGAATGTTGAACGACTACCCCAACTAAAATCTATCCACTCAACAAAAATTATTTCACACCACAGACTCATCTTGGTCAGGATCGATTTGAAATCTATCATGGTTGCAGAGAAATCATACTCCATGGTAAGTTGTTCTTGTAGAATGTTGAACGACTACCCCAACTAAAATCTATCCACTCAACAAAAATTATTTCACACCACAGACTCATCTTGGTCAGGATCGATTTGAAATCTATCATGGTTTCAGAGAAATCATACTCCATGGTTCGTTGTTCTTGTAGAATGTTGAACGACTACCCCAACTAAAATCTATCCACTCAACAAAAATTATTTCACACCACAGACTCATCTTGGTAAGGATCGATTTGAAATCTATCATGGTTTCAGAGAAATCATACTCCATGGTAAGTTGTTCTTGTAGAATGTTGAACGACTACCCCTAACTAAAATCTATCCACTCAACGAAAATTATTTCAGCGAAATCATACTCCATGGTAAGTTGTTCTTGTAGAATGTTGAACGACTACCCCAACTAAAATCTATCCACTCAACAAAAATTATTTCACACCACAGACTCATCTTGGTCAGGATCGATTTGAAATCTATCATGGTTTCAGAGAAATCATAGTCCATGGTAAGTTGTTCTTGTAGAATGTTGAACGAATACATCCAACTAAAATCTATTCAGTCAACAAAAATTATTTCACACCACAGACTCATCTTGGTCAGGATCGATTTGAAATCTATCATGGTTGCAGAGAAATCATACTCCATGGTAAGTTGTTCTTGTAGAATGTTGAACGACTACCCCAACTAAAATCTATCCACTCAACAAAAATTATTTCACACCACAGACTCATCTTGGTCAGGATCGATTTGAAATCTATCATGGTTTCAGAGAAATCATACTCCATGGTAAGTTGTTCTTGTAGAATGTTGAACGACTACCCCAACTAAAATCTATCCACTCAACAAAAATTATTTCACACCACAGACTCATCTTGGTCAGGATCGATTTGAAATCTATCATGGTTTCAGAGAAATCATAGTCCATGGTAAGTTGTTCTTCTAGAATGTTGAACGACTATCCCAACTAAAATCTATCCACTCAACAAAAATTATTTCAGAGAAATCATACTCCATGGTAAGTTGTTCTTGTAGAATGTTGAACGACTACCCCAACTAAAATCTATCCACTCAACAAAAATTATTTCACACCACAGACTCATCTTGGTCAGGATCGATTTGAAATCTATCATGGTTTCAGAGAAATCATACTCCATGGTTCGTTGTTCTTGTAGAATGTTGAACGACTATCCCAACTAAAATCTATCCACTCAACAAAAATTATTTCACACCACAGACTTATAAAATCGATTTGAAATCTATCATGGTTTCAGAGAAACCATACTCCATGGTTCGTTGTTCTTATAGAATGTTGAACGACTACCCCAACTAAAATCTATCCACTCAACAAAAATTATTTCAGAGAAATCATACTCCATGGTAAGTTGTTCTTGTAGAATGTTGAACGACTACCCCAACTAAAATCTATCCACTCAACAAAAATTATTTCACACCACAGACTCATCTTGGTCAGGATCGATTTGAAATCTATCATGGTTTCAGAGAAATCATAGTCCATTTTAAGTTGTTCTTGTAGAATGTTGAACGACTACCCCAACTAAAATCTATCCACTCAACAAAAATTATTTCAGAGAAATCATACTCCATGGTTCGTTGTTCTTGTAGAATGTTGAACGACTACCCCTAACTAAAATCTATCCACTCAACAAAAATTATTTCACACCACAGACTCATCTTGGTCAGGATCGATTTGAAATCTATCATGGTTTCAGAGAAATCATACTCCATGGTAAGTTGTTCTTGTAGAATGTTGAACGACTACCCCAACTAAAATCTATCCACTCAACAAAAATTATTTCACACCACAGACTCATCTTGGTCAGGATCGATTTGAAATCTATCATGGTTTCAGAGAAATCGTACTCCATGGTAAGTTGTTCTTGTAGAATGTTGAACGACTACCCCAACTAAAATCTATCCACTCAACAAAAATTATTTCAGAGAAATCATACTCCATGGTAAGTTGTTCTTGTAGAATGTTGAACGACTACCCCAACTAAAATCTATCCACTCAACAAAAATTATTTCACACCACAGACTCATAAGATCGATTTGAAATCTATCATGGTTTCAGAGAAATCAAACTCCATGGTTCGTTGTTCTTGTAGAATGTTGAACGACTATCCCAACTAAAATCTATCCACTCAACAAAAATTATTTCAGAGAAATCATACTCCATGGTAAGTTGTTCTTGTAGAATGTTGAACGACTACCCCAACTAAAATCTATCCACTCAACAAAAATTATTTCAGAGAAATCATACTCCATGGTAAGTTGTTCTTGTAGAATGTTGAACGACTACCCCAACTAAAATCTATCCACTCAACAAAAATTATTTCACACCACAGACTCATAAGATCGATTTGAAATCTATCATGGTTTCAGAGAAATCAAACTCCATGGTTCGTTGTTCTTGTAGAATGTTGAACGACTATCCCAACTAAAATCTATCCACTCAACAAAAATTATTTCAGAGAAATCATACTCCATGGTAAGTTGTTCTTGTAGAATGTTGAACGACTACCCCAACTAAAATCTATCCACTCAACAAAAATTATTTCACACCACAGACTCATCTTGGTCAGGATCGATTTGAAATCTATCATGGTTTCAGAGAAATCATACTCCATGGTAAGTTGTTCTTGTAGAATGTTGAACGACTACCCCAACTAAAATCTATCCACTCAACAAAAATTATTTCAGAGAAATCATACTCCATGGTAAGTTGTTCTTGTAGAATGTTGAACGACTACCCCAACTAAAATCTATCCACTCAACAAAAATTATTTCACATCACAGACTCATAAGATCGATTTGAAATCTATCATGGTTTCAGAGAAATCATACTCCATGGTTCGTTGTTCTTGTAGAATGTTGAACGACTACCCCAACTAAAATCTATCCACTCAACAAAAATTATTTCAGAGAAATCATACTCCATGGTAAGTTGTTCTTGTAGAATGTTGAACGACTATCCCAACTAAAATCTATCCACTCAACAAAAATTATTTCTGAGAAATCATACTCCATGGTTCGTTGTTCTTGTAGAATGTTGAACGACTACCCCAACTAAAATCTATCCACTCAACAAAAATTATTTCACACCACAGACTCATCTTGGTCAGGATCGATTTGAAATCTATCATGGTTTCAGAGAAATCATACTCCATGGTTCGTTGTTCTTGTAGAATGTTGAACGACTATCCCAACTAAAATCTATCCACTCAACAAAAATTATTTCACACCACAGACTCATAAAATCGATTTGAAATCTATCATGGTTTCAGAGAAACCATACTCCATGGTTCGTTGTTCTTATAGAATGTTGAACGACTACCCCAACTAAAATCTATCCACTCAACAAAAATTATTTCAGAGAAATCATACTCCATGGTAAGTTGTTCTTGTAGAATGTTGAACGACTACCCCAACTAAAATCTATCCACTCAACAAAAATTATTTCACACCACAGACTCATCTTGGTCAGGATCGATTTGAAATCTATCATGGTTTCAGAGAAATCATAGTCCATGGTTCGTTGTTCTTGTAGAATGTTGAACGACTATCCCAACTAAAATCTATCCACTCAACAAAAATTATTTCACACCACAGACTCATAAAATCGATTTGAAATCTATCATGGTTTCAGAGAAACCATACTCCATGGTTCGTTGTTCTTATAGAATGTTGAACGACTACCCCAACTAAAATCTATCCACTCAACAAAAATTATTTCAGAGAAATCATACTCCATGGTAAGTTGTTCTTGTAGAATGTTGAACGACTACCCCAACTAAAATCTATCCACTCAACAAAAATTATTTCACACCACAGACTCATCTTGGTCAGGATCGATTTGAAATCTATCATGGTTTCAGAGAAATCATAGTCCATTTTAAGTTGTTCTTGTAGAATGTTGAACGACTACCCCAACTAAAATCTATCCACTCAACAAAAATTATTTCAGAGAAATCATACTCCATGGTTCGTTGTTCTTGTAGAATGTTGAACGACTACCCCTAACTAAAATCTATCCACTCAACAAAAATTATTTCACACCACAGACTCATCTTGGTCAGGATCGATTTGAAATCTATCATGGTTTCAGAGAAATCATACTCCATGGTAAGTTGTTCTTGTAGAATGTTGAACGACTACCCCAACTAAAATCTATCCACTCAACAAAAATTATTTCACACCACAGACTCATCTTGGTCAGGATCGATTTGAAATCTATCATGGTTTCAGAGAAATCGTACTCCATGGTAAGTTGTTCTTGTAGAATGTTGAACGACTACCCCAACTAAAATCTATCCACTCAACAAAAATTATTTCAGAGAAATCATACTCCATGGTAAGTTGTTCTTGTAGAATGTTGAACGACTACCCCAACTAAAATCTATCCACTCAACAAAAATTATTTCACACCACAGACTCATAAGATCGATTTGAAATCTATCATGGTTTCAGAGAAATCAAACTCCATGGTTCGTTGTTCTTGTAGAATGTTGAACGACTATCCCAACTAAAATCTATCCACTCAACAAAAATTATTTCAGAGAAATCATACTCCATGGTAAGTTGTTCTTGTAGAATGTTGAACGACTACCCCAACTAAAATCTATCCACTCAACAAAAATTATTTCAGAGAAATCATACTCCATGGTAAGTTGTTCTTGTAGAATGTTGAACGACTACCCCAACTAAAATCTATCCACTCGACAAAAATTATTTCACACCACAGACTCATAAGATCGATTTGAAATCTATCATGGTTTCAGAGAAATCAAACTCCATGGTTCGTTGTTCTTGTAGAATGTTGAACGACTATCCCAACTAAAATCTATCCACTCAACAAAAATTATTTCAGAGAAATCATACTCCATGGTAAGTTGTTCTTGTAGAATGTTGAACGACTACCCCAACTAAAATCTATCCACTCAACAAAAATTATTTCACACCACAGACTCATCTTGGTCAGGATCGATTTGAAATCTATCATGGTTTCAGAGAAATCATACTCTATGGTAAGTTGTTCTTGTAGAATGTTGAACGACTACCCCAACTAAAATCTATCCACTCAACAAAAATTATTTCAGAGAAATCATACTCCATGGTAAGTTGTTCTTGTAGAATGTTGAACGACTACCCCAACTAAAATCTATCCACTCAACAAAAATTATTTCACACCACAGACTCATAAGATCGATTTGAAATCTATCATGGTTTCAGAGAAATCATACTCCATGGTTCGTTGTTCTTGTAGAATGTTGAACGACTACCCCAACTAAAATCTATCCACTCAACAAAAATTATTTCAGAGAAATCATACTCCATGGTAAGTTGTTCTTGTAGAATGTTGAACGACTATCCCAACTAAAATCTATCCACTCAACAAAAATTATTTCTGAGAAATCATACTCCATGGTTCGTTGTTCTTGTAGAATGTTGAACGACTACCCCAACTAAAATCTATCCACTCAACAAAAATTATTTCACACCACAGACTCATCTTGGTCAGGATCGATTTGAAATCTATCATGGTTTCAGAGAAATCATACTCCATGGTTCGTTGTTCTTGTAGAATGTTGAACGACTACCCCAACTAAAATCTATCCACTCAACAAAAATTATTTCACACCACAGACTCATCTTGGTCAGGATCGATTTGAAATCTATCATGGTTTCAGAGAAATCATACTCCATGGTTCGTTGTTCTTGTAAAATGTTGAACGACTACCCCAACTAAAATCTGTCCACTCAACAAAAATTATTTCACACCACAGACTCATCTTGGTCAGGATCGATTTCAAATCTATCATGGTTTCAGAGAAATCATAGTCCATGGTAAGTTGTTCTTGTAGAATGTTGAACGACTATCCCAACTAAAATCTATCCACTCAACAAAAATTATTTCAGAGAAATCATACTCCATGGTAAGTTGTTCTTGTAGAATGTTGAACGACTACCCCAACTAAAATCTATCCACTCAACAAAAATTATTTCACACCACAGACTCATCTTGGTCAGGATCGATTTGAAATCTATCACGGTTTCGGAGAAATCATAGTCCATGGTAAGTTGTTCTTGTAGAATGTTGAACGACTATCCCAACTAAAATCTATCCACTCAACAAAAATTATTTCAGAGAAATCATACTCCATGGTAAGTTGTTCTTGTAGAATGTCGAACGACTACCCCAACTAAAATCTATCCACTAAACAAAAATTATTTCACACCACAGACTCATCTTGGTCAGGATCGATTTGAAATCTATCATGGTTTCAGAGAAATCATAGTCCATGGTAAGTTGTTCTTGTAGAATGTTGAACGACTAACCCTAACTAAAATCTATCCACTCAACAAAAATTATTTCACACCACAGACTCATCTTGGTCAGGATCGATTTGAAATCTATCATGGTTTCAGAGAAATCATAGTCCATGGTAAGTTGTTCTTGTAGAATCTTGAACGACTACCCCTAACTAAAATCTATCCACTCAACAAAAATTATTTCAGAGAAATCATACTCCATGGTAAGTTGTTCCTGTAGAATGTTGAACGACTACCCCAACTAAAATCTATCCACTCAACAAAAATTATTTCACACCACAGACTCATCTTGGTCAGGATCGATTTGAAATCTATCATGGTTTCAGAGAAATCATACTCCATGGTAAGTTGTTCTTGTAGAATGTTGAACGACTACCCCAACTAAAATCTATCCACTCAACAAATATTATTTCAGAGAAATCATACTCCATGGTAAGTTGTTCTTGTAGAATGTTGAACGACTATCCCAACTAAAATCTATCCACTCAACAAAAATTATTTCACACCACAGACTCATCTTGGTCAGGATCGATTTGAAATCTATCATGGTTTCAGAGAAATCATAGTCCATGGTAAGTTGTTCTTGTAGAATGTTGAACGACTAACCCTAACTAAAATCTATCCACTCAACAAAAATTATTTCACACCACAGACTCATCTTGGTCAGGATCGATTTGAAATCTATCATGGTTTCAGAGAAATCATACTCCATGGTAAGTTGTTCTTGTAGAATGTTGAACGACTACCCCAACTAAAATCTATCCACTCAACAAAAATTATTTCAGAGAAATCATACTCCATGGTAAGCTGTTCTTGTAGAATGTTGAACGACTACCCCTAACTAAAATCTATCCACTCAACAAAAATTATTTCAGAGAAATCATACTCCATGGTAAGTTGTTCTTGTAGAATGTTGAACGACTACCCCAACTAAAATCTATCCACTCAACAAAAATTATTTCACACCACAGACTCATCTTGGTCAGGATCGATTTGAAATCTATCATGGTTGCAGAGAAATCATACTCCATGGTAAGTTGTTCTTGTAGAATGTTGAACGACTACCCCAACTAAAATCTATCCACTCAACAAAAATTATTTCAGAGAAATCATACTCCATGGTTCGTTGTTCTTGTAGAATGTTGAACGACTACCCCAACTAAAATCTATCCACTCAACAAAAATTATTTCAGAGGAATCATACTCCATGGTTCGTTGTTCTTGTAGAATGTTGAACGACTACCCCAACTAAAATCTATCAACTCAACAAAAATTATTTCACACCACAGACTCATCTTGGTCAGCATCGATTTGAAATCTATCATGGTTTCAGAGAAATCATAGTCCATGGTAAGTTGTTCTTGTAGAATGTTGAACGACTACCCCAACTAAAATCTATCCACTCAACAAAAATTATTTCAGAGAAATCATACTCCATGGTAAGTGTTTCTCCTAGAATGTTGAACGACTACCCCAACTAAAATCTATCCACTCAACAAAAATTATTTCACACCACAGACTCATCTTGGTCAGGATCGATTTGAAATCTATCATGGTTTCAGAGAAATCATACTCCATGATAAGTTGTTCTTGTAGAATGTTGAACGACTACCCCAACTAAAATCTATCCACTCAACAAAAATTATTTCAGAGAAATCATACTCCATGGTAAGTTGTTCTTGTAGAATGTTGAACGACTACCCCAACTAAAATCTATCCACTCAACAAAAATTATTTCACACCACAGACTCATAAGATCGATTTGAAATCTATCATGGTTTCAGAGAAATCATACTCCATGGTTCGTTGTTCTTGTAGAATGTTGAACGACTATCCCAACTAAAATCTATCCACTCAACAAAAATTATTTCAGAGAAATCATACTCCATGGTAAGTTGTTCTTGTAGAATGTTGAACGACTACCCCAACTAAAATCTATCCACTCAACAAAAATTATTTCACACCACAGACTCATCTTGGTCAGGATCGATTTGAAATCTATCATGGTTTCAGAGAAATCATACTCCATGGTAAGTTGTTCTTGTAGAATGTTGAACGACTATCCCAACTAAAATCTATCCACTCAACAAAAATTATTTCTGAGAAATCATGCTCCATGGTTCGTTGTTCTTGTAGAATGTTGAACGACTACCCCAACTAAAATCTATCCACTCAACAAAAATTATTTCACACCACAGACTCATCTTGGTCAGGACCGATTTGAAATCTATCATGGTTTCAGAGAAATCATACTCCATGGTAAGTTGTTCTTGTAGAATGTTGAACGACTACCCCAACTAAAATCTATCCACTCAACAAAAATTATTTCAGAGAAATCATACTCCATGGTAAGTTGTTCTTGTAGAATGTTGAACGACTACCCCAACTAAAATCTATCCACTCAACAAAAATTATTTCACACCACAGACTCATAAGATCGATTTGAAATCTATCATGGTTTCAGAGAAATCATACTCCAAGGTTCGTTGTTCTTGTAGAATGTTGAACGACTATCCCAACTAAAATCTATCCACTCAACAAAAATTATTTCAGAGAAATCATACTCCATGGTAAGTTGTTCTTGTAGAATGTTGAACGACTACCCCAACTAAAATCTATCCACTCAACAAAAATTATTTCACACCACAGACTCATCTTGGTCAGGACCGATTTGAAATCTATCATGGTTTCAGAGAAATCATACTCCATGGTAAGTTGTTCTTGTAGAATGTTGAACGACTACCCCAACTAAAATCTATCCACTCAACAAAAATTATTTCAGAGAAATCATACTCCATGGTAAGCTGTTCTTGTAGAATGTTGAACGACTACCCCTAACTAAAATCTATCCACTCAACAAAAATTATTTCAGAGAAATCATACTCCATGGTAAGTTGTTCTTGTAGAATGTTGAACGACTACCCCAACTAAAATCTATCCACTCAACAAAAATTATTTCAGAGAAATCATACTCCATGGTAAGTTGTTCTTGTAGAATGTTGAACGACTACCCCAACTAAAATCTATCCACTCAACAAAAATTATTTCAGAGAAATCATACTCCATGGTTCGTTGTTCTTGTAGAATGTTGAACGACTACCCCAACTAAAATCTATCCACTCAACAAAAATTATTTCAGAGGAATCATACTCCATGGTTCGTTGTTCTTGTAGAATGTTGAACGACTACCCCAACTAAAATCTATCAACTCAACAAAAATTATTTCACACCACAGACTCATCTTGGTCAGCATCGATTTGAAATCTATCATGGTTTCAGAGAAATCATAGTCCATGGTAAGTTGTTCTTGTAGAATGTTGAACGACTACCCCAACTAAAATCTATCCACTCAACAAAAATTATTTCAGAGAAATCATACTCCATGGTAAGTGTTTCTCCTAGAATGTTGAACGACTACCCCAACTAAAATCTATCCACTCAACAAAAATTATTTCACACCACAGACTCATCTTGGTCAGGATCGATTTGAAATCTATCATGGTTTCAGAGAAATCATACTCCATGATAAGTTGTTCTTGTAGAATGTTGAACGACTACCCCAACTAAAATCTATCCACTCAACAAAAATTATTTCAGAGAAATCATACTCCATGGTAAGTTGTTCTTGTAGAATGTTGAACGACTACCCCAACTAAAATCTATCCACTCAACAAAAATTATTTCACACCACAGACTCATAAGATCGATTTGAAATCTATCATGGTTTCAGAGAAATCATACTCCATGGTTCGTTGTTCTTGTAGAATGTTGAACGACTATCCCAACTAAAATCTATCCACTCAACAAAAATTATTTCAGAGAAATCATACTCCATGGTAAGTTGTTCTTGTAGAATGTTGAACGACTACCCCAACTAAAATCTATCCACTCAACAAAAATTATTTCACACCACAGACTCATCTTGGTCAGGATCGATTTGAAATCTATCATGGTTTCAGAGAAATCATACTCCATGGTAAGTTGTTCTTGTAGAATGTTGAACGACTATCCCAACTAAAATCTATCCACTCAACAAAAATTATTTCTGAGAAATCATGCTCCATGGTTCGTTGTTCTTGTAGAATGTTGAACGACTACCCCAACTAAAATCTATCCACTCAACAAAAATTATTTCACACCACAGACTCATCTTGGTCAGGACCGATTTGAAATCTATCATGGTTTCAGAGAAATCATACTCCATGGTAAGTTGTTCTTGTAGAATGTTGAACGACTACCCCAACTAAAATCTATCCACTCAACAAAAATTATTTCAGAGAAATCATACTCCATGGTAAGTTGTTCTTGTAGAATGTTGAACGACTACCCCAACTAAAATCTATCCACTCAACAAAAATTATTTCACACCACAGACTCATAAGATCGATTTGAAATCTATCATGGTTTCAGAGAAATCATACTCCAAGGTTCGTTGTTCTTGTAGAATGTTGAACGACTATCCCAACTAAAATCTATCCACTCAACAAAAATTATTTCAGAGAAATCATACTCCATGGTAAGTTGTTCTTGTAGAATGTTGAACGACTACCCCAACTAAAATCTATCCACTCAACAAAAATTATTTCACACCACAGACTCATCTTGGTCAGGACCGATTTGAAATCTATCATGGTTTCAGAGAAATCATACTCCATGGTAAGTTGTTCTTGTAGAATGTTGAACGACTACCCCAACTAAAATCTATCCACTCAACAAAAATTATTTCAGAGAAATCATACTCCATGGTAAGCTGTTCTTGTAGAATGTTGAACGACTACCCCTAACTAAAATCTATCCACTCAACAAAAATTATTTCAGAGAAATCATACTCCATGGTAAGTTGTTCTTGTAGAATGTTGAACGACTACCCCAACTAAAATCTATCCACTCAACAAAAATTATTTCAGAGAAATCATACTCCATGGTAAGTTGTTCTTGTAGAATGTTGAACGACTACCCCAACTAAAATCTATCCACTCAACAAAAATTATTTCACACCACAGACTCATAAGATCGATTTGAAATCTATCATGGTTTCAGAGAAATCATACTCCATGGTTCGTTGTTCTTGTAGAATGTTGAACGACTACCCCAACTAAAATCTATCCACTCAACAAAAATTATTTCAGAGAAATCATACTCCATGGTAAGTTGTTCTTGTAGAATGTTGAACGACTATCCCAACTAAAATCTATCCACTCAACAAAAAATTATTTCTGAGAAATCATACTCCATGGTTCGTTGTTCTTGTAGAATGTTGAACGACTACCCCAACTAAAATCTATCCACTCAACAAAAATTATTTCACACCACAGACTCATCTTGGTCAGGATCGATTTGAAATCTATCATGGTTTCAGAGAAATCATACTCCATGGTTCGTTGTTCTTGTAGAATGTTGAACGACTACCCCAACTAAAATCTATCCACTCAACAAAAATTATTTCACACCACAGACTCATCTTGATCAGGATCGATTTGAAATCTATCATGGTTTCAGAGAAATCATACTCCATGGTTCGTTGTTCTTGTAAAATGTTGAACGACTACCCCAACTAAAATCTGTCCACTCAACAAAAATTATTTCACACCACAAAAATTATTTCTGAGAAATCATACTCCATGGTTCGTTGTTCTTGTAGAATGTTGAACGACTACCCCAACTAAAATCTATCCACTCAACAAAAATTATTTCACACCACAGACTCATCTTGGTCAGGATCGATTTGAAATCTATCATGGTTTCAGAGAAATCATACTCCATGGTTCGTTGTTCTTGTAGAATGTTGAACGACTACCCCAACTAAAATCTATCCACTCAACAAAAATTATTTCACACCACAGACTCATCTTGGTCAGGATCGATTTGAAATCTATCATGGTTTCAGAGAAATCATACTCCATGGTTCGTTGTTCTTGTAAAATGTTGAACGACTACCCCAACTAAAATCTGTCCACTCAACAAAAATTATTTCACACCACAGACTCATCTTGGTCAGGATCGATTTCAAATCTATCATGGTTTCAGAGAAATCATACTCCATGGTAAGTTGTTCTTGTAGAATGTTGAACGACTATCCCAACTAAAATCTATCCACTCAACAAAAATTATTTCACACCACAGACTCATCTTGGTCAGGATCGATTTGAAATCTATCATGGTTTCAGAGAAATCATAGTCCATGGTAAGTTGTTCTTGTAGAATGTTGAACGACTATCCCAACTAAAATCTATCCACTCAACAAAAATTATTTCAGAGAAATCATACTCCATGATAAGTTGTTCTTGTAGAATGTTGAACGACTACCCCAACTAAAATCTATCCACTCAACAAAAATTATTTCACACCACAGACTCATCTTGGTCAGGATCGATTTGAAATCTATCACGGTTTCGGAGAAATCATAGTCCATGGTAAGTTGTTCTTGTAGAATGTTGAACGACTATCCCAACTAAAATCTATCCACTCAACAAAAATTATTTCAGAGAAATCATACTCCATGGTAAGTTGTTCCTGTAGAATGTTGAACGACTACCCCAACTAAAATCTATCCACTAAACAAAAATTATTTCACACCACAGACTCATCTTGGTCAGGATCGATTTGAAATCTATCATGGTTTCAGAGAAATCATAGTCCATGGTAAGTTGTTCTTGTAGAATGTTGAACGACTAACCCTAACTAAAATCTATCCACTCAACAAAAATTATTTCACACCACAGACTCATCTTGGTCAGGATCGATTTGAAATCTATCATGGTTTCAGAGAAATCATAGTCCATGGTAAGTTGTTCTTGTAGAATGTTGAACGACTACCCCAACTAAAATCTATCCACTCAACAAAAATTATTTCAGAGGAATCATACTCCATGGTTCGTTGTTCTTGTAGAATGTTGAACGACTACCCCAACTAAAATCTATCCACTCAACAAAAATTATTTCACACCACAGACTCATCTTGGTCAGCATCGATTTGAAATCTATCATGGTTTCAGAGAAATCATACTCCATGGTAAGTTGTTCTTGTAGAATGTTGAACGACTACCCCAACTAAAATCTATCCACTCAACAAAAATTATTTCAGAGAAATCATACTCCATGGTAAGTGTTTCTTCTAGAATGTTGAACGACTACCCCAACTAAAATCTATCCACTCAACAAAAATTATTTCACACCACAGACTCATCTTGGTCAGGATCGATTTGAAATCTATCATGGTTTCAGAGAAATCATACTCCATGGTAAGTTGTTCTTGTAGAATGTTGAACGACTACCCCAACTAAAATCTATCCACTCAACAAAAATTATTTCAGAGAAATCATACTCCATGGTAAGTTGTTCTTGTAGAATGTTGAACGACTACCCCAACTAAAATCTATCCACTCAACAAAAATTATTTCACACCACAGACTCATAAGATCGATTTGAAATCTATCATGGTTTCAGAGAAATCATACTCCATGGTTCGTTGTTCTTGTAGAATGTTGAACGACTATCCCAACTAAAATCTATCCACTCAACAAAAATTATTTCAGAGAAATCATACTCCATGGTAAGTTGTTCTTGTAGAATGTTGAACGACTATCCCAACTAAAATCTATCCACTCAACAAAAATTATTTCACACCACAGACTCATCTTGGTCAGGATCGATTTGAAATCTATCATGGTTTCAGAGAAATCATACTCCATGGTAAGTTTTTCTTGTAGAATGTTGAACGACTACCCCAACTAAAATCTATCCACTCAACAAAAATTATTTCAGAGAAATCATACTCCATGGTAAGTTGTTCTTGTAGAATGTTGAACGACTATCCCAACTAAAATCTATCCACTCAACAAAAATTATTTCTGAGAAATCATGCTCCATGGTTCGTTGTTCTTGTAGAATGTTGAACGACTACCCCAACTAAAATCTATCCACTCAACAAAAATTATTTCAGAGAAATCATACTCCATGGTTCGTTGTTCTTGTAGAATGTTGAACGACTACCCCTAACTAAAATCTATCCACTCAACAAAAATTATTTCACACCACAGACTCATCTTGGTCAGGATCGATTTGAAATCTATCATGGTTTCAGAGAAATCATACTCCTTGGTAAGTTGTTCTTGTAGAATGTTGAACGACTACCCCAACTAAAATCTATCCACTCAACAAAAATTATTTCAGAGTAATCATACTCCATGGTAAGTGTTTCTTTTAGAATGTTGAACGACTACCCCAACTAAAATCTATCCACTCAACAAAAATTATTTCACACCACAGACTCATCTTGGTCAGGATCGATTTGAAATCTATCATGGTTTCAGAGAAATCGTACTCCATGGTAAGTTGTTCTTGTAGAATGTTGAACGACTACCCCAACTAAAATCTATCCACTCAACAAAAATTATTTCAGAGAAATCATACTCCATGGTTCGTTGTTCTTGTAGAATGTTGAACGACTACCCCTAACTAAAATCTATCCACTCAACAAAAATTATTTCACACCACAGACTCATCTTGGTCAGGATCGATTTGAAATCTATCATGGTTTCAGAGAAATCATACTCCATGGTAAGTTGTTCTTGTAGAATGTTGAACGACTACCCCAACTAAAATCTATCCACTCAACAAAAATTATTTCAGAGTAATCATACTCCATGGTAAGTGTTTCTTTTAGAATGTTGAACGACTACCCCAACTAAAATCTATCCACTCAACAAAAATTATTTCACACCACAGACTCATCTTGGTCAGGATCGATTTGAAATCTATCATGGTTTCAGAGAAATCGTACTCCATGGTAAGTTGTTCTTGTAGAATGTTGAACGACTACCCCAACTAAAATCTATCCACTCAACAAAAATTATTTCAGAGAAATCATACTCCATGGTTCGTTGTTCTTGTAGAATGTTGAACGACTACCCCTAACTAAAATCTATCCACTCAACAAAAATTATTTCACACCACAGACTCATCTTGGTCAGGATCGATTTGAAATCTATCATGGTTTCAGAGAAATCATACTCCATGGTAAGTTGTTCTTGTAGAATGTTGAACGACTACCCCAACTAAAATCTATCCACTCAACAAAAATTATTTCACACCACAGACTCATAAGATCGATTTGAAATCTATCATGGTTTCAGAGAAATCATACTCCATGGTTCGTTGTTCTTGTAGAATGTTGAACGACTATCCCAACTAAAATCTATCCACTCAACAAAAATTATTTCAGAGAAATCATACTCCGACTATCCCAACTAAAATCTATCCACTCAACAAAAATTATTACTGAGAAATCATGCTCCATGGTTCGTTGTTCTTGTAGAATGTTGAACGACTACCCCAACTAAAATCTATCCACTCAACAAAAATTATTTCACACCACAGACTCATCTTGGTCAGGATCGATTTGAAATCTATCATGGTTTCAGAGAAATCATACTCCATGGTAAGTTGTTCTTGTAGAATGTTGAACGACTACCCCAACTAAAATGTATCCACTCAACAAAAATTATTTCAGAGAAATCATACTCCATGGTAAGTTGTTCTTGTAGAATGTTGAACGACTACCCCAACTAAAATCTATCCACTCAACAAAAATTATTTCACACCACAGACTCATAAGATCGATTTGAAATCTATCATGGTTTCAGAGAACTCATACTCCATGGTTCGTTGTTCTGGTAGAATGTTGAACGACTACCCCAACTAAAATCTATCCACTCAACAAAAATTATTTCAGAGAAATCATACTCCATGGTAAGTTGTTCTTGTAGAATGTTGAACGACTATCCCAACTAAAATCTATCCACTCAACAAAAATTATTTCTGAGAAATCATACTCCATGGTAAGTTGTTCTTGTAGAATGTTGAACGACTATCCCAACTAAAATCTATCCACTCAACAAAAATTATTTCACACCACAGACTCATCTTGGTCAGGATCGATTTGAAATCTATCATGGTTTCAGAGAAATCATACTCCATGGTTCGTTGTTCTTGTAGAATGTTGAACGACTACCCCAACTAAAATCTATCCACTCAACAAAAATTATTTCACACCACAGACTCATCTTGGTCAGGATCGATTTGAAATCTATCATGGTTTCAGAGAAATCATACTCCATGGTTCGTTGTTCTTGTAAAATGTTGAACGACTACCCCAACTAAAATCTGTCCACTCAACAAAAATTATTTCACACCACAGACTCATCTTGATCAGGATCGATTTCAAATCTATCATGGTTTCAGAGAAATCATAGTCCATGGTAAGTTGTTCTTGTAGAATGTTGAACGACTATCCCAACTAAAATCTATCCACTCAACAAAAATTATTTCAGAGAAATCATACTCCATGATAAGTTGTTCTTGTAGAATGTTGAACGACTACCCCAACTAAAATCTATCCACTCAACAAAAATTATTTCACACCACAGACTCATCTTGGTCAGGATCGATTTGAAATCTATCACGGTTTCGGAGAAATCATAGTCCATGGTAAGTTGTTCTTGTAGAATGTTAAACGACTATCCCAACTAAAATCTATCCACTCAACAAAAATTATTTCAGAGAAATCATACTCCATGGTAAGTTGTTCTTGTAGAATGTTGAACGACTACCCCAACTAAAATCTATCCACTAAACAAAAATTATTTCACACCACTGACTCATCTTGGTCAGGATCGATTTGAAATCTATCATGGTTTCAGAGAAATCATAGTCCATGGTAAGTTGTTCTTGTAGAATGTTGAACGACTAACCCTAACTAAAATCTATCCACTCAACAAAAATTATTTCACACCACAGACTCATCTTGGTCAGGATCGATTTGAAATCTATCATGGTTTCAGAGAAATCATAGTCCATGGTAAGTTGTTCTTGTAGAATGTTGAATTGAATTGAATTGAATTGACGCCGGCTCTACCGGCACTTTATTAACTTAATACAAGTTAGGAACTTAAACATTCTAAACTTAAAAACTAACTTAAGAAGAAGAGACATTAAATATGGGAAGGAGAGGAGGTGGAGGAGAGAAGGGAGTTACGAAGCGTAGCTTTACTGCAATGGAAATCAAGGAAGCATTGCATGGAGTTTGCCAAACGCAGCATTCTAGTCATTGGTTCATTACGGCCGTAGTTCGTACGATGACTTTTAAGGCGAAACAAGGGCATGGATCTAAGATTGCGTGGATTGGCGTTGAAAGATATCATTTGAACCAGAGAAGGGCTGTCAATGCTACCCACGAGGAGCTGATGAATGAAAATGATGTCAGCAATTTCACGGCGTTTTGCAAGGGGCTGCACATTAATTAATTTCAGCCGATCCTCATAGGGGGGAAGGTTGTATCTGTCAACCCAGGGAAGTCCTCTAAGAGCGAAACGAATGAATCTGCGTTGAACTGCTTCGATTCGAAGGGAATGAGTGTCATAATATGGTGACCAGACTTGGCTCGCATATTCGAGGATTGGTCTAACGAAAGTAAAAAACAGACTTCTTGTGACATAAGGATTCGAGAATTCCTTTGACCAGCGCTTTACAAAACCGAGTGTTGAGTTGGCTCTGCTGATTATATTGTGAAAATGACAGCGAAAATTCAATTCACTGTCACATATAATTCCAAGATCACGTAATGACGATACGGATGGAACAGGCTCATCACAGATAAAGTAAGTTCTGGGAGTTGAAGGAAGCCGTTTACGGGAGTAAGTAATAGCTTGGCATTTTTGCACATTGAGATCAAGGAAATTTTTTTGGCACCAGGTTGAGAAGTTGTTCAAATCAGCCTGAAGTGCACGAGAGTCAGAAGGGGCTATAATATGTCTATAGATTTTCATGTCATCGGCATACACAGATATGTGAGAATTGTTAATGATAGAGTCGACATCGTTGATAGATAAGATGAATATCAGAGGACCAAGATGGCTACCTTGTGGGACTCCGGAAGTTGCAGTTATGGGGTCGGAGATGGAAGACCTAAAGAGGACATTGTATTGCCGCTCTTTAAGGTATGAAGTAATCCAAGATATGAAACGGGGCTGGAATCCGAGAGCTACAAGTTTAAAAAGAATGACATCATGTGAGATTTTGTCGAACGCCTTACTAAAGTCGGTTGCAATCACATCAACTTCTTTGCCATCCTCTAATGCACAAAGAGTGTTGGATACGAATTCCGTTAGATTGGTAGTTGTTGATCTTCCTTTAAGGAATCCATGTTGGTTTGGGGAAAATACTGGTTTAGAATGGAAGAACATAGTATCGAAAACAATGCTTTCAAAAAGCTTCGGTATGCAGGATAGTTTTGCAATTGGCCGATAATTAGAAACTTCGCTCTTAGAACCTTTTTTGTGTAAGGGGATTATGTAGGAGCTCTTCCAGAGCATAGGAAAGACACCCTGAGAGATAGATAATTGGAATAAAGATGTGATCGGTTGGGCCAAGTAGCCAATACAATTTTTTAAGACAATAGAGGGCACGCCATCGGGACCAGCGGAGTAATCGCACTTAAGTTTTTTTATCTTATCTACGACAAGAGCTACAGGTATATCAATTGAGCAGAGTGATGTCTGGGCACAGCTTTTCATATAAAAAAAGTAGTCGGGATCAATATCGACCACGTGTTTGCTAAACGATTGGCTGAAGTGATGTGCAAACAGGTTTGCTATTGTTTTCGGATCGCTCGAGGAGGTGTTAGATAATTTTAAAGTAGAGGGGTAGTTGTCAGATTTCTTTTTTGTGTTGATGAAATTAAAAAATCGCTTGGGGTCAGAGATTATACTATGTTGCATCCGATCGATATATTTGAGGTAAAGAGATTCACAAAGTGCAGAAAAGTGGGTGTATGCATGGAGGTATTTGGAGAAGTCAGAGTCAAGACGGGTTTTAAGGTAGAGCCGCCAGAGTTTATTTCTTACATTACGAAGAGAGCGTAATTCTTTAGTGTACCAAGGTGGAGAAGATGAAGCGTTTTTTTTGAGCACGAATGGTACAGATTGGGTAAAGCAATTGAGCACTAAAGAATAGAACATTTCGGTGGCATTATCGACATTAATACTAGGATTTTTAAAAATAACGTTGAAATCAACGCTACTAAGCAAACTGTTCAATTTTGTAAAGTTCGCCTTGTGAAAATTGAATCTGTGGCATTTTTCGGTTGGTGGTGTTTTATTGGCGATGTTATAGGAGTAAGTAAGGGTAAGGGGAGGGTGGTACCGATCTAGCTTCGAGAGAAGATCGTTGCTCATGGAAACAATACAGTTATCAGGGTCTGAAGAGAAAATTAGGTCGAGCTGCCTACCAAGGTTATTAGTAACGCCACTTAACTGGAAGAGGCCGGAATCGGAGAGACAATCAATGAAAAGAACCTCTTTTTCAGAGATGGGATTTGTTGCGATGAAATGGGATTCATCTTCAGATAGAGCCCATTGAAGATCAGGGAAATTAAAATCACCCAAGACTATGATAACGTCGCGGGTGTCCACAGTATTGAACAGAGAATCAATAGCATCGATGGCAAGCTGGTAGCAATACGTGGGCTGGGATGGGCGCATGTAGCAACACATGATGTAAATGCTATACCCAGAAAGATCAATTTTAGCACAAATGAACTCAAAATTCGCTGTGTGCGAGGTTTTGAATAAAGTCGAGTCAAGACGATTGTGTATAGCTAAGAGGACACCGCGCCCAGAGGAATCATCATTTTTCTCAAGCCCATCGTCTCTAAACACTGCGAAGTCCGAAGTAAAAAGTTCACTGCTATTAAAATCGGAAGACAAATTTGTTTCATTAAGAGCAAAAATGTCATAGAGAAATTTTTGAGAATTAAGAAACACGGAGGATGTTTTGCTTCGTAAACCTCGCACGTTCTGATAGTACAATGATAAACGTTCCAAAGGAGTTGTTACAGGTGAAATAATATCGGAGGAAGGAGAGTGCAGCGAAATCTGATTAGGGGCGAAAGTAGTTATTAAAATCAGCACGAGCTCTCTGGAGTTGAACGACTACCCCAACTAAAATCTATCCACTCAACAAAAATTATTTCAGAGGAATCATACTCCATGGTTCGTTGTTCTTGTAGAATGTTGAACGACTACCCCAACTAAAATCTATCCACTCAACAAAAATTATTTCACACCACAGACTCATCTTGGTCAGCATCGATTTGAAATCTATCATGGTTTCAGAGAAATCATAGTCCATGGTAAGTTGTTCTTGTAGAATGTTGAACGACTACCCCAACTAAAATCTATCCACTCAACAAAAATTATTTCAGAGAAATCATACTCCATGGTAAGTGTTTCTTTTAGAATGTTGAACGACTACCCCAACTAAAATCTATCCACTCAACAAAAATTATTTCACACCACAGACTCATCTTGGTCAGGATCGATTTGAAATCTATCATGGTTTCAGAGAAATCATACTCCATGGTAAGTTGTTCTTGTAGAATGTTGAACGACTACCCCAACTAAAATCTATCCACTCAACAAAAATTATTTCAGAGAAATCATACTCCATGGTAAGTTGTTCTTGTAGAATGTTGAACGACTACCCCAACTAAAATCTATCCACTCAACAAAAATTATTTCACACCACAGACTCATAAGATCGATTTGAAATCTATCATGGTTTCAGAGAAATCATACTCCATGGTTCGTTGTTCTTGTAGAATGTTGAACGACTATCCCAACTAAAATCTATCCACTCAACAAAAATTATTTCAGAGAAATCATACTCCATGGTAAGTTGTTCTTGTAGAATGTTGAACGACTATCCCAACTAAAATCTATCCACTCAACAAAAATTATTTCTGAGAAATCATGCTCCATGGTTCGTTGTTCTTGTAGAATGTTGAACGACTACCCCAACTAAAATCTATCCACTCAACAAAAATTATTTCACACCACAGACTCATCTTGGTCAGGATCGATTTGAAATCTATCATGGTTTCAGAGAAATCATACTCCATGGTAAGTTGTTTTGTAGAATGTTGAACGACTACCCCAACTAAAATCTATCCACTCAACAAAAATTATTTCAGAGAAATCATACTCCATGGTAAGTGTTTCTTGTAGAATGTTGAACGACTACCCCAACTAAAATCTATCCACTCAACAAAAATTATTTCACACCACACCATCTTGGTCAGGATCGATTTGAAATCTATCATGGTTTCAGAGAAATCATACTCCATGGTAAGTTGTTCTTGTAGAATGTTGAACGACTACCCCAACTAAAATCTATCCACTCAACAAAAATTATTTCAGAGAAATCATACTCCATGGTAAGTTGTTCTTGTAGAATGTTGAACGACTACCCCAACTAAAATCTATCCACTCAACAAAAATTATTTCACACCACAGACTCATAAGATCGATTTGAAATCTATCATGGTTTCAGAGAAATCATACTCCATGGTTCGTTGTTCTTGTAGAATGTTGAACGACTACCCCAACTAAAATCTATCCACTCAACAAAAATTATTTCAGAGAAATCATACTCCATGGTAAGTTGTTCTTGTAGAATGTTGAACGACTATCCCAACTAAAATCTATCCACTCAACAAAAATTATTTCTGAGAAATCATACTCCATGGTTCGTTGTTCTTGTAGAATGTTGAACGACTACCCCAACTAAAATCTATCCACTCAACAAAAATTATTTCACACCACAGACTCATCTTGGTCAGGATCGATTTGAAATCTATCATGGTTTCAGAGAAATCATACTCCATGGTTCGTTGTTCTTGTAGAATGTTGAACGACTACCCCAACTAAAATCTATCCACTCAACAAAAATTATTTCACACCACAGACTCATCTTGGTCAGGATCGATTTGAAATCTATCATGGTTTCAGAGAAATCATACTCCATGGTTCGTTGTTCTTGTAAAATTTTGAACGACTACCCCAACTAAAATCTGTCCACTCAACAAAAATTATTTCACACCACAGACTCATCTTTCTCAGGATCGATTTCAAATCTATCATGGTTTCAGAGAAATCATAGTCCATGGTAAGTTGTTCTTGTAGAATGTTGAACGACTATCCCAACTAAAATCTATCCACTCAACAAAAATTATTTCAGAGAAATCATACTCCATGATAAGTTGTTCTTGTAGAATGTTGAACGACTACCCCAACTAAAATCTATCCACTCAACAAAAATTATTTCACACCACAGACTCATCTTGGTCAGGATCGATTTGAAATCTAGCACGGTTTCGGAGAAATCATAGTCCATGGTAAGTTGTTCTTGTAGAATGTTGAACGACTATCCCAACTAAAATCTATCCACTCAACAAAAATTATTTCAGAGAAATCATACTCGTTCTTGTAGAATGTTGAACGACTACCCCAACTAAAATCTATCCACTAAACAAAAATTATTTCACACCACAGACTCATCTTGGTCAGGATCGATTTGAAATCTATCATGGTTTCAGAGAAATCATAGTCCATGGTAAGTTGTTCTTGTAGAATGTTGAACGACTAACCCTAACTAAAATCTATCCACTCAACAAAAATTATTTCACACCACAGACTCATCTTGGTCAGGATCGATTTGAAATCTATCATGGTTTCAGAGAAATCATAGTCCATGGTAAGTTGTTCTTGTAGAATGTTGAACGACTACCCCAACTAAAATCTATCCACTCAACAAAAATTATTTCAGAGAAATCATACTCCATGGTTCGTTGTTCTTGTAGAATGTTGAACGACTACCTCAACTAAAATCTATCCACTCAACGAAAATTATTTCACACCACAGACTCATCTTGGTCAGCATCGATTTGAAATCTATCATGGTTTCAGAGAAATCATAGTCCATGGTAAGTTGTTCTTGTAGAATGTTGAACGACTACCCCAACTAAAATCTATCCACTCAACAAAAATTATTTCAGAGAAATCATACTCCATGGTAAGTTGTTCTTGTAGAATGTTGAACGACTACCCCAACTAAAATATATCCACTCAACAAAAATTATTTCAGAGAAATCATACTCCATGGTAAGTTGTTCTTGTAGAATGTTGAACGACTACCCCAACTAAAATCTATCCACTCAACAAAAATTATTTCACACCACAGACTCATCTTGGTCAGGATCGATTTGAAATCTATCATGGTTTCAGAGAAATCATAGTCCATGGTAAGTTGTTCTTGTAGAATGTTGAACGACTACCCCTAACTAAAATCTATCCACTCAATAAAAATTATTTCACACCACAGACTCATCTTGGTCAGGATCGATTTGAAATCTATCATGGTTTCAGAGAAATCATAGTCCATGGTAAGTTGTTCTTGTAGAATGTTGAACGACTACCCCAAATAAAATCTATCCACTCAACAAAAATTATTTCAGAGAAATCATACTCCATGGTAAGTTTTTCTTGTAGAATGTTGAACGACTACCCCAACTAAAATCTATCCACTCAACAAAAATTATTTCACACCACAGACTCATAAGATCGATTTGAAATCTATCATGGTTTCAGAGAAATCATACTCCATGGTTCGTTGTTCTTGTAGAATGTTGAACGACTACCCCAACTAAAATCTATCCACTCAACAAAAATTATTTCAGAGAAATCATACTCCATGGTAAGTTGTTCTTGTAGAATGTTGAACGACTATCCCAACTAAAATCTATCCACTCAACAAAAATTATTTCTGAGAAATCATACTCCATGGTTCGTTGTTCTTGTAGAATGTTGAACGACTACCCCAACTAAAATCTATCCACTCAACAAAAATTATTTCACACCACAGACTCATCTTGGTCAGGATCGATTTGAAATCTATCATGGTTTCAGAGAAATCATACTCCATGGTTCGTTGTTCTTGTAAAATGTTGAACGACTACCCCAACTAAAATCTGTCCACTCAACAAAAATTATTTCACACCACAGACTCATCTTGGTCAGGATCGATTTGAAATCTATCATGGTTTCAGAGAAATCATAGTCCATGGTAAGTTGTTCTTGTAGAATGTTGAACGACTATCCCAACTAAAATCTATCCACTCAACAAAAATTATTTCAGAGAAATCATACTCCATGATAAGTTGTTCTTGTAGAATGTTGAACGACTACCCCAACTAAAATCTATCCACTCAACAAAAATTATTTCACACCACAGACTCATCTTGGTCAGGATCGATTTGAAATCTATCACGGTTTCGGAGAAATCATAGTCCATGGTAAGTTGTTCTTGTAGAATGTTGAACGACTATCCCAACTAAAATCTATCCACTCAACAAAAATTATTTCAGAGAAATCATACTCCATGGTAAGTTGTTCTTGTAGAATGTTGAACGACTACCCCAACTAAAATCTATCCACTCAACAAAAATTATTTCACACCACAGACTCATCTTGGTCAGGATCGATTTGAAATCTATCATGGTTTCAGAGAAATCATAGTCCATGGTAAGTTGTTCTTGTAGAATGTTGAACGACTAACCCTAACTAAAATCTATCCACTCAACAAAAATTATTTCACACCACAGACTCATCTTGGTCAGGATCGATTTGAAATCTATCATGGTTTCAGAGAAATCATAGTCCATGGTAAGTTGTTCTTGTAGAATGTTGAACGACTACCCCAACTAAAATCTATCCACTCAACAAAAATTATTTCAGAGAAATCATACTCCATGGTAAGTTGTTCTTGTAGAATGTTGAACGACTACCCCAACTAAAATCTATCCACTCAACAAAAATTATTTCACACCACAGACTCATCTTGGTCAGCATCGATTTGAAATCTATCATGGTTTCAGAGAAATCATAGTCCATGGTAAGTTGTTCTTGTAGAATGTTGAACGACTACCCCAACTAAAATCTATCCACTCAACAAAAATTATTTCAGAGAAATCATACTCCATGGTAAGTTGTTCTTGTAGAATGTTGAACGACTACCCCAACTAAAATCTATCCACTCAACAAAAATTATTTCACACCACAGACTCATCTTGGTCAGGATCGATTTGAAATCTATCATGGTTTCAGAGAAATCATAGTCCATGGTAAGTTGTTCTTGTAGAATGTTGAACGACTACCCCAACTAAAATCTATTCACTCAACAAAAATTATTTCAGAGATATCATACTCCATGGTTCGTTGTTCTTGTAGAATGTTGAACGACTACCCCAACTAAAATCTATCCACTCAACAAAAATTATTTCAGAGAAATCATACTCCATGGTTCGTTGTTCTTGTAGAATGTTGAACGACTACCCCAACTAAAATCTATCCACTCAACAAAAATTATTTCACACCACAGACTCATCTTGGTCAGGATCGATTTGAAATCTATCATGGTTTCAGAGAAATCATAGTCCATGGTAAGTTGTTCTTGTAGAATGTTGAACGACTACCCCTAACTAAAATCTATCCACTCAACAAAAATTATTTCACACCACAGACTCATCTTGGTCAGGATCGATTTGAAATCTATCATGGTTTCAGAGAAATCATACTCCATGGTTCGTTGTTCTTGTAGAATGTTGAACGACTATCCCAACTAAAATCTATCCACTCAACAAAAATTGTTTCAGAGAAATCATAGTCCATGGTAAGTTGTTCTTGTAGAATGTTGAACGACTACCCCTAACTAAAATCTATCCACTCAACAAAAATTATTTCACACCACAGACTCATCTTGGTCAGGATGGATTTGAAATCTATCATGGTTTCAGAGAAATCATACTCTATGGTTCGTTGTTCTTGTAGAATGTTGAACGACTATCCCAACTAAAATCTATCCACTCAACAAAAATTATTTCAGAGAAATCATACTCCATGTTAAGTTGTTCTTGTAGAATGTTGAACGACTACCCCAACTAAAATCTATCCACTCAACAAAAATTATTTCACACCACAGACTCATCTTGGTCAGGATCGATTTGAAATCTATCATGGTTTCAGAGAAATCATACTCCATGGTTCGTTGTTCTTGTAAAATGTTGAACGACTACCCCAACTAAAATCTATCCACTCAACAAAAATTATTTCACACCACAGACTCATCTTGGTCAGGATCGATTTGAAATCTATCATGGTTTCAGAGAAATCATAGTCCATGGTAAGTTGTTCTTGTAGAATGTTGAACGACTACCCCTAACTAAAATCTAACCACTCAACAAAAATTATTTCACACCACAGACTCATCTTGGTCAGGATCGATTTGAAATCTATCATGGTTTCAGAGAAATCATACTTCATGGTAAGTTGTTCTTGTAGAATGTTGAACGACTACCCCAACTAAAATCTATCCACTCAACAAAAATTATTTCACACCACAGACTCATCTTGGTCAGGATCGATTTGAAATCTATCATGGTTTCAGAGAAATCATAGTCCATGGTAAGTTGTTCTTGTAGAATGTTGAACGACTACCCCAACTAAAATCTATTCACTCAACAAAAATTATTTCAGAGATATCATACTCCATGGTTCGTTGTTCTTGTAGAATGTTGAACGACTACCCCAACTAAAATCTATCCACTCAACAAAAATTATTTCAGAGAAATCATACTCCATGGTTCGTTGTTCTTGTAGAATGTTGAACGACTACCCCAACTAAAATCTATCCACTCAACAAAAATTATTTCACACCACAGACTCATCTTGGTCAGGATCGATTTGAAATCTATCATGGTTTCAGAGAAATCATAGTCCATGGTAAGTTGTTCTTGTAGAATGTTGAACGACTACCCCTAACTAAAATCTATCCACTCAACAAAAATTATTTCACACCACAGACTCATCTTGGTCAGGATCGATTTGAAATCTATCATGGTTTCAGAGAAATCATACTCCATGGTTCGTTGTTCTTGTAGAATGTTGAACGACTATCCCAACTAAAATCTATCCACTCAACAAAAATTGTTTCAGAGAAATCATAGTCCATGGTAAGTTGTTCTTGTAGAATGTTGAACGACTACCCCTAACTAAAATCTATCCACTCAACAAAAATTATTTCACACCACAGACTCATCTTGGTCAGGATGGATTTGAAATCTATCATGGTTTCAGAGAAATCATACTCTATGGTTCGTTGTTCTTGTAGAATGTTGAACGACTATCCCAACTAAAATCTATCCACTCAACAAAAATTATTTCAGAGAAATCATACTCCATGTTAAGTTGTTCTTGTAGAATGTTGAACGACTACCCCAACTAAAATCTATCCACTCAACAAAAATTATTTCACACCACAGACTCATCTTGGTCAGGATCGATTTGAAATCTATCATGGTTTCAGAGAAATCATACTCCATGGTTCGTTGTTCTTGTAAAATGTTGAACGACTACCCCAACTAAAATCTATCCACTCAACAAAAATTATTTCACACAACAGACTCATCTTGGTCAGGATCGATTTGAAATCTATCATGGTTTCAGAGAAATCATAGTCCATGGTAAGTTGTTCTTGTAGAATGTTGAACGACTACCCCTAACTAAAATCTAACCACTCAACAAAAATTATTTCACACCACAGACTCATCTTGGTCAGGATCGATTTGAAATCTATCATGGTTTCAGAGAAATCATACTCTATGGTAAGTTGTTCTTGTAGAATGTTGAACGACTACCCCTAACTAAAATCTATCCACTCAACAAAAATTATTTCACACCACAGACTCATCTTGGTCAGGATCGATTTGAAAGCTATCATGGTTTCAGAGAAATCATACTCCATATTTCGTTGTTCTTGTAGAATGTTGAACGACTATCATAGTGGAGGTGTTTTATTGGTGTGTGTTTAGGAGGTGATTATAATCTGTCAAGAAAAGGAATAAACTGTTAGGGGGGGGGGTAGAATAGGGCAAATGGATTGGATAGGGGAAAGGAAAGGATATGTTCGGTTGCGTGGATGCGGGGTGCATGCCTTGGTTTTCTTTCGGTTAAGCTCGTCGGATTGGGGGGGGTTCTTGCATCCGTGCCACCAAACAAACACCACTGTATAAAAAAAAAAATGCATGCGTACATAATATAATATAAAAAAAACCGGAAATAGAGCCTACCAGTACCACGGAGGAACAGATGTTCGTCCTCCCAGCGGGTCTTCACCCACCCTGCCATGTGCTAGTTGCCGCTGAAAACTAAAACCTGCACCCTAGGAAAGTGCTATGCTTTCCTTACCAAAAACCACTTAACTCCACCATTGAAGTAAGACCATGTAATTGCGATTACTTAAGACATAGTTTTTATTTACTCATTAATTATTACTTCAAAACATAATTATAACAAAAAAACAAAAATTCATTTACAAGAGTCATTAACTCAGTTAAATTATGTATTCATTAAAATAATTATTAAATTCTTAAATTATTTGATCAGGATCAAATCAAACAAAAGTTAAATAAATTCTTTACCAAACGAAAATTAAGATCAAAAGAAACCAATTTAGAAAAAAAAGAAACGTACAGTAAAAATATGATCGTAGGGTGTATGCGTGGCGCGTGAACACTTTCATTGCAAAAAAAAACAATACGAAAAAAAAAACATACATTGCATTTGGTACTCAAATATGGCTATAACGTCGAACGTTTGAGGATGTTATATGTGAAATTTCATGAAAATCGGTTTTTTGATGACAACGCCCCCTAAAAGTGGGCGTGGCCAAAACTGTTCTATGGGTGAATTGTAGGAAATCTGAATACCTAAATATTTGGACTTAACAAAATTTTTCGGTTTCATATAATTTAGTGAAGTTATAAAAAAGTAGGCGTGGCAGTGGGCGGATGTAAAAAAAATTTACACTTCTACTGTATCTTTTCGTCAGGAGCCCAGATATGAAATTTCACCGTCCTAGTTAAAAATTTAAGGCCCAAAAATCGGTTTTATGATTAAAAGGCCCCCAAAAAGTGGGCGTGGTCAAAACTTTTGTATGGGTGGAGTGTAGGGAATCTGAATGCCTAAATATTTGGTCTTAACAAAATTTTTCGGTTTCATATAATTTAGTGAAGTTATGAAAAAGTGGGCGTGGCAGTGGGCGGATTTCAAAAATTTTTACACTTGTACTGTATCTTTTTCTCAGAAGCCCAGATATGAAATTTCATCGTCCTAGCTCAAAATTTAAGGCCCAAAAAGCGGTGACATACGGACGGACGGACGGACGGACGGACGGACGGACGGACGGTCATCGCTCAATCGATTTCGCTATTGATGCTGATCACGAATATATATACTTTATAGGGTCTATCTCGATTATTTCTCTATGTTACAAACTATGTGTCAAACTTAATATACCCTTAGGATAGGGTATAAACATACAGAAAAGCTACAATCCGTCTGGAACGGATCGTATGATGCCCTATCCTCCTCTCTATAAAATGGGCTTGGCCAAATTGCATTTTGTACTCAAATATGGCTATAACCTCGAACGTTTGAGGATGTTACATGTAAAATTTTATCAAAATCGGTTTTTTGATGAAAACGCCCCCAAAAAGTGGGCGTGACCAAAACTGTTCTATGGGTGAATTGTAGGGAAGTTGTATACCTAAATATTTGGTCTTAACAAAATTTTTCGGTTTCATATAATTTAGTGAAGTTATAAAAAAGTAGGCGTGGCAGTGGGCGGATGTAAAAAAAATTTACACTTGTACTGTGTAAATTAGTAGAAGCCCAGATATGAAATTTCAGCGTACTAGTTAATAATTGAAGTCCTTAAACTCGGTTTTGTGATGAAAACGCCCCCAAAAAGTGGGCGTGTCCAAAACTTTTGTATGGGTGGATTGTAGGGAATCTGAATGCCTAAATATTTGGTCTTAACAAAATTTTTCGGTTTCATATAATTTAGTGAAGTTATGAAAAAGTGGGCGTGGCAGTGGGCGGATTTCAAAAATGTTTACACTTGTACTGTATCTTTTTCTCAGAAGCCCAGATATGAAATTTCATCGTCCTAGCTCAAAATTTAAGGCCCAAAAAGCGGTGACATACGGACGGACGGACGGACGGACGGACGGTCATCGCTCAATCGATTTCGCTATTGATGCTGATCACGAATATATATACTTTATATGGTCTATCTCGATTATTTCTCTATGTTACAAACTATGTGTCAAACTTAATATACCCTTAGGATAGGGTATAAACAATACGAAACACCGCTTACCTAGGTCCCTCGTCGTCAGGCCTGCCGATGTGGATACCTATTCGAAAATAAAACATACAGGAAAGCTACAATCCGTCTGGAACGGATCGTATGATACCCTATCCTCCTCTCTATAAAATGGGCTTGGCCAAATTGCATTTTGTACTCAAATATAGCTATAATGTCGAACGTTTGAGGATGTTACATGTAAAATTTTATCAAAATAGGTTTTTTGATGATAATGCCCCCAAAAAGTGGGCGTGGCCAAAACTGTTCTATGGGTGAATTGTAGGGAATCTAAATACCCAAATATTTGGTCTTACCAAAATTTTTCGGTTTCATATAATTTAATGAAGTTATAAAAAGGTAGGCGTGGCAGTGGGCGGATGTAAAAAAATTTTACACATGTACTGTATCTTTTTCTTGGAAGCCCAAATATGAAATTTCAGCGTCCTAGTTAAAAATTTAAGGCCCAAAAATCGGTTTTGTGATGAAAACGCCCCCAAAAAGTGGGCGTAGCCAAAACCTTTGTATGGGTGGATTGTAGGGAATCTGAATGCCTAAATATTTGGTTTTAACAAAATTTTTCGGTTTCATATAATTTAGTGAAGTTATGAAAAAGTGGGCGTGGCAGTGGGCGGATGTAAAAAAAATTTACACTAGTATTGTATCTTTTTCTCGGAAGCCCAGATATGAAATTTCAGCGTCCAAGTTAAAAATTTAAGGCCCAAAAATCGGTTTTGTGATGAAAACGCCCCCAAAAAGTGGGCGTAGCCAAAACTTTTGTATGGGTGGATTGTAGGGAATCTGAATGCCTAAATATTTGCTCTTAACAAAATTTTTCGGTTTCATATAATTTAGTGAAGTTATAAAAAAGTAGGCGTGGCAGTGGGCGGATTTCAAAAATTTTTACACTTGTACTGTATCTTTTTCTCAGAAGCCCAGATATGAAATTTCATCGTCCTAGCTCAAAATTTAAGGCCCAAAAAGCGGTGACATACGGACGGACGGACGGACGGTCATCACTCAATCGATTTCGCTATTGATGCTGATCACGAATATATATACTTTATATGGTCTATCTCGATTATTTCTCTATGTTACAAACTATGTGTCAAACTTAATATACCCTTAGGATAGGGTATAAAAAAAGGAAATACCGAGCGGGTGGGGAGCGCAAAGAAAATTTCCACCCACTCTAGAGCGCACTCACACACCTTACCAAATTATTATTGTTCTAAATTATTATTTAAGGTACCAAAATATTTATATATATTTTTAAATGCAAATAAGATAGAATTATTCCCAGAAGGGAGTGAACGTGATCAAAATTAGATTAGGCTGGAACGGTGACTCATACGGTGACTGATCGAATTTGGGGGAGGGGAGGGCTGGAGGCTTCGCCGACGCGGATGTTGCAACATATGGGTTTCTCGAATCCTGGGATGGTAGAGCCACTCAAGCGATGATCTTTCTGGTGATTGCAAAAGACCGGGGCGTGGAAACTGCGGTTATGTGACGCTCAGCTCTCGCACCTTTTCTCTTTGCGTCGGGGTGGTATCTGTTATACGGCTTGGCGGGGAGATATCACGTGGATCAGACTAAATAGTCACTGATTTGCACGATTAAGATTTTTGATTTGCACTTTGAACTGCACTTTTCATCTCAGGATCAGTTTTGGGTGTTCGGTTTAGTATTTTTTTTTCCTTTTTTTCTTTTTTTTTTTGAGTGGTAAGAGGGGGAGAACGGTTGGCCAAGTGATTGAAGTCCGGAGAAAAAGCACTCGCGGTACGAGTTTTCGTTTTTTCTTTTTTTTCCTTTATATGTCCTTTTAGACGCAATTTTATGATTTTAATCTCTTTGCGAACTAAAGATTATTTAAATAAAAGGAAACACTAGACTGGAAAAACTCGCGGTGTAACCTCTAGGATCCCGCGACCGACTTCCACCTCTGGTGGCAAATGCCCACTCACTACTGATTAGACGATTTCACTTTTGATTGAGGCTTGGGTCGCTAATTATCCCGCTGCTGAGTTCGAATCGAAAGAGAGTTGACAAGCGGTACTTATGTATCATATATAATTATGCTGAACCTAAGCCACAGAGGTGCATGCAAAGCGATGACTCTTCTCTCCCTTTCGTATGATCAACCCCCTCCAGAACCATGCCAGTAAAGTTGAGATTTGGTGATTACGTCAATACCGGTATTGTGGGCTGACCAATATATATTGCACCATACGTACCCAAAAAAAAAATGCGCTTGGAAGCAATTATGTAAAAAGGTTTTTTTTTTTTTTTCATTAATACATGGGATGTAGGACACATACTTGTCAGATGGACTTTGTAGGACCCAAAACCAAAGGGAGAAATATTATGAGGTGTAGTAGTCTGACCTCCATTACACAACAGATTAGGTGAGGCTTGTGCAAACATGCGTAATCCTAAACTGAAAAAGGAGTGTCAGTGGCGTATATCTTTCGCATGGTACGTCCCTAAGGACTTCCCTGCCAGGTCTTCCAGTATATAATAAGACGAGCCTAGCTTGTCTCGTATGCGCGCTTTTATGAAGATTGGAGCCAGTTTAGAGTTAAAACCTTTTCAAAAGTTGCTCTGTGCAAAATTTCGCCGAAAAACTTCGTCGCCAACTTTAAAATTAACTGGCTTCGACCTCGTATTGTATTTTGCTGCATTTTTGAAGAAGGACACTTGTATATTCCTCTGCACTTGATCACGTACTTTGGATTGTACGTCGCTATTAACGATTGGTACATCCTCACCATTTATCATGTTCAACCTCCTCAGAAGTGCGTAATCGGAGCCGTGTTGTATCATATTCTGGCCAAAGAGCACGTAATATGGACTGCAACCGATGGAGCTGTGCAGCGTGGTTCTTAATGACCATGCTATGCTACTAAGGTGAATATCCCATTCATTTTGGTTTTTATTAATATATGCGCGCATAGCGGCAATTACGGATCGATTGACTCGTTCCGAAGAGTTGGATTGCGGGGAATGGATTGCGGTAAACATTTGGCCCACTCCGTATTTTGACAAAAAAATTTTAAACTCTATTGACTTGAACTGGGATCCATTGTCGCTGATAATGGTTTCGGGAACACCAAAAACATGGAAAATATCTTTTTCAAGAAATTTCATTATGGGTTTCGTCGTAAACTTGTTTAATGCCTTTAAGAAGACGTACTTTGAAAGGTGGTCTAATACTATGAGGATCCCAATATTTCCCGATTTGGATCGCGGGTAAGGTCCCAGCAAATCAATAAAAAGTTTTTGAAATGGGCGGGAGGTATTCACTGGTTGCCCCATTGGAGGCCTTAGAATGACATTAGGACTTTTTGTTGTCCTGCATGTTTCACATGACAAAATGTAGCTTCTAAAGATGGCCAAAATAGATGTCGCCTTAACTTTTGTAGCACCTTCCCTATTCCGCAGTGGGATGAAGATGGCGGATTATGAGAATTATAAAGAATCTGCGGAATGAGACCTGAGGGAACCCATAATTTCTATGTCTCGTTCTCTTGCTCGGGGGATCCTGTCGAGTGAGATGTACGCTTGTATACAAAATTGTCGACAACTTTCAAGTCAGGGAGCTTAGATTGATTAGATGTAATTTGGGTCTTCAAAGCGTTATACTCTTCAGAGGAAAAATGTGGTAATTGAAGATTTACAATCGGGGCTACCTCTTCCAAAGCACTCAAATCCGCTGTGTCTTTTCGGGATAGGCAGTCTGGTACCACATTACTTGACCGTTTGCGATGTTTTATAGAGAAAACAAACCCTTGTAATTTTAACGCCCACCGCGCCAACCTACCTGATAGATCTTTTTGCTGCAGTTCTTAATTGAGAAATGTTAGATACTTCAAGATGAAGAAGCTCGTGTCTTAGGTCAGGTTTTAAATTGCGGATTAGTATTTCCAAAAATTCCCTATCTGACAACGGTTCCATCAGCCGATCTGTTATGGAAACAACCGCGTCTAAATAGTCATCAAATGACTCCCTTTCGCGTTGTTTCCGATTACGAAAAAGTTCGATAATATCAAAATCGGTGCAAGAATCTGAGTACTTAAAACGTAAGGCTTCACAGAGAGCACCCCATTCAATTGAATGTACACGTTTATGATAATGCCAATACCAGTCTCTGGCCTTACCCGAGAACAGGATATGGATATGCCTACAAAGAGATGAAAAGTCTCCGTTCAATGTATGCGTTGTAAAAGCTTGTATCCTGTAAATGAATTCTTCGGCCCTAATACCATCATTGGAACCATCAAACTTGACGTTCCAATTTAGCATGATACTAGAGACTTTGCTGGTGATGATTGACTCTGAGTGAGTATTAGGATTTGTGCGAAGAGGTGGAGGTGGAGGCTGATCATTTTGTTGAGTCCAATTGGTGCGATCCGTCATAGGGGTGTTAGTAGGTACCACATTTAAAGGCGGGGCATAGAGACTGAAACATCTCTGAAACATGGACTCGATGGACTGGTTAATCACCTCGATGTTTCTGCACCTATCTTCGTCAATCTCTTGTCTAACGACCCTTCGTATATGACTTTCATATTGGGGAGAAGCGTGGCCAATCGGAAGTTGTAATTTTTCACGCGATTTTGAAAAATTCGGTTCTCGTGAACTAGGCGTAGTCACGTGAGCTCGTTTAGATTCACTTTTGTTGGCGGAAGTGATCCTACTTCCAAGGATACTGGAGTCTTGAAACCTCCAATTGTCCGCATTCAGATTTGAGGTCGAACGGGTATTCGGGCGATGTCTCTTTGGTACTGCCCCTTTATTTCGGTAGCTATTCAGGGATGTAGGATCGCATTGGTTTTCTTGCAGAACAGAAACACTAATATCCTGGCGGCAAATCGGACAAGACTGCGACTTAATCATCCAGGTCACCAGACAAGCCTTATGAAAAATATGGCCGCAACCGGTCGTTCCGGTTTCTATCCCGGGAGTGATTAACTCTTGGCAGATAGTACATGTAAGGTTGTTTGTCTCAACCCCGAGTTGGTTCAAATCTTCGGAGCTATGTCTAACCGCCATGATTTGTCAAATTTGAGGAGGGTAATTGTTATGACAGTGAATAATATAATATTCTAACGATAAATGTGTATATAAATGTTTAAGAAATAGACGTAAATGTGTTGTAACTTTAGCGATATATATATATGTATAACTAAAAAGGTAGATATAAATGTGTAAAAAGGTACATAAATTCATGGATTCAATATGGTCTTATTTCAATGGTAACGTTGTATGTGGTCACAAATGGTGGTATTGGTAGTAGAAGAAAGATAAAAAAAGGATTTATGTGTGATCGGTAAAATTGGTGGTATTTTGATGTCAAGGTCGTTATATCAGCAGAAGTTCCCAGTATAACGCACTTCCTGGACTCCTTTAGTTACAGGTAACTATAGGTGGACTGTAAACTAATAAAATTTTGAGCAATTGTAGTTTGATGGTATTGAAGGTATTACTAATGTTAACTGAAAACTTTTAAATCTAATTTTGACCCGCGAAATTTGCGGGCCCCACGTTGGACCCCATTTTATTATAGTGGAGGTTTTTTGTTGGTGTGTGTTTAGGAGGGGAGGATAATCTGTTAAGAAAAGGAATAAACTGTTAGGGGGGGGGGTAGAATAGGGCAAATGGATTGGATAGGGGAAAGGAGGGAAAAGGATATGTTCGGTTGCGTGGATGCGGGGTGCATGCCTTGCTTTTCTTTCGGTTAAGCTCGTCGGATTGGGGGGGGTTCTTGCATCCGTGCCACCAAACAAACACCACTGTATAAAAAAAAAATGCATGCGTACATAATATAATATAAAAAAAACCGGAAATAGAGCCTACCAGTACCACGGAGGAACAGATGTTCGTCCTCCCAGCGGGTCTTCACCCACCCTGCCATGTGCTAGTTGCCGCTGAAAACTAAAACCTGCACCCTAGGAAAGTGCTATGCTTTCCTTACCAAAGACCACTTAACTCCACCATTGAAGTAAGACCATGTAATTGCGATTACTTAGGACATAGTTTTTATTTACTCATTAATTATTACTTCAAAACATAATTATAACAAAAAAACAAAAATTCATTTACAAGAGTCATTAACTCAGTTAAATTATGTATTCATTAAAATAATTATTAAATTCTTAAATTATTTGATCAGGATCAAATCAAACAAAAATTAAATAAATTCTTTACCAAACGAAAATTAAGATCAAAAGAAACCAATTTAGAAAAAAAAAGAAACGTACAGTAAAAATATGATCGTAGGGTGTATGCGTGGCGCGTGAACACTTTCATTGCAAAAAAAAACAATACGAAAAAAAAAACAATACGAAATACCGCTTACCTAGGTCCCTCGTCGTCAGGCCTGCCGATGTGGATACCTATTCGAAAATAAAAAAAAGGAAATACCGAGGGGGTGGGGAGCGCAAAGAAAATTTCCACCCACTCTAGAGCGCACTCACACACCTTACCAAATTATTATTGTTCTAAATTATTATTTAAGGTACCAAAATATTTATATATATTTTTAAATACAAATAAGATAGAATTATTCCCAGAAGGGAGTGAACGTGATCAAAATTAGATTAGGCTGGAACGGTGACTCATACGGTGACTGATCGAATTTGGGGGAGGGGAGGGCTGGAGGCTTCGCCGACGCGGATGTTGCAACATATGGGTTTTTCGAATCGTGGGATGGTAGAGCCACTGAAGCGATGATCTTTCTGGTGATTGCAAAAGACCGGGACGTGGAAACTGCGGTTATGTGACGCTCAGCTCTCGCACCTTTTCTCTTTGCGTCGGGGTGGTATCTGTTATACGGCTTGGCGGGGAGATATCACGTGGATCAGACTAAATAGTCACTGATTTGCACGATTAAGATTTTTGATTTGCACTTTGAACTGCACTTTTCATCTCAGGATCAGTTTTGGGTGTTCGGTTTAGTATTTATTTTTCCTTTTTTTCTTTTTTTTTTTGAGTGGTAAGAGGGGGAGAACGGTTGGCCAAGTGATTGAAGTCCGGAGAAAAAGCACTCGCGGTACGAGTTTTCGTTTTTTCTTTTTTTTCTTTTATATGTCCTTTTAGACGCAATTTTATGATTTTAATCTCTTTGCGAACTAAAGATTATTTAAATAAAAGGAAACACTAGACTGGAAAAACTCGCGGTGTAACCTCTAGGATCCCGCGACCGACTTCCACCTCTGGTGGCAAATGCCCACTCACTACTGATTAGACGATTTCACTTTTGATTGAGGCTTGGGTCGCTAATTATCCCGCTGCTGAGTTCGAATCGAAAGAGAGTTGACAAGCGGTACTTATGTATCATATATAATTATGCTGAACCTAAGCCACAGAGGTGCATGCAAAGCGATGACTCTTCTCTCCCTTTCATATCATCAACCCCCTCCAGAACCATGCCAGTAAAGTTGAGATTTGGTGATTACGTCAATACCGGTATTGTGGGCTGACCAATATGTATTGCACCATACATACCCAAAAAAAATTGCGCTTGGAAGCAATTATGTAAAAAGGTTTTTTTTTTTTTTTCATTAATACATGGGATGTAGGACACATACTTGTCAGATGGACTTTGTAGGACCCAAAACCAAAGGGAGAAATATTATGAGGTGTAGTAGTCTGACCTCCATTACACAACAGATTAGGTGAGGCTTGTGCAAACATGCGTAATCCTAAACTGAAAAAGGAGTGTCAGTGGCGTATATCTTTCGCATGGTACGTCCCTAAGGACTTCCCTGCCAGGTCTTCCAGTATATAATAAGACGAGCCTAGCTTCTCTCGTATGCGCGCTTTTATGAAGATTGGAGCCAGTTTAGAGTTAAAACCTTTTCAAAAGTTGCTCTGTGCAAAATTTCGCCGAAAAACTTCGTCGCCAACTTTAAAATTAACTGGCTTCGACCTCGTATTGTATTTTGCTGCATTTTTGAAGAAGGACACTTGTATATTCCTCTGCACTTGATCACGTACTTTGGATTGTACGTCGCTATTAACGATTGGTACATCCTCACCATTTATCATGTTCAACCTCCTCAGAAGTGCGTAATCGGAGCCGTGTTGTATCATATTCTGGCCAAAGAGCACGTAATATGGACTGCAACCGATGGAGCTGTGCAGCGTGGTTCTTAATGACCATGCTATGCTACTAAGGTGAATATCCCATTCATTTTGGTTTTTATTAATATATGCGCGCATAGCGGCAATTACGGATCGATTGACTCGTTCCGAAGAGTTGGATTGCGGGGAATGGATTGCGGTAAACATTTGGCCCACTCCGTATTTTGACAAAAAACTTTTAAACTCTATTGACTTGAACTGGGATCCATTGTCGCTGATAATGGTTTCGGGAACACCAAAAACATGGAAAATATCTTTTTCAAGAAATTTCATTATGGGTTTCGTCGTAAACTTGTTTAATGCCTTTAAGAAGACGTACTTTGAAAGGTGGTCTAATACTATGAGGATCCCAATATTTCCCGATTTGGATCGCGGGTAAGGTCCCAGCAAATCAATAAAAAGTTTTTGAAATGGGCGGGAGGTATTCACTGGTTGCCCCATTGGAGGCCTTAGAATGACATTAGGACTTTTTGTTGTCCTGCATGTTTCACATGACAAAATGTAGCTTCTCACATCCTTTACTAAAGATGGCCAAAATAGATGTCGCCTTAACTTTTGTAGCACCTTCCCTATTCCGCAGTGGGATGAAGATGGCGGATTATGAGAATTATAAAGAATCTGCGGAATGAGACCTGAGGGAACCCATAATTTCTATGTCTCGTTCTCTTGCTCGGGGGATCCTGTCGAGTGAGATGTACGCTTGTATACAAAATTGTCGACAACTTTCAAGTCAGGGAGCTTAGATTGATTAGATGTAATTTGGGTCTTCAAAGCGTTATACTCTTCAGAGGAAAAATGTGGTAATTGAAGATTTACAATCGGGGCTACCTCTTCCAAAGCACTCAAATCCGCTGTGTCTTTTCGGGATAGGCAGTCTGGTACCACATTACTTGACCGTTTGCGATGTTTTATAGAGAAAACAAACCCTTGTAATTTTAACGCCCACCGCGCCAACCTACCTGATAGATCTTTTTGCTGCAGTTCTTAATTGAGAAATGTTAGATACTTCAAGATGAAGAAGCTCGTGTCTTAGGTCAGGTTTTAAATTGCGGATTAGTATTTCCAAAAATTCCCTATCTGACAACGGTTCCATCAGCCGATCTGTTATGGAAACAACCGCGTCTAAATAGTCATCAAATGAGTCCCTTTCGCGTTGTTTCCGATTACGAACCAGTTCGATAATATCAAAATCGGTGCGAGAATCTGAGTACTTAAAACGTAAGGCTTCACAGAGAGCACCCCATTCAATTGAATGTACACGTTTATGATAATGCCAATACCAGTCTCTGGCCTTACCCGAGAACAGGATATGGATATGCCTACAAAGAGATGAAAAGTCTCCGTTCAATGTATGCGTTGTAAAAGCTTGTATCCTGTAAATGAATTCTTCGGCCCTAATACCATCATTGGAACCATCAAACTTGACGTTCCAATTTAGCATGATACTAGAGACTTTGCTGGTGATGATTGACTCTGAGTGAGTATTAGGATTTGTGCGAAGAGGTGGAGGTGGAGGCTGATCATTTTGTTGAGTCCAATTGGTGCGATCCGTCATAGGGGTGTTAGTAGGTACCACATTTAAAGGCGGGGCATAGAGACTGAAACATCTCTGAAACATGGACTCGATGGACTGGTTAACGACCCTTCGTATATGACTTTCATATTGGGGAGAAGCGTGGCCAATCGGAAGTTGTAATTTTTCACGCGATTTTGAAAAATTCGGTTCTCGTGAACTAGGCGTAGTCACGTGAGCTCGTTTAGATTCACTTTTGTTGGCGGAAGTGATCCTACTTCCAAGGATACTGGAGTCTTGAAACCTCCAATTGTCCGCATTCAGATTTGAGGTCGAACGGGTATTCGGGCGATGTCTCTTTGGTACTGCCCCTTTATTTCGGTAGCTATTCAGGGATGTAGGATCGCATTGGTTTTCTTGCAGAACAGAAACACTAATATCCTGGCGGCAAATCGGACAAGACTGCGACTTAATCATCCAGGTCACCAGACAAGCCTTATGAAAAATATGGCCGCAACCGGTCGTTCCGGTTTCTATCCCGGGAGTGATTAACTCTTGGCAGATAGTACATGTAAGGTTGTTTGTCTCAACCCCGAGTTGGTTCAAATCTTCGGAGCTATGTCTAACCGCCATGATTTGTCAAATTTGAGGAGGGTAATTGTTATGACAGTGAATAATATAATATTCTAACGATAAATGTGTATATAAATGTTTAAGAAATAGACGTAAATGTGTTGTAACTTTAGCGATATATATATATATGTATAACTAAAAAGGTAGATATAAATGTGTAAAAAGGTACATAAATTCATGGATTCAATATGGTCTCATTTCAATGGTAACGTTGTATGTGGTCACAAATGGTGGTATTGGTAGTAGAAGAAAGATAAAAAAAGGATTTATGTGTGATCGGTAAAATTGGTGGTATTTTGATGTCAAGGTCGTTATATCAGCAGAAGTTCCCAGTATAACGCACTTCCTGGACTCCTTTAGTTACAGGTAACTATAGGTGGACTGTAAACTAATAAAATTTTGAGCAATTGTAGTTTGATGGTATTGAAGGTATTACTAATGTTAACTGAAAACTTTTAAATCTAATTTTGACCCGCGAAATTTGCGGGCCCCACGTTGGACCCCATTTTATTATAGTGGAGGTTTTTTGTTGGTGTGTGTTTAGGAGGGGAGGATAATCTGTTAAGAAAAGGAATAAACTGTTAGGGGGGGGGGGGGGTAGAATAGGGCAAATGGATTGGATAGGGGAAAGGAGGGAAAAGGATATGTTCGGTTGCGTGGATGAGGGGTGCATGCCTTGCTTTTCTTTCGGTTAAGCTCGTCGGATTGGGGGGGGTTCTTGCATCCGTGCCACCAAACAAACACCACTGTATAAAAAAAAAAATGCATGCGTACATAATATAATATAAAAAAAACCGGAAATAGAGCCTACCAGTACCACGGAGGAACAGATGTTCGTCCTCCCAGCGGGTCTTCACCCACCCTGCCATGTGCTAGTTGCCGCTGAAAACTAAAACCTGCACCCTAGGAAAGTGCTATGCTTTCCTTACCAAAGACCACTTAACTCCACCATTGAAGTAAGACCATGTAATTGCGATTACTTAGGACATAGTTTTTATTTACTCATTAATTATTACTTCAAAACATAATTATAACAAAAAAACTAAAATTCATTTACAAGAGTCATTAACTCAGTTAAATTATGTATTCATTAAAATAATTATTAAATTCTTAAACTATTTGATCAGGATCAAATCAAACAAAAGTTAAATAAATTCTTTACCAAACGAAAATTAAGATCAAAAGAAACCAATTCAGAAAAAAAAAGAAACGTACAATACGAAAAAAAAAACAATACGAAATACCGCTTACCTAGGTCCCTCGTCGTCAGGCCTGCCGATGTGGATACCTATTCGAAAATAAAAAAAAGGAAATACCGAGGGGGTGGGGAGCGCAAAGAAAATTTCCACCCACTCTAGAGCGCACTCACACACCTTACCAAATTATTATTGTTCTAAATTATTATTTAAGGTACCAAAATATTTATATATATTTTTAAATACAAATAAGATAGAATTATTCCCAGAAGGGAGTGAACGTGATCAAAATTAGATTAGGCTGGAACGGTGACTCATACGGTGACTGATCGAATTTGGGGGAGGGGAGGGCTGGAGGCTTCGCCGACGCGGATGTTGCAACATATGGGTTTTTCGAATCGTGGGATGGTAGAGCCACTGAAGCGATGATCTTTCTGGTGATTGCAAAAGACCGGGACGTGGAAACTGCGGTTATGTGACGCTCAGCTCTCGCACCTTTTCTCTTTGCGTCGGGGTGGTATCTGTTATACGGCTTGGCGGGGAGATATCACGTGGATCAGACTAAATAGTCACTGATTTGCACGATTAAGATTTTTGATTTGCACTTTGAACTGCACTTTTCATCTCAGGATCAGTTTTGGGTGTTCGGTTTAGTATTTTTTTTTCCTTTTTTCCTTTTTTTTTTTTTTGAGTGGTAAGAGGGGGAGAACGGTTGGCCAAGTGATTGAAGTCCGGAGAAAAAGCACTCGCGGTACGAGTTTTCGTTTTTTTTTTTTTTTCCTTTATATGTCCTTTTAGACGCAATTTTATGATTTTAATCTCTTTGCGAACTAAAGATTATTTAAATAAAAAGAAACACTAGACTGGAAAAACTCGCGGTGTAACCTCTAGGATCCCGCGACCGACTTCCACCTCTGGTGGCAAATGCCCACTCACTACTGATTAGACGATTTCACTTTTGATTGAGGCTTGGGTCGCTAATTATCCCGCTGCTGTGTTCGAATCGAAAGAGAGTTGACAAGCGGTACTTATGTATCATATATAATTATGCTCAACCTAAGCCACAGAGGTGCATGCAAAGCGATGACTCTTCTCTCCCTTTCATATCATCAACCCCCTCCAGAACCATGCCAGTAAAGTTGAGATTTGGTGATTACGGCAATATCGGTATTGTGGGCTGACCAATATGTATTGCACCATACATACCCAAAAAAAATTGCGCTTGGAAGCGTTTATGTAAAAAGGTTTTTTTTTTTTTTCATTAATACATGGGATGTAGGACACATACTTGTCAGATGGACTTTGTAGGACCCAAAACCGAAGGGAGAAATATTATGAGGTGTAGTAGTCTGACCTCCATTACACTATCCCAACTAAAATCTATCCACTCAACAAAAATTATTTCAGAGAAATCATACTCCATGGTAAGTTTTTCTTGTAGAATGTTGAACGACTATTCCAACTAAAGTCTATCCACTCAACAAAAATTATTTCACACCACAGACTCATCTTGGTCAGGATCGATTTGAAATCTATCATGGTTTCAGAGAAATCATACTCCATGGTTCGTTGTTCTTGTAGAATGTTGAACGACTACCCCAACTAAAATCTATCCACTCAACAAAAATTATTTCACACCACAGACTCATGATGGTCAGGATCGATTTGAAATCTATCATGGTTTCAGAGAAATCATACTCTATGGTTCGTTGTTCTGGTAGAATGTTGAACGACTACCCCAACTAAAATCTATCCACTCAACAAAAATTATTTCACACCACAGACTCATCTTGGTCAGGATCGATTTGAAATCTATCATGGTTTCAGAGAAATCATACTCCATGGTTCGTTGTTCTTGTAGGATGTTGAACGACTACCCCAACTAAAATCTATCCACTCAACAAAACTTATTTCACACCACAGACTCATCTTGGTCAGGATCGATTTGAAATCTATCATGGTTTCAGAGAAATCATACTCCATGGTTCGTTGTTCTTGTAGAATGTTGAACGACTACCCCTAACTAAAATCTATCCACTCAACAAAACTTATTTCACACCACAGACTCATCTTGGTCAGGATCGATTTGAAATCTATCATGGTTTCAGAGAAATCATACTCCATGGTAAGTTGTTCTTGTAGAATGTTGAACGACTACCCCAACTAAAATCTATCCACTCAACAAAAATTATTCCACACCACAGACTCATCTTGGTCAGGATCGATTTGAAATCTATCATGGTTTCAGAGAAATCATACTCCATGGTAAGTTGTTCTTGTAGAATGTTGAACGACTACCCCTAACTAAAATCTATCCACTCAACAAAAATTATTTCACACCACAGACTCATCTTTTTCAGGATCGATTTGAAATCTATCATGGTTTCAGAGAAATCATACTCCATGGTTCGTTGTTCTGGTAGAATGTTGAACGACTACCCCAACTAAAATCTATCCACTCAACAAAAATTATTTCACACCACAGACTCATCTTGGTCAGGATCGATTTGAAATCTATCATGGTTTCAGAGAAATCATAGTCCATGGTAAGTTGTTCTTGTAGAATGTTGAACGACTACCCCTAACTAAAATCTATCCACTCAACAAAAATTATTTTACACCACAGACTCATCTTGGTCAGGATCGATTTGAAATCTATCATGGTTTCAGAGAAATCATAGTCCATGGTAAGTTGTTCTTGTAGAATGTTGAACGACTACCCCAACTAAAATCTATCCACTCAACAAAAATTATTTCACACCACAGACTCATCTTGGTCAGGATCGATTTGAAATCTATCATGGTTTCAGAGAAATCATAGTCCATGGTAAGTTGTTCTTGTAGAATGTTGAACGACTATCCCAACTAAAATCTATCCACTCAACAAAAATTATGTCAGAGAAATCATACTCCATGGTAAGTTGTTCTTGTAGAATGTTGAACGACTACCCCTAACTAAAATCTATCCACTCAACAAAAATTATTTCACACCACAGACTCATCTTGGTCAGGATCGATTTGAAATCTATCATGGTTTCAGAGAAGTCATACTCCATGGTAAGTTGTTCTTGTAGAATGTTGAACGACTACCCCAACTAAAATCTATCCACTCAACAAAAATTATTTCACACCACAGACTCATCTTGGTCAGGATCGATTTGAAATCTATCATGGTTTCAGAGAAATCATAGTCCATGGTAAGTTGTTCTTGTAGAATGTTGAACGACTATCCCAACTAAAATCTATCCACTCAACAAAAATTATTTCAGATAAATCATACTCCATGGTAAGTTGTTCTTGTAGAATGTTGAACGACTACCCCTAACTAAAATCTATCCACTCAACAAAAATTATTTCACACCACAGACTCATCTTGGTCAGGATCGATTTGAAATCTATCATGGTTTCAGAAACGACTACCCCTAACTAAAATCTATCCACTCAACAAAAATTATTTCACACCACAGACTCATCTTGGTCAGGATCGATTTGAAATCTATCATGGTTTCAGAGAAATCATAGTCCATGATAAGTTGTTCTTGTAGAATGTTGAACGACTACCACTAACTAAAATCTATCCACTCAACGAAAATTATTTCACACCACAGACTCATCTTGGTCAGGATCGATTTGAAATATATCATGGTTTCAGAGAAATCATACTCCATGGTTCGTTGTTCTTGTAGAATGTTGAACGACTATCCCAACTAAAATCTATCCACTCAACAAAAATTATTTCAAACCACAGACTCATCTTGGTCAGGATCGATTTGAAATCTATCATGGTTTCAGAGAAATCATAGTCCATGGTAAGTTGTTCTTGTAGAATGTTGAACGACTACCCCTAACTAAAATCTATCCACTCAACAAAAATTATTTCACACCACAGACTCAGCTTGGTCAGGATCGATTTGAAATCTATCATGGTTTCAGAGAAATCATAGTCCATGGTAAGTTGTTCTTGTAGAATGTTGAACGACTACCCCAACTAAAATCTATCCACTCAACAAAAATTATTTCACACCACAGACTGATCTTGGTCAGGATAGATTTGAAATCTATCATGGTTTCAGAGAAATCATACTCCATGGTTCGTTGTTCTTGTAGAATGTTGAACGACTATCCCAACTAAAATCTATCCACTCAACAAAAATTATTTTAGAGAAATCATACTCCATGGTAAGTTGTTCTTGTAGAATGTTGAACGACTATCCCAACTAAAATCTATCCACTCAACAAAAATTATTTCACACCACAGACTCATCTTGGTCAGGATCGATTTGAAATCTATAATGGTTTCAGAGAAATCATAGTCCATGGTAAGTTGTTCTTGTAGAATGTTGAACGACTACCCCTAACTAAAATCTATCCACTCAACAAAAATTATTTCACACCACAGACTGATCTTGGTCAGGATAGATTTGAAATCTATCATGGTTTCAGAGAAATCATACTCCATGGTTCGTTGTTCTTGTAGAATGTTGAACGACTATCCCAACTAAAATCTATCCACTCAACAAAAATTATTTTAGAGAAATCATACTCCATGGTAAGTTGTTCTTGTAGAATGTTGAACGACTATCCCAACTAAAATCTATCCACTCAACAAAAATTATTTCACACCACAGACTCATCTTGGTCAGGATCGATTTGAAATCTATAATGGTTTCAGAGAAATCGTACTCCATGGTTCGTTGTTCTTGTAAAATGTTGAACGACTACCCCAACTAAAATCTATCCACTCAACAAAAATTAGTTCACACCACAGACTCATCTTGGTCAGGATCGATTTGAAATCTATCATGGTTTCAGAGAAATCATACTCCATGGTTCGTTGTTCTTGTAAAATGTTGAACGTCTACCCCAACTAAAATCTATCCACTCAACAAAAATTATTTCACACCACAGACTCATCTTGGTCACGATCGATTTGAAATCTATCATGGTTTCAGAGAAATCATAGTCCATGGTAAGTTGTTCTTGTAGAATGTTGAACGACTACCCCTAACTAAAATCTATCCACTCAACAAAAATTATTTCACACCACAGACTCGTCTTGGTCAGGATCGATTTGAAATCTATCATGGTTTCAGAGAAATCATAGTCCATGGTAAGTTGTTCTTGTAGAATGTTGAACGACTACCCCTAACTAAAATCTATTCACTCAACAAAAATTATTTCACACCACAGACTCATCTTGGTCAGGATCGATTTGAAATCTATCATGGTTTCAGAGAAATCATAGTCCATGGTAAGTTGTTCTTGTAGAATGTTGAACGACTACCCCTAACTAAAATCTATCCACTCAACAAAAAATATTTCGCACCACAGACTCATCTTGGTCAGGATCGATTTGAAATCTATCATGGTTTCAGAGAAATCATAGTCCATGGTAAGTTGTTCTTGTAGAATGTTGAACGACTACCCCTAACTAAAATCTATCCACTCAACAAAAATTATTTCACACCACAGACTCATCTTGGTCAGGATCGATTTGAAATCTATCATGGTTTCAGAGAAATCATACTCCATGGTTCGTTGTTCTTGTAGAATGTTGAACGACTACCCCAACTAAAATCTATCCACTCAACAAAAATTATTTCACACCACAGACTCATCTTGGTCAGGATCGATTTGAAATCTATCATGGTTTCAGAGAAATCATAGTCCATGGTAAGTTGTTCTTGTAGAATGTTGAACGACTGTCCCAACTAAAATCTATCCACTCAACAAAAATTATTTCAGAGAAATCATACTATATAGTAAGTTGTTCTTGTAGAATGTTGAACGACTACCCCTAACTAAAATCTATCCACTCAACAAAAATTATTTCACACCACAGACTCATCTTGGTCAGGATCGATTTGAAATCTATCATGGTTTCAGAGAAATCATAGTCCATGGTAAGTTGTTCTTGTAGAATGTTGAACGACTACCCCAACTAAAATCTATCCACTCAACAAAAATTATTTCACACCACAGACTGATCTTGGTCAGGATCGATTTGAAATCTATCATGGTTTCAGAGAAATCATACTCCATGGTTCGTTGTTCTTGTAAAATGTTGAACGACTACCCCAACTAAAATCTATCCACTCAACAAAAATTAGTTCACACCACAGACTCATCTTGGTCAGGATCGATTTGAAATCTATCATGGTTTCAGAGAAATCATACTCCATGGTTCGTTGTTCTTGTAAAATGTTGAACGTCTACCCCAACTAAAATCTATCCACTCAACAAAAATTATTTCACACCACAGACTCATCTTGGTCAGGATCGATTTGAAATCTATCATGGTTTCAGAGAAATCATAGTCCATGGTAAGTTGTTCTTGTAGAATGTTGAACGACTACCCCTAACTAAAATCTATCCACTCAACAAAAAATATTTCGCACCACAGACTCATCTTGGTCAGGATCGATTTGAAATCTATCATGGTTTCAGAGAAATCATAGTCCATTGTAAGTTGTTCTTGTAGAATGTTGAACGACTACCACTAACTAAAATTTATCCACTCAACGAAAATTATTTCACACCAGAGACTCATCTTGGTCAGGATCGATTTGAAATCGATCATGGGTTCAAAGAAATCATACTCCATGGTTCGTTGTTCTTGTAGAATGTTGAACGACTATCCCAACTAAAATCTATCCACTCAACAAAAATTATTTCAAACCACAGACTCATCTTGGTCAGGATCGATTTGAAATCTATCATGGTTTCAGAGAAATCATAGTCCATGGTAAGTTGTTCTTGTAGAATGTTGAACGACTACCCCAACTAAAATCTATCCACTCAACAAAAATTATTTCACACCACAGACTCATCTTGGTCAGGATCGATTTGAAATCTATCATGGTTTCAGAGAAATCACACTTCATGGTTCGTTGTTCTTGTAGAATGTTGAACGACTACCCCAACTAAAATCTATCCACTCAACAAAAATTATTTCACACCACAGACTCATCTTGGTCAGGATCGATTTGAAATCTATCATGGTTTCAGAGAAATCATAGTCCATGGTAAGTTGTTCTTGTAGAATGTTGAACGACTGTCCCAACTAAAATCTATCCACTCAACAAAAATTATTTCAGAGAAATCATACTCCATGGTAAGTTGTTCTTGTAGAATGTTGAACGACTACCCCTAACTAAAATCTATCCACTCAACAAAAATTATTTCACACCACAGACTCATCTTGGTCAGGATCGATTTGAAATCTATCATGGTTTCAGAGAAATCATAGTCCATGGTAAGTTGTTCTTGTAGAATGTTGAACGACTACCCCAACTAAAATCTATCCACTCAACAAAAATTATTTCACACCACAGACTGATCTTGGTCAGGATAGATTTGAAATCTATCATGGTTTCAGAGAAATCATACTCCATGGTTCGTTGTTCTTGTAGAATGTTGAACGACTATCCCAACTAAAATCTATCCACTCAACAAAAATTATTTTAGAGAAATCATACTCCATGGTAAGTTGTTCTTGTAGAATGTTGAACGACTATCCCAACTAAAATCTATCCACTCAACAAAAATTATTTCACACCACAGACTCATCTTGGTCAGGATCGATTTGAAATCTATAATGGTTTCAGAGAAATCGTACTCCATGGTTCGTTGTTCTTGTAAAATGTTGAACGACTACCCCAACTAAAATCTATCCACTCAACAAAAATTAGTTCACACCACAGACTCATCTTGGTCAGGATCGATTTGAAATCTATCATGGTTTCAGAGAAATCATACTCCATGGTTCGTTGTTCTTGCAAAATGTTGAACGTCTACCCCAACTAAAATCTATCCACTCAACAAAAATTATTTCACACCACAGACTCATCTTGGTCAGGATCGATTTGAAATCTATCATGGTTTCAGAGAAATCATAGTCCATGGTAAGTTGTTCTTGTAGAATGTTGAACGACTACCCCTAACTAAAATCTATCCACTCAACAAAAAATATTTCGCACCACAGACTCATCTTGGTCAGGATCGATTTGAAATCTATCATGGTTTCAGAGAAATCATAGTCCATGGTAAGTTGTTCTTGTAGAATGTTGAACGACTACCACTAACTAAAATTTATCCACTCAACGAAAATTATTTCACACCAGAGACTCATCTTGGTCAGGATCGATTTGAAATCTATCATGGTTTCAGAGAAATCATACTCCATGGTTCGCTGTTCTTGTAGAATGTTGAACGACTATCCCAACTAAAATCTATCCACTCAACAAAAATTATTTCAAACCACAGACTCATCTTGGTCAGGATCGATTTGAAATCTATCATGGTTTCAGAGAAATCATAGTCCATGGTAAGTTGTTCTTGTAGAATGTTGAACGACTACCCCAACTAAAATCTATCCACTCAACAAAAATTATTTCACACCACAGACTCATCTTGGTCAGGATCGATTTGAAATCTATCATATTTTCAGAGAAATCACACTTCATGGTTCGTTGTTCTTGTAGAATGTTGAACGACTACCCCAACTAAAATCTATCCACTCAACAAAAATTATTTCACACCACAGACTCATCTTGGTCAGGATCGATTTGAAATCTATCATGGTTTCAGAGAAATCATAGTCCATGGTAAGTTGTTCTTGTAGAATGTTGAACGACTATCCCAACTAAAATCTATCCACTCAACAAAAATTATTTCAGAGAAATCATACTCCATGGTAAGTTGTTCTTGTAGAATGTTGAACGACTACCCCAACTAAAATCTATCCACTCAACAAAAATTATTTCACACCACAGACTCATCTTGGTCAGGATCGATTTGAAATCTATCATGGTTTCAGAGAAATCATAGTCCATGGTAAGTTGTTCTCGTAGAATGTTGAACGACTATCCCAACTAAAATCTATCCACTCAACAAAAATTATTTCAGAGAAATCATACTCCATGGTAAGTTGTTCTTGTAGAATGTTGAACGACTACCCCAACTAAAATTTATCCACTCAACAAAAATTATTTCACACCACAGACTCATCTTGGTCAGGATCGATTTGAAATCTATCATGGTTTCAGAGAAATCATACTCCATGATTCATTGTTCTTGTAGAATGTTGAACGACTATCCCAGCTAAAATCTATCCACTCAACAAAAATTATTTCAGAGAAATCATACTCCATGGTAAGTTGTTCTTGTAGAATGTTGAACGACTACCCCAACTCAAATCTATCCACTCAACAAAAATTATTTCACACCACAGACTCATTTTGGTCAGGATCGATTTGAAATCTATCATGGTTTCAGAGAAATCATACCCCATGATTCGTTGTTCTTGTAGAATGTTGAACGACTATCCCAGCTAAAATCTATCCACTCAACAAAAATTATTTCAGAGAAATCATACTCCATGGTAAGTTGTTCTTGTAGAATGTTGAACGACTACCCCAACTCAAATCTATCCACTCAACAAAAATTATTTCACACCACAGACTCATTTTGGTCAGGATCGATTTGAAATCTATCATGGTTTCAGAGAAATCATACCCCATGGTTCGTTGTTCTTGTAGAATGTTGAACGACTATCCCAACTAAAATCTATCCACTCAACAAAAATTATTTCAGAGAAATCATACTCCATAGTAAGTTGTTCTTGTAGAATGTTGAACGACTACCCCAACTCAAATCTATCCACTCAACAAAAATTATTTCACACCACAGACTCATTTTGGTCAGGATCGATTTGAAATCTATCATGGTTTCAGAGAAATCATACCCCATGGTTCGTTGTTCTTGTAGAATGTTGAACGACTATCCCAACTAAAATCTATCCACTCAACAAAAATTATTTCAGAGAAATCATACTCCATGGTTCGTTGTTCTTGTAGAATGTTGAACGACTACCCCAACTAAAATCTATCCACTCAACAAAAATTATTTCACACCACAGACTCATCTTGGTCAGGATCGATTTGAAATCTATCATGGTTTCAGAGAAATCATACTCCTTGATTCGTTGTTCTTGTAGAATGTTGAACGACTATCCCAGCTAAAATCTATCCACTCAACAAAAATTATTTCAGAGAAATCATACTCCATGATAAGTTGTTCTTGTAGAATGTTGAACGACTACCCCAACTCAAATCTATCCACTCAACAAAAATTATTTCACACCACAGACTCATTTTGGTCAGGATCGATTTGAAATCTATCATGGTTTCAGAGAAATCATACCACATGGTTCGTTGTTCTTGTAGAATGTTGAACGACTATCCCAACTTAAATCTATCCACTCAACAAAAATTATTTCAGAGAAATCATACTCCATGGTTCGTTGTTCTTGTAGAATGTTGAACGACTACCCCAACTAAAATCTACCCACTCAACAAAAATTATTTCACACCACAGACTCATCTTGGTCAGGATCGATTTGAAATCTATCATGGTTTCAGAGAAAACATACTCCATGTTTCGTTGTTCTTGTAGAATGTTGAACGAATATCCCAACTAAAATCTATCCACTCAACAAAAATTATTTCAGAGAAATCATACTCCATGGCTCGTTGTTCTTGTAAAATGTTTAACGACTACCCCAACTAAAATCTATCCACTCAACAAAAATTATTTAACACCTCAGACTCATCTTGGTCAGGATCGATTTGAAATCTATCATGGTTTCAGAGAAATCACACTCCATGGTTCGTTGTTCTTGTAGAATGTTGAACGACTACCCATAACTAAAATCTATCCACTCAACAAAAATTATTTCACACCACAGACTCATCTTGGTCAGGATCGATTTGAAATCTATCATGGTTTCAGAGAAATCATAGTCCATGGTAAGTTATTCTTGTAGAATGTTGAACGACTACCCCAACTAAAATCTATCCACTCAACAAAAATTATTTCAGAGAAATCATACTCCATGGTTCGTTGTTCTTGCAAAATGTTGAACGACTACCCCAACTAAAATCTATCCACTCAACAAAAATTGTTTCACACCACAGACTCATCTTGGTCAGGATCGATTTGAAATCTATCATGGTTTCAGAGAAATCAACTCCATGGTTCGTTGTTCTTGTAAAATGTTGAACGACTACCCCAACTAAAATCTATCCACTCAACAAAAATTATTTCACACCACAGACTCATCTTGGTCAGGATCGATTTGAAATCTATCATGGTTTCAGAGAAATCATACTCCATGGTTCGTTGTTCTTGTAGAATGTTGAACGACTACCCCTAACTAAAATCTATACACTCAACGAAAATTATTTCACACCACAGACTCATCTTGGTCAGGATCGATTTGAAATCTATCATGGTTTCAGAAAAATCATACTCCATGGTTCATTGTTCTTGTAGAATGTTGAACGACTACCCCTAACTAAAATCTATCCACTCAACAAAAATTATTTCACACCACAGACTCATCTTGGTCAGGATCGATTTGAAATCTATCATGGTTTCAGAGACAGCATAGTCCATGGTAAGTTGTTCTTCTAGAATGTTGAACGACTATCCCAACTAAAATCTATCCACTCAACAAAAATTATTTCAGAGAAATCATACTCCATGGTAAGTTGTTCTTGTAGAATGTTGAACGACTACCCCAACTAAAATCTATCCACTCAACAAAAATTATTTCACACCACAGACTCATCTTGGTCAGGATCGATTTGCAATCTATCATGGTTTCAGAGAACTCATACTCCATGGTTCGTTGTTCTTGTAGAATGTTGAACGACTACCCCTAACTAAAATCTATCCACTCAACAAAAATTATTTCACACCACAGACTCATCTTGGTCAGGATCGATTTGAAATCTATCATGGTTTCAGAGAACTCATACTCCATGGTTCGTTGTTCTTGTAAAATGTTGAACGACTACCCCAACTAAAATCTATCCACTCAACAAAAATTACTTCAGAGAAATCATACTCCATGGTAAGTTGTTCTTGTAGAATGTTGAACGACTATCCCAACTAAAATCTATCCACTCAACAAAAATTATTTCTGAGAAATCATACTCCATGGTAAGTTGTTCTTGTAGAATGTTGAACGACTACCCCTAACTAAAATCTATCCACTCAACAAAAATTATTTCACACCACAGACTCATCTTGGTCAGGATCGATTTGAAATCTATCATGGTTTCAGAGAAAGCATAGTCCATGGTAAGTTGTTCTTCTAGAATGTTGAACGACTATCCCAACTAAAATCTATCCACTCAACAAAAATTATTTCAGAGAAATCATACTCCATTTTAAGTTGTTCTTGTAGAATGTTGAACGACTACCCCAACTAAAATCGATTAACTCAACAAAAATTATTTCACACCACAGACTCATCTTTTTCAGGATCGATTTGAAATCTATCATGGTTTCAGAGAACTCATACTCCATGGTTCGTTGTTCTTGTAGAATGTTGAACGACTACCCCTAACTAAAATCTATCCACTCAACAAAAATTATTTCACACCACAGACTCATCTTGATCAGGATCGATTTGAAATCTATCATGGTTTCAGAGAACTCATACTCCATGGTTCGTCGTTCTTGTAGAATGTTGAACGACTACCCCAACTAAAATCTATCCACTCAACAAAAATTATTTCACACCACAGACTCATCTTGGTCAGGATCGATTTGAAATCTATCATGGTTTCAGAGAAATCATACTCCATGGTTCGTTGTTCTTGTAGAATGTTGAACGACTATCCCAACTAAAATCTATCCACTCAACAAAAATTATTGCAGAGAAATCATACTCCATGGTAAGTTGTTCTTGTAGAATGTTGAACGACTACCCCTAACTAAAATCTATCCAGTCAACAAAAATTATTTCACAATACAGACTCATCTTGGTCAGGATCGATTTGAAATCTATCATGGTTTCAGAGAAATCATACTCCATGGAAAGTTGTTCTTGTAGAATGTTGAACGACTACCCCAACTAAAATCTATCCACTCAACAAAAATTATTTCACACCACAGACTCATCTTGGTCAGGATCGATTTGAAATCTATCATGGTTTTAGAGAAATCATACTCCATGTTTCGTTGTTCTTGTAGAATGTTGAACGACTATCCCAACTAAAATCTATCCACTCAACAAAAATTATTTCAGAGAAATCATACTCCATTTTTCGTTGTTCTTGTAGAATGTTGAACGACTACCCCAACTAAAATCTATCCACTCAACAAACATTATTTCACACCACAGACTCATCTTGGTCAGGATCGATTTGAAATCTATCATGGTTTCAGAGAAATCATACTCCATGGTTCGTTGTTCTTGTAGAATGTTGAACGACTATCCCAACTAAAATCTATCCACTCAACAAAAATTATTTCAGACAAATCATACTCCATGGTTCGTTGTTCTTGTAGAATGTTGAACGACTACCCCAACTAAAATCTATCCACTCAACAAAAATTATTTCACACCACAGACTCATCTTGGTCAGGATCGATTTGAAATCTATCATGGTTTCAGAGAAATCATACTCCATGGTTCGTTGTTCTGGTAGAATGTTGAACGACTATCCCAACTAAAATCTATCCACTCAACAAAAATTATTTCAGAGAAATCATACTCCATGGTTCGTTGTTCTTGTAAAATGTTGAACGACTACCTAAACTAAAATCTATCCACTCAACAAAAATTATTTCACACCACAGACTCATCTTGGTCAGGATCGATTTGAAATCTATCATGGTTTCAGAGAAATCATACTCCATGGTTCGTTGTTCTTGTAGAATGTTGAACGACTAAACCTAACTAAAATCTATCCACTCAACAAAAATTATTTCAGAGAAATCATACTCCATGGTAAGTTGTTCTTGTAGAATGTTGAACGACTACCCCTAACTAAAATCTATCCACTCAACAAAAATTATTTCACACCACAGACTCATCTTGGTCAGGATCGATTTGAAATCTATCATGGTTTCAGAGAAAGCATAGTCCATGGTAAGTTGTTCTTCTAGAATGTTGAACGACTATCCCAACTAAAATCTATCCACTCAACAAAAATTATTTCAGAGAAATCATACTCCATTTTAAGTTGTTCTTGTAGAATGTTGAACGACTACCCCAACTAAAATCTATCCACTCAACAAAAATTATTTCAGAGAAATCATACTCCATGGTAAGTTGTTCTTGTAGAATGTTGAACGACTACCCCTAACTAAAATCTATCCACTCAACAAAAATTATTTCACACCACAGACTCATCTTGGTCAGGATCGATTTGAAATCTATCATGGTTTCAGAGAAAGCATAGTCCATGGTAAGATGTTCTTCTAGAATGTTGAACGACTATCCCAACTAAAATCTATCCACTCAACAAAAATTATTTCAGAGAAATCATACTCCATTTTAAGTTGTTCTTGTAGAATGTTGAACGACTACCCGAACTAAAATCGATCCACTCAACAAAAATTATTTCACACCACACACTCATCTTGGTCAGGATCGATTTGAAATCTATCATGGTTTCAGAGAACTCATACTCCATGGTTCGTTGTTCTTGTAGAATGTTGAACGACTACCCCAACTAAAATCTATCCACTCAACAAAAATTACTTCAGAGAAATCATACTCCATGGTAAGTTGTTCTTGTAGAATGTTGAACGACTATCCCAACTAAAATCTATCCACTCAACAAAAATTATTTCAGAGAAATCATACTCCATGGTAAGTTGTTCTTGTAGAATGTTGAACGACTACCCCTAACTAAAATCTATCCACTCAACAAAAATTATTTCACACCACAGACTCATCTTGGTCAGGATCGATTTGAAATCTATCATGGTTTCAGAGAAAGCATAGTCCATGGTAAGTTGTTCTTCTAGAATGTTGAACGACTATCCCAACTAAAATCTATCCACTCAACAAAAATTATTTCAGAGAAATCATACTCCATTTTAAGTTGTTCTTGTAGAATGTTGAACGACTACCCGAACTAAAATCGATCCACTCAACAAAAATTATTTCACACCACAGACTCATCTTTTTCAGGATCGATTTGAAATCTATCATGGTTTCAGAGAACTCATACTCCATGGTTCGTTGTTCTTGTAGAATGTTGAACGACTACCCCTAACTAAAATCTATCCACTCAACAAAAATTATTTCACACCACAGACTCATCTTGATCAGGATCGATTTGAAATCTATCATGGTTTCAGAGAACTCATACTCCATGGTTCGTTGTTCTTGTAGAATGTTGAACGACTACCCCAACTAAAATCTATCCACTCAACAAAAATTATTTCACACCACAGACTCATCTTGGTCAGGATCGATTTGAAATCTATCATGGTTTCAGAGAAATCATACTCCATTGTTCGTTGTTCTTGTAGAATGTTGAACGACTATCCCAACTAAAATCTATCCACTCAACAAAAATTATTGCAGAGAAATCATACTCCATGGTAAGTTGTTCTTGTAGAATGTTGAACGACTACCCCTAACTAAAATCTATCCAGTCAACAAAAATTATTTCACAATACAGACTCATCTTGGTCAGGATCGATTTGAAATCTATCATGGTTTCAGAGAAATCATACTCCATGGAAAGTTGTTCTTGTAGAATGTTGAACGACTACCCCAACTAAAATCTATCCACTCAACAAAAATTATTTCACACCACAGACTCATCTTGGTCAGGATCGATTTGAAATCTATCATGGTTTTAGAGAAATCATACTCCATGTTTCGTTGTTCTTGTAGAATATTGAACGACTATCCCAACTAAAATCTATCCACTCAACAAAAATTATTTCAGAGAAATCATACTCCATTTTTCGTTGTTCTTGTAGAATGTTGAACGACTACCCCAACTAAAATCTATCCACTCAACAAACATTATTTCACACCACAGACTCATCTTGGTCAGGATCGATTTGAAATCTATCATGGTTTCAGAGAAATCATACTCCATGGTTCGTTGTTCTTGTAGAATGTTGAACGACTATCCCAACTAAAATCTATCCACTCAACAAAAATTATTTCAGACAAATCATACTCCATGGTTCGTTGTTCTTGTAGAATGTTGAACGACTACCCCAACTAAAATCTATCCACTCAACAAAAATTATTTCACACCACAGACTCATCTTGGTCAGGATCGATTTGAAATCTATCATGGTTTCAGAGAAATCATACTCCATGGTTCGTTGTTCTGGTAGAATGTTGAACGACTATCCCAACTAAAATCTATCCACTCAACAAAAATTATTTCAGAGAAATCATACTCCATGGTTCGTTGTTCTTGTAAAATGTTGAACGACTACCCCAACTAAAATCTATCCACTCAACAAAAATTATTTCACACCACAGACTCATCTTGGTCAGGATCGATTTGAAATCTATCATGGTTTCAGAGAAATCATACTCCATGGTTCGTTGTTCTTGTAGAATGTTGAACGACTAAACCTAACTAAAATCTATCCACTCAACAAAAATTATTTCACACCACAGACTCATCTTGGTCAGGATCGATTTGAAATCTATCATGGTTTCAGAGAAATCATAGTCCATGGTAAGTTGTTCTTGTAGAATGTTGAACGACTACCCCAACTAAAATCTATCCACTCAACAAAAATTATTTCACACCACAGACTCATCTTGGTCAGGATCGATTTGAAATCTATCATGGTTTCAGAGAAATCATACTCCATGGTTCGTTGATCTTGTAAAATGTTGAACGACTACCCCAACTAAAATCTATCCACTCAACAAAAATTATTTCACACCACAGACTCATCTTGGTCAGGATCGATTTGAAATCTATCATGGTTTCAGAGAAATCATACTCCATGGTTCGTTGTTCTTGTAGAATGTTGAACGACTACCCGTAACTAAAATCTATCCACTCAACAAAAATTATTTCACACCACAGACTCATCTTGGTCAGGATCGATTTGAAATCTATCGTGGTTTCAGAGAAATTATACTCCATGGTTCGTTGTTCTTGTAGAATGTTGAACGACTACCCCAACTAAAATCTATCCACTCAACAAAAATTATTTCAGAGAAATCATACTCCATGGTAAGTTGTTCTTGTAGAATGTTGAACGACTACCCCAACTAAAATCTATCCACTCAACAAAAATTATTTCACACCACAGACTCATCTTGGCCAGGATCGATTTGAAATCTATCATGGTTTCAGAGAAATCATAGTCCATGGTAAGTTGTTCTTGTAGAATGTTGAACGACTATCCCAACTAAAATCTATTAACTCAACAAAAATTATTTCAGAGAAATCATACTCCATGGTTCGTTGTTGTTGTAGAATGTTGAACGACTACCCCTAACTAAAATCTATCCACTCAACAAAAATTATTTCACACCACAGACTCATCTTGGCCAGGATCGATTTGAAGTCTATCATGGTTTCAGAGAAATCATACTCCACGGTTCGTTGTTCTTGTAGAATGTTGAACGACTACCCCTAACTAAAATCTATCCACTCAACAAAAATTATTTCACACCACAGACTCATCTTGGTCAGGATCGATTTGAAATCTATCATGGTTTCAGAGAAATCATACTCCATGGTTCGTTGTTCTTGTAGAATGTTGAACGACTATCCCAACTAAAATCTATCCACTCAACAAAAATTATTTCAGAGAAATCATACTCCATGGTAAGTTGTTCTTGTAGAATGTTGAACGACTACCCCAACTAAAATCTATCCACTCAAGAAAAATTATTTCACACCACAGACTCATCTTGGTCAGGATCGATTTGAAATCTATCATGGTTTCAGAGAAATCATAATCCATGGTAAGTTGTTCTTGTAGAATGTTGAACGACTACCCCAACTAAAATCTATCCACTCAACAAAAATTATTTCACACCACAGACTCATCTTGGTCAAGATCAATTTGAAATCTATCATGGTTTCAGAGAAATCCTACTCCATGGTAAGTTGTTCTTGTAGAATGTTGAACGACTACCCCTAACTAAAATCTATCCAGTCAACAAAAATTATTTCACACCACAGACTCATCTTGGTCAGGATCGATTTGAAATCTATCATGGTTTCAGAGAAATCATACTCCATGGTTCGTTGTTCTTGTAGAATGTTGAACGACTACCCCAACTAAAATCTATCCACTCAACAAAAATTATTTCACACCACAGACTCATCTTGGTTAGGATCGATTTGAAATCTATCATGGTTTCAGAGAAATCATACTCCATGGTTCGTTGTTCTTGTAGAATGGTGAACGACTATCCCAACTAAAATCTATCCACTCAACAAAAATTATTTCAGAGAAATCATACTCCATTTTTCGTTGTTCTGGTAGAATGTTGAACGACTACCCCAACTAAAATCTATCCACTCAACAAAAATTATTTCACACCACAGACTCATCTTGGTCAGGATCGATTTGAAATCTATCATGGTTTCAGAGAAATCATACTCCATGGTTCGTTGTTCTTGTAAAATGTTGAACGACTACCCCAACTAAAATCTATCCACTCAACAAAAATTATTTCACACCACAGACTCATCTTGGTCAGGATCGATTTGAAATCTATCATGGTTTCAGAGAAATCATACTCCATGGTAAGTTGTTCTTGTAGAATGTTGAACGACTACCAATAACTAAAATCTATCCACTCAAAAAAAATTATTTCACACCACAGACTCATCTTGGTCAGGATCGATTTCAAATCTATCACGGTTTCAGAGAAATCATACTCCATGGTAAGTTGTTCTTGTAGAATGTTGAACGACTATCCCAACTAAAATCTATTAACTCAACAAAAGTTATTTCAGAGAAATCATACTCCATGGTTCGTTGTTCTTGTAGAATGTTGAACGACTACCCCTAACTAAAATCTATCCACTCAACAAAAATTATTTCACACCACAGACTCATCTTGGTCAGGATCGATTTGAAATCTATCATGGTTTCAGAGAAATCATACTCCATGGTTCGTTGTTCTTGTAGAATGTTGAACGACTACCCCAACTAAAATCTATCCACTCAACAAAAATTATTTCACACCACAGACTCATCTTGGTCAGGATCGATTTGAAATCTATCATGGTTTCAGAGAAATCATACTCCATGGTTCGTTGTTCTTGTGTTGAACGACTACCCCAACTAAAATCTATCCACTCAACAAAAATTATTTCAGAGAAATCATACTCCATGGTTCGTTGTTCTTGTAGAATGTTGAACGACTACCCCTAACTAAAATCTATCCACTCAACAAAAATTATTTCACACCACAGACTCATCTTGGCTAGAATCGATTTGAAATCTATCATGGTTTCAGAGAAATCATAGTCCATGGTTCGTTGTTCTTGTAGAATGTTGAACGACTACCCCTAACTAAAATCTATCCACTCAACAAAAATTATTTCACACCACAGACTCATCTTGGCTAGAATCGATTTGAAATCTATCATGGTTTCAGAGAAATCATACTCCATGGTTCGTTGTTCTTGAAAAATGTTGAACGACTACCCCAACTAAAATCTATCCACTCAACAAAAATTATTTCACACCACAGACTCATCTTGGTCAGGATCGATTTGAAATCTATCATGGTTTCAGAGAAATCATACTCCATGGTTCGTTGTTCTTGTGTTGAACGACTACCCCAACTAAAATCTATCCACTCAACAAAAATTATTTCAGAGAAATCATACTCCATGGTTCGTTGTTCTTGTAGAATGTTGAACGACTACCCCTAACTAAAATCTATCCACTCAACAAAAATTATTTCACACCACAGACTCATCTTGGCTAGAATCGATTTGAAATCTATCATGGTTTCAGAGAAATCATAGTCCATGGTTCGTTGTTCTTGTAGAATGTTGAACGACTACCCCAACTAAAATCTATCCACTCAACAAAAATTATTTCACACCACAGACTCATCTTGGTCAGGATCGATTTGAAACCTATCATGGTTTCAGAGAAATCATAGTCCATGGTAAGTTGTTCTTGTAGAATGTTGAACGCCTACCCCAACTAAAATCTATCCACTCAACAAAAATTAGTTCACACCACAGACTCATCTTGGTCAGGATCGATTTGAAATCTATCATGGTTTCAGAGCAATCATACTCCATGGTAAGTTGTTCTTGTAGAATGTTGAACGACTACCCCAACTAAAATCTATCCACTCAACAAAAATTATTTCACACCACAGACTCATCTTGGTCAGGATCGATTTGAAATCTATCATGGTTTCAGAGAAATCATAGTCCATGGTAAGTTGTTCTTGTAGAATGTTGAACGACTACCCCAACTAAAATCTATCCACTCAACAAAAATTATTTCACACCACAGACTCATCTTGGTCAGGATAGATTTGAAATCTATCATGGTTTCAGAGAAATCATACTCCATGGTTCGTTGTTCTTGTAGAATGTTGAACGACTACCCCAACTAAAATCTATCCACTCAACAAAAATTATTTCACACCACAGACTCATCTTGGTCAGGATAGATTTGAAATCTATCATGGTTTCAGAAAAATCATACTCCATGGTAAGTTGTTCTTGTAGAATGTTGAACGACTACCCCAACTAAAATCTATCCACTCAACAAAAATTATTTCAGAGAAATCATACTCCATGGTAAGTTGTTCTTGTAGAATGTTGAACGACTACCCCAACTAAAATCTATCCACTCAACAAAAATTATTTCACACCACAGACTCATCTTGGTCATAATCGATTTGAAATCTATCATGGTTTCAGAGAAATCATACTCCATGGTAAGTTGTTCTTGTAGAATGTTGAACGACTATCCCAACTAAAATCTATCCACTCAACAAAAATTATTTCAGAGAAATCATACTCCATGGTAAGTTGTTCTTGTAGAATGTTGAACGACTACCCCAACTAAAATCTATCCACTCAACAAAAATTATTTCAGAGAAATCATACTCCATGGTAAGTTGTTCTTGTAGAATGTTGAACGACTACCCCAACTAAAATCTATCCACTCAACAAAAATTATTTCAGAGAAATCATACTCCATGGTAAGTTGTTCTTGTAGAATGTTGAACGACTACCCCAACTAAAATCCATCCACTCAACAAAAATTATTTCACACCACAGACTCATCTTGGTCAGCATCGATTTGAAATCTATCATGGTTTCAGAGAAATCATACTCCATGGTAAGTTGTTCTTGTAGAATGTTGAACGACTACCCCAACTAAAATCTATCCACTCAACAAAAATTATTTCACACCACAGACTCATCTTGGTCAGGATCGATTTGAAATCTATCATGGTTTCAGAGAAATCATAGTCCATGGTAAGTTGTTCTTGTAGAATGTTGAACGACTACCCCAACTAAAATCTATGCACTCAACAAACATTATTTCACACCACAGACTCATCTTGGTTAGGATAGATTTGAAATCTATCATGGTTTCAGAGAAATCATACTCCATGGTAAGTTGTTCTTGTAGAAAGTTGAACGACTACCCCAACTAAAATCTATCCACTCAACAAAAATTATTTCAGAGAAATCATATTCCATGGTAAGTTGTTCTTGTAGAATGTTGAACGACTACCCCAACTAAAATCTATCCACTCAACAAAAATTATTTCAGAGAAATCATACTCCATGGTAAGTTGTTCTTGTAGAATGTTGAACGACTACCCCAACTAAAATCTATCCACTCAACAAAAATTATTTCAGAGAAATCATACTCCATGGTAAGTTGTTCTTGTAGAATGTTGAACGACTACCCCAACTAAAATCTATCCACTCAACAAAAATTATTTCACACCACAGACTCATCTTGGTCAGGATCGATTTGAAATCTATCATGGTTTCAGAGAAATCATACTCCATGGTAAATTGTTCTTGTAGAATGTTGAACGACTATCCCAACTAAAATCTATCCACTCAACAAAAATTATTTCAGAGAAATCATACTCCATGGTAAGTTGTTCTTGTAGAATGTTGAACGACTACCCCAACTAAAATCTATCCACTCAACAAAAATTATTTCAGAGAAATCATACTCCATGGTAAGTTGTGCTTGTAGAATGTTGAACGACTACCCCAACTAAAATCTATCCACTCAACAAAAATTATTTCAGAGAAATCATACTCCATGGTAAGTTGTTCTTGTAGAATGTTGAACGACTACCCCAACTAAAATCTATCCACTCAACAAAAATTAGTTCACACCACAGACTCATCTTGGTCAGGATCGATTTGAAATCTATCATGGTTTCAGAGAAATCATACTCCATGGTAAGTTGTTCTTGTAGAATGTTGAACGACTACCCTTAACTAAAATCTATCCACTCAACAAAAATTATTTCACACCACAGACTCATCTTGGTCAGGATCGATTTGAAATCTATCATTTTTACAGAGAAATCATAGTCCATGGTAAGTTGTTCTTGTAGAATGTTGAACGACTACCCCAACTAAAATCTATCCACTCAACAAAAATTATTGCACACCACAGGCTCATCTTGGTCAGGATAGATTTGAAATCTATCATGGTTTCAGAGAAATCATAGTCGATGGTAAGTTGTGCTTGTAGAATGTTGAACGACTACCCCAACTAAAATCTATCCACTCAACAAAAATTATTTCAGAGAAATCATACTCCATGGTAAGTTGTTCTTGTAGAATGTTGAACGACTACCCCAACTAAAATCTATCCACTCAACAAAAATTATTTCACACCACAGACTCATCTTGGTCAGGATAGATTTGAAATCTATCATGGTTTCAGAGAAATCATACTCTATATTAAGTTGTTCTTGTAGAATGTTAAACGACTACATCAACTAAAATCTATCCACTCAAGAAAAATTATTTCAGAGAAATCATACTCCATGGTAAGTTGTTCTTGTAGAATGTTGAACGACTACCCCAACTAAAATCTATCCACTCAACAAAAATTATTTCACACCACAGACTCATCTTGGTCAGGATAGATTTGAAATCTATCACGGTTTCAGAGAAATCATACTCCGTGTAAGTTGTTCTTGTAGAATGTTGAACGACTATCCCAACTAAAATCTATCCACTCAACAAAAATTATTTCAGAGAAATCATACTCCATGGTTCGTTGTTCTTGTAGAATGTTGAACGACTACCCCTAACTAAAATCTATCTACTCAACAAAAATTATTTCACACCACAGACTCATCTTGGTCAGGATCGATTTGAAATCTATCATTGTTTCAGAGAAATCATACTCCATGGTTCGTTGTTCTTGTAGAATGTTGAACGACTACCCCAACTAAAATCTATCCACTCAACAAAAATTATTTCACACCACAGACTCATCTTGGTCAGGATCGATTTGAAATCTATCATGGTTTCAGAGAAATCATAGTCCATGGTAAGTTGTTCTTGTAGAATGTTGAACGACTACCCCAACTAAAATCTATCCACTCAACAAAAATTATTTCACACCACAGACTCATCTTGGTCAGGATCGATTTGAAATCTATCATGGTTTCAGAGAAATCATACTCCGTGGTAAGTTGTTCTTGCAGAATCTTGAACGTCAACAAAAATTATTTCAGAGAAATTATACTCCATGGTAAGTTGTTCTTGTAGAATGTTGAACGACTACCCCAACTAAAATCTATCCACTCAACAAAAAATATTTCACACCACAGACTCATCTTGGTCAGGATCGATTTGAAATCTATCATGGTTTCAGAGAAATCATACTCCATGGTTCGTTGTTCTTGTAGAATGTTGAACGACTATCCCAACTAAAATCTATCCACTCAACAAAAATTATTTCAGAGAAATCATACTCCATGGTAAGTTGTTCTTGTAGAATGTTGAACGACTACCCCAACTAAAATCTATCCACTCAACAAAAATTATTTCACACCACAGACTCATCTTGGTCAGGATCGATTTGAAATCTATCATGGTTTCAGAGAAATCATAGTCCATGGTAAGTTGTTCTTGTAGAATGTTGAACGACTACCCCAACTAAAATCTATCCACTCAACAAAAATTATTTCACACCACAGACTCATCTTGGTCAGGATCGATTTGAAATCTATCATGGTTTCAGAGAAATCATACTCCATGGTTCGTTGCTCTTGTAGAATGTTGAACGACTACCCCAACTAAAATCTATCCACTCAACAAAAATTATTTCAGAGAAATCATACTCCATGGTTCGTTGTTCTTGTAGAATGTTGAACGACTACCCCAAATAAAATCTATCCACTCAACAAAAATTATTTCAGAGAAATCATACTCCATGGTTCGTTGTTCTTGTAGAATGTTGAACGACTGCCCCTAACTAAAATCTATCCACTCAACAAAAATTATTGTACACCACAGACTCATCTTGGTCAGGATCGATTTGAAATCTATCATGGTTTCAGAGAAATCATACTCCATGGTTCGTTGTTCTTGTAGAATGTTGAACGACTATCCCGACTAAAATCTATCCACTCAACAAAAATTATTTCAGAGAAATCATACTCCATGGTTCGTTGTTCTTGTAGAATGTTGAACGACTACCAAAACTAAAATCTATCCACTCAACAAAAATTATTTCACACCACAGACTCATCTTGGTCAGGATCGAGAAATCATACTCCATGGTAAGTTGTTCTTGTAGAATGTTGAACGACTATCCCAACTAAAATCTATCCACTCAACAAAAATTATTTCCCACCACAGACTCATCTTGGTCAGGATCGATTTGAAATCTATCATGGTTTCAGAGAAATCATACTGCATGGTTCGTTGTTCTTGTAGAATGTTGAACGACTACCCCTAACTAAAATCTATCCACTCAACAAAAATTATTTCACACCACAGACTCATCTTGGTCACAATCGATTTGAAATCTATCATGGTTTCAGAGAAATCATAGTCCATGGTAAGTTGTTCTTGTAGAATGTTGAACGACTATCCCAACTAAAATCTATCCACTCAACAAAAATTATTTCAGAGAAATCATACTCCATGGTAAGTTGTTCTTGTAGAATGTTGAACGACTACCCCAACTAAAATCTATCCACTCAACAAAAATTATTTCACACCACAGACTCATCTTGGTCAGGATCGATTTGAAATCTATCCTGGTTTCACAGAAATCATACTCCATGGTTCGTTGTTCTTGTAGAATGTTGAACGACTACCCCAACTAAAATCTATCCACTCAACAAAAATTATTTCACACCACAGACTCATCTTGGTCAGGATCGATTTGAAATCTATCATGGTTTCAGAGAAATCATACTCCATGGTAAGTTGTTCTTGCAGAATCTTGAACGACTACCCCAACTAAAATCTATCCACTCAACAAAAATTATTTCAGAGAAATCATACTCCATGGTAAGTTGTTCTTGTAGAATGTTGAACGACTATCCCAACTAAAATCTATCCACTCAACAAAAATTATTTCAGAGAAATCATACTCCATGGTAAGTTGTTCTTGTAGAATGTTGAACGACTACCCCTAACTAAAATCTATCCACTCAACAAAAATTATTTCACACCACAGACTCATCTTGGTCAGGATCGATTTGAAATCTATCATGGTTTCAGAGAAATCATACTCCATGGTTCGTTGTTCTTGTAGAATGTTGAACGACTACCCCAACTAAAATCTATCCACTCAACAAAAATTATTTCACACCACAGACTCATCTTGGTCAGGATCGATTTGAAATCTATCATGGTTTCAGAGAAATCATACTCCATGGTAAGTTGTTCTTGCAGAATCTTGAACGACTACCCCAACTAAAATCTATCCACTCAACAAAAATTATTTCAGAGAAATCATACTCCATGGTAAGTTGTTCTTGTAGAATGTTGAACGACTACCCCAACTAAAATCTATCCACTCAACAAAAAATATTTCACAACACAGACTCATCTTGGTCAGGATCGATTTGAAATCTATCATGGTTTCAGAGAAATCATACTCCATGGTAAGTTGTTCTTGCAGAATCTTGAACGACTACCCCAACTAAAATCTATCCACTCAACAAAAATTATTTCAGAGAAATCATACTCCATGGTAAGTTGTTCTTGTAGAATGTTGAACGACTACCCCAACTAAAATCTATCCACTCAACAAAAATTATTTCACACCACGGACTCATCTTGGTCAGGATCGAGAAATCATAGCCCATGGTAAGTTGTTCTTGTAGAATGTTGAACGACTATCCCAACTAAAATCTATCCACTCAACAAAAATTATTTCACACCACAAACTCATCTTGATCAGGATCGATTTGAAATCTATCATGGTTTCAGAGAAATCATACTCCATATTTCGTTGTTCTTGTAGAATGTTGAACGACTACCCCTAACTAAAATCTATCCACTCAACAAAAATTATTTCACACCACAGACTCATCTTGGTCAGGATCGATTTGAAATCTATCATGGTTTCAGAGAAATCATAGTCCATGGTAAGTTGTTCTTGTAGAATGTTGAACGACTATCCCAACTAAAATCTATCCACTCAACAAAAATTATTTCAGAGAAACCATACTCCATGGTAAGTTGTTCTTGTAGAATGTTGAACGACTACCCCAACTAAAATCTATCCACTCAACAAAAATTATTTCACACCACAGACTCATCTTGGTCAGGATCGATTTGAAATCTATCATGGTTTCAGAGAAATCATACTCCATGGTTCGTTGTTCTTGTAGAATGTTGAACGACTACCCCAAATAAAATCTATCCACTCAACAAAAATTATTTCAGAGAAATCATACTCCATGGTTCGTTGTTCTTGTAGAATGTTGAACGACTGCCCCAACTAAAATCTATCCACTCAACAAAAATTATTTTACACCACAGACTCATCTTGGTCAGGATCGATTTGAAATCTATCATGGTTTCAGAGAAATCATACTCCATGGTTCGTTGTTCTTGTAGAATGTTGAACGACTACCCCAACTAAAATCTATCCACTCAACAAAAATTATTTCACACCACAGACTCATCTTGGTCACAATCGATTTGAAATCTATCATGGTTTCAGAGAAATCATACTCCATGGTAAGTTGTTCTTGCAGAATCTTGAACGACTACCCCAACTAAAATCTATCCACTCAACAAAAATTATTTCAGAGAAATCATACTCCATGGTAAGTTGTTCTTGTAGAATGTTGAACGACTACCCCAACTAAAATCTATTCACTCAACAAAAATTATTTCACACCACAGACTCATCTTGGTCAGGATCGATTTGAAATCTATCATGGTTTCAGAGAAATCATAGTCCATGGTAAGTTGTTCTTGTAGAATGTTGAACGACTACCCCAACTAAAATCTATCCACTCAACAAAAATTATTTCACACCACAGACTCATCTTGGTCAGGATCGATTTGAAATCTATCATGGTTTCAGAGAAATCATACTCCATGGTTCGTTGCTCTTGTAGAATGTTGAACGACTACCCCAACTAAAATCTATCCACTCAACAAAAATTATTTCAGAGAAATCATACTCCATGGTTCGTTGTTCTTGTAGAATGTTGAACGACTACCCCAAATAAAATCTATCCACTCAACAAAAATTATTTCAGAGAAATCATACTCCATGGTTCGTTGTTCTTGTAGAATGTTGAACGACTGCCCCTAACTAAAATCTATCCACTCAACAAAAATTATTTTACACCACAGACTCATCTTGGTCAGGATCGATTTGAAATCTATCATGGTTTCAGAGAAATCATACTCCATGGTTCGTTGTTCTTGTAGAATGTTGAACGACTATCCCAACTAAAATCTATCCACTCAACAAAAATTATTTCAGAGAAATCATACTCCATGGTTCGTTGTTCTTGTAGAATGTTGAACGACTACCAAAACTAAAATCTATCCACTCAACAAAAATTATTTCACACCACAGACTCATCTTGGTCAGGATCGAGAAATCATACTCCATGGTAAGTTGTTCTTGTAGAATGTTGAACGACTATCCCAACTAAAATCTATCCACTCAACAAAAATTATTTCCCACCACAGACTCATCTTGGTCAGGATCGATTTGAAATCTATCATGGTTTCAGAGAAATCATACTGCATGGTTCGTTGTTCTTGTAGAATGTTGAACGACTACCCCTAACTAAAATCTATCCACTCAACAAAAATTATTTCACACCACAGACTCATCTTGGTCAGGATCGATTTGAAATCTATCATGGTTTCAGAGAAATCATAGTCCATGGTAAGTTGTTCTTGTAGAATGTTGAACGACTATCCCAACTAAAATCTATCCACTCAACAAAAATTATTTCAGAGAAATCATACTCCATGGTAAGTTGTTCTTGTAGAATGTTGAACGACTACCCCAACTAAAATCTATCCACTCAACAAAAATTATTTCACACCACAGACTCATCTTGGTCAGGATCGATTTGAAATCTATCCTGGTTTCACAGAAATCATACTCCATGGTTCGTTGTTCTTGTAGAATGTTGAACGACTACCCCTAACTAAAATCTATCCACTCAACAAAAATTATTTCACACCACAGACTCATCTTGGTCAGGATCGATTTGAAATCTATCATGGTTTCAGAGAAATCATACTCCATGGTAAGTTGTTCTTGCAGAATCTTGAACGACTACCCCAACTAAAATCTATCCACTCAACAAAAATTATTTCAGAGAAATCATACTCCATGGTAAGTTGTTCTTGTAGAATGTTGAACGACTATCCCAACTAAAATCTATCCACTCAACAAAAATTATTTCAGAGAAATCATACTCCATGGTAAGTTGTTCTTGTAGAATGTTGAACGACTACCCCTAACTAAAATCTATCCACTCAACAAAAATTATTTCACACCACAGACTCATCTTGGTCAGGATCGATTTGAAATCTATCATGGTTTCAGAGAAATCATACTCCATGGTTCGTTGTTCTTGTAGAATGTTGAACGACTACCCCAACTAAAATCTATCCACTCAACAAAAATTATTTCACACCACAGACTCATCTTGGTCAGGATCGATTTGAAATCTATCATGGTTTCAGAGAAATCATACTCCATGGTAAGTTGTTCTTGCAGAATCTTGAACGACTACCCCAACTAAAATCTATCCACTCAACAAAAATTATTTCAGAGAAATCATACTCCATGGTAAGTTGTTCTTGTAGAATGTTGAACGACTACCCCAACTAAAATCTATCCACTCAACAAAAAATATTTCACAACACAGACTCATCTTGGTCAGGATCGATTTGAAATCTATCATGGTTTCAGAGAAATCATACTCCATGGTAAGTTGTTCTTGCAGAATCTTGAACGACTACCCCAACTAAAATCTATCCACTCAACAAAAATTATTTCAGAGAAATCATACTCCATGGTAAGTTGTTCTTGTAGAATGTTGAACGACTACCCCAACTAAAATCTATCCACTCAACAAAAATTATTTCACACCACGGACTCATCTTGGTCAGGATCGAGAAATCATACTCCATGGTAAGTTGTTCTTGTAGAATGTTGAACGACTATCCCAACTAAAATCTATCCACTCAACAAAAATTATTTCCCACCACAGACTCATCTTGGTCAGGATCGATTTGAAATCTATCATGGTTTCAGAGAAATCATACTGCATGGTTCGTTGTTCTTGTAGAATGTTGAACGACTACCCCTAACTAAAATCTATCCACTCAACAAAAATTATTTCACACCACAGACTCATCTTGGTCAGGATCGATTTGAAATCTATCATGGTTTCAGAGAAATCATAGTCCATGGTAAGTTGTTCTTGTAGAATGTTGAACGACTATCCCAACTAAAATCTATCCACTCAACAAAAATTATTTCAGAGAAATCATACTCCATGGTAAGTTGTTCTTGTAGAATGTTGAACGACTACCCCAACTAAAATCTATCCACTCAACAAAAATTATTTCACACCACAGACTCATCTTGGTCAGGATCGATTTGAAATCTATCCTGGTTTCACAGAAATCATACTCCATGGTTCGTTGTTCTTGTAGAATGTTGAACGACTACCCCTAACTAAAATCTATCCACTCAACAAAAATTATTTCACACCACAGACTCATCTTGGTCAGGATCGATTTGAAATCTATCATGGTTTCAGAGAAATCATAGTCCATGGTTCGTTGTTCTTGTAGAAAGTTGAACGACTACCCCAACTAAAATCTATCCACTCAACAAAAATTATTTCAGAGAAATCATACTCCATGGTAGGTTGTTCTTGTAGAATGTTGAACGACTACCCCAAATAAAATCTATCCACTCAACAAAAATTATTTCACACCACAGACTCATCTTATTCAGGATCGATTTGAAATCTATCATGGTTTCAGAGAAATCATACTCCATGGTTCGTTGTTCTTGTAGAATGTTGAACGACTACCCCAACTAAAATCTATCCACTCAACAAAAATTATTTCACACCACAGACTCATCTTGGTCAGGATCGATTTGAAATCTATCATGGTTTCAGAGAAATCATACTCCATGGTAAGTTGTTCTTGCAGAATCTTGAACGACTACCCCAACTAAAATCTATCCACTCAACAAAAATTATTTCAGAGAAATCATACTCCATGGTAAGTTGTTCTTGTAGAATGTTGAACGACTACCCCAACTAAAATCTATCCACTCAACAAAAAATATTTCACACCACAGACTCATCTTGGTCACGATCGATTTGAAATCTATCATGGTTTCAGAGAAATCATACTCCATGGTTCGTTGTTCTTGTAGAATGTTGAACGACTTTCCCAACTAAAATCTATCCACTCAACAAAAATTATTTCAGAGAAATCATACTCCATGGTAAGTTGTTCTTGTAGAATGTTGAACGACTACCCCAACTAAAATCTATCCACTCAACAAAAATTATTTCACACCACAGACTCATCTTGGTCAGGATCGAGAAATCATACTCCATGGTAAGTTGTTCTTGTAGAATGTTGAACGACTATCCCAACTAAAATCTATCCACTCAACAAAAATTATTTCACACCACAAACTCATCTTGATCAGGATCGATTTGAAATCTATCATGGTTTCAGAGAAATCATACTCCATGGTTCGTTGTTCTTGTAGAATGTTGAACGACTACCCCTAACTAAAATCTATCCACTCAACAAAAATTATTTCCCACCACAGACTCATCTTGGTCAGGATCGATTTGAAATCTATCATGGTTTCAGAGAAATCATAGTCCATGGTAAGTTGTTCTTGTAGAATGTTGAACGACTATCCCAACTAAAATCTATCCACTCAACAAAAATTATTTCAGAGAAACCATACTCCATGGTAAGTTGTTCTTGTAGAATGTTGAACGACTACCCCAACTAAAATCTATCCACTCAACAAAAATTATTTCACACCACAGACTCATCTTGGTCAGGATCGATTTGAAATCTATCATGGTTTCAGAGAAATCATACTCCATGTTTCGTTGCTCTTGTAGAATGTTGAACGACTACCCCAACTAAAATCTATCCACTCAACAAAAATTATTTCAGAGAAATCATACTCCATGGTTCGTTGTTCTTGTAGAATGTTGAACGACTACCCCAAATAAAATCTATCCACTCAACAAAAATTATTTCAGAGAAATCATACTCCATGGTTCGTTGTTCTTGTAGAATGTTGAACGACTGCCCCAACTAAAATCTATCCACTCAACAAAAATTATTTTACACCACAGACTCATCTTGGTCAGGATCGATTTGAAATCTATCATGGTTTCAGAGAAATCATACTCCATGGTTCGTTGTTCTTGTAGAATGTTGAACGACTATCCCAACTAAAATCTATCCACTCAACAAAAATTATTTCAGAGAAATCATACTCCATGGTTCGTTGTTCTTGTAGAATGTTGAACGACTACCAAAACTAAAATCTATCCACTCAACAAAAATTATTTCACACCACAGACGCATCTTGGTCAGGATCGAGAAATCATACTCCATGGTAAGTTGTTCTTGTAGAATGTTGAACGACTATCCCAACTAAAATCTATCCACTCAACAAAAATTATTTCACACCACAGACTCATCTTGGTCAGGATGGATTTGAAATCTATCATGGTTTCAGAGAAATCATACTCCATGGTTCGTTGTTCTTGTAGAATGTTGAACGACTACCCCTAACTAAAATCTATCCACTCAACAAAAATTATTTCACACCACAGACTCATCTTGGTCAGGATCGATTTGAAATCTATCATGGTTTCAGAGAAATCATAGTCCATGGTAAGTTGTTCTTGTAGAATGTTGAACGACTATCCCAACTAAAATCTATTAACTCAACAAAAATTATTTCAGAGAAATCATACTCCATGGTAAGTTGTTCCTGTAGAATGTTGAACGACTACCCCAACTAAAATCTATCCACTCAACAAAAATTATTTCACACCACAGACTCATCTTGGTCAGGATCGATTTGAAATCTATCCTGGTTTCACAGAAATCATACTCCATGGTTCGTTGTTCTTGTAGAATGTTGAACGACTACCATTAACTAAAATCTATCCACTCAACAAAAATTATTTCACACCACAGACTCATCTCGGTCAGGATCGATTTGAAATCTATCATGGTTTCAGAGAAATTATAGTCCATGGTTCGTTGTGCTTGTAGAAAGTTGAACGACTACCAAAACTAAAATCTATCCACTCAACAAAAATTATTTCAGAGAAATCATACTCCATGGTAGGTTGTTCTTGAAGAATGTTGAACGACTACCCCAACTAAAATCTATCCACTCAACAAAAATTATTTCAGAGAAATCATAGTCCATGGTAAGTTGTTCTTGTAGAATGTTGAACGACTACCAGTAACTAAAATCTATCCACTCAACAAAAATTATTTCACACCACAGACTCATCTTGGTTAGGCCCGATTTGAAATGTATCATGGATTCAGAGAAATTATACTCCATGGTTCGTTGTTCTTGTAGAATGTTGAACGACTATCCCAACTAAAATCTATCCACTCAACAAAAATTATTTCAGAGAAATCATACTCCATGGTAAGTTGTTCTTGTAGAATGTTGAACGACTACCCCTAACTAAAATCTATCCACTCAACAAAAATTATTTAACACCACAGACTCATCTTGGTCAGGATCGATTTGAAATCTATCATGGTTTCAGAGAAATCATACTCCATGGTTCGTTGTTCTTGTAGAATGTTGAACGACTATCCCAACTAAAATCTATCCACTCAACAAAAATTATTTCAGAGAAATCATACTCCATGGTAAGTTGTTCTTGTAGAATGTTGAACGACTACCCCAACTAAAATCTATCCACTCAACAAAAATTATTTCACACCACAGACTCATCTTGGTCAGGATCGATTTGAAATCTATCATGGTTTCAGAGAAATCATACTCCATGATTCGTTGTTCTTGTAGAATGTTGAACGACTATCCCAACTAAAATCTATCCACTCAACAACAATTATTTCAGAGAAATCATACTCCATGGTTCGTTGTTCTTGTAGAATGTTGAACGACTACACCAACTAAAATCTATTCACTCAACAAAAATTATTTCACACCACAGACTCATCTTGGTCAGGATCGATTTGAAATCTATCATGGTTTCAGAGAAATCATAGTCCATGGTAAGTTGTTCTTGTAGAATTTTGAACGACTACCCGAATTAAAATCTATCCACTCAACAAAAATTATTTCACACCACAGACTCATCTTGGTCAGGATCGATTTGAAATCTATCATGGTTTCAGAGAAATCATATTCCATGGTTCGTTGTTCTTGTAGAATGTTGAACGACTATCCCAACTAAAATCTATCCACTCAACAAAAATTATTTCACAATACAGACTCATCTTGTTCAGCATCGATTTGAAATCTATCATGGTTTCAGAGAAATCATACTCCATGGTTCGTTGTCCTTGTAGAATGTTGAACGACTACCCCTAACTAAAATCTATCCACTCAACAAAAATTATTTCACACCACAGACTCATCTTGGTCAGGATCGATTTTAAATCTATCATGGTTTCAGAGAAATCATAGTCCATGGTAAGTTGTTCTTGTAGAATGTTGAACGTCTACCCCAACTAAAATCTATCCACTCAACAAAAATTATTTCACACCACAGACTCATCTTGGTCAGGATCGATTTGAAATCTATCATGGTTTCAGAGAAATCACACTCCATGGTTCGTTGTTCTTGTAGAATGTTGAACGACTATCCCAACTAAAATCTATCCACTCAACAAAAATTATTTCAGAGAAATCATACTCCATGGTAAGTTGTTCTTGTAGAATGTTGAACGACTACCCCTAACTAAAATCTATCCACTCAACCAAAATTATTTCAGAGAAATCATACTCCATGGTTCGTTGTTCTTGTAGAATGTTGAACGACTACCCCTAACTAAAATCTATCCACTCAACAAAAATTATTTCACACCACAGACTCATCTTGGTCGGGATCGATTTGAAATCTATCATGGTTTCAGAGAAATCATAGTCCATGGTAAGTTGTTCTTGTAGAATTTTGAACGACTATTCCAACTAAAATCTATCCACTCAACAAAAATTATTTCAGAGAAATCATACTCCATGGTAAGTTGTTCTTGTAGAATGTTGAACGACTACCCCAACTAAAATCTATCCACTCAACAAAAATTATTTCACACCACAGACTCATCTTGGTCAGGATCGATTTGAAATCTATCATGGTTTCAGAGAAATCATAGTAAATGGTAAGTTGTTCTTGTAGAATGTTGAACGACTATCCCAACTAAAATCTATCCACTCAACAAAAATTATTTCAGAGAAATCATACTCCGTGGTTCGTTGTTCTTGTAGAATGTTGAACGACTACCCCAACTAAAATCTATCCACTCAACAAAAATTATTTCAGAGAAATCATACTCCATGGTAAGTTGTTCTTGTAGAATGTTGAACGACTATCCCAACTAAAATCTATCCACTCAACAACAATTATTTCAGAGAAATCATACTCCATGGTTCGTTGTTCGTGTAGAATGTTGAACGACTACCCCAACTAAAATCTATTCACTCAACAAAAATTATTTCACACCACAGACTCATCTTGGTCAGGATCGATTTGAAATCTATCATGGTTTCAGAGAAATCATATTCCATGGTTCGTTGCTCTTGTAGAATGTTGAACGACTATCCCAACTAAAATCTATCCACTCAACAGATATTATTTCAGAGAAATCATACTCCGTGGTTCGCTGTTCTTGTAGAATGTTGAACGACTACCCCAACTAAAATCTATCCACTCAACAAAAATTATTTCAGAGAAATCATACTCCATGGTAAGTTGTTCTTGTAGAATGTTGAACGACTATCCCAACTAAAATCTATCCACTCAACAAAAATTATTTCAGAGAAATCATACTCCATGGTAAGTTGTTCTTGTAGAATGTTGAACGACTATCCCAACTAAAATCTATCCACTCAACAAAAATTATTTCAGAGAAATCATACTCCATGGTAAGTTGTTCTTGTAGAATGTTGAACGACTACCCCTAACTAAAATCTATCCACTCAACAAAAATTATTTAACACCACAGACTCATCTTGGTCAGGATCGATTTGAAATCTATCATGGTTTCAGAGAAATCATACTCCATGGTTCGTTGTTCTTGTAGAATGTTGAACGACTATCCCAACTAAAATCTATCCACTCAACAAAAATTATTTCAGAGAAATCATACTCCATGGTAAGTTGTTCTTGTAGAATGTTGAACGACTACCCCAACTAAAATCTATCCACTCAACAAAAATTATTTCACACCACAGACTCATCTTGGTCAGGATCGATTTGAAATCTATCATGGTTTCAGAGAAATCATACTCCATGATTCGTTGTTCTTGTAGAATGTTGAACGACTATCCCAACTAAAATCTATCCACTCAACAACAATTATTTCAGAGAAATCATACTCCATGGTTCGTTGTTCTTGTAGAATGTTGAACGACTACACCAACTAAAATCTATCCACTCAACAAAAATTATTTCACACCACAGACTCATCTTGGTCAGGATCGATTTGAAATCTATCATGGTTTCAGAGAAATCATAGTCCATGGTAAGTTGTTCTTGTAGAATTTTGAACGACTACCCCAATTAAAATCTATCCACTCAACAAAAATTATTTCACACCACAGACTCATCTTGGTCAGGATCGATTTGAAATCTATCATGGTTTCAGAGAAATCATATTCCATGGTTCGTTGTTCTTGTAGAATGTTGAACGACTATCCCAACTAAAATCTATCCACTCAACAAAAATTATTTCACAATACAGACTCATCTTGTTCAGCATCGATTTGAAATCTATCATGGTTTCAGAGAAATCATACTCCATGGTTCGTTGTCCTTGTAGAATGTTGAACGACTACCCCAACTAAAATCTATCCACTCAACAAAAATTATTTCACACCACAGACTCATCTTGGTCAGGATCGATTTTAAATCTATCATGGTTTCAGAGAAATCATAGTCCATGGTAAGTTGTTCTTGTAGAATGTTGAACGTCTACCCCAAATAAAATCTATCCACTCAACAAAAATTATTTCACACCACAGACTCATCTTGGTCAGGATCGATTTGAAATCTATCATGGTTTCAGAGAAATCACACTCCATGGTTCGTTGTTCTTGTAGAATGTTGAACGACTATCCCAACTAAAATCTATCCACTCAACAAAAATTATTTCAGAGAAATCATACTCCATGGTAAGTTGTTCTTGTAGAATGTTGAACGACTACCCCTAACTAAAATCTATCCACTCAACCAAAATTATTTCAGAGAAATCATACTCCATGGTTCGTTGTTCTTGTAGAATGTTGAACGACTACCCCTAACTAAAATCTATCCACTCAACAAAAATTATTTCACACCACAGGCTCATCTTGGTCAGGATCGATTTGAAATCTATCATGGTTTCAGAGAAATCATAGTCCATGGTAAGTTGTTCTTGTAGAATTTTGAACGACTATTCCAACTAAAATCTATCCACTCAACAAAAATTATTTCAGAGAAATCATACTCCATGGTAAGTTGTTCTTGTAGAATGTTGAACGACTACCCCAACTAAAATCTATCCACTCAACAAAAATTATTTCACACCACAGACTCATCTTGGTCAGGATCGATTTGAAATCTATCATGGTTTCAGAGAAATCATAGTAAATGGTAAGTTGTTCTTGTAGAATGTTGAACGACTATCCCAACTAAAATCTATCCACTCAACAAAAATTATTTCAGAGAAATCATACTCCGTGGTTCGTTGTTCTTGTAGAATGTTGAACGACTACCCCAACTAAAATCTATCCACTCAACAAAAATTATTTCAGAGAAATCATACTCCATGGTAAGTTGTTCTTGTAGAATGTTGAACGACTATCCCAACTAAAATCTATCCACTCAACAACAATTATTTCAGAGAAATCATACTCCATGGTTCGTTGTTCGTGTAGAATGTTGAACGACTACCCCAACTAAAATCTATTCACTCAACAAAAATTATTTCACACCACAGACTCATCTTGGTCAGGATCGATTTGAAATCTTTAATGGTTTCAGAGAAATCATATTCCATGGTTCGTTGCTCTTGTAGAATGTTGAACGACTATCCCAACTAAAATCTATCCACTCAACAAATATTATTTCAGAGAAATCACACTCCGTGGTTCGCTGTTCTTGTAGAATGTTGAACGACTACCCCAACTAAAATCTATCCACTCAACAAAAATTATTTCAGAGAAATCATACTCCATGGTAAGTTGTTCTTGTAGAATGTTGAACGACTATCCCAACTAAAATCTATCCACTCAACAAAAATTATTTCAGAGAAATCATACTCCGTGGTTCGTTGTTCTTGTAGAATGTTGAACGACTACCCCAACTAAAATGTAAACACTCAACAAAAATTATTTCAGAGAAATCATACTCCATGGTAAGTTGTTCTTGTAGAATGTTGAACGACTATCCCAACTAAAATCTATCCACTCAACAACAATTATTTCAGAGAAATCATACTCCATGGTTCGTTGTTCGTGTAGAATGTTGAACGACTACCCCAACTAAAATCTATTCACTCAACAAAAATTATTTCACACCACAGACTCATCTTGGTCAGGATCGATTTGAAATCTATCATGGTTTCAGAGAAATCATAGTCCATGGTAAGTTGTTCTTGTAGAATGTTGAACGACTACCCCAACTAAAATCTATCCACTCAACAAAAATTATTTCAGAGAAATCATACTCCATGGTAAGTTGTTCTTGTAGAATGTTGAACGACTATCCCAACTAAAATCTATCCACTCAACAAAAATTATTTCAGAGAAATCATACTCCGTGGTTCGTTGTTCTTGTAGAATGTTGAACGACTACCCCAACTAAAATGTACCCACTCAACAAAAATTATTTCAGAGAAATCATACTCCATGGTAAGTTGTTCTTGTAGAATGTTGAACGACTATCCCAACTAAAATCTATCCACTCAACAACAATTATTTCAGAGAAATCATACTCCATGGTAAGTTGTTCTTGTAGAATGTTGAACGACTATCCCAACTAAAATCTATCCACTCAACAAAAATTATTTCAGAGAAATCATACTCCGTGGTTCGTTGTTCTTGTAGAATGTTGAACGACTACCCCAACTAAAATGTACCCACTCAACAAAAATTATTTCAGAGAAATCATACTCCATGGTAAGTTGTTCTTGTAGAATGTTGAACGACTATCCCAACTAAAATCTATCCACTCAACAACAATTATTTCAGAGAAATCATACTCCATGGTTCGTTGTTCGTGTAGAATGTTGAACGACTACCCCAACTAAAATCTATTCACTCAACAAAAATTATTTCACACCACAGACTCATCTTGGTCAGGATCGATTTGAAATCTATCATGGTTTCAGAGAAATCATTGTCCATGGTAAGTTGTTCTTGTAGAATTTTGAACGACTACCCCAACTAAAATCTATCCACTCAACAAAAATTATTTCACACCACAGACTCATCTTGGTCAGGATCGATTTGAAATCTATCATGGTTTCAGAGAAATCATATTCCATGGTTCGTTGCTCTTGTAGAATGTTGAACGACTATCCCAACTAAAATCTATCCACTCAACAAAAATTATTTCACACCACAGACTCATCTTGTTCAGCATCGATTTGAAATCTATCATGGTTTCAGAGAAATCATACTCCATGGTTCGTTGTCCTTGTAGAATGTTGAACGACTACCCCTAACTAAAATCTATCCACTCAACAAAAATTATTTCACACCACAGACTCATCTTGGTCAGGATCGATTTTAAATCTATCATGGTTTCAGAGAAATCATAGTCCATGGTAAGTTGTTCTTGTAGAATGTTGAACGTCTACCCCAACTAAAATCTATCCACTCAACAAAAATTATTTCACACCACAGACTCATCTTGGTCAGGATCGGTTTGAAATCTATCATGGTTTCAGAGAAATCATACTCCATGGTTCGTTGTTCTTGTAGAATGTTGAACGACTATCCCAACTAAAATCTATCCACTCAACAAAAATTATTTCAGAGAAATCATACTCCGTGGTTCGCTGTTCTTGTAGAATGTTGAACGACTACCCCAACTAAAATCTATCCACTCAACAAAAATTATTTCAGAGAAATCATACTCCATGGTAAGTTGTTCTTGTAGAATGTTGAACGACTATCCCAACTAAAATCTATCCACTCAACAAAAATTATTTCAGAGAAATCATACTCCGTGGTTCGTTGTTCTTGTAGAATGTTGAACGACTACCCCAACTAAAATGTACCCACTCAACAAAAATTATTTCAGAGAAATCATACTCCATGGTAAGTTGTTCTTGTAGAATGTTGAACGACTATCCCAACTAAAATCTATCCACTCAACAACAATTATTTCAGAGAAATCATACTCCATGGTTCGTTGTTCGTCTAGAATGTTGAACGACTACCCCAACTAAAATCTATTCACTCAACAAAAATTATTTCACACCACAGACTCATCTTGGTCAGGATCGATTTGAAATCTATCATGGTTTCAGAGAAATCATAGTCCATGGTAAGTTGTTCTTGTAGAATTTTGAACGACTACCCCAACTAAAATCTATCCACTCAACAAAAATTATTTCACACCACAGACTCATCTTGGTCAGGATCGATTTGAAATCTATCATGGTTTCAGAGAAATCATATTCCATGGTTCGTTGCTCTTGTAGAATGTTGAACGACTATCCCAACTAAAATCTATCCACTCAACAAAAATTATTTCACACCACAGACTCATCTTGTTCAGCATCGATTTGAAATCTATCATGGTTTCAGAGAAATCATACTCCATGGTTCGTTGTCCTTGTAGAATGTTGAACGACTACCCCTAACTAAAATCTATCCACTCGACAAAAATTATTTCACACCACAGACTCATCTTGGTCAGGATCGATTTGAAATCTATCATGGTTTCAGAGAAATCGTAGTCCATGGTAAGTTGTTCTTGTAGAATTTTGAACGACTACCCCAACTAAAATCTATCCACTCAACAAAAATTATTTCACACCACAGACTCATCTTGGTCAGGATCGATTTGAAATCTATCATGGTTTCAGAGAAATCATATTCCATGGTTCGTTGCTCTTGTAGAATGTTGAACGACTATCCCAACTAAAATCTATCCACTCAACAAAAATTATTTCACAGCACAGACTCATCTTGTTCAGCATCGATTTGAAATCTATCATGGTTTCAGAGAAATCATACTCCATGGTTCGTTGTCCTTGTAGAATGTTGAACGACTACCCCTAACTAAAATCTATCCACTCAACAAAAATTATTTCACACCACAGACTCATCTTGGTCAGGATCGATTTTAAATCTATCATGGTTTCAGAGAAATCATAGTCCATGGTAAGTTGTTCTTGTAGAATGTTGAACGTCTACCCCAACTAAAATCTATCCACTCAACAAAAATTATTTCACACCACAGACTCATCTTGGTCAGGATCGATTTGAAATCTATCATGGTTTCAGAGAAATCATACTCCATGGTTCGTTGTTCTTGTAGAATGTTGAACGACTATCCCAACTAAAATCTATCCCCTCAACAAAAATTATTTCAGAGAAATCATACTCCATGGTAAGTTGTTCTTGTAGAATGTTGAACGACTACCCCTAACTAAAATCTATCCACTCAACCAAAATTATTTCAGAGAAATCATACTCCATGGTTCGTTGTTCTTGTAGAATGTTGAACGACTACCCCTAACTAAAATCTATCCACTCAACAAAAATTATTTCACACCACAGACTCATCTTGGTCAGGATCGATTTGAAATCTATCATGGTTTCAGAGAAATCATAGTCCATGGTAAGTTGTTCTTGTAGAATGTTGAACGACTACAGACTCATCTTGTTCAGCATCGATTTGAAATCTATCATGGTTTCAGAGAAATCATACTCCATGGTTCGTTGTCCTTGTAGAATGTTGAACGACTACCCCTAACTAAAATCTATCCACTCAACAAAAATTATTTCACACCACAGACTCATCTTGGTCAGGATCGATTTTAAATCTATCATGGTTTCAGAGAAATCATAGTCCATGGTAAGTTGTTCTTGTAGAATGTTGAACGTCTACCCCAACTAAAATCTATCCACTCAACAAAAATTATTTCAGAGAAATCATACTCCATGGTAAGTTGTTCTTGTAGAATGTTGAACGACTACCCCTAACTAAAATCTATCCACTCAACCAAAATTATTTCAGAGAAATCATACTCCATGGCTCGTTGTTCTTGTAGAATGTTGAACGACTACCCCTAACTAAAATCTATCCACTCAACAAAAATTATTTCACACCACAGACTCATCTTGGTCAGGATCGATTTGAAATCTATCATGGTTTCAGAGAAATCATAGTCCATGGTAAGTTGTTCTTGTAGAATGTTGAACGACTATTCCAACTAAAATCTATCCACTCAACAAAAATTATTTCAGAGAAATCATACTCCATGGTAAGTTGTTCTTGTAGAATGTTGAACGACTACCCCAACTAAAATCTATCCACTCAACAAAAATTATTTCACACCACAGACTCATCTTGGTCAGGATCGATTTGAAATCTATCATGGTTTCAGAGAAATCATAGTAAATGGTAACTTGTTCTTGTAGAATGTTGAACGACTATCCCAACTAAAATCTATCCACTCAACAAAAATTATTTCAGAGAAATCATACTCCGTGGTTCGTTGTTCTTGTAGAATGTTGAACGACTACCCCAACTAAAATCTATCCACTCAACAAAAATTATTTCACACCACAGACTCATCTTGGTCAGGATCGATTTGAAATCTATCATGGTTTCAGAGAAATCATACTCCATGGTTCGTTGCTCTTGTAGAATGTTGAACGACTACCCCAACTAAAATCTATCCACTCAACAAAAATTATTTCAGGGAAATCATACTCCATGGTTCGTTGTTCTTGTAGAATGTTGAACGACTACCCCAAATAAAATCTATCCACTCAACAAAAATTATTTCAGAGAAATCATACTCCATGGTTCGTTGGTCTTGTAGAATGTTGAACGACTACCCCAAATAAAATTTATCCACTCAACAAAAATTATTTCACACCACAGACTCATCTTGGTCAGGATCGATTTGAAATCTATCATGGTTTCAGAGAAATCATACTCCATGGTTCGTTGTTCTTGTAGAATGTTGAACGACTATCCCAACTAAAATCTATCCACTCAACAAAAATTATTTCAGAGAAATCATACTCCATGGTTCGTTGTTCTTGTAGAATGTTGAACGACTACCCCAACTAAAATCTATCCACTCAACAAAAATTATTTCACACCACAGACTCATCTTGGTCAGGATCGAGAAATCATACTCCATGGTTCGTTGTTCTTGTAGAATGTTGAACGACTATCCCAACTAAAATCTATCCACTCAACAAAAATTATTTCAGAGAAATCATACTCCATGGTAAGTTGTTCTTGTAGAATGTTGAACGACTATCCCAACAAAAATCTATCCACTCAACAAAAATTATTTCAGAGAAATCATACTCCGTGGTTCGTTGTTCTTGTAGAATGTTGAACGACTACCCCAACTAAAATATATCCACTCAACAAAAATTATTTCAGAGAAATCATACTCCATGGTAAGTAGTTCTTGTAGAATGTTGAACGACTATCCCAACTAAAATCTATCCACTCAACAACAATTATTTCAGAGAAATCATACTCCATGGTTCGTTGTTCGTGTAGAATGTTGAACGACTACCCCAACTAAAATCTATTCACTCAACAAAAATTATTTCACACCACAGACTCATCTTGGTCAGGATCGATTTGAAATCTATCATGGTTTCAGAGAAATCATACTCCATGGTAAGTTGTTCTTGTAGAATTTTGAACGACTACCCCAACTAAAATCTATCCACTCAACAAAAATTATTTCACACCACAGACTCATCTTGGTCAGGATCGATTTGAAATCTATCATGGTTTCAGAGAAATCATATTCCATGGTTCGTTGCTCTTGTAGAATGTTGAACGACTATCCCAACTAAAATCTATCCACTCAACAAAAATTATTTCACACCACAGACTCATCTTGTTCAGCATCGATTTGAAATCTATCATGGCTTCAGAGAAATCATATTCCATGGTTCGTTGTCCTTGTAGAATGTTGAACGACTACCCCTAACTAAAATCTATCCACTCAACAAAAATTATTTCACACCACAGACACATCTTGGTCAGGATCGATTTTAAATCTATCATGGTTTCAGAGAAATCATAGTCCATGGTAAGTTGTTCTTGTAGAATGTTGAACGTCTACCCCAACTAAAATCTATCCACTCAACAAAAATTATTTCAGAGAAATCATACTCCGTGGTTCGTTGTTCTTGTAGAATGTTGAACGACTACCCCTAACTAAAATCTATCCACTCAACAAAAATTATTTCACACCACAGACTCATCTCGGTCAGGATCGATTTGAAATCTATCATGGTTTCAGAGAAATCATAGTCCATGGTAAGTTGTTCTTGTAGAATGTTGAACGACTATTCCAACTAAAATCTATCCACTCAACAAAAATTATTTCAGAGAAATCATACTCCATGGTAAGTTGTTCTTGTAGAATGTTGAACGACTACCCCAACTAAAATCTATCCACTCAACAAAAATTATTTCACACCACAGACATATCTTGGTCAGGATCGATTTTAAATCTATCATGGTTTCAGAGAAATCATAGTCCATGGTAAGTTGTTCTTGTAGAATGTTGAACGTCTACCCCAACTAAAATCTATTCACTCAACAAAAATTATTTCAGAGAAATCATACTCCGTGGTTCGTTGTTCTTGTAGAATGTTGAACGACTACCCCTAACTAAAATCTATCCGCTCAACAAAAATTATTTCACACCACAGACTCATCTTGGTCATAATCGATTTGAAATCTATCATGGTTTCAGAGAAATCGTAGTAAATGGTAAGTTGTTCTTGTAGAATGTTGAACGACTATCCCAACTAAAATCTATCCACTCAACAAAAATTATTTCAGAGAAATCATACTCCGTGGTTCGTTGTTCTTGTAGAATGTTGAACGACTACCCCAACTAAAATCTATCCACTCAACAAAAATTATTTCACACCACAGACTCATCTTGGTCAGGATCGATTTGAAATCTATCATGGTTTCAGAGAAATCATACTCCATGGTTCGTTGCTCTTGTAGAATGTTGAACGACTACCCCAACTAAAATCTATCCACTCAACAAAAATTATTTCAGAGAAATCATACTCCATGGTTCGTTGTTCTTGTAGAATGTTGAACGACTACCCCAAATAAAATCTATCCACTCAACAAAAATTATTTCAGAGAAATCATACTCCATGGTTCGTTGTTCTTGTAGAATGTTGAACGACTACCCCAACTAAAATCTATCCACTCAAAAAAAATTATTTCACACCACAGACTCATCTTGGTCAGGATCGATTTGAAATCTATCATGGTTTCAGAGAAATCATACTCCATGGTTCGTTGTTCTTGTAGAATGTTGAACGACTATCCCAACTAAAATCTATCCACTCAACAAAAATTATTTCAGAGAAATCATACTCCATGGTTCGTTGTTCTTGTAGAATGTTGAACGACTACCCCAACTAAAATCTATCCACTCAACAAAAATTATTTCACACCACAGACTCATCTTGGTCAGGATCGAGAAATCATACTCCATGGTTCGTTGTTCTTGTAGAATGTTGAACGACTATCCCAACTAAAATCTATCCACTCAACAAAAATTATTTCACACCACAGACTCATCTTGGTCAGGATCGATTTGAAATCTATCATGGTTTCAGAGAAATCATACTCCATGGTTCGTTGTTCTTGTAGAATGTTGAACGACTACCCCTAACTAAAATCTATCCACTCAACAAAAATTATTTCACACCACAGACTCATCTTGGTCAGGATCGATTTGAAATCTATCATGGTTTCAGAGAAATCATAGTTTATGGTAAGTTGTTCTTGTAGAATGTTGAACGACTATCCCAACTAAAATCTATCCACTCAACAAAAATTATTTCAGAGAAATCATACTCCATGGTAAGTTGTTCTTGTAGAATGTTGAACGACTACCCCAACTAAAATCTATCCACTCAACAAAAATTATTTCAGAGAAATCATAGTCCATGGTAAGTTGTTCTTGTAGAATGTTGAACGACTACCCCTAACTAAAATCTATCCACTCAACAAAAATTATTTCACACCACAGACTCATCTTGGTCAGGCCCGATTTGAAATCTATCATATTTTCAGAGAAATCATACTCCATGGTTCGTTGTTCTTGTAGAATGTTGAACGACTATCCCAACTAAAATCTATCCACTCAACAAAAATGATTTCACACCACAGACTCATCTCGGTCAGGATCGATTTGAAATCTATCATGGTTTCAGAGAAATCATAGTCCATGGTAAGTTGTTCTTGTAGAATGTTGAACGACTATTCCAACTAAAATCTATCCACTCAACAAAAATTATTTCAGAGAAATCATACTCCATGGTAAGTTGTTCTTGTAGAATGTTGAACGACTACCCCAACTAAAATCTATCCACTCAACAAAAATTATTTCACACCACAGACATATCTTGGTCAGGATCGATTTTAAATCTATCATGGTTTCAGAGAAATCATAGTCCATGGTAAGTTGTTCTTGTAGAATGTTGAACGTCTACCCCAACTAAAATCTATTCACTCAACAAAAATTATTTCAGAGAAATCATACTCCGTGGTTCGTTGTTCTTGTAGAATGTTGAACGACTACCCCTAACTAAAATCTATCCGCTCAACAAAAATTATTTCACACCACAGACTCATCTTGGTCATAATCGATTTGAAATCTATCATGGTTTCAGAGAAATCGTAGTAAATGGTAAGTTGTTCTTGTAGAATGTTGAACGACTATCCCAACTAAAATCTATCCACTCAACAAAAATTATTTCAGAGAAATCATACTCCGTGGTTCGTTGTTCTTGTAGAATGTTGAACGACTACCCCAACTAAAATCTATCCACTCAACAAAAATTATTTCACACCACAGACTCATCTTGGTCAGGATCGATTTGAAATCTATCATGGTTTCAGAGAAATCATACTCCATGGTTCGTTGTTCTTGTAGAATGTTGAACGACTACCCCAACTAAAATCTATCCACTCAACAAAAATTATTTCACACCACAGACTCATCTTGGTCATAATCGATTTGAAATCTATCATGGTTTCAGAGAAATCGTAGTAAATGGTAAGTTGTTCTTGTAGAATGTTGAACGACTACCCCAACTAAAATCTATCCACTCAACAAAAATTATTTCACACCACAGACTCATCTTGGTCAGGATCGATTTGAAATCTATCATGGTTTCAGAGAAATCATAGTTTATGGTAAGTTGTTCTTGTAGAATGTTGAACGACTATCCCAACTAAAATCTATCCACTCAACAAAAATTATTTCAGAGAAATCATACTCCATGGTAAGTTGTTCTTGTAGAATGTTGAACGACTACCCCAACTAAAATCTATCCACTCAACAAAAATTATTTCAGAGAAATCATAGTCCATGGTAAGTTGTTCTTGTAGAATGTTGAACGACTACCCCTAACTAAAATCTATCCACTCAACAAAAATTATTTCACACCACAGACTCATCTTGGTCAGGCCCGATTTGAAATCTATCATATTTTCAGAGAAATCATACTCCATGGTTCGTTGTTCTTGTAGAATGTTGAACGACTATCCCAACTAAAATCTATCCACTCAACAAAAATGATTTCAGAGAAATCATACTCCATGGTAAGTTGTTCTTGTAGAATGTTGAACGACTACCCCTAACTAAAATCTATCCACTCAACAAAAATTATTTAACACCACAGACTCATCTTGGTCAGGATCGATTTGAAATCTATCATGGTTTCAGAGAAATCATACTCCATGGTTCGTTGTTCTTGTAGAATGTTGAACGACTATCCAACTAAAATCTATCCACTCAACAAAAATTATTTCAGAGAAATCATACTCCATGGTTCGTTGTTCTTGTAGAATGTTGAACGACTACCCCAACTAAAATCTATCCACTCAACAAAAATTATTTCACACCACAGACTCATCTTGGTCAGGATCGAGAAATCATACTCCATGGTTCGTTGTTCTTGTAGAATGTTGAACGACTATCCCAACTAAAATCTATCCACTCAACAAAAATTATTTCACACCACAGACTCATCTTGGTCAGGATCGATTTGAAATCTATCATGGTTTCAGAGAAATCATACTCCATGGTTCGTTGTTCTTGTAGAATGTTGAACGACTACCCCTAACTAAAATCTATCCACTCAACAAAAATTATTTCACACCACAGACTCATCTTGGTCAGGATCGATTTGAAATCTATCATGGTTTCAGAGAAATCATAGTTTATGGTAAGTTGTTCTTGTAGAATGTTGAACGACTATCCCAACTAAAATCTATCCACTCAACAAAAATTATTTCAGAGAAATCATACTCCATGGTAAGTTGTTCTTGTAGAATGTTGAACGACTACCCCAACTAAAATCTATCCACTCAACAAAAATTATTTCAGAGAAATCATAGTCCATGGTAAGTTGTTCTTGTAGAATGTTGAACGACTACCCCTAACTAAAATCTATCCACTCAACAAAAATTATTTCACACCACAGACTCATCTTGGTCAGGCCCGATTTGAAATCTATCATATTTTCAGAGAAATCATACTCCATGGTTCGTTGTTCTTGTAGAATGTTGAACGACTATCCCAACTAAAATCTATCCACTCAACAAAAATGATTTCACACCACAGACTCATCTCGGTCAGGATCGATTTGAAATCTATCATGGTTTCAGAGAAATCATAGTCCATGGTAAGTTGTTCTTGTAGAATGTTGAACGACTATTCCAACTAAAATCTATCCACTCAACAAAAATTATTTCAGAGAAATCATACTCCATGGTAAGTTGTTCTTGTAGAATGTTGAACGACTACCCCAACTAAAATCTATCCACTCAACAAAAATTATTTCACACCACAGACATATCTTGGTCAGGATCGATTTTAAATCTATCATGGTTTCAGAGAAATCATAGTCCATGGTAAGTTGTTCTTGTAGAATGTTGAACGTCTACCCCAACTAAAATCTATTCACTCAACAAAAATTATTTCAGAGAAATCATACTCCGTGGTTCGTTGTTCTTGTAGAATGTTGAACGACTACCCCTAACTAAAATCTATCCGCTCAACAAAAATTATTTCACACCACAGACTCATCTTGGTCATAATCGATTTGAAATCTATCATGGTTTCAGAGAAATCGTAGTAAATGGTAAGTTGTTCTTGTAGAATGTTGAACGACTATCCCAACTAAAATCTATCCACTCAACAAAAATTATTTCAGAGAAATCATACTCCGTGGTTCGTTGTTCTTGTAGAATGTTGAACGACTACCCCAACTAAAATCTATCCACTCAACAAAAATTATTTCACACCACAGACTCATCTTGGTCAGGATCGATTTGAAATCTATCATGGTTTCAGAGAAATCATACTCCATGGTTCGTTGTTCTTGTAGAATGTTGAACGACTACCCCAACTAAAATCTATCCACTCAACAAAAATTATTTCACACCACAGACTCATCTTGGTCATAATCGATTTGAAATCTATCATGGTTTCAGAGAAATCGTAGTAAATGGTAAGTTGTTCTTGTAGAATGTTGAACGACTACCCCAACTAAAATCTATCCACTCAACAAAAATTATTTCACACCACAGACTCATCTTGGTCAGGATCGATTTGAAATCTATCATGGTTTCAGAGAAATCATAGTTTATGGTAAGTTGTTCTTGTAGAATGTTGAACGACTATCCCAACTAAAATCTATCCACTCAACAAAAATTATTTCAGAGAAATCATACTCCATGGTAAGTTGTTCTTGTAGAATGTTGAACGACTACCCCAACTAAAATCTATCCACTCAACAAAAATTATTTCAGAGAAATCATAGTCCATGGTAAGTTGTTCTTGTAGAATGTTGAACGACTACCCCTAACTAAAATCTATCCACTCAACAAAAATTATTTCACACCACAGACTCATCTTGGTCAGGCCCGATTTGAAATCTATCATATTTTCAGAGAAATCATACTCCATGGTTCGTTGTTCTTGTAGAATGTTGAACGACTATCCCAACTAAAATCTATCCACTCAACAAAAATGATTTCAGAGAAATCATACTCCATGGTAAGTTGTTCTTGTAGAATGTTGAACGACTACCCCTAACTAAAATCTATCCACTCAACAAAAATTATTTAACACCACAGACTCATCTTGGTCAGGATCGATTTGAAATCTATCATGGTTTCAGAGAAATCATACTCCATGGTTCGTTGTTCTTGTAGAATGTTGAACGACTATCCAACTAAAATCTATCCACTCAACAAAAATTATTTCAGAGAAATCATACTCCATGGTAAGTTGTTCTTGTAGAATGTTGAACGACTACCCCAACTAAAATCTATCCACTCAACAAAAATTATTTCACACCACAGACTCATCTTGGTCAGGATCGATTTGAAATCTATCATGATTTCAGAGAAATTATACTCCATGGTTCGTTGTTCTTGTAGAATGTTGAACGACTATCCCAACTAAAATCTATCCACTCAACAAAAATTATTTCAGAGAAATCATACTCCATGGTTCGTTGTTCTTGTAGAATGTTGAACGACTACCCCAACTAAAATCTATCCACTCAACAAAAATTATTTCACACCACAGACTCATCTTGGTCAGGATCGATTTGAAATCTGTCATGGTTTCAGAGAAATCATAGTCCATGGTAAGTTGTTCTTGTAGAATTTTGAACGACTACCCCAACTAAAATCTATCCACTCAACAAAAATTATTTCACACCACAGACTCATCTTGGTCAGGATCAATTTGAAATTTATCATGGTTTCAGAGAAATCATATTCCATGTTTCGTTGTTCTTGTAGAATGTTGAACGACTATCCCAACTAAAATCTATCCACTCAACAAAAATTATTTCACACCACAGACTCATCTTGGTCAGGATCGATTTGAAATCTATCATGGTTTCAGAGAAATAATACTCCATGGTTCGTTGTTCTTGTAGAATGTTGAACGACTACCAGTAACTAAAATCTATCCACTCAACAAAAATTATTTCAGAGAAATCATACTCCATGGTAAGTTGTTCTTGTAGAATGTTGAACGACTACCCCTAACTAAAATCTATCCACTCAACCAAAATTATTTCAGAGAAATCATACTCCATGGTTCGTTGTTCTTGTAGAATGTTGAACGACTACCCCTAACTAAAATCTATCCACTCAACAAAAATTATTTCACACCACAGACTCATCTTGGTCAGGATCGATTTGAAATCTATCATGGTTTCAGAGAAATCATACTCCATGGTTCGTTGTTCTTGTAGAATGTTGAACGACTATCCCAACTAAAATCTATCCACTCAACAAAAATTATTTCAGAGAAATCATACTCCATGGTAAGTTGTTCTTGTAGAATGTTGAACGACTACCCCTAACTAAAATCTATCCACTCAACCAAAATTATTTCAGAGAAATCATACTCCATGGTTCGTTGTTCTTGTAGAATGTTGAACGACTACCGTTAACTAAAATCTATCCACTCAACAAAAATTATTTCACACCACAGACTCATCTTGGTCAGGATCGATTTGAAATCTATCATGGTTTCAGAGAAATCATAGTCCATGGTAAGCTGTTCTTGTAGAATGTTGAACGACTATTCCAACTAAAATCTATCCACTCAACAAAAATTATTTCAGAGAAATCATACTCCATGGTAAGTTGTTCTTGTAGAATGTTGAACGACTACCCCAACTAAAATCTATCCACTCAACAAAAATTATTTCAGAGAAATCATACTCCGTGGTTCGTTGTTCTTGTAGAATGTTGAACGACTACCCCAACTAAAATCTATCCACTCAACAAAAATTATTTCAGAGAAATCATACTCCATGGTAAGTTGTTCTTGTAGAATGTTGAACGACTATCGCAACTAAAATCTATCCACTCAACAACAATTATTTCAGAGAAATCATACTCCATGGTTCGTTGTTCGTGTAGAATGTTGAACGACTACCCCAACTAAAATCTATTCACTCAACAAAAGTTATTTCACACCACAGACTCATCTTGGTCAGGATCGATTTGAAATCTATCATGGTTTCAGAGAAATCATAGTCCATGGTAAGTTGTTCTTGTAGAATTTTGAACGACTACCCCAACTAAAATCTATCCACTCAACAAAAATTATTTCACACCACAGACTCATCTTGGTCAGGATCGATTTGAAATCTATCATGGTTTCAGAGAAATCATATTCCATGGTTCGTTGCTCTTGTAGAATGTTGAACGACTATCCCAACTAAAATCTATCCACTCAACAAAAATTATTTCACACCACAGACTCATCCTGTTCAGCATCGATTTGAAATCTATCATGGTTTCAGAGAAATCGTAGTAAATGGTAAGTTGTTCTTGTAGAATGTTGAACGACTATCCCAACTAAAATCTATCCACTCAACAAAAATTATTTCAGAGAAATCATACTCCGTGGTTCGTTGTTCTTGTAGAATGTTGAACGACTACCCCAACTAAAATCTATCCACTCAACAAAAATTATTTCAGAGAAATCATACTCCATGGTAAGTTGTTCTTGTAGAATGTTGAACGACTATCCCAACTAAAATCTATCCACTCAACAACAATTATTTCAGAGAAATCATACTCCATGGTTCGTTGTTCGTGTAGAATGTTGAACGACTACCCCAACTAAAATCTATTCACTCAACAAAAGTTATTTCACACCACAGACTCATCTTGGTCAGGATCGATTTGAAATCTATCATGGTTTCAGAGAAATCATAGTCCATGGTAAGTTGTTCTTGTAGAATTTTGAACGACTACCCCAACTAAAATCTATCCACTCAACAAAAATTATTTCACACCACAGACTCATCTTGGTCAGGATCGATTTGAAATCTATCATGGTTTCAGAGAAATCATACTCCATGGTTCGTTGTCCTTGTAGAATGTTGAACGACTACCCCTAACTAAAATCTATCCACTCAACAAAAATTATTTCACACCACAGACTCATCTTGGTCAGGATCGATTTTAAATCTATCATGGTTTCAGAGAAATCATAGTCCATGGTAAGTTGTTCTTGTAGAATGTTGAACGTCTACCCCAACTAAAATCTATCCACTCAACAAAAATTATTTCAGAGAAATCATACTCCATGGTAAGTTGTTCTTGTAGAATGTTGAACGACTACCCCTAACTAAAATCTATCCACTCAACCAAAATTATTTCAGAGAAATCATACTCCATGGTTCGTTGTTCTTGTAGAATGTTGAACGACTACCCCTAACTAAAATCTATCCACTCAACAAAAATTATTTCACACCACAGACTCATCTTGGTCAGGATCGATTTGAAATCTATCATGGTTTCAGAGAAATCATAGTCCATGGTAAGTTGTTCTTGTAGAATGTTGAACGACTATTCCAACTAAAATCTATCCACTCAACAAAAATTATTTCAGAGAAATCATACTCCATGGTAAGTTGTTCTTGTAGAATGTTGAACGACTACCCCAACTAAAATCTATCCACTCAACAAAAATTATTTCACACCACAGACTCATCTTGGTCAGGATCGATTTGAAATCTATCATGGTTTCAGAGAAATCATAGTAAATGGTAAGTTGTTCTTGTAGAATGTTGAACGACTATCCCAACTAAAATCATACTCCATGGTTCGTTGTTCTTGTAGAATGTTGAACGACTACCCCAAATAAAATCTATCCACTCAACAAAAATTATTTCAGAGAAATCATACTCCATGGTTCGTTGTTCTTGTAGAATGTTGAACGACTACCCCTAACTAAAATCTATCCACTCAACAAAAATTATTTCACACCACAGACTCATCTTGGTCAGGATCGATTTGAAATCTATCATGGTTTCAGAGAAATCATACTCCATGGTTCGTTGTTCTTGTAGAATGTTGAACGACTATCCCAACTAAAATCTATCCACTCAACAAAAATTATTTCAGAGAAATCATACTCCATGGTTCGTTGTTCTTGTAGAATGTTGAACGACTACCCCAACTAAAATCTATCCACTCAACAAAAATTATTTCACACCACAGACTCATCTTGGTCAGGATCGAGAAATCATACTCCATGGTTCGTTGTTCTTGTAGAATGTTGAACGACTATCCCAACTAAAATCTATCCACTCAACAAAAATTATTTCACACCACAGACTCATCTTGGTCAGGATCGATTTGAAATCTATCATGGTTTCAGAGAAATCATACTCCATGGTTCGTTGTTCTTGTAGAATGTTGAACGACTACCCCTAATTAAAATCTATCCACTCAACAAAAATTATTTCACACCACAGACTCATCTTGGTCAGGATCGATTTGAAATCTATCATGGTTTCAGAGAAATCATACTCTATGGTTCGTTGTTCTTGTAGAATGTTGAACGACTATCCCAACTAAAATCTATACACTCCACAAAAATTATTTCAGAGAAATCATACTCCATGGTAGGTTGTTCTTGTAGAATGTTGAACGACTATCCCAACTAAAATCTATCCACTCAACAAAAATTATTTCAGAGAAATCATAGTCCATGGTAAGTTGTTCTTGTAGAATGTTGAACGACTACACCTAACTAAAATCTATCCCCTCAACAAAAATTATTTCACACCACAGACTCATCTTGGTCAGGCTCGATTTGAAATCTATCATGGTTTCAGAGAAATCATACTCCATGGTTCGTTGTTCTTGTAGAATGTTGAACGACTATCCCAACTAAAATCTATCCACTCAACAAAAATGATTTCAGAGAAATCATACTCCATGGTAAGTTGTTCTTGTAGAATGTTGAACGACTACCCCTAACTAAAATCTATCCACTCAACAAAAATTATTTAACACCACAGACTCATCTTGGTCAGGATCGATTTGAAATCTATCATGGTTTCAGAGAAATCATACTCCATGGTTCGTTGTTCTTGTAGAATGTTGAACGACTATCCAACTAAAATCTATCCACTCAACAAAAATTATTTCAGAGAAATCATACTCCATGGTAAGTTGTTCTTGTAGAATGTTGAACGACTACCCCAACTAAAATCTATCCACTCAACAAAAATTATTTCACACCACAGACTCATCTTGGTCAGGATCGATTTGAAATCTATCATGATTTCAGAGAAATTATACTCCATGGTTCGTTGTTCTTGTAGAATGTTGAACGACTATCCCAACTAAAATCTATCCACTCAACAAAAATTATTTCAGAGAAATCATACTCCATGGTTCGTTGTTCTTGTAGAATGTTGAACGACTACCCCAACTAAAATCTATCCACTCAACAAAAATTATTTCACACCACAGACTCATCTTGGTCAGGATCGATTTGAAATCTATCATGGTTTCAGAGAAATCATAGTCCATGGTAAGTTGTTCTTGTAGAATTTTGAACGACTACCCCAACTAAAATCTATCCACTCAACAAAAATTATTTCACACCACAGACTCATCTTGGTCAGGATCAATTTGAAATTTATCATGGTTTCAGAGAAATCATATTCCATGTTTCGTTGTTCTTGTAGAATGTTGAACGACTATCCCAACTAAAATCTATCCACTCAACAAAAATTATTTCACACCACAGACTCATCTTGGTCAGGATCGATTTGAAATCTATCATGGTTTCAGAGAAATAATACTCCATGGTTCGTTGTTCTTGTAGAATGTTGAACGACTACCCCTAACTAAAATCTATCCACTCAACAAAAATTATTTCACACCACAGACTCATCTTGGTCAGGATCGATTTGAAATCTATCATGGTTTCAGAGAAATCATAGTCCATGGTAAGTTGTTCTTGTAGAATGTTGAACGACTACCCCAAATAAAATCTATCCACTCAACAAAAATTATTTCACACCACAGACTCATCTTGGTCAGGATCGATTTGAAATCTATCATGGTTTCAGAGAAATCATACTCCATGGTTCGTTGTTCTTGTAGAATGTTGAACGACTATCCCAACTAAAATCTATCCACTCAACAAAAATTATTTCAGAGAAATCATACTCCATGGTAAGTTGTTCTTGTAGAATGTTGAACGACTACCCCTAACTAAAATCTATCCACTCAACCAAAATTATTTCAGAGAAATCATACTCCATGGTAATTTGTTCTTGTAGAATGTTGAACGACTACCCCAACTAAAATCTATCCACTCAACAAAAATTATTTCACACCACAGACTCATCTTGGTCAGGATCGAGAAATCATACTCCATGGTTCGTTGTTCTTGTAGAATGTTGAACGACTATCCCAACTAAAATCTATCCACTCAACAAAAATTATTTCACACCACAGACTCATCTTGGTCAGGATCGATTTGAAATCTATCATGGTTTCAGAGAAATCATACTCCATGGTTCGTTGTTCTTGTAGAATGTTGAACGACTACCCCTAATTAAAATCTATCCACTCAACAAAAATTATTTCACACCACAGACTCATCTTGGTCAGGATCGATTTGAAATCTATCATGGTTTCAGAGAAATCATACTCTATGGTTCGTTGTTCTTGTAGAATGTTGAACGACTATCCCAACTAAAATCTATACACTCCACAAAAATTATTTCAGAGAAATCATACTCCATGGTAGGTTGTTCTTGTAGAATGTTGAACGACTATCCCAACTAAAATCTATCCACTCAACAAAAATTATTTCAGAGAAATCATAGTCCATGGTAAGTTGTTCTTGTAGAATGTTGAACGACTACACCTAACTAAAATCTATCCACTCAACAAAAATTATTTCACACCACAGACTCATCTTGGTCAGGCTCGATTTGAAATCTATCATGGTTTCAGAGAAATCATACTCCATGGTTCGTTGTTCTTGTAGAATGTTGAACGACTATCCCAACTAAAATCTATCCACTCAACAAAAATGATTTCAGAGAAATCATACTCCATGGTAAGTTGTTCTTGTAGAATGTTGAACGACTACCCCTAACTAAAATCTATCCACTCAACAAAAATTATTTAACACCACAGACTCATCTTGGTCAGGATCGATTTGAAATCTATCATGGTTTCAGAGAAATCATACTCCATGGTTCGTTGTTCTTGTAGAATGTTGAACGACTATCCAACTAAAATCTATCCACTCAACAAAAATTATTTCAGAGAAATCATACTCCATGGTAAGTTGTTCTTGTAGAATGTTGAACGACTACCCCAACTAAAATCTATCCACTCAACAAAAATTATTTCACACCACAGACTCATCTTGGTCAGGATCGATTTGAAATCTATCATGATTTCAGAGAAATTATACTCCATGGTTCGTTGTTCTTGTAGAATGTTGAACGACTATCCCAACTAAAATCTATCCACTCAACAAAAATTATTTCAGAGAAATCATACTCCATGGTTCGTTGTTCTTGTAGAATGTTGAACGACTACCCCAACTAAAATCTATCCACTCAACAAAAATTATTTCACACCACAGACTCATCTTGGTCAGGATCGATTTGAAATCTATCATGGTTTCAGAGAAATCATAGTCCATGGTAAGTTGTTCTTGTAGAATTTTGAACGACTACCCCAACTAAAATCTATCCACTCAACAAAAATTATTTCACACCACAGACTCATCTTGGTCAGGATCAATTTGAAATTTATCATGGTTTCAGAGAAATCATATTCCATGTTTCGTTGTTCTTGTAGAATGTTGAACGACTATCCCAACTAAAATCTATCCACTCAACAAAAATTATTTCACACCACAGACTCATCTTGGTCAGGATCGATTTGAAATCTATCATGGTTTCAGAGAAATAATACTCCATGGTTCGTTGTTCTTGTAGAATGTTGAACGACTACCCCTAACTAAAATCTATCCACTCAACAAAAATTATTTCACACCACAGACTCATCTTGGTCAGGATCGATTTGAAATCTATCATGGTTTCAGAGAAATCATAGTCCATGGTAAGTTGTTCTTGTAGAATGTTGAACGACTACCCCAAATAAAATCTATCCACTCAACAAAAATTATTTCACACCACAGACTCATCTTGGTCAGGATCGATTTGAAATCTATCATGGTTTCAGAGAAATCATACTCCATGGTTCGTTGTTCTTGTAGAATGTTGAACGACTATCCCAACTAAAATCTATCCACTCAACAAAAATTATTTCAGAGAAATCATACTCCATGGTAAGTTGTTCTTGTAGAATGTTGAACGACTACCCCTAACTAAAATCTATCCACTCAACCAAAATTATTTCAGAGAAATCATACTCCATGGTAATTTGTTCTTGTAGAATGTTGAACGACTACCCCTAACTAAAATCTATCCACTCAACAAAAATTATTTCACACCACAGACTCATCTTGGTCAGGATCGATTTGAAATCTATCATTTTTTCAGAGAAATCATAGTCCATGGTAAGTTGTTCTTGTAGAATGTTGAACGACTATCCCAACTAAAATCTATCCACTCAACAAAAATTATTTCAGAGAAATCATACTCCATGGTTCGTTGTTCTTGTAGAATGTTGAACGACTACCCCAACTAAAATCTATCCACTCAACAAAAATTATTTCACACCACAGACTCATCTTGGTCAGGATCGATTTGAAATCTATCATGGTTTCAGAGAAATCATACTCCATGGTTCGTTGTTCTTCTAGAATGTTGAACGACTACCCCTAACTAAAATCTATCCACTCAACAAAAATTATTTCACACCACAGACTCATCTTGGTCAGGATCGATTTGAAATCTATCATGGTTTCAGAGAAATCATGCTCCATGGTTCGTTGTTCTTGTAGAATGTTGAACGACTATCCCAACTAAAATCTATCCACTCAACAAAAATTATTTCAGAGAAATCATACTCCATGGTTCGTTGTTCTTGTAGAATGTTGAACGACTACCCGTAACTAAAATCTATCCACTCAACAAAAATTATTTCACACCACAGACTCATCTTGGTCAGGATCGATTTGAAATCTATCATGGTTTCAGAGAAATCATACTCCATGGTTCGTTGTTCTTCTAGAATGTTGAACGACTACCCCTAACTAAAATCTATCCACTCAACAAAAATTATTTCACGCCACAGACTCATCTTGGTCAGGATCGATTTGAAATCTATCATTTTTTCAGAGAAATCATAGTCCATGGTAAGTTGTTCTTGTAGAATGTTGAACGACTATCCCAACTAAAATCTATCCACTCAACAAAAATTATTTCAGAGAAATCATACTCCATGGTTCGTTGTTCTTGTAGAATGTTGAACGACTACCCCAACTAAAATCTATCCACTCAACAAAAATTATTTCACACCACAGACTCATCTTGGTCAGGATCGATTTGAAATCTATCATGGTTTCAGAGAAATCATACTCCATGGTTCGTTGTTCTTCTAGAATGTTGAACGACTACCCCTAACTAAAATCTATATACTCAACAAAAATTATTTCACACCACAGACTCATCTTGGTCAGGATCGATTTGAAATCTATCATTTTTTCAGAGAAATCATAGTCCATGGTAAGTTGTTCTTGTAGAATGTTGAACGACTATCCCAACTAAAATCTATCCACTCAACAAAAATTATTTCAGAGAAATCATACTCCATGGTTCGTTGTTCTTGTAGAATGTTGAACGACTACCCCAACTAAAATCTATCCACTCAACAAAAATTATTTCACACCACAGACTCATCTTGGTCAGGATCGATTTGAAATCTATCATGGTTTCAGAGAAATCATACTCCATTTTTCGTTGTTCTTCTAGAATGTTGAACGACTACCCCTAACTAAAATCTATCCACTCAACAAAAATTATTTCACACCACAGACTCATCTTGGTCAGGATCGATTTGAAATCTATCATGGTTTCAGAGAAATCATAGTCCATGGTAAGTTGTTCTTGTAGAATGTTCCATGGTAAGTTCAACTAAAATCTATCCACTCAACAAAAATTATTTCAGAGAAATCATACTCCATGGTAAGTTGTTCTTGTAGAATGTTGAACGACTACCCCAACTAAAATCTATCCACTCAACAAAAATTATTTCAGAGAAATCATACTCCATGGTTCGTTGTTCTTGTAGAATGTTGAACGACTACCCGTAACTAAACTCTATCCACTCAACAAAAATTATTTCACACCACAGACTCATCTTGGTCAGGATCGATTTGAAATCTATCATGGTTTCAGAGAAATCATAGTCCATGGTAAGTTGTTCTTGTAGAATGTTGAACGACTATCCCAACTAAAATCTATCCATTCAACAAAAATTATTTCAGAGAAATCATACTCCATGGTTCGTTGTTCTTGTAGAATGTTGAACGACTATCCCAACTAAAATCTATCCACTCAACAAAAATTATTTCACACCACAGACCCATCTTGGTCAGGATCGATTTGAAATCTATCATGGTTTCAGAGAAATCATAGTCCATGGTAAGTTGTTCTTGTAGAATGTTGAACGACTACATCTAACTAAAAGCTATCCACTCAACAAAAATTATTTCACACCACAGACTCATCTTGGTCAGGTTCGATTTGAAATCTATCATGGTTTCAGAGAAATCATAGTCCATGGTAAGTTGTTCTTGTAGAATGTTGAACGACTATCCCAACTAAAATCTATCCACTCAACAAAAATTATTTCAGAGAAATCATACTCCATGGTAAGTTGTTCTTGTAGAATGTTGAACGACTACCCCAACTAAAATCTATCCACTCAACAAAAATTATTTCACACCACAGACTCATCTTGGTCAGGATCGATTTGAAATCTATCATGGTTTCAGAGAAATCATACTCCATGGTTCGTTGTTCTTGTAGAATGTTGAACGACTACCCCTAACTAAAATCTATCCACTCAACAAAAATTATTTCACACCACAGACTCATCTTGGTCAGGATCGATTTGAAATCTATCATGGTTTCAGAGAAATCATAGTCCATGGTAAGTTGTTCTTGTAGAATGTTGAACGACTACCCCAACTAAAATCTATCCACTCAACAAAAATTATTTCACACCACAGACTCATCTTGGTCAGGATCGATTTGAAATCTATCATGGTTTCAGAGAAATCATGCTCCATGGTTCGTTGTTCTTGTAGAATGTTGAACGACTATCCCAACTAAAATCTATCCACTCAACAAAAACTTTTTCAGAGAAATCATACTATATGGTAAGTTGTTCTTGTAGAATGTTGAACGACTACCCCAACTAAAATCTATCCACTCAACAAAAATTATTTCACACCACAGACTCATCTTGGTCAGGATCGATTTGAAATATATCATGGTTTCAGAGAAATCATACTCCATGGTTCGTTGTTCTTGCAGAATGTTGAACGACTACCCCTAACTAAGATCTATCCACTCAACAAAAATTATTTCACACCACAGACTCATCTTGGTCAGGATCGATTTGAAATCTATCATGGTTTCAGAGAAATCATACTCCATGATTCGTTGTTCTTGTAAAATGTTGAACGACTACCCCTAACTAAAATCTATCCACTCAACAAAAATTATTTCACACCACAGACTCATCTTGGTCAGGATCGATTTGAAATCTATCATGGTTTCAGAGAAATCATAGTCCATGGTAAGTTGTTCTTGTAGAATGTTGAACGACTATCCCAACTAAAATCTATCCACTCAACAAAAATTATTTCAGAGAAATCATACTCCATGGTAAGTTGTTCTTATAGAATGTTGAACGACTACCCCAACTAAAATCTATCCACTCAACAAAAATTATTTCAGAGAAATCATAGTCCATGGTAAGTTGTTCTTGTAGAATGTTGAACGACTACCCCTAACTAAAATCTATCCACTCAACAAAAATTATTTCACACCACAGACTCATCTTGGTCAGGCTCGATTTGAAATCTATCATGGTTTCAGAGAAATCATACTCCATGGTTCGTTGTTCTTGTAGAATGTTGAACGACTATCCCAACTAAAATCTATCCACTCAACAAAAATGATTTCAGAGAAATCATACTCCATGGTAAGTTGTTCTTGTAGAATGTTGAACGACTACCCCTAACTAAAATCTATCCACTCAACAAAAATTATTTAACACCACAGACTCATCTTGGTCAGGATCGATTTGAAATCTATCATGGTTTCAGAGAAATCATACTCCATGGTTCGTTGTTCTTGTAGAATGTTGAACGACTATCCCAACTAAAATCTATCCACTCAACAAAAATTATTTCAGAGAAATCATACTCCATGGTAAGTTGTTCTTGTAGAATGTTGAACGACTACCCCCACTAAAATCTATCCACTCAACAAAAATTATTTCACACCACAGACTCATCTTGGTCAGGATCGATTTGAAATCTATCATGATTTCAGAGAAATCATACTCCATGGTTCGTTGTTCTTGTAGAATGTTGAACGACTATCCCAAGTAAAATCTATCCACTCAACAAAAATTATTTCAGAGAAATCATACTCCATGGTTCGTTGTTCTTGTAGAATGTTGAACGACTACCCCAACTAAAATCTATCCACTCAACAAAAATTATTTCACACCACAGACTCATCTTGGTCAGGATCGATTTGAAATCTATCATGGTTTCAGAGAAATCATAGTCCATGGTAAGTTGTTCTTGTAGAATTTTGAACGACTACCCCAACTAAAATCTATCCGCTCAACAAAAATTATTTCACACCACCGGCTCATCTTGGCCAGGATCAATTTGAAATTTATCATTTTTTCAGAGAAATCATATTCCATGTTTCGTTGTTCTTGTAGAATGTTGAACGACTATCCCAACTAAAATCTATCCACTCAACAAAAATTATTTCACACCACAGACTCATCTTGGTCAGGATCGATTTGAAATCTATAATTTTTTCAGAGAAATCATACTCCATGGTTCGTTGTTCTTGTAGAATGTTGAACGACTACCCCTAACTAAAATCTATCCACTCAACAAAAATTATTTCACACCACAGACTCATCTTGGTCAGGATCGATTTGAAATCTATCATGGTTTCAGAGAAGTCATAGTCCATGGTAAGTTGTTCTTGTAGAATGTTGAACGACTACCCCAACTAAAATCTATCCACTCAACAAAAATTATTTCACACCACAGACTCATCTTGGTCAGGATCGATTTGAAATCTATCATGGTTTCAGAGAAATCATACTCCATGGTTCGTTTTTCTTGTAGAATGTTGAACGACTATCCCAACTAAAATCTATCCACTCAACAAAAATTATTTCAGAGAAATCATACTCCATGGTAAGTTGTTCTTGTAGAATGTTGAACGACTACCCCTAACTAAAATCTATCCACTCAACCAAAATTATTTCAGAGAAATCATACTCCATGGTAAGTTGTTCTTGTAGAATGTTGAACGACTACCCCTAACTAAAATCTATCCACTCAACAAAAATTATTTCACACCACAGACTCATCTTGGTCAGGATCGATTTGAAATCTATCATGGTTTCAGAGAAATCATAGTCCACGGTAAGTTGTTCTTTGTAGAATGTTGAACGACTATCCCAACTAAAATCTATCCACTCAACAAAAATTATTTCAGAGAAATCATACTCCATGGTAAGTTGTTCTTGTAGAATGTTGAACGACTACCCCAACTAAAATCTATCCACTCAACAAAAATTATTTCACACCACAGACTCATCTTGGTCAGGATCGATTTGAAATCTATCATGGTTGCAGAGAAATCATACTCCATGGTTCGTTGTTCTTGTAAAATGTTGAACGACTATCCCAACTAAAATCTATCCACTCAACCAAAATTATTTCAGAGAAATCATACTCCATGGTAAGTTGTTCTTGTAGAATGTTGAACGACTATCCCAACTAAAATCTATCCACTCAACAAAAATTATTTCAGAGAAATCATACTCCATGGTAAGTTGTTCTTGTAGAATGTTGAACGACTACCCCAACTAAAATCTATCCACTCAACAAAAATTATTTCACACCACAGACTCATCTTGGTCAGGATCGATTTGAAATCTATCATGGTTGCAGAGAAATCATACTCCATGGTTCGTTGTTCTTGTAGAATGTTGAACGACTACCCCTAACTAAAATCTATCCACTCAACAAAAACTATTTCACACCACAGACTCATCTTGGTCAGGATCGATTTGAAATCTATCATGGTTTCAGAGAAATCATAGTCCATGGTAAGTTGTTCTTGTAGAATGTTGAACGACTATCCCAACTTAAATCTATCCACTCAACAAAAATTATTTCACACCACAGACTCATCTTGGTCAGGATCGATTTGAAATCTATCATGGTTGCAGAGAAATCATACTCCATGGTTCGTTGTTCTTGTAAAATGTTGAACGACTACCCAACTAAAATCTATCCCACTCAACAAAAATTATTTCACAGAAATCATACTAGATGGTAAGTTGTTCTGGTAGAATGTTGAACGACTACCCCAACTAAAATCTATCCACTCAACAAAAATTATTTCAGAGAAATCATACTCCATGGTAAGTTGTTCTTGTAGAATGTTGAACGACTATCCCAACTAAAATCTATCCACTCAACAAAAATTATTTCAGAGAAATCATACTCCATGGTAAGTTGTTCTTATAGAATGTTGAACGACTACCCCAACTAAAATCTATCCACTCAACAAAAATTATTTCAGAGAAATCATAGTCCATGGTAAGTTGTTCTTGTAGAATGTTGAACGACTACCCCTAACTAAAATCTATCCACTCAACAAAAATTATTTCACACCACAGACTCATCTTGGTCAGGCTCGATTTGAAATCTATCATGGTTTCAGAGAAATCATACTCCATGGTTCGTTGTTCTTGTAGAATGTTGAACGACTATCCCAACTAAAATCTATCCACTCAACAAAAATGATTTCAGAGAAATCATACTCCATGGTAAGTTGTTCTTGTAGAATGTTGAACGACTACCCCTAACTAAAATCTATCCACTCAACAAAAATTATTTAACACCACAGACTCATCTTGGTCAGGATCGATTTGAAATCTATCATGGTTTCAGAGAAATCATACTCCATGGTTCGTTGTTCTTGTAGAATGTTGAACGACTATCCCAACTAAAATCTATCCACTCAACAAAAATTATTTCAGAGAAATCATACTCCATGGTAAGTTGTTCTTGTAGAATGTTGAACGACTACCCCCACTAAAATCTATCCACTCAACAAAAATTATTTCACACCACAGACTCATCTTGGTCAGGATCGATTTGAAATCTATCATGATTTCAGAGAAATCATACTCCATGGTTCGTTGTTCTTGTAGAATGTTGAACGACTATCCCAAGTAAAATCTATCCACTCAACAAAAATTATTTCAGAGAAATCATACTCCATGGTTCGTTGTTCTTGTAGAATGTTGAACGACTACCCCAACTAAAATCTATCCACTCAACAAAAATTATTTCACACCACAGACTCATCTTGGTCAGGATCGATTTGAAATCTATCATGGTTTCAGAGAAATCATAGTCCATGGTAAGTTGTTCTTGTAGAATTTTGAACGACTACCCCAACTAAAATCTATCCGCTCAACAAAAATTATTTCACACCACCGGCTCATCTTGGCCAGGATCAATTTGAAATTTATCATTTTTTCAGAGAAATCATATTCCATGTTTCGTTGTTCTTGTAGAATGTTGAACGACTATCCCAACTAAAATCTATCCACTCAACAAAAATTATTTCACACCACAGACTCATCTTGGTCAGGATCGATTTGAAATCTATAATTTTTTCAGAGAAATCATACTCCATGGTTCGTTGTTCTTGTAGAATGTTGAACGACTACCCCTAACTAAAATCTATCCACTCAACAAAAATTATTTCACACCACAGACTCATCTTGGTCAGGATCGATTTGAAATCTATCATGGTTTCAGAGAAGTCATAGTCCATGGTAAGTTGTTCTTGTAGAATGTTGAACGACTACCCCAACTAAAATCTATCCACTCAACAAAAATTATTTCACACCACAGACTCATCTTGGTCAGGATCGATTTGAAATCTATCATGGTTTCAGAGAAATCATACTCCATGGTTCGTTTTTCTTGTAGAATGTTGAACGACTATCCCAACTAAAATCTATCCACTCAACAAAAATTATTTCAGAGAAATCATACTCCATGGTAAGTTGTTCTTGTAGGAATGTTGAACGACTACCCCAACTAAAATCTATCCACTCAACCAAAATTATTTCAGAGAAATCATACTCCATGGTAAGTTGTTCTTGTAGAATGTTGAACGACTACCCCTAACTAAAATCTATCCACTCAACAAAATTATTTCACACCACAGACTCATCTTGGTCAGGATCGATTTGAAATCTATCATGGTTTCAGAGAAATCATAGTCCACGGTAAGTTGTTCTTGTAGAATGTTGAACGACTATCCCAACTAAAATCTATCCACTCAACAAAAATTATTTCAGAGAAATCATACTCCATGGTAAGTTGTTCTTGTAGAATGTTGAACGACTACCCCAACTAAAATCTATCCACTCAACAAAAATTATTTCACACCACAGACTCATCTTGGTCAGGATCGATTTGAAATCTATCATGGGTTGCAGAGAAATCATACTCCATGGTTCGTTGTTCTTGTAAAATGTTGAACGACTATCCAACTAAAATCTATCCACACAACCAAAATTATTTCAGAGAAATCATACTCCATGGTAAGTTGTTCTTGTAGAATGTTGAACGACTATCCCCAACTAAAATCTATCCACTCAACAAAAATTATTTCAGAGAAATCATACTCCATGGTAAAGTTGTTCTTGTAGAATGTTGAACGACTACCCCAACTAAAATCTATCCACTCAACAAAAATTATTTCACACCACAGACTCATTCTTGGTCAGGATCGATTTGAAATCTATCATGGTTGCAGAGAAATCATACTCCATGGTTCGTTGTTCTTGTAGAATGTTGAACGACTACCCCTAACTAAAATCTATCCACTCAACAAAAACTATTTCACACCACAGACTCATCTTGGTCAGGATCGATTTGAAATCTATCATGGTTTCAGAGAAATCATAGTCCATGGTAAGTTGTTCTTGTAGAATGTTGAACGACTATCCCAACTTAATCTATCCACTCAACAAAAATTATTTCACACCACAGACTCATCTTGGTCAGGATCGATTTGAAATCTATCATGGTTGCAGAGAAATCATACTCCATGGTTCGTTGTTCTTGTAAAATGTTGAACGACTACCCCAACTAAAATCTATCCACTCAACAAAAATTATTTCACAGAAATCATACTAGATGGTAAGTTGTTCTGGTAGAATGTTGAACGACTACCCCAACTAAAATCTATCCACTCAACAAAAATTATTTCAGAGAAATCATACTCCATGGTAAGTTGTTCTTGTAGAATGTTGAACGACTACCCCTAACTAAAACCTATCCACTCAACAAAAATTATTTCACACCACAGACTCATCTTGGTCAGGATCGACTTGAAATCTATCATGGTTTCAGAGAAATCATAGTCCATGGTAAGTTGTTCTTGTAGAATATTGAACGACTACCCCTAACTAAAATCAATCCACTCAACAAAAATTATTTCACACCACAGACTCATCCTGGTCAAGATCGATTTGAAATCTATCATGGTTTCAGAGAAATCATACTCCATGGTTCGTTCTTCTTGTAGAATGTTGAACGACTATCCCAACTAAAATCTATCCACTCAACAAAAATTATTTCACACCACAGACTCATCTTGGTCAGGATCGATTTGAAATCTATCATGGTTGCAGAGAAATCATACTCCATGGTAAGTTGTTCTTGTAGAATGTTGAACGACTACCCCAACTAAAATCTATCCACTCAACAAAAATTATTTCAGAGAAATCATACTCCATGGTAAGTTGTTCTTGTAGAATTTTGAACGACTATCCCAACTAAAATCTATCCACTCAACAAAAATTATTTCAGAGAAATCATACTCCATGGTAAGTTGTTCTTGTAGAATGTTGAACGACTATCCCAACTAAAATCTATCTATTCAACAAAAATTATTTCAGAGAAATCATACTCCATGGTTCGTTGTTCTTGTAGAATGTTGAACGACTATCCCAACTAAAATCTATCCACTCAACAAAAATTATTTCACACCACAGACTCATCTTGGTCAGGATCGATTTGAAATCTATCATGGTTTCAGAGAAATCATGCTCCATGGTTCGTTGTTCTTGTAGAATGTTGAACGACTATCCCAACTAAAATCTATCCACTCAACAAAAACTTTTTCAGAGAAATCATACTATATGGTAAGTTGTTCTTGTAGAATGTTGAACGACTACCCCAACTAAAATCTATCCACTCAACAAAAATTATTTCACACCACAGACTCATCTTGGTCAGGATCGATTTGAAATATATCATGGTTTCAGAGAAATCATACTCCATGGTTCGTTGTTCTTGCAGAATGTTGAACGACTACCCCTAACTAAGATCTATCCACTCAACAAAAATTATTTCACACCACAGACTCATCTTGGTCAGGATCGATTTGAAATCTATCATGGTTTCAGAGAAATCATACTCCATGATTCGTTGTTCTTGTAAAATGTTGAACGACTACCCCTAACTAAAATCTATCCACTCAACAAAAATTATTTCACACCACAGACTCATCTTGGTCAGGATCGATTTGAAATCTATCATGGTTTCAGAGAAATCATAGTCCATGGTAAGTTGTTCTTGTAGAATGTTGAACGACTATCCCAACTAAAATCTATCCACTCAACAAAAATTATTTCAGAGAAATCATACTCCATGGTAAGTTGTTCTTATAGAATGTTGAACGACTACCCCAACTAAAATCTATCCACTCAACAAAAATTATTTCAGAGAAATCATAGTCCATGGTAAGTTGTTCTTGTAGAATGTTGAACGACTACCCCTAACTAAAATCTATCCACTCAACAAAAATTATTTCACACCACAGACTCATCTTGGTCAGGCTCGATTTGAAATCTATCATGGTTTCAGAGAAATCATACTCCATGGTTCGTTGTTCTTGTAGAATGTTGAACGACTATCCCAACTAAAATCTATCCACTCAACAAAAATGATTTCAGAGAAATCATACTCCATGGTAAGTTGTTCTTGTAGAATGTTGAACGACTACCCCTAACTAAAATCTATCCACTCAACAAAAATTATTTCACACCACAGACTCATCTTGGTCAGGATCGATTTGAAATCTATCATGGTTTCAGAGAAATCATACTCCATGGTTCGTTGTTCTTGTAGAATGTTGAACGACTATCCCAACTAAAATCTATCCACTCAACAAAAATTATTTCAGAGAAATCATACTCCATGGTAAGTTGTTCTTGTAGAATGTTGAACGACTACCCCCACTAAAATCTATCCACTCAACAAAAATTATTTCACACCACAGACTCATCTTGGTCAGGATCGATTTGAAATCTATCATGATTTCAGAGAAATCATACTCCATGGTTCGTTGTTCTTGTAGAATGTTGAACGACTATCCCAAGTAAAATCTATCCACTCAACAAAAATTATTTCAGAGAAATCATACTCCATGGTTCGTTGTTCTTGTAGAATGTTGAACGACTACCCCAACTAAAATCTATCCACTCAACAAAAATTATTTCACACCACAGACTCATCTTGGTCAGGATCGATTTGAAATCTATCATGGTTTCAGAGAAATCATAGTCCATGGTAAGTTGTTCTTGTAGAATTTTGAACGACTACCCCAACTAAAATCTATCCGCTCAACAAAAATTATTTCACACCACCGACTCATCTTGGCCAGGATCAATTTGAAATTTATCATTTTTTCAGAGAAATCATATTCCATGTTTCGTTGTTCTTGTAGAATGTTGAACGACTATCCCAACTAAAATCTATCCACTCAACAAAAATTATTTCACACCACAGACTCATCTTGGTCAGGATCGATTTGAAATCTATAATTTTTTCAGAGAAATCATACTCCATGGTTCGTTGTTCTTGTAGAATGTTGAACGACTACCCCTAACTAAAATCTATCCACTCAACAAAAATTATTTCACACCACAGACTCATCTTGGTCAGGATCGATTTGAAATCTATCATGGTTTCAGAGAAGTCATAGTCCATGGTAAGTTGTTCTTGTAGAATGTTGAACGACTACCCCAACTAAAATCTATCCACTCAACAAAAATTATTTCACACCACAGACTCATCTTGGTCAGGATCGATTTGAAATCTATCATGGTTTCAGAGAAATCATACTCCATGGTTCGTTTTTCTTGTAGAATGTTGAACGACTATCCCAACTAAAATCTATCCACTCAACAAAAATTATTTCAGAGAAATCATACTCCATGGTAAGTTGTTCTTGTAGAATGTTGAACGACTACCCCTAACTAAAATCTATCCACTCAACCAAAATTATTTCAGAGAAATCATACTCCATGGTAAGTTGTTCTTGTAGAATGTTGAACGACTACCCCTAACTAAAATCTATCCACTCAACAAAAATTATTTCACACCACAGACTCATCTTGGTCAGGATCGATTTGAAATCTATCATGGTTTCAGAGAAATCATAGTCCACGGTAAGTTGTTCTTGTAGAATGTTGAACGACTATCCCAACTAAAATCTATCCACTCAACAAAAATTATTTCAGAGAAATCATACTCCATGGTAAGTTGTTCTTGTAGAATGTTGAACGACTACCCCAACTAAAATCTATCCACTCAACAAAAATTATTTCACACCACAGACTCATCTTGGTCAGGATCGATTTGAAATCTATCATGGTTTCAGAGAAATCATACTCCATGGTTCGTTGTTCTTGTAGAATGTTGAACGACTACCCCTAACTAAAATCTATCCACTCAACAAAAACTATTTCACACCACAGACTCATCTTGGTCAGGATCGATTTGAAATCTATCATGGTTTCAGAGAAATCATAGTCCATGGTAAGTTGTTCTTGTAGAATGTTGAACGACTATCCCAACTTAAATCTATCCACTCAACAAAAATTATTTCACACCACAGACTCATCTTGGTCAGGATCGATTTGAAATCTATCATGGTTGCAGAGAAATCATACTCCATGGTTCGTTGTTCTTGTAAAATGTTGAACGACTACCCCAACTAAAATCTATCCACTCAACAAAAATTATTTCACAGAAATCATACTAGATGGTAAGTTGTTCTGGTAGAATGTTGAACGACTACCCCAACTAAAATCTATCCACTCAACAAAAATTATTTCAGAGAAATCATACTCCATGGTAAGTTGTTCTTGTAGAATGTTGAACGACTACCCCTAACTAAAACCTATCCACTCAACAAAAATTATTTCACACCACAGACTCATCTTGGTCAGGATCGACTTGAAATCTATCATGGTTTCAGAGAAATCATAGTCCATGGTAAGTTGTTCTTGTAGAATATTGAACGACTACCCCTAACTAAAATCAATCCACTCAACAAAAATTATTTCACACCACAGACTCATCCTGGTCAAGATCGATTTGAAATCTATCATGGTTTCAGAGAAATCATACTCCATGGTTCGTTCTTCTTGTAGAATGTTGAACGACTATCCCAACTAAAATCTATCCACTCAACAAAAATTATTTCACACCACAGACTCATCTTGGTCAGGATCGATTTGAAATCTATCATGGTTGCAGAGAAATCATACTCCATGGTAAGTTGTTCTTGTAGAATGTTGAACGACTACCCCAACTAAAATCTATCCACTCAACAAAAATTATTTCAGAGAAATCATACTCCATGGTAAGTTGTTCTTGTAGAATTTTGAACGACTATCCCAACTAAAATCTATCCACTCAACAAAAATTATTTCAGAGAAATCATACTCCATGGTAAGTTGTTCTTGTAGAATGTTGAACGACTACCATAACTAAAATCTATCCACTCAACAAAAATTATTTCAGAGAAATCATACTCCATGGTTCGTTGTTCTTGTAGAATGTTGAACGACTACCCGTAACTAAAATCTATCCACTCAACAAAAATTATTTCACACCACAGACTCATCTTGGTCAGGATCGATTTGAAATCTATCATGGTTTCAGAGAAATCATAGTCCATGGTAAGTTGTTCTTGTAGAATGTTGAACGACTATCCCAACTAAAATCTATCTATTCAACAAAAATTATTTCAGAGAAATCATACTCCATGGTTCGTTGTTCTTGTAGAATGTTGAACGACTATCCCAACTAAAATCTATCCACTCAACAAAAATTATTTCACACCACAGACCCATCTTGGTCAGGATCGATTTGAAATCTATCATGGTTTCAGAGAAATCATACTCCATGGTTCGTTTTTCTTGTAGAATGTTGAACGACTATCCCAACTAAAATCTATCCACTCAACAAAAATTATTTCAGAGAAATCATACTCCATGGTAAGTTGTTCTTGTAGAATGTTGAACGACTACCCCTAACTAAAATCTATCCACTCAACCAAAATTATTTCAGAGAAATCATACTCCATGGTAAGTTGTTCTTGTAGAATGTTGAACGACTACCCCTAACTAAAATCTATCCACTCAACAAAAATTATTTCACACCACAGACTCATCTTGGTCAGGATCGATTTGAAATCTATCATGGTTTCAGAGAAATCATAGTCCACCTTAAGTTGTTCTTGTAGAATGTTGAACGACTATCCCAACTAAAATCTATCCACTCAACAAAAATTATTTCAGAGAAATCATACTCCATGGTTCGTTGTTCTTGTAGAATGTTGAACGACTACCCCAACTAAAATCTATCCACTCAACAAAAATTATTTCACACCACAGACTCATCTTGGTCAGGATCGATTTGAAATCTATCATGGTTTCAGAGAAATCATACTCCATGGTTCGTTGTTCTTGTAGAATGTTGAACGACTACCCCTAACTAAAATCTATCCACTCAACAAAAACTATTTCACACCACAGACTCATCTTGGTCAGGATCGATTTGAAATCTATCATGGTTTCAGAGAAATCATAGTCCATGGTAAGTTGTTCTTGTAGAATGTTGAACGACTATCCCAACTTAAATCTATCCACTCAACAAAAATTATTTCACACCACAGACTCATCTTGGTCAGGATCGATTTGAAATCTATCATGGTTGCAGAGAAATCATACTCCATGGTTCGTTGTTCTTGTAAAATGTTGAACGACTACCCCAACTAAAATCTATCCACTCAACAAAAATTATTTCACAGAAATCATACTCCATGGTAAGTTGTTCTGGTAGAATGTTGAACGACTACCCCAACTAAAATCTATCCACTCAACAAAAATTATTTCAGAGAAATCATACTCCATGGTAAGTTGTTCTTGTAGAATGTTGAACGACTACCCCTAACTAAAACCTATCCACTCAACAAAAATTATTTCACACCACAGACTCATCTTGGTCAGGATCGACTTGAAATCTATCATGGTTTCAGAGAAATCATAGTCCATGGTAAGTTGTTCTTGTAGAATATTGAACGACTACCCCTAACTAAAATCAATCCACTCAACAAAAATTATTTCACACCACAGACTCATCCTGGTCAAGATCGATTTGAAATCTATCATGGTTTCAGAGAAATCATACTCCATGGTTCGTTCTTCTTGTAGAATGTTGAACGACTATCCCAACTAAAATCTATCCACTCAACAAAAATTATTTCACACCACAGACTCATCTTGGTCAGGATCGATTTGAAATCTATCATGGTTGCAGAGAAATCATACTCCATGGTAAGTTGTTCTTGTAGAATGTTGAACGACTACCCCAACTAAAATCTATCCACTCAACAAAAATTATTTCAGAGAAATCATACTCCATGGTAAGTTGTTCTTGTAGAATTTTGAACGACTATCCCAACTAAAATCTATCCACTCAACAAAAATTATTTCAGAGAAATCATACTCCATGGTAAGTTGTTCTTGTAGAATGTTGAACGACTACCCCAACTAAAATCTATCCACTCAACAAAAATTATTTCAGAGAAATCATACTCCATGGTTCGTTGTTCTTGTAGAATGTTGAACGACTACCCGCAACTAAAATCTATCCACTCAACAAAAATTATTTCACACCACAGACTCATCTTGGTCAGGATCGATTTGAAATCTATCATGGTTTCAGAGAAATCATAGTCCATGGTAAGTTGTTCTTGTAGAATGTTGAACGACTATCCCAACTAAAATCTATCCATTCAACAAAAATTATTTCAGAGAAATCATACTCCATGGTTCGTTGTTCTTGTAGAATGTTGAACGACTATCCCAACTAAAATCTATCCACTCAACAAAAATTATTTCACACCACAGACCCATCTTGGTCAGGATCGATTTGAAATCTATCATGGTTTCAGAGAAATCATAGTCCATGGTAAGTTGTTCTTGTAGAATGTTGAACGACTACTTCTAACTAAAAGCTATCCACTCAACAAAAATTATTTCACACCACAGACTCATCTTGGTCAGGATCGATTTGAAATCTATCATGGTTTCAGAGAAATCATAGTCCATGGTAAGTTGTTCTTGTAGAATGTTGAACGACTATCCCAACTAAAATCTATCCACTCAACAAAAATTATTTCAGAGAAATCATACTCCATGGTAAGTTGTTCTTGTAGAATGTTGAACGACTACCCCAACTAAAATCTATCCACTCAACAAAAATTATTTCACACCACAGACTCATCTTGGTCAGGATCGATTTGAAATCTATCATGGTTTCAGAGAAATCATACTCCATGGTTCGTTGTTCTTGTAGAATGTTGATCGACTACCCCTAATTAAAATCTATGCACTCAACAAAAATTATTTCACACCACAGACTCATTTTGGTCAGGATCGATTTGAAATCTATCATGGTTTCAGAGAAATCATAGTCAATGGTAAGTTGTTCTTGTAGAATGTTGAACGACTATCCCAACTAAAATCTATCCACTCAACAAAAATTATTTCAGAGAAATCGTACTCCATGGTTCGTTGTTCTTGTAGAATGTTGAACGACTACCCGTAACTAAAATCTATCCACTCAACAAAAATTATTTCACACCACAGACTCATCTTGGTCAGGATCGATTTGAAATCTATCATGGTTTCAGGGAAATCATACTCCATGGTAAGTTGTTCTTGTAGAATATCGAACGACTATCCCAACTAAAATCTATCCACTCAACAAAGATTATTTCAGAGAAATCATACTCCATGGTTCGTTGTTCTTGTAGAATGTTGAACGACTACCCCAACTAAAATCTATCCACTCAACAAAAATTATTTCACACCACAGACTCATCTTGGTCAGGATCGATTTGAAATCTATCATGGTTTCAGAGAAATCATGCTCCATGGTTCGTTGTTCTTGTAGAATGTTGAACGACTATCCCAACTAAAATCTATCCACTCAACAAAAACTTTTTCAGAGAAATCATACTATATGGTAAGTTGTTCTTGTAGAATGTTGAACGACTACCCCAACTAAAATCTATCCACTCAACAAAAATTATTTCACACCACAGACTCATCTTGGTCAGGATTGATTTGAAATATATCATGGTTTCAGAGAAATCATACTCCATGGTTCGTTGTTCTTGTAGAATGTTGAACGACTACCCCTAACTAAGATCTATCCACTCAACAAAAATTATTTCACACCACAGACTCATCTTGGTCAGGATCGATTTGAAATCTATCATGGTTTCAGAGAAATCATACTCCATGGTTCGTTGTTCTTGTAGAATGTTGAACGACTACCCCAACTAAAATCTATCCGCTCAACAAAAATTATTTCAGAGAAATCATACTCCATGGTAAGTTGTTCTTGTAGAATGTTGAACGACTATCCCAACTAAAATCTATCCACTCAACAAAAATTATTTCACACCACAGACTCATCTTGGTCAGGATCGATTTGAAATCTATCATGGTTTCAGAGAAATCATACTCCATGGTAAGTTGTTCTTGTAGAATGTTGAACGACTATCCCAACTAAAATCTATCCACTCAACAAAAATTATTTCAGAGAAATCATACTCCATGGTAAGTTGTTCTTGTAGAATGTTGAACGACTACCCCTAACTAAAATCTATCCACTCAACAAAAATTATTTCACACCACAGACTCATCTTGGTCAGGATCGATTTGAAATCTATCATGGTTTCAGAGAAATCATAGTCCATGGTAAGTTGTTCTTGTAGAATGTTGAACGACTACCCCAACTAAAATCTATTAACTCAACAAAAATTATTTCACACCACAGACTCATCTTGGTCAGGATCGATTTGAAATCTATCATGGTTTCAGAGAAATCATACTCCATGGTTCGTTGTACTTGTAGAATGTTGAACGACTATCCCAACTAAAATCTATCCACTCAACAAAAATTATTTCAGAGAAATCATACTCCATGGTTCGTTGTTCTTGTAGAATGTTGAACGACTACCCCAACTAAAATCTATCCACTCAACAAAAATTATTTCACACCACAGACTCATCTTGGTCAGGATCGATTTGAAATCTATCATGGTTTCAGAGAAATCATACTCCATGGTTCGTTGATCTTGTAAAATGTTGAACGACTACCCCAACTAAAATCTATCCACTCAACAAAAATTATTTCACAGAAATCATACTCCATGGAAAGTTGTTCTTGTAGAATGTTGAACGACTACCCCAACTAAAATCTATTTACTCAACAAAAATTATTTCATACCACAGACTCATCTTGGTCAGGATCGATTTGAAATCTATCATGGTTTCAGAGAAATCATAGTCCATGGTTCGTTGTTCTTGTAGAATGTTGAACGACTATCCCAACTAAAATCTATCCACTCAACAAAAATTATTTCAGAGAAATCATACTCCATGTTTCGTTGTTCTTGTAGAATGTTGAACGACTACCCCAACTAAAATCTATCCGCTCAACAAAATTTATTTCACACCACAGACTCATCTTGGTCAGGATCGATTTGAAATCTATCATGGTTTCAGAGAAATCATAGTCCATGGTAAGTTGTTCTTGTAGAATGTTGAACGACTACCCCTAACTAAAATCTATCCACTCAACAAAAATTATTTCACACCACAGACTCATCTTGGTCAGGATCGATTTGAAATCTATCATGGTTTCAGAGAAATCATAGTCCATGGTAAGTTGTTCTTGTAGAATGTTGAACGACTACCCCAACTAAAATCTATCCACTCAACAAAAATTATTTCAGAGAAATCATACTCCATGGTAAGTTGTTCTTGTAGAATGTTGAACGACTACCCCAACTAAAATCTATCCTCTCAACAAAAATTATTTCACACCACAGATTCATCTTGGTCAGGATCGATTTGAAATCTATCATGGTTTCAGAGAAATCATAGTCCATGGTAAGTTGTTCTTGTAGAATGTTGAACGACTACCCCAACTAAAATCTATCCACTCAACAAAAATTATTTCACACCACAGACTCATCTTGGTCAGGATCGATTTGAAATCTATCATGGTTTCAGAGAAATCATACTCCATGGTAAGTTGTTCTTGTAGAATGTTGAACGACTACCCCAACTGAAATCTATACACTCAACAAAAATTATTTCACACCACAGACTCATCTTGGTCAGGATCGCTTTGGAATCTATCATGGTTTCAGAGAAATCATAGTCCATGGTAAGTTGTTCTTGTAGAATGTTGAACGACTACCCCAACTAAAATCTATCCACTCAACAAAAATTATTTCACACCACAGACTCATCTTGGTCAGGATCGATTTGAAATCTATCATGGTTTCAGAGAAATCATACTCCATGGTTCGTTGTACTTGTAGAATGTTGAACGACTATCCCAACTAAAATCTATCCACTCAACAAAAATTATTTCAGAGAAATCATACTCCATGGTTCGTTGTTCTTGTAGAATGTTGAACGACTACCCCAACTAAAATCTATCCACTCAACAAAAATTATTTCACACCACAGACTCATCTTGGTCAGGATCGATTTGAAATCTATCATGGTTTCAGAGAAATCATACTCCATGGTTCGCTGTTCTTGTAAAATGTTGAACGACTACCCCAACTAAAATCTATCCACTCAACAAAAATTATTTCACAGAAATCATACTCCATGGTAAGTTGTTCTTGTAGAATGTTGAACGACTACCCCAACTAAAATCTATCCACTCAACAAAAATTATTTCACACCACAGACTCATCTTGGTCAGGATCGATTTGAAATCTATCATGGTTTCAGAGAAATCATAGTCCATGGTTCGTTGTTCTTGTAGAATGTTGAACGACTATCCCAACTAAAATCTATCCACTCAACAAAAATTATTTCAGAGAAATCATACTCCATGTTTCGTTGTTCTTGTAGAATGTTGAACGACTACCCCAACTAAAATCTATCCGTTCAACAAAATTTATTTCACACCACAGACTCATCTTGGTCAGGATCGATTTGAAATCTATCATGGTTTCAGAGAAATCATAGTCCATGGTAAGTTGTTCTTGTAGAATGTTGAGCGACTACCCCTAACTAAAATCTATCCACTCAACAAAAATTATTTCACACCACAGACTCATCTTGGTCAGGATCGGTTTGAAATCTATCATGGTTTCAGAGAAATCATACTCCATGGTTCGTTGTTCTTGTAAAATGTTGAACGACTACCCAAATAAAATCTATCCACTCAACAAAAATTATTTCAGAGAAATCATACTCCATGGTAAGTTGTTCTTGTAGAATGTTGAACGACTACCCCAACTAAAATCTATCCTCTCAACAAAAATTATTTCACACCACAGATTCATCTTGGTCAGGATCGATTTGAAATCTATCATGGTTTCAGAGAAATCATACTCCATGGTAAGTTGTTCTTGTAGAATGTTGAACGACTACCCCAACTAAAATCTATCCTCTCAACAAAAATTATTTCACACCACAGATTCATCTTGGTCAGGATCGATTTGAAATCTATCATGGTTTCAGAGAAATCATAGTCCATGGTAAGTTGTTCTTGTAGAATGTTGAACGACTACCCCAACTAAAATCTATCCACTCAACAAAAATTATTTCACACCACAGACTCATCTTGGTCAGGATCGATTTGAAATCTATCATGGTTTCAGAGAAATCATACTCCATGGTTCGTTGTTCTTGTAGAATGTTGAACGACTACCCCAACTAAAATCTATCCACTCAACAAAAATTATTTCACACCACAGACTCATCTTGGTCAGGATCGATTTGAAATCTATCATGGTTTCAGAGAAATCATACTCCATGGTTCGTTGTTCTTGTAAAATGTTGAACGACTACCCCAACTAAAATCTATCCACTCAACAAAAATTATTTCACACCACAGACTCATCTTGGTCAGGATCGACTAGAAATCTATCATGGTTTCAGAGAAATCATACTCCATGTTTCGTTGTTCTTGTAGAATGTTGAACGACTATCCCAACTAAAATCTATCCACTCAACAAAAATTATTTCACACCACAGACTCATCTTGGACAGGATCGATTTGAAATCTATCATGGTTTCAGAGAAATCATACTCCATGGTTCGTTGTTCTTGTAGAATGTTGAACGACTATCCCAACTAAAATCTATCCACTCAACAAAAATTATTTCAGAGAAATCATACTCCATGCTTCGTTGTTCTTGTAGAATGTTGAACGACTATCCCAACTAAAATCTATCCACTCAACAAAAATTATTTCACACCACAGACTCATCTTGGTCAGGATCGACTAGAAATCTATCATGGTTTCAGAGAAATCATACTCCATGGTTCGTTGTTCTTGTAGAATGTTGAACGACTATCCCAACTAAAATCTATCCACTCAACAAAAATTATTTCAGAGAAATCATACTCCATGGTAAGTTGTTCTTGTAGAATGTTAAACGACTACCCCAACTAAAATCTATCCGCTCAACAAAATTTATTTCACACCACAGACTCATCTTGGTCAGGATCGATTTGAAATCTATCATGGTTTCAGAGAAATCATACTCCATGGTTCGTTGTTCTTGTAGAATGTTGAACGACTATCCCAACTAAAATCTATCCACTCAACAAAAATTATTTCACACCACAGACTCATCTTGGACAGGATCGATTTGAAATCTATCATGGTTTCAGAGAAATCATACTCCATGGTTCGTTGTTCTTGTAGAATGTTGAACGACTATCCCAACTAAAATCTATCCACTCAACAAAAATTATTTCAGAGAAATCATACTCCATGCTTCGTTGTTCTTGTAGAATGTTGAACGACTACCCCAACTAAAATCTATCCTCTCAACAAAAATTATTTCACACCACAGATTCATCTTGGTCAGGATCGATTTGAAATCTATCATGGTTTCAGAGAAATCATAGTCCATGGTAAGTTGTTCTTGTAGAATGTTGAACGACTACCCCAACTAAAATCTATCCACTCAACAAAAATTATTTCACACCACAGACTCATCTTGGTCAGGATCGACTAGAAATCTATCATGGTTTCAGAGAAATCATACTCCATGGTTCGTTGTTCTTGTAGAATGTTGAACGACTATCCCAACTAAAATCTATCCACTCAACAAAAATTATTTCACACCACAGACTCATCTTGGACAGTATCGATTTGAAATCTATCATGGTTTCAGAGAAATCATACTCCATGGTTCGTTGTTCTTGTAGAATGTTGAACGACTATCCCAACTAAAATCTATCCACTCAACAAAAATTATTTCAGAGAAATCATACTCCATGCTTCGTTGTTCTTGTAGAATGTTGAACGACTACCCCAACTAAAATCTATCCGCTCAACAAAATTTATTTCACACCACAGACTCATCTTGGTCAGGATCGATTTGAAATCTATCATGGTTTCAGAGAAATCATAGTCCATGGTAAGTTGTTCTTGTAGAATGTTGAACGACTACCCCTAACTAAAATCTATCCACTCAACAAAAATTATTTCACACCACAGACTCATCTTGGTCAGGATCGATTTGAAATCTATCATGGTTTCAGAGAAATCATACTCCATGGTTCGTTGTTCTTGTAAAATGTTGAACGACTACCCCAACTAAAATCTATCCACTCAACAAAAATTATTTCAGAGAAATCATACTCCATGCTTCGTTGTTCTTGTAGAATGTTGAACGACTACCCCAACTAAAATCTATCCTCTCAACAAAAATTATTTCACACCACAGATTCATCTTGGTCAGGATCGATTTGAAATCTATCATGGTTTCAGAGAAATCATAGTCCATGGTAAGTTGTTCTTGTAGAATGTTGAACGACTACCCCAACTAAAATCTATCCACTCAACAAAAATTATTTCACACCACAGATTCATCTTGGTCAGGATCGATTTGAAATCTATCATGGTTTCAGAGAAATCATAGTCCATGGTAAGTTGTTCTTGTAGAATGTTGAACGACTACCCCAACTAAAATCTATCCACTCAACAAAAATTATTTCACACCACAGACTCATCTTGGTCAGGATCGACTACAAATCTATCATGGTTTCAGAGAAATCATACTCCATGGTTCGTTGTTCTTGTAGAATGTTGAACGACTATCCCAACTAAAATCTATCCACTCAACAAAAATTATTTCAGAGAAATCATACTCCATGCTTCGTTGTTCTTGTAGAATGTTGAACGACTACCCCAACTAAAATCTATCCGCTCAACAAAATTTATTTCACACCACAGACTCATCTTGGTCAGGATCGATTTGAAATCTATCATGGTTTCAGAGAAATCATAGTCCATGGTAAGTTGTTCTTGTAGAATGTTGAACGACTACCCCTAACTAAAATCTATCCACTCAACAAAAATTATTTCACACCACAGACTCATCTTGGTCAGGATCGATTTGAAATCTATCATGGTTTCAGAGAAATCATACTCCATGGTTCGTTGTTCTTGTAAAATGTTGAACGACTACCCCAACTAAAATCTATCCACTCAACAAAAATTATTTCAGAGAAATCATACTCCATGGTAAGTTGTTCTCGTAGAATGTTGAACGACTACCCCAACTAAAATCTATCCACTCAACAAAAATTATTTCACACCACAGATTCATCTTGGTCAGGATCGATTTGAAATCTATCATGGTTTCAGAGAAATCATAGTCCATGGTAAGTTGTTCTTGTAGAATGTTGAACGACTATCCCAACTAAAATCTATCCACTCAACAAAAATTATTTCACACCACAGACTCATCTTGGTCAGGATCGATTTGAAATCTATCATGGTTTCAGAGAAATCATACTCCATGGTAAGTTGTTCTTGTAGAATGTTGAACGACTACCCCAACTAAAATCTATCCACTCAACAAAAATTATTTCACACCACAGACTCATCTTGGTCAGGATCGATTAGAAATCGATCATGGTTTCAGAGAAATCATACTCCATGGTTCGTTGTTCTTGTAGAATGTTGAACGACTATCCCAACTAAAATCTATCCACTCAACAAAAATTATTTCACACCACAGACTCATCTTGGACAGGATCGATTTGAAATCTATCATGGTTTCAAAGAAATCATACTCCATGGTTCGTTGTACTTGTAGAATGTTGAACGACTATCCCAACTAAAATCTATCCACTCAACAAAAATTATTTCACACCACAGACTCATCTTGGTCAGGATCGACTAGAAATCTATCATGGTTTCAGAGAAATCATACTCCATGGTTCGTTGTTCTTGTAGAATGTTGAACGACTATCCCAACTAAAATCTATCCACTCAACAAAAATTATTTCACACCACAGACTCATCTTGGACAGTATCGATTTGAAATCTATCATGGTTTCAGAGAAATCATACTCCATGGTTCGTTGTTCTTGTAGAATGTTGAACGACTATCCCAACTAAAATCTATCCACTCAACAAAAATTATTTCAGAGAAATCATACTCCATGCTTCGTTGTTCTTGTAGAATGTTGAACGACTACCCCAACTAAAATCTATCCGCTCAACAAAATTTATTTCACACCACAGACTCATCTTGGTCAGGATCGATTTGAAATCTATCATGGTTTCAGAGAAATCATAGTCCATGGTAAGTTGTTCTTGTAGAATGTTGAACGACTACCCCTAACTAAAATCTATCCACTCAACAAAAATTATTTCACACCACAGACTCATCTTGGTCAGGATCGATTTGAAATCTATCATGGTTTCAGAGAAATCATACTCCATGGTTCGTTGTTCTTGTAAAATGTTGAACGACTACCCCAACTAAAATCTATCCACTCAACAAAAATTATTTCAGAGAAATCATACTCCATGGTAAGTTGTTCTTGTAGAATGTTGAACGACTACCCCAACTAAAATCTATCCACTCAACAAAAATTATTTCACACCACAGATTCATCTTGGTCAGGATCGATTTGAAATCTATCATGGTTTCAGAGAAATCATAGTCCATGGTAAGTTGTTCTTGTAGAATGTTGAACGACTATCCCAACTAAAATCTATCCACTCAACAAAAATTATTTCACACCACAGACTCATCTTGGTCAGGATCGATTTGAAATCTATCATGGTTTCAGAGAAATCATACTCCATGGTAAGTTGTTCTTGTAGAATGTTGAACGACTACCCCAACTAAAATCTATCCACTCAACAAAAATTATTTCACACCACAGACTCATCTTGGTCAGGATCGATTAGAAATCGATCATGGTTTCAGAGAAATCATACTCCATGGTTCGTTGTTCTTGTAGAATGTTGAACGACTATCCCAACTAAAATCTATCCACTCAACAAAAATTATTTCACACCACAGACTCATCTTGGACAGGATCGATTTGAAATCTATCATGGTTTCAGAGAAATCATACTCCATGGTTCGTTGTTCTTGTAGAATGTTGAACGACTATCCCAACTAAAATCTATCCACTCAACAAAAATTATTTCAGAGAAATCATACTCCATGGTTCGTTGTTCTTGTAGAATGTTGAACGACTACCCCAACTAAAATCTATCCACTCAACAAAATTTATTTCACACCACAGACTCATCTTGGTCAGGATCGATTTGAAATCTATCATGGTTTCAGAGAAATCATACTCCATGGTAAGTTGTTCTTGTAGAATGTTGAACGACTACCCCAACTAAAATCTATCCACTCAACAAAAATTATTTCACACCACAGACTCATCTTGGTCAGGATCGATTTGAAATTTATCATGTCTTCAGAGAAATCATACTCCATTTTAAGTTGTTCTTGTAGAATGTTGAACGACTACCCCAACTAAAATCTATCCACTCAACAAAAATTATTTCACACCACAGACTCATCTTGGTCAGGATCGATTTGAAATCTATAATGGTTTCAGAGAAATCATCCTCCATGGTTCGTTGTTCTTGTAAAATGTTGAACGACTACCCCAAATAAAATCTATCCACTCAACAAAAATTATTTCACACCACAGACTCATCTTGGTCAGGATCGATTTGAAATCTATCATGGTTTCAGAGAAATCATACTCCATGGTTCGTTGTTCTTGTAAAATGTTGAATGACTACCCCAACTAAAATCTATCAACAAAAATTATTTCACACCACAGACTCATCTTGGTCAGGATCGATTTGAAATCTATCATGGTTTCAGAGAAATCATAGTCCATGGTAAGTTGTTCTGGTAGAATGTTGAACGACTACCCCAACTAAAATCTATCCACTCAACAAAAATTATTTCACACCACAGACTCATCTTGGTCAGGATCGATTTGAAATCTATCATGGTTTCAGAGAAATCATAGTCCATGGTAAGTTGTTCTTGTAGAATGTTGAACGACTACCCCTAACTAAAATCTATTTACTCAGCAAAAATTATTTCACACCACAGACACATCTTGGTCAGGATCGATTTGAAATCTATCATGGTTTCAGAGAAATCATACTCCATGGTTCGTTGTTCTTGTAAAATGTTGAACGACTAAACCAACTAAAATCTATCCACTCAAATCATACTCCATGGTAAGTTGTTCTTGTAGAATATTAAACGACTACCCCAACTGAAATCTATCCACTCAACAAAAATTATTTCACACCACAGGCTCATCTTGGTCAGGATCGATTTGAAATCTATCATGGTTTCAGAGAAATCATAGTCCATGGTAAGTTGTTCTTGCAGAATGTTGAACGACTACCCCAACTAAAATCTATCCACTCAACAAAAATTATTTCACACCACAGACCCATCTTGGTCAGGATCGATTTGAAATCTATCATGGTTTCAGAGAAATCATACTCCATGGTTCGTTGTTCTTGTAGAATGTTGAACGACTATCCCAACTAAAATCTATCCACTCAACAAAAATTATTTCAGAGAAATCATACTCCATGGTTCGTTGTTCTTGTAGAATGTTGAACGACTACCCCAACTAAAATCTATCCACTCAACAAAATTTATTTCACACCAAAAACTCATCTTGGTCAGGATCGATTTGAAATCTATCATGGTTTCAGAGAAATCATAGTCCATGGTAAGTTGTTTTTGTAGAATGTTGAACGACTACCCCAACTAAAATCTATCCACTCAACAAAAATTATTTCACACCACAGACTCATCTTGGTCAGGATCGATTTGAAATCTATAATGGTTTCAGAGAAATCATACTCCATGGTTCGTTGTTCTTGTAAAATGTTGAACGACTACCCCAACTAAAATCTATCCACTCAACAAAAATTATTTCACACCACAGACTCATCTTGGTCAGGATCGATTTGAAATCTATCATGGTTTCAGAGAAATCATACTCCATGGTAAGTTGTTCTTGTAGAATGTTGAATGACTACCCCAACTAAAATCTATCCACTCAACAAAAATTATTTCACACCACAGACTCATCTTGGTCAGGATCGATTTGAAATCTATCATGGTTTCAGAGAAATCATACTCCATGGTAAGTTGTTCTTGTAGAATGTTGAACGACTACCCCTAACTAAAATCTATCCACTCAACAAAAATTATTTCACACCACAGACTCATCTTGGTCAGGATTGATTTGAAATCTATCATGGTTTCAGAGAAATCATAGTCCATTTTAAGTTGTTCTTGTAGAATGTTGAACGACTACCCCTAACTAAAATCTATCCACTCAACAAAACTTATTTCACACCACAGACTCATCTTGGTCAGGATCGATTTGAAATCTATCATAGTTTCAGAGAAATCATACTCCATGGTTCGTTGTTCTTGTAGAATGTTGAACGACTACCCCTAACTAAAATCTATCCACTCAACAAAAATTATTTCACACCACAGACTTATCTTGGTCAGGATCGATTTGAAATCTATCATGGTTTCAGAGAAATCATAGTCCATTTTAAGTTGTTCTTGTAGAATGTTGAACGACTACCCCAACTAAAATCTATCCACTCAACAAAAATTATTTCACACCACAGACTCATCTTGGTCAGGATCGATTTGAAATCTATCATGGTTTCAGAGAAATCATAGTCCATGGTAAGTTGTTCTTGTAGAATGTTGGACGACTACCCCTAACTAAAATCTATCCACTCAACAAAAATTATTTCAGAGAAATCGTACTCCATGGTAAGTTGTTCTTGTAGAATGTTGAACGACTACCCCAACTAAAATCTATCCACTCAACAAAAATTATTTCACACCACAGACTCATCTTGGTCAAGATCGATTTGAAATCTATCATGGTTTCAGAGAAATCATAGTCCATGGTAAGTTGTTCTTGTAGAATGTTGAACGACTATCCCAACTAAAATCTATCCACTCAACAAAAATTATTTCACACCACAGACTCATCTTGGTCAGGATCGATTTGAAATCTATCATGGTTTCAGAGAAATCATAGTCCATGGTAAGTTGTTCTTGTAGAATGTTGAACGACTATCCCAACTAAAATCTATCCACTCAACAAAAATTATTTCAGAGAAATCATACTCCATGGTAAGTTGTTCTTGTAGAATGTTGAACGACTACCCCAACTAAAATCTATCCACTCAACAAAAATTATTTCACACCACAGATTCATCTTGGTCAGGATCGATTTGAAATCTATCATGGTTTCAGAGAAATCATAGTCCATGGTAAGTTGTTCTTGTAGAATGTTGAACGACTACCCCTAACTAAAATCTATCCACTCAATAAAAATTATTTCAGAGAAATCATACTCCATGGTAAGTTGTTCTTGTAGAATGTTGAACGACTACCCCAACTAAAATCTATCCACTCAACAAAAATTATTTCACACCACAGACCCATCTTGGTCAAGATCGATTTGAAATCTATCATGGTTTCAGAGAAATCATAGTCCATGGTAAGTTGTTCTTGTAGAATGTTGAACGACTATCCCAACTAAAATCTATCCACTCAACAAAAATTATTTCACACCACAGACTCATCTTGGTCAGGATCGATTTGAAATCTATCATGGTTTCAGAGAAATCATAGTCCATGGCAAGTTGTTCTTGTAGAATGTTGAACGACTACCCCTAACTAAAATCTATCCACTCAACAAAAATTATTTCAGAGAAATCATACTCCATGGTAAGTTGTTCTTGTAGAATGTTGAACGACTATCCCAACTAAAATCTATCCACTCAACAAAAATTATTTCAGAGAAATCATACTCCATGGTAAGTTGTTCTTGTAGAATGTTGAACGACTACCCCAACTAAAATCTATCCACTCAACAAAAATTATTTCACACCACAGACTCATCTTGGTCAGGATCGATTTGAAATCTATCATGGTTTCAGAGAAATCATACTCCATGGTTCGTTGTTCTTGTAGAATGTTGAACGACTATCCCAACTAAAATCTATCCACTCAACAAAAATTATTTCAGAGAAATCATACTCCATGGTTCGTTGTTCTTGTAGAATGTTGAACGACTACCCCAACTAAAATCTATCCACTCAACAAAAATTATTTCAGAGAAGTCATACTCCATGGTAAGTTGTTCTTGTAGAATGTTGAACGACTACCCCAACTAAAATCTATCCTCTCAACAAAAATTATTTCACACCACAGACTCATCTTGGTCAGGATCGATTTGAAGTCTATCATGGTTTCAGAGAAATCATACTCCATGGTAAGTTGTTCTTGTAGAATGTTGAACGACTACCCCAACTAAAATCTATCCACTCAACAAAAATTATTTCACACCACAGACTCATCTTGGTCAGAATCGATTTGAAATATATCATGGTTTCAGAGAAATCATACTCCATGGGAAGTTGTTCTTGTAGAATGTTGAACGACTATCCCAACTAAAATCTATCCACTCAACAAAAAGTATTTCAGAGAAATCATACTCCATGGTTCGTTGTTCTTGTAGAATGTTGAACGACTACCCCTAACTAAAATGTATCCACTCAACAAAAATTATTTCACACCACAGACTCATCTTGGTCAGGATCGATTTGAAATCTATCATGGTTTCAGAGAAATCATACTCCATGTTTCGTTGTTCTTGTAGAATGTTGAACGACTACCCCTAACTAAAATCTATCCACTCAACAAAAATTATTTCACACCACAGACTCATCTTGGTCAGGATCGATTTGAAATCTATCATGGTTTCAGAAAAATCATACTCCATGGTTTGTTGTTCTTGTAGAATGTTGAACGACTATCCCAACTAAAATCTATCCACTCAACAAAAATTATTTCAGAGAAATCGTACCCCATGGTAAGTTGTTCTTGTAGAATGTTGAACGACTACCCCAACTAAAATCTATCCACTCAACAAAAATTATTTCACACCACAGACTCATCTTGGTCAGGATCGATTTGAAATCTATCATGGTTTCAGAGAAATCATACTCCATGGTAAGTTGTTCTTGTGGAATGTTGAACGACTACCCCAACTAAAATCTATCCACTCAACAAAAATTATTTCACACCACAGACTCATCTTGGTCAGGATCGATTTGAAATCTATCATGGTTTCAGAGAAATCATACTCCATGGTTCGTTGTTCTTGTAGAATGTTGAACGACTACCCCAACTAAAATCTATCCACTCAACAAAAATTATTTCACACCACAGACTCATCTTGGTCAGGATCGATTTGAAATCTATCATGGTTTCAGAGAAATCATACTCCATGGTTCGTTGTTCTTGTAAAATGTTGAACGACTATCCCAACTAAAATCTATCCACTCAACAAAAATTATTTCACACCACAGACTCATCTTGGTCAGGATCGATTTGAAATCTATCATATTTTCAGAGAAATCATACTCCATGGTTCGTTGCTCTTGTAAAATGTTGAACGACTACCCCAACTAAAATCTATCCACTCAACAAAAATTATTTCACACCACAGACTCATCTTGGTCAGGATCGATTTGAAATCTATCATGGTTTCAGAGAAATCATACTCCATGGTTCGTTGTTCTTGTAGAATGTTGAACGACTATCCCAACTAAAATCTATCCACTCAACAAAAATTATTTCAGAGAAATCATACTCCATGGTAAGTTGTTCTTGTAGAATGTTGAACGACTACCCCAACTAAAATCTATCCACTCAATAAAAATTATTTCACACCACAGACTCATCTTGGTCAGGATCGATTTGAAATCTATCATGGTTTCAGAGAAATCATAGTCCATGGCAAGTTGTTCTTGTAAAATGTTGAACGACTATCCCAACTAAAATCTATCCACTCAACAAAAATTATTTCAGAGAAATCATACTCCATGGTTCGTTGTTCTTGTAGAATGTTGAACGACTAAACCGAACTAAAATCTATCCACTCAACAAAAATTATTTCACACCACAGACTCATCATGGTCAGGATCGATTTGAAATCTATCATGGTAGCAGAGAAATCATACTCCATGGTAAGTTGTTCTTGTAGAATGTTGAACGACTACCCCAACTAAAATCTATCCACTCAATAAAAATTATTTCACACCACAGACTCATCTTGGTCAGGATCGATTTGAAATCTATCATGGTTTCAGAGAAATCATAGTCCATGGCAAGTTGTTCTTGTAAAATGTTGAACGACTATCCCAACTAAAATCTATCCACTCAACAAAAATTATTTCAGAGAAATCATACTCCATGGTTCGTTGTTCTTGTAGAATGTTGAACGACTAAACCGAACTAAAATCTATCCACTCAACAAAAATTATTTCACACCACAGACTCATCTTGGTCAGGATCGATTTGAAATCTACCATGGTTTCAGAGAAATCATAGTCCATGGTAAGTTGTTCTTGCAGAATGTTGAACGACTACCCCAACTAAAAGCTATCCACTCAACAAAAATTATTTCAGAGAAATCATACTCCATGGTTCGTTGTTCTTGTAGAATGTTGAACGACTACCCCAACTAAAATCTATCCACTCAACAAAAATTATTTCAGAGAAATCATACTCCATATTAAGTTGTTCTTGTAGAATGTTGAACGACTACCCCAACTAAAATCTATCCACTCAACAAAAATTATTTCACACCACAGACTCATAAGATCGATTTGAAATCTATCATGGTTTCAGAGAAATCATACTCCATGGTTCGTTGTTCCTGTAGAATGTTGAACGACTATCCCAACTAAAATCTATCCACTCAACAAAAATTATTTCAGAGAAATCATACTCCATGGTAAGTTGTTCTTGTAGAATGTTGAACGACTACCCCAACTAAAATCTATCCACTCAACAAAAATTATTTCACACCACAGACTCATCTTGGTCAGGATCGATTTGAAATCTATCATGGTTTCAGAGAAATCATAGTCCATGGTAAGTTGTTCTTGTAGAATGTTGAACGACTACCCCAACTAAAATCTATCCACTCAATAAAAATTATTTCACACCACAGACTCATCTTGGTCAGGATCGATTTGAAATCTATCATGGTTTCAGAGAAATCATAGTCCATGGTAAGTTGTTCTTGTAGAATGTTGAACGACTACCCCAACTAAAATCTATCCACTCAACAAAAATTATTTCAGAGAAATCATACTCCATGGTAAGTTGTTCTTGTAGAATGTTGAACGACTACCCCAACTAAAATCTATCCACTCAACAAAAATTATTTCACACCACAGACTCATCTTGGTCAGGATCGATTTGAAATCTATCATGGTTTCAGAGAAATCATAGTCCATGGTAAGTTGTTCTTGTAGAATGTTGAACGACTACCCCAACTAAAATCTATCCACTCAACAAAAATTATTTCAGAGAAATCATTCTCCATGGTAAGTTGTTCTTGTAGAATGTTGAACGACTACCCCAACTAAAATCTATCCACTCAACAAAAATTATTTCAGAGAAATCATACTCCATGGTAAGTTGTTCTTGTAGAATGTTGAACGACTATCCCAACTAAAATCTATCCACTCAACAAAAATTATTTCAGAGAAATCATTCTCCATGGTAAGTTGTTCTTGTAGAATGTTGAACGACTACCCCAACTAAAATCTATCCACTCAACAAAAATTATTTCAGAGAAATCATACTCCATGGTAAGTTGTTCTTGTAGAATGTTGAACGACTACCCCAACTAAAATCTATCCACTCAACAAAAATTATTTCAGAGAAATCATACTCCATGGTAAGTTGTTCTTGTAGAATGTTGAACGACTACCCCAACTAAAATCTATCCACTCAACAAAAATTATTTCACACCACAGACTCATCTTGGTCAGGATCGATTTGAAATCTATCATGGTTGCAGAGAAATCATACTCCATGGTTCGTTGTTCTTGTAGAATGTTGAGCGACTATCCCAACTAAAATCTATCCACTCAACAAAACTTATTTCAGAGAAATCATACTCCATGGTAAGTTGTTCTTGTAGAATGTTGAACGACTACCCCAACTAAAATCTATCCACTCAACAAAAATTATTTCACACCGCAGACTCATCTTGGTCAGGATCGATTTGAAATCTATCATGGTTTCAGAGAAATCATACTCCATGGTAAGTTGTTCTTGTGGAATGTTGAACGACTACTCCTAACTAAAATCTATCCACTCAACAAAAATTATTTCAGAGAAATCATACTCCATGGTAAGTTGTTCTTGTAGAATGTTGAACGACTACCCCAACTAAAATCTATCCACTCAACAAAAATTATTTCACACCACAGACTCATCTTGGTCAAGATCGATTTGAAATCTATCATGGTTTCAGAGAAATCATAGTCCATGGTAAGTTGTTCTTGTAGAATGTTGAACGACTACCACTAACTAAAATCTATCCACTCAACAAAAATTATTTCACACCACAGACTCATCTTGGTCAGGATCGATTTGAAATCTATCATGGTTTCAGAGAAATCATAGTCCACGGTAAGTTGTTCTTGTAGAATGTTGAACGACTACCCCTAACTAAAATCTATCCACTCAACAAAAATTATTTCAGAGAAATCATACTCCATGGTAAGTTGTTCTTGTAGAATGTTGAACGACTATCCCGACTAAAATCTATCCACTCAACAAAAATTATTTCAGAGAAATCATACTCCATGGTAAGTTGTTCTTGTAGAATGTTGAACGACTACCCCAACTAAAATCTATCCACTCAACAAAAATTATTTCACACCACAGACTCATCTTGGTCAGGATCGATTTGAAATCTATCATGCTTTCAGAGAAATCATACTCCATGTTTCGTTGTTCTTGTAGAATGTTGGACGACTACCCCTAACTAAAATCTATCCACTCACCAAAAATTATTTCACACCACAGACTCATCTTGGTCAGGATCGATTTGAAATCTATCATGGTTTCAGAGAAATCATACTCCATGGTTCGTTGTTCTTGTAGAATGTTGAACAACTATCCCAACTAAAATCTATCCACTCAACAAAAATTATTTTAGAGAAATCGTACTCCATGGTAAGTTGTTCTTGTAGAATGTTGAACGACTACCCCAACTAAAATCTATCCACTCAACAAAAATTATTTCACACCACAGACTCATCTTGGTCAGGATCGATTTGAAATCTATCATGGTTTCAGAGAAATCATACTCCATGGTTCGTTGTTCTTGTAGAATGTTGAACGACTACCCCAACTAAAATCTATCCACTCAACAAAAATTATTTCACACCACAGACTCATCTTGGTCAGGATCGATTTGAAATCTATCATGGTTTCAGAGAAATCATACTCCATGGTAAGTCGTTCTTGTGGAATGTTGAACGACTACCCCAACTAAAATCTATCCACTCAACAAAAATTATTTCACACCACAGACTCATCTTGGTCAGGATCGATTTGAAATCTATCATGGTTTCAGAGAAATCATACTCCATGGTTCGTTGTTCTTGTAGAATGTTGAACGACTATCCCGACTAAAATCTATCCACTCAACAAAAATTATTTCAGAGAAATCATACTCCATGGTTCGTTGTTCTTGTAGAATGTTGAACGACTATCCCGACTAAAATCTATCCACTCAACAAAAATTATTTCAGAGAAATCATACTCCATGGTTCGTTGTTCTTGTAGAATGTTGAACGACTACCCCAACTAAAATCTATCCACTCAACAAAAATTATTTCAGAGAAATCATACTCCATGGTAAGTTGTTCTTGTAGAATGTTGAACGACTACCTCAACTAAAATCTATACACTCAACAAAAATTATTTCACACCACAGACTCATCTTGGTCAGGATCGATTTGAAATCTATCATGCTTTCAGAGAAATCATACTCCATGTTTCGTTGTTCTTGTAGAATGTTGGACGACTACCCCTAACTAAAATCTATCCACTCAACAAAAATTATTTCACACCACAGACTCATCTTGGTCAGGATCGATTTGAAATCTATCATGGTTTCAGAGAAATCATACTCCATGGTTCGTTGTTCTTGTAGAATGTTGAACAACTATCCCAACTAAAATCTATCCACTCAACAAAAATTATTTCAGAGAAATCGTACTCCATGGTAAGTTGTTCTTGTAGAATGTTGAACGACTACCCCAACTAAAATCTATCCACTCAACAAAAATTATTTCACACCACAGACTCATCTTGGTCAGGATCGATTTGAAATCTATCATGGTTTCAGAGAAATCATACTCCATGGTAAGTTGTTCTTGTAGAATGTTGAACGACTACCCCAACTAAAATCTATCCACTCAACAAAAATTATTTCACACCACAGACTCATCTTGGTCAGGATCGATTTGAAATCTATCATGGTTTCAGAGAAATCATACTCCATGGTAAGTCGTCTAACTAAAATCTATCCACTCAACAAAAATTATTTCACACCACAGACTCATCTTGGTCAGGATCGATTTGAAATCTATCATGGTTTCAGAGAAATCATACTCCATGTTTCGTTGTTCTTGTAGAATGTTGAACGACTATCCCGACTAAAATCTATCCACTCAACAAAAATTATTTCACACCACAGACTCATCTTGGTCAGGATCGATTTGAAATCTATCATGGTTTCAGAGAAATCATACTCCATGGTAAGTTGTTCTTGTGGAATGTTGAACGACTACCCCAACTAAAATCTATCCACTCAACAAAAATTATTTCACACCACAGACTCATCTTGGTCAGGATCGATTTGAAATCTATCATGGTTTCAGAGAAATCATACTCCATGGTTCGTTGTTCTTGTAGAATGTTGAACGACTATCCCGACTAAAATCTATCCACTCAACAAAAATTATTTCAGAGAAATCATACTCCATGGTTCGTTGTTCTTGTAGAATGTTGAACGACTACCCCAACTAAAATCTATCCACTCAACAAAAATTATTTCACACCACAGACTCATCTTGGTCAGGATCGATTTGAAATCTATCATGGTTTCAGAGAAATCATACTCCATGGTTCGTTGTTCTTGTAGAATGTTGAACGACTACCCCAACTAAAATCTATCCACTCAACAAAAATTATTTCACACCACAGACTCATCCTGGTCAGGATCGATTTGAAATCTATCATGGTTTCAGAGAAATCATACTCCATGGTAAGTCGTTCTTGTGGAATGTTGAACGACTACCCCAACTAAAATCTATCCACTCAAGAAAAATTATTTCACACCACAGACTCATCTTGGTCAGGATCGATTTGAAATCTATCATGGTTTCAGAGAAATCATACTCCATGGTTCGTTGTTCTTGTAGAATGTTGAACGACTATCCCAACTAAAATCTATCCACTCAACAAAAATTATTTCAGAGAAATCATACTCCATGGTGCGTTGTTCTTGTAGAATGTTGAACGACTATCCCAACTAAAATCTATCCACTCAACAAAAATTATTTCAGAGAGATCATACTCCATGGTTCGTTGTTCTTGTAGAATGTTGAACGACTACCCCAACTAAAATCTATCCACTCAACAAAAATTATTTCACACCACAGACTCATCATGGTCAGGATCGATTTGAAATCTATCATGGTTTCAGAGAAATCATACTCCATGGTTCGTTGTTCTTGTAGAATGTTGAACGACTACCCCAACTAAAATCTATCCACTCAACAAAAATTATTTCACACCACAGACTCATCTTGGTCAGGATCGATTTGAAATCTATCATGGTTTCAGAGAAATCATATTCCATGGTAAGTTGTCCTTGTAGAATGTTGAACGACTATCCCAACTAAAATCTATCCACTCAACAAAAATTATTTCAGAGAAATCATACTCCATGATTCGTTGTTCTTGTAGAATGTTGAGCGACTGCCCCAACTAAAATCTATCCACTCAACAAAAATTACTTCACACCACAGACTCATCTTGGTCGGGATCGATTTGAAATCTATCATGGTTTCAGAGAAATCATAGTCCATGGTAAGTTGTTCTTGTAGAATGTTGAACGACTACCCCAACTAAAATCTATCCACTCAACAAAAATTATTTCACACCACAGACTCATCTTGGTCAGGATCGATTTGAAATCTATCATGGTTTCAGTGAAATCATAGTCCATGGTAAGTTGTTCTTGTAGAATGTTGAACGACTACCCCAACTAAAATCTATCCACTCAACAAAAATTATTTCACACCACAGACTCATATTGGTCAGGACCGATTTGAAATCTATCATGGTTGCAGAGAAATCATACTCCATGGTTCGTTGTTCTTGTAGAATGTTGAGCGACTACCCCAACTAAAATCTATCCACTCAACAAAAATTATTTCAGAGAAATCATACTCCATGGTTCGTTGTTCTTGTAGAATGTTGAACGACTATTACAACTAAAATCTATCCACTCAACAAAAATTATTTCACACCACAGACTCATCTTGGTCAGGATCGATTTGAAATCTATCATGGTTTCAGAGAAATCATACTCCATGGTTCGTTGTTCTTGTAGAATGTTGAACGACTACTCCTAACTAAAATCTATCCACTCAACAAAAATTATTTCACACCACAGACTCATCTTGGTCAGGATCGATTTGAAATCTATCATGGTTTCAGAGAAATCATAGTCCATGGTAAGTTGTTCTTATAGAATGTTGAACGACTACCCCAACTAAAAGCTATCCACTCAACAAAAATTATTTCAGAGAAATCATACTCCATGGTAAGTTGTTCTTGTAGAATGTTGAACGACTATCCCAACTAAAATCTATCCACTCAACAAAAATTATTTCAGAGAAATCATTCTCCATGGTAAGTTGTTCTTGTAGAATGTTGAACGACTACCCCAACTAAAATCTATCCACTCAACAAAAATTATTTCACACCACAGACTCATCTTGGTCAGGATCGATTTGAAATCTATCATGGTTTCAGAGAAATCATACTCCATGGTTCGTTGTTCTAGTAGAATGTTGAACGACTATCCCAACTAAAATCTATCCACTCAACAAAAATTATTTCAGAGAAATCATACTCCATGGTAAGTTGTTCTTGTAGAATGTTGAACGACTACCACAACTAAAATCTATCCACTCAACAAAAATTATTTCACACCACTGACTCAGCTTGGTCAAGATCGTTTTGAAATCTATCATGGTTGCAGAGAAATCATAGTCCATTGTAAGTTGTTCTTGTAGAATGTTGAACGACTATCCCAACTAAAATCTATCCACTCAACAAAAATTATTTCAGAGAAATCATACTCCATGGTAAGTTGTTCTTGTAGAATGTTGAACGACTACCCCAACTAAAATCTATCCATTCAACAAAAATTATTTCACACCACAAACTCATCTTGGTCAAGATCGATTTGAAATCTATCATGGTTTCAGAGAAATCATAGTCCATGGTAAGTTGTTCTTGTAGAATGTTGAACGACTACCCCTAACTAAAATCTATCCACTCAACAAAAATTATTTCACACCACAGACTCATCTTGGTCAGGATCGATTTGAAATCTATCATGGTTTCAGAGAAATCATAGTCCATGGTAAGTTGTTCTTGTAGAATGTTGAACGACTACCCCTAACTAAAATCTATCCACTCAACAAAAATTATTTCAGAGAAATCATACTCCATGGTAAGTTGTTCTTGTAGAATGTTGAACGACTACCCCAACTAAAATCTATCCACTCAACAAAAATTATTTCACACCACAGACTCATCTTGGTCAGGATCGATTTGAAATCTATCATGGTTTCAGAGAAATCATACTCCATGGTAAGTTGTTCTTGTAGAATGTTGAACGACTACCCCTAACTAAAATCTATCCACTCAACAAAAATTATTTCAGCGAAATCATACTCCATGGTAAGTTGTTCTTGTAGAATGTTGAACGACTACCCCAACTAAAATCTATCCACTCAACAAAAATTATTTCAGAGAAATCATACTCCATGGTAAGTTGTTCTTGTAGAATGTTGAACGACTACCCCAACTAAAATCTATCCATTCAACAAAAATTATTTCACACCACAAACTCATCTTGGTCAAGATCGATTTGAAATCTATCATGGTTTCAGAGAAATCATAGTCCATGGTAAGTTGTTCTTGTAGAATGTTGAACGACTACCCCTAACTAAAATCTATCCACTCAACAAAAATTATTTCACACCACAGACTCATCTTGGTCAGGATCGATTTGAAATCTATCATGGTTTCAGAGAAATCATAGTCCATGGTAAGTTGTTCTTGTAGAATGTTGAACGACTACCCCTAACTAAAATCTATCCACTCAACAAAAATTATTTCAGAGAAATCATACTCCATGGTAAGTTGTTCTTGTAGAATGTTGAACGACTACCCCAACTAAAATCTATCCACTCAACAAAAATTATTTCACACCACAGACTCATCTTGGTCAGGATCGATTTGAAATCTATCATGGTTTCAGAGAAATCACACTCCATAGTAAGTTGTTCTTGTGGAATGTTGAACGACTACCCCAACTAAAATCTATCCACTCAACAAAAATTATTTCACACCACAGACTCATCTTGGTCAGGATCGATTTGAAATCTATCATGGTTTCAGAGAAATCATACTCCATGATTAGTTGTTCTTGTAAAATGTTGAACGACTATCCCAACTAAAATCTATCCACTCAACAAAAATTATTTCAGAGAAATCATACTCCATGGTTCGTTGTTCTTGTAGAATGTTGAACGACTACCCCAACTAAAATCTATCCACTCAACAAAAATTATTTCACACCACAGACTCATCTTGGTCAGGATCGATTTGAAATCTATCATGGTTTCAGAGAAATCATACTCCATGGTTCGTTGTTCTTGTAAAATGTTGAACGACTATCCCAACTAAAATCTATCCACTCAACAAAAATTATTTCAGAGAAATCATACTCCATGATTCGTTGTTCTTGTAGAATGTTGAACGACTACCCCAACTAAAATCTATCCACTCAACAAAAATTATTTGACACCACAGACTCATCTTGGTCAGGATCGATTTGAAATCTATCATGGTTTCAGAGAAATCATACTCCATGGTAAGTTGTTCTTGTAAAATGTTAAACGTCTACCCCAACTAAAATCTATCCACTCAACAAAAATTATTTCACACCACAGACTCATCTTGGTCAGGATCGATTTGAAATCTATCATGGTTTCAGAGAAATCATACTCCATGGTAAGTTGTTCTTGTAGAATGTTGAACGACTACCCCAACTAAAATCTATCCACTCAACAAAAATTATTTCACACCACAGACTCATCTTGGTCAGGATCGATTTGAGATCTATCATGGTTTCAGAGAAATCATAGTCCATGGTAAGTTGTTCTTGTAAAATGTTGAACGACTATCCCAACTAAAATCTATCCACTCAACAAAAATTATTTCACACCACAGACTCATCTTGGTCAGGATCGATTTGAAATCTATCATGGTTTCAGAGAAATCATACTCCATGGTAAGTTGTTCTTGTAGAATGTTGAACAACTACCCCAACTAAAATCTATCCACTCAACAAAAATTATTTCACACCACAGACTCATCTTGGTCAGGATCGATTTGAAATCTATCATGGTTTCAGAGAAATCATACTCCATGGTTCGTTGTTCTTGTAGAATGTTGAACGACTATCCTAACTAAAATCTATCCACTCAACAAAAATTATTTCACACCACAGACTCATCTTGGTCAGGATCGATTTGAAATCTATCATGGTTTCAGAGAAATCATAGTCCATGGTAAGTTGTTCTTGTAGAATGTTGAACGACTACCCCAACTAAAATCTATAAACTCAACAAAAATTATTTCACACCACAGACTCATCTGGGTCAGGATCGATTTGAAATCTATCATGGTTTCAGAGAAATCATACTCCATGGTTCGTTGTTCTTGTAAAATGTTGAACGACTATCCCAACGAAAATCTATAAACTCAACAAAAATTATTTCAGAGAAATCATACTCCAATTGTAAGTTGTTCTTGTAGAATGTTGAACGACTACCCCAACCAAAATCTATCCACTCAACAAAAATTATTTCAGAGAAATCATACTCCATGGTTCGTTGTTCTTGTAGAATGTTGAACGACTACCCCAACTAAAATCTATCCACTCAACAAAAATTATTTCACACCACAGACTCATCTTGGTCAGGATCGATTTGAAATCTATCATGGTTTCAGAGAAATCATACTCCATGGTTCGTTGTTCTTGTAGAATGTTGAACGACTATTACAACTAAAATCTATCCACTCAACAAAAATTATTTCAGAGAAATCATACTCCATGGTAAGTTGTTCTTGTAGAATGTTGAACGACTATCCCAACTAAAATCTATCCATTCAACAAAAATTATTTCACACCACTGACTCATCTTGGTCAGGATCGATTTGAAATCTATCATGGTTTCAGAGAAATCATACTCCATGGTTCGTTGTTCTTGTAGAATATTGAACGACTATTACAACTAAAATCTATCCACCCAAAAAAAATTATTTCAGAGAAATCGTACTCCATGGTTCGTTGTTCTTGTAGAATGTTGAACGACTATCCCAACTAAAATCTATCTATTCAACAAAAATTATTTCACACCACTGACTCATCTTGGTCAGGATCGATTTGAAATCTATCATGGTTTCAGAGAAATCATACTCCATGGTTCGTTGTTCTTGTAGAATGTTGAACGACTACCCCAACTAAAATCTGTCCACTCAACAAAAATTATTTCAGAGAAATCATACTCCATGGTTCGTTGTTCTTGTAAAATGTTGAACGAGTATCCCAACTAAAATCTATCCACTCAACAAAAATTATTTCACACCACAGACTCATCTTGGTCAGGATCGATTTGTAATCTATCATGGATTCAGAGAAATCATAATCCATGGTAAGTTGTTCTTGTAGAATGTTGAACGACTACCCCAACTAAAATCTATCCACTCAACAAAAATTATTTCAGAGAAATCATACTCCATGGTTGGTTGTTCTTGTAGAATGTTGAACGACTATCCCAACTAAAATCTATCCACTCAACAAAAATTATTTCACACCACAGACTCATCTTGGTCAGGATCGATTTGAAATCTATCATGGTTTCAGAGAAATCATACTCCATGGTTCGTTGTTCTTGTAGAATGTTGAACGACTACCCCAACTAAAATCTATAAACTCAACAAAAATTATTTCAGAGAAATCATACTCCATGGTTCGTTGTTCTTGTAGAATGTTGAACGACTATCCCAACTAAAATCTATCCACTCAACAAAAATTATTTCACACCACAGACTCATCTTGGTCAGGATCGATTTGAAATCTATCATGGTTTCAGAGAAATCATACTCCATGGTAAGTTGTTCTTGTAGAATGTTGAACGACTACCCCAACTAAAATCTATCCACTCAACAAAAATTATTTCACACCACAGACTCATTTTGGTCAGGATCGATTTGAAATCTATCATGGTTTCAGAGAAATCATACTCCATGGTTCGTTGTTCTTGTAAAATGTTGAACGACTATCCCAACTAAAATCTATCCACTCAACAAAAATTGTTTCAGAGAAATCATACTCCATGGTTCGTTGTTCTTGTAGAATGTTGAACGACTACCCCAACTAAAATCTATCCACTCAACAAAAATTATTTCACACCACAGACTCATCTTGGTCAGGATCGATTTGAAATCTATCATGGTTTCAGAGAAATCATACTCCATGGTTCGTTGTTCTTGTAAAATGTTAAACGACTACCCCAACTAAAATCTATCCACTCAACAAAAATTATTTCACACCACAGACTCATCTTGGTCAGGATCGATTTGAAATCTATCATGGTTTCAGAGAAATCATACTCCATGGTAAGTTGTTCTTGTAGAATGTTGAACGACTATCCCAACTAAAATCTATCCACTCAACAAAAATTATTTCACACCACAGACTCATCTTGGTCAGGATCGATTTGAAATCTATCATGGTTTCAGAGAAATCATAGTCCATGGTAAGTTGTTCTTGTAAAATGTTGAACGACTATCCCAACTAAAATCTATCCACTCAACAAAAATTATTTCACACCACAGACTCATCTTGGTCAGGATCGATTTGAAATCTATCATGGTTTCAGAGAAATCATACTCCATGGTAAGTTGTTCTTGTAGAATGTTGAACGACTACCCCAACTAAAATCTATCCACTCAACAAAAATTATTTCACACCACAGACTCATCTTGGTCAGGATCGATTTGAAATCTATCATGGTTTCAGAGAAATCATACTCCATGGTTCGTTGTTCTTGTAGAATGTTGAACGACTATCCTAACTAAAATCTATCCACTCAACAAAAATTATTTCACACCACAGACTCATCTTGGTCAGGATCGATTTGAAATCTATCATGGTTTCAGAGAAATCATAGTCCATGGTAAGTTGTTCTTGTAGAATGTTGAACGACTACCCCTAACTAAAATCTATAAACTCAACAAAAATTATTTCACACCACAGACTCATCTTGGTCAGGATCGATTTGAAATCTATCATGGTTTCAGAGAAATCATACTCCATGGTTCGTTGTTCTTGTAGAATGTTGAACGACTACCCCAACTAAAATCTATCCACTCAACAAAAATTATTTCACACCACAGACTCATCTTGGTCAGGATCGATTTGAAATCTATCATGGTTTCAGAGAAATCATACTCCATGGTTCGTTGTTCTTGTAGAATGTTGAACGACTACCCCAACTAAAATCTATAAACTCAACAAAAATTATTTCACACCACAGACTCATCTTGGTCAGGATCGATTTGAAATCTATCATGGTTTCAGAGAAATCATACTCCATGGTTCGTTGTTCTTGTAAAATGTTGAACGACTATCCCAACGAAAATCTATCCACTCAACAAAAATTATTTCAGAGAAATCATACTCCATGGTAAGTTGTTCTTGTAGAATGTTGAACGACTACCCCAACTAAAATCTATCCACTCAAGAAAAATTATTTCAGAGAAATCATATTCCATGGTTCGTTGTTCTTGTAGAATGTTGAACGACTACCCCAACTAAAATCTATCCACTCAACAAAAATTATTTCACACCACAGACTCATCTTGGTCAGGATCGATTTGAAATCTTTCATGGTTTCAAAGAAATCATACTCCATGGTTCGTTGTTCTTGTAGAATGTTGAACGACCATTACAACTAAAATCTATCCACTCAACAAAAATTATTTCAGAGAAATCATACTCCATGATTCGTTGTTCTTGTAGAATGTTGAACGACTATCCCAACTAAAATCTATCCACTCAACAAAAATTATTTCACACCACAGACTCATCTTGGTCAGGATCGATTTGAAATCTATCATGGTTTCAGAGAAATCATACTCCATGGTAAGTTGTTCTTGTAGAATGTTGAACGACTATCCCAACTAAAATCTATCCACTCAACAAAAATTATTTCAGAGAAATCATATTCCATGGTTCGTTGTTCTTGTAGAATGTTGAACGACTACCCCAACTAAAATCTATCCACTCAACAAAAATTATTTCAGAGAAATCATATTCCATGGTTCGTTGTTCTTGTAGAATGTTGAACGACTACCCCAACTAAAATCTATCCACTCAACAAAAATTATTTCACACCACAGACTCATCTTGGTCAGGATCGATTTGAAATCTTTCATGGTTTCAAAGAAATCATACTCCATGGTTCGTTGTTCTTGTAGAATGTTGAACGACCATTACAACTAAAATCTATCCACTCAACAAAAATTATTTCAGAGAAATCATACTCCATGATTCGTTGTTCTTGTAGAATGTTGAACGACTATCCCAACTAAAATCTATCCACTCAACAAAAATTATTTCACACCACAGACTCATCTTGGTCAGGATCGATTTGAAATCTATCATGGTTTCAGAGAAATCATACTCCATGGTTCGTTGTTCTTGTAGAATGTTGAACGACTACCCCAACTAAAATCTATCCACTCAACAAAAATTATTTCAGAGAAATCATACTCCATGATTCGTTGTTCTTGTAGAATGTTGAACGACTATCCCAACTAAAATCTATCCACTCAACAAAAATTATTTCACACCACAGACTCATCTTGGTGAGGATCGATTTGAAATCTATCATGGTTTCAGAGAAATCATACTCCATGGTAAGTTGTTCTTGTAGAATGTTGAACGACTATCCCAACTAAAATCTATCCACTCAACAAAAATTATTTCAGAGAAATCATACTCCATAGTAAGTTGTTCTTGTAGAATGTTGAACGACTATCCCAACATAAATCTATCCACCCAACAAAAATTATTTCAGAGAAATCGTACTCCATGGTTCGTTGTTCTTGTAGAATGTTGAACGACTATCCCAACTAAAATCTATCCATTCAACAAAAACTATTTCACACCACAGACTCATCTTGGTCAGGATCGATTTGAAATCTATCATGGTTTCAGAGAAATCATACTCCATGGTTCGTTGTTCTTGTAGAATGTTGAACGAGTATCCCAACTAAAATCTATCCACTCAACAAAACTTATTTCAGAGAAATCATACTCCATGGTTGGTTGTTCTTGTAGAATGTTGAACGACTATCCCAACTAAAATCTATCCACTCAACAAAAATTATTTCACACCACAGACTCACCTTGGTCAGGATCGATTTGAAATCTATCATGGTTTCAGAAAAATCATACTCCATGGTTCGTTGTTCTTGTAGAATGTTGAACGACTACCTAAACTAAAATCTATCCACTCAACAAAAATTATTTCAGAGAAATCATACTCCATGGTTCGTTGTTCTTGTAGAATGTTGAACGAGTATCCCAACTAAAATCTATCCACTCAACAAAAATTAGTTCACACCACAGACTCATCTTGGTCAGGATCGATTTGAAATCTATCATGGTTTCAGAGAAATCATACTCCATGGTTCGTTGTTCTTGTAGAATGTTGAACGACTACCCCAACTAAAATCTATATACTCAACAAAAATTATTTCAGAGAAATCATACTCCATGGTTGGTTGTTCTTGTAGAATGTTGAACGACTATCCCAACTAAAATCTATCCACTCAACAAAAATTATTTCACACCACAGACTCATCTTGGTCAGGATCGATTTGAAATCTTTCATGGTTTCAGAGAAATCATACTCCATGGTTCGTTGTTCTTGTAGAATGTTGAACGACTATCCCAACTAAAATCTATCCACTCAACAAAAATTATTTCACACCACAGACTCATCTTGGTCAGGATCGATTTGAAATCTATCATGGTTTCAGAGAAATCATACTCCATGGTTCGTTGTTCTTGTAGAATGTTGGACGACTACCCCAACTAAAATCTATCCACTCAACAAAAATTATTTCAGAGAAATCATACTCCATGATTCGTTGTTCTTGTAGAATGCTGAACGACTATCCCAACTAAAATCTATCCACTCAACAAAAATTATTTCACACCACAGACTCATCTTGGTCAGGATCGATTTGAAATCTATCATGGTTTCAGAGAAATCATACTCCATGGTAAGTTGTTCTTGTAGAATGTTGAAAGACTATCCCAACTAAAATCTATCCACTCAACAAAAATTATTTCAGAGAAATCATACTCCATGGTAAGTTGTTCTTGTAGAATGTTGAACGACTATCCCAACATAAATCTATCCACCCAACAAAAATTATTTCAGAGAAATCGTACTCCATGGTTCGTTGTTCTTGTAGAATGTTGAACAACTATCCCAACTAAAATCTATCCATTCAACAAAAATTATTTCACACCACAGACTCATCTTGGTCAGGATCGATTTGAAATCTATCATGGTTTCAGAGAAATCATACTCCATGGTTCGTTGTTCTTGTAGAATGTTGAACGACTAACCCAACTAAAATCTATCCACTCAACAAAAATTATTTCAGAGAAATCATACTCCATGGTTCGTTGTTCTTGTAGAATGTTGAACGAGTATCCCAACTAAAATCTATCCACTCAACAAAAATTATTTCACACCACAGACTCATCTTGGTCAGGATCGATTTGAAATCTATCATGGTTTCAGAGAAATCATACTCCATGGTTCGTTGTTCTTGTAGAATGTTGAACGACTACCCCAACTAAAATCTATCCACTCAACAAAAATTATTTCAGAGAAATCATACTCCATGGTTGGTTGTTCTTGTAGAATGTTGAACGACTATCCCAACTAAAATCTATCCACTCAACAAAAATTATTTCACACCACAGACTCATCTTGGTCAGGATCGATTTGAAATCTATCATGGTTTCAGAAAAATCATACTCCATGGTTCGTTGTTCTTGTAGAATGTTGAAGGACTACCCCAACTAAAATCTATCCACTCAACAAAAATTATTTCACACCACAGACTCATCTTGGTCAGGATCGATTTGAAATCTATCATGGTTTCAGAGAAATCATACTCCATGGTAAGTTGTTCTTGTAGAATGTTGAATGACTATCCCAACTAAAATCTATCCACTCAACAAAAATTATTTCAGAGAAATCATACTCCATGGTAAGTTGTTCTTGTAGAATGTTGAACGACTACCCCAACTAAAATCTATCCACTCAACAAAAATTATTTCAGAGAAATCATACTCCATGGTAAGTTGTTCTTGTAGAATGTTGAACGACTATCCCAACTAAAATCTATCCACTCAACAAAAATTATTTCACACCACAGACTCATCTTAATCAGGATCGATTTGAAATCTATCATGGTTTCAGGGAAATCATAGTCCATGGTAAGTTGTTCTTGTAGAATGTTGAACGACTACCCCAACTAAAATCTATCCACTCAACAAAAATTATTTCAGAGAAATCATACTCCATGGTAAGTTGTTCTTGTAGAATGTTGAACGACTACCCCAACTAAAATCTATCCACTCAACAAAAATTATTTCACACCACAGACTCATCTTGGTCAGGATCGATTTGAAATCTATCATGGTTTCAGAGAAATCATAGTCCATGGTAAGTTGTTCTTGTAGAATGTTGAACGACTACCCCAACTAAAATCTATCCACTCAACAAAAATTATTTCAGAGAAATCATATTCCATGGTAAGTTGTTCTTGTAGAATGTTGAACGACTATTCCAACTAAAATCTATCCACTCAACAAAAATTATTTCACACCACAGACTCATCTTGGTCAGGATCGATTTGAAATCTATCATGGTTTCAGAGAAATCATAGTCCATGGTAAGTTGTTCTTGTAGAATGTTGAACGACTATCCCAACTAAAATCTATCCACTCAACAAAAATTATTTCAGAGAAATCATACTCCATGGTTCGTTGTTCTTGTAGAATGTTGAACGATTATTACAACTAAAATCTATCCACTCAACAAAAATTATTTCACACCACAGACTCATCTTGGTCAGGATCGATTTCAAATCTATCATGGTTTCAGAGAAATCATACTCAATGGTAAGTTGTTCTTGTAGAATGGTGAACGACTACTATAACTAAAAATCGTCAGGATCGATTTCAAATCTATCATGGTTTCAGAGAAAGCATACTCCATGGTTCGTTGTTCTTGTAGAATGTTGAACGACTATCCCAACTAAAATCTATCCACTCAACAAAAATTATTTCACACCACAGACTCATCTTGGTTAGGATCGATTTGAAATCTATCATGGTTTCAGAGAAATCATACTCCATGGTTCGTTGTTCTTGTACAATGTTGAACGACTACCCCAACTAAAATCTATCCACTCAACAAAAATTATTTCAGAGAAATCATACTCCATGGTTCGTTGTTCTTGTAGAATGTTGAACAACTATCCCAACTAAAATCTACCCACTCAACAAAAATTATTTCAGAGAAATCATACTCCATGGTAAGTTGTTCTTGTAGAATGTTGAACGACTACCCCAACTAAAATCTATCTACTCAACAAAAATTATTTCAGAGAAATCATACTCCATGGTTCGTTGTTCTTGTAGAATGTTGAACGACTACCCCAACCAAAATCTATCCACTCAACAAAAATTATTTCACACCACAGACTCATCTTGGTCAGGATCGATTTGAAATCTATCATGGTTTCAGAGAAATCATACTCCACGGTTCGTTCTTCTTGTAAAATCTTGAACGACTACCCCAGCTAAAATCTATCCACTCAACAAAAATTATTTCACACCACAGACTCATCTTGGTCAGGATCGATTTGAAATCTATCATGGTTTCAGAGAAATCATACTCCATGGTAAGTTGTTCTTGTAGAATGTTGAACGACTATCCCAACTAAAATCTATCCACTCAACAAAAATTATTTCACACCACAGACTCATCTTGGTCAGGATCGATTTGAAATCTATCATGGTTTCAGAGAAATCATAGTCCATGGTTCGTTGTTCTTGTAAAATGATGAACGACTACCCCAACTAAAATCTATCCACTCAACAAAAATTATTTCACACCACAGACTCATCTTGGTCAGGATCGATTTGAAATCTATCATGGTTTCAGAGAAATCATACTCCATGGTAAGTTGTTCTTGTAGAATGTTGAACGACTACCCCAACTAAAATCTATCCACTCAACAAAAATTATTTCAGAGAAATCATACTCCATGGTTCGTTGTTCTTGTAGAATGTTGAACAACTATCCCAACTAAAATCTATCCACTCAACAAAAATTATTTCAGAGAAATCATACTCCATGGTAAGTTGTTCTTGTAGAATGTTGAACGACTACCCCAACTAAAATCTATCCACTCAACAAAAATTATTTAAGAGAAATCATACTCCATGGTTCGTTGTTCTTGTAGAATGTTGAACGACTACCCCAACTAAAATCTATCCACTCAACAAAAATTATTTCAGAGAAATCATACTCCATGGTTCGTTGTTCTTGTAGAATGTTGAACGACTACCCCAACCAAAATCTATCCACTCAACAAAAATTATTTCACACCACAGACTCATCTTGGTCAGGATCGATTTGAAATCTATCATGGTTTCAGAGAAATCATACTCCACGGTTCGTTCTTCTTGTAAAATCTTGAACGACTACCCCAGCTAAAATCTATCCACTCAACAAAAATTATTTCACACCACAGACTCATCTTGGTCAGGATCGATTTGAAATCTATCATGGTTTCAGAGAAATCATAGTCCATGGTAAGTTGTTCTTGTAGAATGTTGAACAACTATCCCAACTAAAATCTATCCACTCAACAAAAATTATTTCAGAGAAATCATACTCCATGGTAAGTTGTTCTTGTAGAATGTTGAACGACTACCCCAACTAAAATCTATCCACTCAACAAAAATTATTTAAGAGAAATCATACTCCATGGTTCGTTGTTCTTGTAGAATGTTGAACGACTACCCCAACTAAAATCTATCCACTCAACAAAAATTATTTCACACCACAGACTCATCTTGGTCAGGATCGATTTGAAATCTATCATGGTTTCAGAGAAATCATACTCCATGGTTCGCTGTTCTTGTAAAATGTTGAACGACTACCCCAACTAAAATCTATCCACTCAACAAAAATTATTTCACACCACAGACTCATCTTGGTCAGGATCGATTTGAAATCTATCATTGTTTCAGAGAAATCATACTCCATGGTTCGTTGTTCTTGTAAAATGTTGAACGACTACCCCAACTAAAATCTATCCACTCTACAAAAATTATTTCACACCACAGACTCATCTTGGTCAGGATCGATGTGAAACCTATCATGGTTTCAGAGAAATCATAGTCCATGGTAAGTTGTTCTTGTAGAATGTTGAACGACTACCCCAACTAAAATCTATCCACTCAACAAAAATTATTTCAGAGAAATCATACTCCATGGTAAGTTGTTCTTGTAGAATGTTGAACGACTATCCCAACTAAAATCTATCCACTCAACAAAAATTATTTTAGAGAAATCATACTCCATGGTAAGTTGTTCTTGTAGAATGTTGAACGACTACCCCAACTAAAATCTATCCACTCAACAAAAATTATTTCAGAGAAATCATAGTCCATGGTAAGTTGTTCTTGTAAAATGTTGAACGACTATCCCAACTAAAATCTATCCACTCAACAAAAATTATTTCAGAGAAATCATACTCCATGGTTCGTTGTTCTTGTAGAATGTTGAACGACTACCCCAACTAAAATCTATCCACTCAACAAAAATTATTTCACACCACAGACTCATCTTGGTCAGGATCGATTTGAAATCTATCATGGTTTCAGACAAATCATACTCCATGTTTCGTTGTTCTTGTAAAATGTTGAACGACTATCCCAACTAAAATCTATCCACTCAACAAAAATTATTTCAGAGAAATCATACTCCATGGTGCGTTGTTCTTGTAGAATGTTGAACGACTACCCCAACTAAAATCTATCCACTCAACAAAAATTATTTCACACCACAGACTCATTTTGGTCAGGATCGATTTGAAATCTATCATGGTTTCAGAGAAATCATACTCCATGGTTCGTTGTTCTTGTAAAATGTTGAACGACTATCCCAACTAAAATCTATCTACTCAACAAAAATTATTTCAGAGAAATCATACTCCATGGTTCGTTGTTCTTGTAGAATGTTGAACGACTACACCAACTAAAATCTATCCACGCAACAAAAATTATTTCACACCACAGACTCATCTTGGTCAGGATCGATTTGAAATCTATCATGGTTTCAGAGGAATCATACTCCATGGTTCGTTGTTCTTGTAGAATGTTGAGCGACTACCCCAACTAAAATCTATCCACTCAACAAAAATTATTTCAGAGAAATCATACTCCATGGTTCGTTGTTCTTGTAGAATGTTGACCGACTACCCCAACTAAAATCTATCCACTCAACAAAAATTATTTCAGAGAAATCATACTCCATGGTAAGTTGTTCTTGTAGAATGTTGAACGACTACCCCAACTAAAATCTATCCACTCAACAAAAATTATTTAAGAGAAATCATACTCCATGGTTCGTTGTTCTTGTAGAATGTTGAACGACTACCCCAACTAAAATCTATCCACTCAACAAAAATTATTTCAGAGAAATCATACTCCATGGTTCGTTGTTCTTGTAGAATGTTGAACGACTACCCCAACCAAAATCTATCCACTCAACAAAAATTATTTCACACCACAGACTCATCTTGGTCAGGATCGATTTGAAATCTATCATGGTTTCAGAGAAATCATACTCCACGGTTCGTTCTTCTTGTAAAATCTTGAACGACTACCCCAGCTAAAATCTATCCACTCAACAAAAATTATTTCACACCACAGACTCATCTTGGTCAGGATCGATTTGAAATCTATCATGGTTTCAGAGAAATCATAGTCCATGGTAAGTTGTTCTTGTAGAATGTTGAACAACTATCCCAACTAAAATCTATCCACTCAACAAAAATTATTTCAGAGAAATCATACTCCATGGTAAGTTGTTCTTGTAGAATGTTGAACGACTACCCCAACTAAAATCTATCCACTCAACAAAAATTATTTAAGAGAAATCATACTCCATGGTTCGTTGTTCTTGTAGAATGTTGAACGACTACCCCAACTAAAATCTATCCACTCAACAAAAATTATTTCACACCACAGACTCATCTTGGTCAGGATCGATTTGAAATCTATCATGGTTTCAGAGAAATCATACTCCATGGTTCGCTGTTCTTGTAAAATGTTGAACGACTACCCCAACTAAAATCTATCCACTCAACAAAAATTATTTCACACCACAGACTCATCTTGGTCAGGATCGATTTGAAATCTATCATTGTTTCAGAGAAATCATACTCCATGGTTCGTTGTTCTTGTAAAATGTTGAACGACTACCCCAACTAAAATCTATCCACTCTACAAAAATTATTTCACACCACAGACTCATCTTGGTCAGGATCGATGTGAAACCTATCATGGTTTCAGAGAAATCATAGTCCATGGTAAGTTGTTCTTGTAGAATGTTGAACGACTACCCCAACTAAAATCTATCCACTCAACAAAAATTATTTCAGAGAAATCATACTCCATGGTAAGTTGTTCTTGTAGAATGTTGAACGACTATCCCAACTAAAATCTATCCACTCAACAAAAATTATTTTAGAGAAATCATACTCCATGGTAAGTTGTTCTTGTAGAATGTTGAACGACTACCCCAACTAAAATCTATCCACTCAACAAAAATTATATCAGAGAAATCATACTGCATGGTTCGTTGTTCTTGTAGAATGTTGAACGACTACCCCAACTAAAATCTATCCACTCAACTAAAATTATTTCAGAGAAATCATACTCCATGGTTCGTTGTTCTTGTAGAATGTTGAACGACTATCCCAACTAAAATCTATCCACTCAACAAAAATTATTTCACACCACAGACTCATCTTGGTCAGGATCGATTTGAAATCTATCATGGTTTCAGAGAAATCATACTCCTTGGTTCGTTGTTCTTGTGAAATGTTGAACGACTACCCCAACTAAAATCTATCCACTCAACAAACATTATTTCACACCACAGACTCATCTTGGTCAGGATCGATTTGAAATCTATCATGGTTTCAGAGAAATCATACTCCATGGTAAGTTGTTCTTGTAGAATGTTGAACGACTACCCCAACTAAAATCTATCCACTCAACAAAACTTATTTCACACCACAGACTCATCTTGGTCAGGATCGATTTGAAATCTATCATGGTTTCAGAGAAATCATAGTCCATGGTTCGTTGTTCTTGCAAAACTAAAACTAAAATCTATCCACTCAACAAAAATTATTTCACACCACAGACTCATCTTGGTCAGGGTCGATTTGAAATCTATCATGGTTTCAGAGAAATCATAGTCCATGGTAAGTTGTTCTTGTAAAATGTTGAACGACTATCCCAACTAAAATCTATCCACTCAACAAAAATTATTTCAGAGAAATCATACTCCATGGTTCGTTGTTCTTGTAGAATGTTGAACGACTACCCCAACTAAAATCTATCCACTCAACAAAAATTATTTCACACCACAGACTCATCTTGGTCAGGATCGATTTGAAATCTATCATGGTTTCAGAGAAATCATACTCCATGTTTCGTTGTTCTTGTAAAATGTTGAACGACTATCCCAACTAAAATCTATCCACTCAACAAAAATTATTTCAGAGAAATCATACTCCATGGTGCGTTGTTCTTGTAGAATGTTGAACGACTACCCCAACTAAAATCTATCCACTCAACAAAAATTATTTCACACCACAGACTCATTTTGGTCAGGATCGATTTGAAATCTATCATGGTTTCAGAGAAATCATACTCCATGGTTCGTTGTTCTTGTAAAATGTTGAACGACTATCCCAACTAAAATCTATCTACTCAACAAAAATTATTTCAGAGAAATCATACTCCATGGTTCGTTGTTCTTGTAGAATGTTGAACGACTACACCAACTAAAATCTATCCACGCAACAAAAATTATTTCACACCACAGACTCATCTTGGTCAGGATCGATTTGAAATCTATCATGGTTTCAGAGAAATCATACTCCATGGTTCGTTGTTCTTGTAAAATGTTGAACGACTACCCCAACTAAAAAAAACAGACTCATCTTGGTCAGGATCGATTTGAAATCTATCATGGTTTCAGAGAAATCATACTCCATGGTAAGTTGTTCTTGTAGAATGTTGAACGACTACCCCAACTAAAATCTATATACTCAACAAAAATTATTTCACACCACAGACTCATCTTGGTCAGGATCGATTTGAAATCTATCATGGTTTCAAAGAAATCATAGTCCATGGTAAGTTGTTCTTGTAAAATGTTGAACGACTATCCCAACTAAAATCTATCCATTCAACAAAAATTATTTCACACCACAGACTCATCTTGGTCAGGATCGATTTGAAATCTATCATGGTTTCAGAGAAATCATAGTCCATGGTAAGTTGTTCTTGTAGAATGTTGAACGACTACCCCAACTAAAATCTATCCACTCAACAAAAATTATTTCACACCACAGACTCATCTTGGTCAGGATCGATTTGAAATCTATCATGGTTTCAGAGAAATCATACTCCATGGTTCGTTGTTCTTGTAGAATGTTGAACGACTATCCCAACTAAAATCTATCCACTCAACAAAAATTATTTCACACCACAGACTCATCTTGGTCAGGATCGATTTGAAATCTATCATGGTTTCAGAGAAATCATAGTCCATGGTAAGTTGTTCTTGTAGAATGTTGAACGACTACCCCTAACTAAAATCTATCCACTCAACAAAAATTATTTCACACCACAGACTCATCTTTGTCAGGATCGATTTGAAATCTATCATGGTTTCAGAGAAATCATACTCCATGGTAAGTTGTTATTGTAGAATGTTGAACGACTACCCAAACTGAAATCTATAAACTCAACAAAAATTATTTCACACCACAGACTCATCTTGGTCAGGATCGATTTGAAATCTATCATGGTTTCAGAGAAATCATACTCCATGGTTCGTTGTTCTTGTAAAATGTTGAACGACTATCCCAACGAAAATCTATCCACTCAACAAAAATTATTTCAGAGAAATCATACTCCATGGTAAGTTGTTCTTGTAGAATGTTGAACGACTACCCCAACTAAAATCTATCCACTCAACAAAAATTATTTCAGAGAAATCATACTCCATGGTTCGTTGTTCTTGTAGAATGTTGAACGACTACCCCAACTAAAATCTATCCACTCAACAAAAATTATTTCAGAGAAATCATACTCCATGGTTCGTTGTTCTTGTAGAATGTTGACCGACTACCCCAACTAAAATCTATCCACTCAACAAAAATTATTTCACACCACAGACTCATCTTGGTCAGGATCGATTTGAAATCTATCATGGTTTCAGAGAAATCATACTCCATGGTTCGTTGTTCTTGTAGAATGTTGAACGACTATCCCAACTAAAATCTATAAACTCAACAAAAATTATTTCACACCACAGACTCATCTTGGTCAGGATCGATTTGAAATCTATCATGGTTTTAGAGAAATCATACTCCATGGTTCGTTGTTCTTGTAAAATGTTGAACGACTATCCCAACGAAAATCTATCCACTCAACAAAAATTATTTCAGAGAAATCATACTCCATGGTAAGTTGTTCTTGTAGAATGTTGAACGACTACCCCAACTAAAATCTATCCACTCAACAAAAATTATTTCAGAGAAATCATACTCCATGGTTCGTTGTTCTTGTAGAATGTTGACCGACTACCCCAACTAAAATCTATCCACTCAACAAAAATTATTTCACACCACAGACTCATCTTTGTCAGGATCGATTTGAAATCTATCATGGTTTCAGAGAAATCATACTCCATGGTAAGTTGTTCTTGTAGAATGTTGAACGACTACCCCACCTAAAATCTATAAACTCAACAAAAATTATTTCACACCACAGACTCATCTTGGTCAGGATCGATTTGAAATCTATCATGGTTTCAGAGAAATCATACTCCATGGTTCGTTGTTCTTGTAAAATGTTGAACGACTATCCCAACGAAAATCTATCCACTCAACAAAAATTATTTCAGAGAAATCATACTCCATGGTAAGTTGTTCTTGTAGAATGTTGAACGACTACCCCAACTAAAATCTATCCACTCAACAAAAATTATTTCAGAGAAATCATACTCCATGGTAAGTTGTTCTTGTAGAATGTTGAACGACTACCCCAACTAAAATCTATCCACTCAACAAAAATTATTTCAGAGAAATCATACTCCATGGTTCGTTGTTCTTGTAGAATGTTGACCGACTACCCCAACTAAAATCTATCCACTCAACAAAAATTATTTCACACCACAGACTCATCTTGGTCAGGATCGATTTGAAATCTATCATGGTTTCAGAGAAATCATACTCCATGGTTCGTTGTTCTTGTAGAATGTTGAACGACTATCCCAACTAAAATCTATAAACTCAACAAAAATTATTTCACACCACAGACTCATCTTGGTCAGGATCGATTTGAAATCTATCATGGTTTTAGAGAAATCATACTCCATGGTTCGTTGTTCTTGTAAAATGTTGAACGACTATCCCAACGAAAATCTATCCACTCAACAAAAATTATTTCAGAGAAATCATACTCCATGGTAAGTTGTTCTTGTAGAATGTTGAACGACTACCCCAACTAAAATCTATCCACTCAACAAAAATTATTTCAGAGAAATCATACTCCATGGTTCGTTGTTCTTGTAGAATGTTGACCGACTACCCCAACTAAAATCTATCCACTCAACAAAAATTATTTCACACCACAGACTCATCTTTGTCAGGATCGATTTGAAATCTATCATGGTTTCAGAGAAATCATACTCCATGGTAAGTTGTTCTTGTAGAATGTTGAACGACTACCCCACCTAAAATCTATAAACTCAACAAAAATTATTTCACACCACAGACTCATCTTGGTCAGGATCGATTTGAAATCTATCATGGTTTCAGAGAAATCATACTCCATGGTTCGTTGTTCTTGTAAAATGTTGAACGACTATCCCAACGAAAATCTATCCACTCAACAAAAATTATTTCAGAGAAATCATACTCCATGGTAAGTTGTTCTTGTAGAATGTTGAACGACTACCCCAACTAAAATCTATCCACTCAACAAAAATTATTTCAGAGAAATCATACTCCATGGTTCGTTGTTCTTGTAGAATGTTGACCGACTACCCCAACTAAAATCTATCCACTCAACAAAAATTATTTCACACCACAGACTCATCTTGGTCAGGATCGATTTGAAATCTATCATGGTTTCAGAGAAATCATACTCCATGGTTCGTTGTTCTTGTAGAATGTTGAACGACTATCCCAACTAAAATCTATCTACTCAACAAAAATTATTTCAGAGAAATCATACTCCATGGTTCGTTGTTCTTGTAGAATGTTGAACGACTATCCCAAATAAAATCTATCCACTCAACAAAAATTATTTCACACCACAGACTCATCTTGGTCTGGATCGATTTGAAATCTATCATGGTTTCAGAGAAATCATACTCCATGGTTCGTTGTTCTTGTAGAATGTTGAACGACTACCCCAACTAAAATCTATCCACTCAACAAAAATTATTTCACACCACAGACTCATCTTGGTCAGGATCGATTTGAAATCTATCATGGTTTCAGAGAAATCATACTCCATGGTAAGTTGTTCTTGTAGAATGTTGAACGACTATCCCAACTAAAATCTATCTACTCAACAAAAATTATTTCAGAGAAATCATACTCCATGGTTCGTTGTTCTTGTAGAATGTTGAACGACTATCCCAACTAAAATCTATCCACTCAACAAAAATTATTTCACACCACAGACTCATCTTGGTCTGGATCGATTTGAAATCTATCATGGTTTCAGAGAAATCATACTCCATGGTTCGTTGTTCTTGTAGAATGTTGAACGACTACCCCAACTAAAATCTATCCACTCAACAAAAATTATTTCACACCACAGACTCATCTTGGTCAGGATCGATTTGAAATCTATCATGGTTTCAGAGAAATCATACTCCATGGTTCGTTGTTCTTGTAAAATGTTGAACGACTACCCCAACTAAAATCTATCCACTCAACAAAAATTATTTCACACCACAGACTCATCTTGGTCAGGATCGATTTGAAATCTATCATGGTTTCAGACAAATCATACTCCATGGTAAGTTGTTCTTGTAGAATGTTGAACGACTACCCCAACTAAAATCTATAAACTCAACAAAAATTATTTCACACCACAGACTCATCTTGGTCAGGATCGATTTGAAATCTATCATGGTTTCAGAGAAATCATACTCCATGGTTCGTTGTTCTTGTAAAATGTTGAACGACTATCCCAACGAAAATCTATCCACTCAACAAAAATTATTTCAGAGAAATCATACTCCATGGTAAGTTGTTCTTGTAGAATGTTGAACGACTACCCCAACTAAAATCTATCCACTCAACAAAAATTATTTCAGAGAAATCATACTCCATGGTTCGTTGTTCTTGTAGAATGTTGAACGACTACCCCAACTAAAATCTATCCACTCAACAAAAATTATTTCACACCACAGACTCATCTTGGTCAGGATCGATTTGAAATCTATCATGGTTTCAGAGAAATCATACTCCATGTTTCGTTGTTCTTGTAGAATGTTGAACGACTATTACAACTAGAATCTATCCACTCAACAAAAATTATTTCAGAGAAATCATACTCCATGGTTCGTTGTTCTTGTAGAATGTTGAACGACTATCCCAACTAAAATCTATCCACTCAACAAAAATTATTTCATACCACAGACTCATCTTGGTCAGGATCGATTTGAAATCTATCACGGTTTCAGAGAAATCATACTCCATGGTTCGTTGTTCTTGTAGAATGTTGAACGACTACCCCAACTAAAATTTATCCACTCAACAAAAATTATTTCAGAGAAATCATACTCCATGGTTCGTTGTTCTTGTAGAATGTTGAACGACTATCCCAACTAAAATCTATCCACTCAACAAAAATTATTTCACACCACAGACTCATCTTGGTCGGGTTCGATTTGAAATCTATCATGGTTTCAGAGAAATCATACTCCATGATAAGTTGTTCTTGTAGAATGTTGAACGACTATCCCAACTAAAATCTATCCACTCAACAAAAATTATTTCAGAGAAATCTTACTCCATGGTAAGCTGTTCTTGTAGAATGTTGAACGACTATCCCAACATAAATCTATCCACCCAACAAAAATTATTTCAGAGAAATCGTACTCCATGGTTCGTTGTTCTTGTAGAATGTTGAACGACTATACTTACTTTACTTAACGGGCTCCCGACCCGTGAAGAGTCTCTGCCTGAGACACAGCAGCCTTCCACTCTCTTCGATCCCGGGCACGCTGCTTCCAGTTATCTAGACCAAGCGCTCTGGCATCCGCGATAGCTTGATCCTTAAAACGGAGGTTCGGTCTTCCTTGTCTTCTAGAACCTGGGGGCTGTGATTCGAAGATCCCCTTTGCTGGAGCATTATTGTCCATTCGCTCGATGTGGCCGAGCCAGTGTAGTCGACGTGTTTTGGCTTTTTGGACTACATCCACATCCTGGTACAGCTCATAGAGTTCGCGGTTATATCTTCTCCTCCATTCGCCCTCCTCGCATACGGGACCGAATATCCGACGAAGAATTTTTCTTTCGAAAGTGTTCAGTATTTGCTCTGCTTTCCTGCTTATCGTCCAGCACTCGGCTCCATACAGAAGAACTGTCAGGATCAAAGTTTTGTAGAGCATACATTTCGTCTTTCGAGTTAGGAGTTTTGACCCCATTTGTTTCGCCAAACCGAAGTAGCAGCGGTTTCCTAGGGTAAGTCTTCGTCGAATCTCCACTAAGTTGTCATTCGTGGAGTTGATATTTACTCCGAGGTAGGTAAACTCCTTAACCACTTCGAAGTTACTGTTGCCAACAGTGACGTTTTGTCCTAGGCGGTGGATAGATGCTTCTTTGTTTGTTGACAACATGTATTTGGTTTTGTCCTCATTCACTTCAAGGCCAACACGTTTCGCCTCTTCTTCAATTGCCGTAAAAGCCTCTAACACGGCGCGCTGGGAGCGACCGATGATGTCGATGTCGTCTGCGTATCCCAGCAACTGGACAGATTTGTTGAAGATAGTGCCTTCCGTGTTTACACCTGCCCTGCGCACTATCTGTTCCAGCACAAGATTGAAGAAGTCACATGATAGCGCATCCCCTTGCCGAAATCCGGTGCATGTTTGGAATAGTTCAGAGGAACTGTTGCCGAATTGCACGTTGCACCGCGTGTTATCCAGCGTCACGCGGCACAGCTGGATCAGTTTAGCCGGGATCCCGAATTCGGCCATCGCCTTGTAGAGCTCAAGACGATGAATGCTATCATATGCGGCTTTAAAGTCGATGAAGAGATGGTGAGTCTCGACTTGAAATTCGTTGGTCTTTTCCAGGATTTGCCTTAGTGTGAAAATTTGGTCGATCGTCGATCTGCCGGGCCGGAAGCCACACTGGTACGTGCCGATTAGTGTGCTGCAGAAAGGCTTCAGACGTTCACACAGTACGTTGGATAGGATCTTATATGCGACATTAAGCAGGGATATGCCTCGGTAGTTCTTACAAGACATAGGATCGCCTTTCTTGAAGATGGGGCATATAGAGCTGATAGTCCAGTCATCGGGCATGACTTCATCCACCCACACTTGGTTGATGACTTGGTGCATGCACCCCACCAAAGCATCACCACCATGTTTGAAAAGCTCTGCTGGTAGACCATCAGAGCCGGCGGCCTTGTTGTTCTTCAGCTTTTTGATAGCTGAGCCGACCTCTTCAAGACTAGGAGGGGGAATGGATTCTTCATTGACTGGATGCGGGGTCTTGCCCTATCACTCTCTCTACCTGCCCATTAAGTAGCTGCTGGAAATGCTGCTTAAATACATCTACTATTCCCTGTGCTTCGGTGACTAGGTTTCCTTCACTGTTTCGAAGAGCCTGCGTTCCGGGCTTGAAGCCAGCTGCCAGTTGCTTGGCTTTCCTGAAAAACATCCGGATGTTGTTCCTATCGCGGGACTCTTCGATATCCTTGAGCTGGGAGGCTGCGTGGGCCCTTTTCTTCTTACGCAGTATCTTCTTCTCCTCCCTTCTTCTGGTTCGATACTCTTCTCTCGCTGCCCTTGTTTTGCGTTGCAGCGCATGCAAATGTGCATTTTCTGTCACCTTTTTCCGGCGTACGCATTCATCATCATACCAAGGGCTCTTTTTGGGTGGTGGCTGGTAGCCTATGGTGGTCTCTGCTACCCCTTTGATGATGTCGCGATACTGGTTCCACAGATTGTTGGCGTTTGTGGATGGTGAATGCACAGCGGAGAGTCTCTCACTCAGGCGCTCCCTGTAGGCTCTGGCTACTCCAGACGTGCTAAGGCTTCCAACGTTGAATTTCTTTTTCTGGGCGGTCTGCAGCTTCTTCTCATTGGATAGTCGAGCTCTGAACTTAGCTGCAACAAGAAAATGGTCAGAGTCGACGTTTGCCCCTCTGAACGTTTGCACATTCAGAATGTTGGATGCGTGCCTCGCATCTATTAGCACGTGGTCGATTTGGTTGGCGGTTCGACCATCTGGAGAGCGCCAGGTTGCTGTGTGGATTCGTAGTCTTGGAAACCTAGTGCTACTTATCACCGTATTACGAGCTGCTGCAAAATCGATTAGCCGGAAGCCGTTGTCTGTTGTCGTGTCGTGGAGGCTGTGCTTTTGGCATTGAAGTCCCCGAGTATGATTTTGACATCATACTCCGGACAGGCTCCGTAGGCTCCGTCCAGGAGGTCATAAAACTCCTCCTTGATAGAGTCTTCAGCTTCGTCGGTAGGGGCGTGTGCACATATTATGCTGATGTTTTGAAATGTAGCCTTGATGCGGATCACAGCCAGGCGATCGCTGATCGGCTTAAAGTCAATTATCATTGAGCGTAGCCGATTTCCCACGACGAATCCGCATCCTAACATGTGCAGTCTTTTGTGGCAGCTGTAATAAATGTCGCAATTTTTCCGTTTTTGCATACCTGATCCTATCCATCGTATCTCCTGGATCGCGGTAATATCTGCCTTGTACCGCGTGAGGACAGATTCAAGTTTTTGAATAGCACCAGGAGTGTACAGTGTACGTACATTCCAGGTGCATACTCTTATATCATAGTCCGTGTACGTTCCGGGTCGTGGTATTAAATGAGGGGGTCCATTATCCGAGGCTTGTGTCTCTCTCATAACTAAATTTTTTTTACGTGGTAAGGAAGTTACCCCGACGGCACAACCCCCAACCTGGAGGGCCAGTTCCATTTTTTGAAACCCCTAGGACGAGGGGCCGGTTTTAAACCGAAGTCAGTATCCCGCTTCGGGGATATGAGCGCTGCCGTTGGCCCAATAAGGGCTCATCCGCCACCATCTCTTTTCCAAAAACCTGACTTATTCTTGGAAATCTTTATCGGCCTGAGCTCCGAATATGTCGAAGTAGCCCAGATAAAGTGTTGTGCTTCCGTTTGAAGCTTTAACGCCACCGTTGACTCCATCGAGAGAGTTCGTCCGCTGTCGTATGTATAGTGCTGCAATTTTCTCTTGGTCAACACTCGCGCTTATAAGTTTAGCAAGTCGGGTCCGGATGGACACCAACCAGTACCCGATGGCTACCACTAGGAGGTAAAATAAGCACAATTGATGCGCAGTAACAGTTACAACACTGGACGTCGCCAGGTTGACGCCAGTCAGTGCCTACCCTATTCCTACAGCATCCAACCATCGTTGAACGACTATCCCAACTAAAATCTATCCATTCAACAAAAATTATTTCACACCACAGACTCATCTTGGTCAGGATCGATTTGAAATCTATCATGGTTTCAGAGAAATCATACTCCATGGTTCGTTGTTCTTGTAGAATGTTGAACGACTACCCCAACTAAAATCTATCCACTCAACAACAATTATTTCAGAGAAATCATACTCCATGGTTCGTTGTTCTTGTAGAATATTGAACGACTACCCCAACTAAAATCTATCCACTCAACAAAAATTATTTCACACCACAGACTCATCTTGGTCAGGATCGATTTGAAATCTATCATGGTTTCAGAGAAATCATACTCCATGGTTCGTTGTTCTTGTAGAATGTTGAACGACTATTACAACTAGAATCTATCCACTCAACAAAAATTATTTCAGAGAAATCATACTCCATGGTTCGTTGTTCTTGTAGAATGTTGAACGACTATCCCAACTAAAATCTATCCACTCAACAAAAATTATTTCACACCACAGACTCATCTTGGTCAGGATCGATTTGAAATCTATCATGGTTTCAGAGAAATCATACTGCATGGTTCGTTGTTCCTGTAGAATGTTGAACGACTACCCCAACTAAAATCTATCCACTCAACAAAAATTATTTCAGAGAAATCATACTCCATGGTTCGTTGTTCTTGTAGAATGTTGAACGACTATCCCAACTAAAATCTATCCACTCAACAAAAATTATTTCACACCACAGTCTCATCTTGGTCAGGATCGATCTGAAATCTATCATGGTTTCAGAGAAATCATACTCCATGGTAAGTTGTTCTTGTAGAATGTTGAACGACTATCCCAACTAAAATCTATCCACTCAACAAAAATTATTTCAGAGAAATCATACTCCATGGTTCGTTGTTCTTGTAGAATGTTGAACGACTACCCCAACTAAAATCTATCCACTCAACAAAAATTATTTCAGAGAAATCATACTCCATGGTAAGTTGTTCTTGTAGAATGTTGAACGACTATCCCAACTAAAATCTTTCCACTCAACAAAAATTATTTCACACCACAGACTCATCTTAATCAGGATCGATTTGAAATCTATCATGGTTTCAGAGAAATCATAGTCCATGGTAAGTTGTTCATGTAGAATGTTGAACGACTACCCCAACTAAAATCTATCCACTCAACAAAAATTATTTCAGAGAAATCATACTCCATGGTAAGTTGTTCTTGTAGAATGTTGGACTATCCCAACTAAAATCTATCCACTCAACAAAAATTATTTCACACCACAGACTCATCTTGGTCAGGATCGATTTGAAATCTATCATGGTTTCAGAGAAATCATACTCCATGGTAAGTTGTTCTTGTAGAATGTTGAACGACTACCTCTAACTAAAATCTATCCACTCAACAAAAATTATTTCACACCACAGACTCATCTTGGTCAGGATCGATTTGAAATCTATCATGGTTTCAGAGAAATCATACTCCATGGTAAGTTGTTCTTGTAGAATGTTGAACGACTACCCCAACTAAAATCTATCCACTCAACAACAATTATTTCAGAGAAATCATACTCCATGGTTCGTTGTTCTTGTAGAATATTGAACGACTACCCCAACTAAAATCTATCCACTCAACAAAAATTATTTCACATCACAGACTCATCTTGGTCAGGATCGATTTGAAATCTATCATGGTTTCAGAGAAATCATACTCCATGGTTCGTTGTTCAACTAAAATCTATCCACTCAACAAAAATTATTTCAGAGAAATCATACTCCATGGTTGGTTGTTCTTGTAGAATGTTGAACGACTATCCCAACTAAAATCTATCCACTCAACAAAAATTATTTCACACCACAGACTCATCTTGGTCAGGATCGATTTGAAATCTATCATGGTTTCAGAGAAATCATACTCAATGGTTCGTTGTTCCTGTAGAATGTTGAACGACTACCCCAACTAAAATCTATCCACTCAACAAAAATTATTTCAGAGAAATCATACTCCATGGTTCGTTGTTCTTGTAGAATGTTGAACGACTATCCCAACTAAAATCTATCCACTCAACAAAAATTATTTCACACCACAGACTCATCTTGGTCAGGATCGATTTGAAATCTATCATGGTTTCAGAGAAATCATACTCCATGGTAAGTTGTTCTTGTAGAATGTTGAACGACTATCCAAACTAAAATCTATCCACTCAACAAAAATTATTTCAGAGAAATCATACTCCATGGTTCGTTGTTCTTGTAGAATGTTGAACGACTACCCCAACTAAAATCTATCCACTCAACAAAAATTATTTCAGAGAAATCATACTCCATGGTAAGTTGTTCTTGTAGAATGTTGAACGACTATCCCAACTAAAATCTTTCCACTCAACAAAAATTATTTCACACCACAGACTCATCTTAATCAGGATCGATTTGAAATCTATCATGGTTTCAGAGAAATCATAGTCCATGGTAAGTTGTTCATGTAGAATGTTGAACGACTACCCCAACTAAAATCTATCCACTCAACAAAAATTATTTCAGAGAAATCATACTCCATAGTAAGTTGTTCTTGTAGAATGTTGGACTATCCCAACTAAAATCTATCCACTCAACAAAAATTATTTCACACCACAGACTCATCTTGGTCAGGATCGATTTGAAATCTATCATGGTTTCAGAGAAATCATACTCCATGGTAAGTTGTTCTTGTAGAATGTTGAACGACTACCTCTAACTAAAATCTATCCACTCAACAAAAATTATTTCACACCACAGACTCATCTTGGTCAGGATCGATTTGAAATCTATCATGGTTTCAGAGAGATCATACTCCATGGTAAGTTGTTCTTGTAGAATGTTGAACGACTACCCCAACTAAAATCTATCCACTCAACAAAAATTATTTCAGAGAAATCATATTCCATGGTAAGTTGTTCTTGTAGAATGTTGAACGACTATTCCAACTAAAATCTATCCACTCAACAAAAATTATTTCACACCACAGACTCATCTTGGTCACGATCGATTTGAAATCTATCATGGTTTCAGAGAAATCATAGTCCATGGTAAGTTGTTCTTGTAGAATGTTGAACGACTATCCCAACTAAAATCTATCCACTCAACAAAAAATATTTCAGAGAAATCATACTCCATGGTGAGTTGTTCTTGTAGAATGTTGAACGGTTATTACAACTAAAATCTATCCACTCAACAAAAATTATTTCACACCACAGACTCATCTTGGTCAGGATCGATTTGAAATCTATCATGGTTTCAGAGAAATCATACTCCATGGTAAGTTGTTCTTGTAGAACGGTGAACGACTACCCCAACTAAACTCTATCCACTCAACAAAAATTATTTCACACCACAGACTCATCTTCGTCAGGATCGATTTCAAATCTATCATGGTTTCAGAGAAATCATACTCCATTGTTCGTTGTTCTTGTAGAATGTTGAACGACTATCATAACTAAAATCTATCCACTCAACAAAAATTATTTCACACCACAGACTCATCTTGGTTAGGATCGATTTGAAATCTATCATGGTTTCAGAGAAATCATACTCCATGGTTCGTTGTTCTTGTAGAATGTTGAACGACTACCCCTAACTAAAATCTATCCACTCAACAAAAATTATTTCACACCACAGACTCATCTTGGTCAGGATCGATTTGAAATCTATCATGGTTTCAGAGAAATCATACTCCATGGTAAGTTGTTCTTGTAGAATGTTGAACGACTACCTCTAACTAAAATCTATCCACTCAACAAAAATTATTTCACACCACAGACTCATCTTGGTCAGGATCGATTTGAAATCTATCATGGTTTCAGAGAAATCATACTCCATGGTAAGTTGTTCTTGTAGAATGTTGAACGACTATCCCAACTAAAATCTATCCACTCAACAAAAATTATTTCAGAGAAATCATACTCCATGGTAAGTTGTTCTTGTAGAATGTTGAACGACTATCCCAACTAAAATCTATCCACTCAACAAAAATTATTTCAGAGAAATCATACTCCATGGTAAGTTGTTCTTGTAGAATGTTGAACGACTATCCCAACTAAAATCTATCCACTCAACAAAAATTATTTCAGAGAAATCATACTCCATGGTAAGTTGTTCTTGTAGAATGTTGAACGACTACCCCAACTAAAATCTATCCACTCAACAAAAATTATTTCACACCACAGACTCATCTTGGTCAGGATCGATTTGAAATCTATCATGGTTTCAGAGAAATCATACTCCATGGTTCGTTGTTCTTGTAGAATGTTGAACGACTACCCCTAACTAAAATCTATCCACTCAACAAAAATTATTTCACACCACAGACTCATCTTGGTCAGGATCGATTTGAAATCTATCATGGTTTCAGAGAAATCATACTCCATGGTAAGTTGTTCTTGTAGAATGTTGCTCGACTATCCCAACTAAAATCTATCCACTCAACAAAAATTATTTCAGAGAAATCATACTCCATGGTAAGTTGTTCTTGTAGAATGTTGAACGACTATCCCAACTAAAATCTATCCACTCAACAAGAATTATTTCAGAGAAATCATACTCCATGGTAAGCTGTTCTTGTAGAATGTTGAACGACTATCCCAACTAAAATCTATCCACTCAACAAAAATTATTTCACACCACAGACTCATCTTGGTCGGGATCGAATTGAAATCTATCATGGTTTCGGAGAAATCATACTCCATGGTTCGTTGTTCTTGTAGAATGTTGAACGGCTACCCCAACTAAAATCTATCCACTCAACAAAAATTATTTCACACCACAGACCCATCTTGGTCAGGATCGATTTGAAATCTATCATTTTTTCAGAGAAATCATAGTCCATGGTAAGCTGTTCTTGTAGAATGTTGAACGACTACCCCAACTAAAATCTATCCACTCAACAAAAATTATTTCACACCACAGAATCATCTTGGTCAGGATCGATTTGAAATCTATCATGGTTTCAGAGAAATCATAGTCCATGGTAAGTTGTTCTTGTTGAATGTTGAACGACTACCCCAACTAAAATCTATCCACTCAACAAAAATTATTTCAGAGAAATCATACTCCATGGTAAGTTGTTCTTGTAGAATGTTGAACGACTATTCCAACTAAAATCTATCCACTCAACAAAAATTATTTCAAACCACAGACTCATCTTGGTCAGCATCGATTTGAAATCTATCATGGTTTCAGAGAAATCATACTCCATGGTAAGTTGTTCTTGTAGAATGTTGAACGACTACCCCAACTAAAATCTATCCACTCAACAAAAATTATTTCACACCACAGACTCATCTTGGTCAGGATCGATTTCAAATCTATCATGGTTTCAGAGAAATCATACTCCATGGTTCGTTGTTCTTGTAGAATGTTGAACGACTATCCCAACTAAAATATATCCACTCAACAAAAATTATTTCACACCACAGACTCGTCTTGGTCAGGATCGATTTGAAATCTATCATGGTTTCAGAGAAATCATACTCCATGGTTCGTTGTTCTTGTAGAATGTTGAACGACTATCCCAACTAAAATATATCCACTCAACAAAAATCATTTCACACCACAGACTCGTCTTGGTCAGGATCGATTTGAAATTTATCATGGTTTCAGAGAAATCATACTCCATGGTAAGTTGTTCTTGTAGAATGTTGAACGACTACCCCTAACTAAAAGCTATCCACTCAACAAAAATTATTTCACACCACAGACTCATCTTGGTCAGGATCGATTTGAAATCTATCATGATTTCAGGGAAATCATACTCCATGGTAAGTTGTTCTTGTAGAATGTTGAACGACTACCCCTAACTAAAAGCTATCCACTCAACAAAAATTATTTCACACCACAGACTCATCTTGGTCAGGATCGATTTGAAATCTATCATGGTTTCAGGGAAATCATACTCCATGGTAAGTTGTTCTTGTAGAATGTTGAACGACTACCCCAACTAAAATCTATCCACTCAACAAAAATTATTTCACACCACAGACTCATCTTGGTCAGGATCGATTTGAAATCTATCATGGTTTCAGAGAAATCATACTCCATGGTAAGTTGTTCTTGTAGAATGTTGAACGACTATCCCAACTAAAATCTATCCACTCAACAAAAATTATTTCACACCACAGACTCATCTTGGTCAGGATCGATTTGAAATCTATCATGGTTTCAGAGAAATCATACTCCATGTTTCGTTGTTCTTGTAGAATGTTGAACGACTACCCCAACTAAAATCTATCCACTCAACAAAAATTATTTCACACCACAGACTCATCTTGGTCAGGATCGATTTGAAATCTATCATGGTTTCAGAGAAATCATAGTCCATGGTAAGTTGTTCTTGTAGAATGTTGAACGACTACCCCAACTAAAATCTATCCACTCAACAAAAATTATTTCAGAGAAATCATACTCCATGGTAAGTTGTTCTTGTAGAATGTTGAACGACTACCCCAACTAAAATCTATCCACTCAACAAAAATTATTTCAGAGAAATCATACTCCATGGTTCGTTGTTCTTGCAGAATGTGGAACGACTACCCCTAACTAAAATCTATCCACTCAACAAAAATTATTTCACACCACAGACTCATCTTGGTCAGGATCGATTTGAAATCTATCATGGTTTCAGAGAAATCATACTCCATGGTTCGTTGTTCTTGTAGAATGTTGGACGACTATCCCAACTAAAATCTAGCCACTCAACAAAAATTATTTCAGAGAAATCATATTCCATGGTTCGTTGTTCTTGTAGAATGTTGAACGACTATCCCAACTAAAATCTATCCACTCAACAAAAATTATTTCACACCACAGACTCATCTTGGTCAGGATCGATTTGAAATCTATCATGGTTTCAGAGAAATCATACTCCATGTTTCGTTGTTCTTGAAGAATGTTGAACGGCTACCCCAACTAAAATCTATCCACTCAACAAAAATTATTTCAGAGAAATCATACTCCATGGTTCGTTGTTCTTGTAGAATGTTGAACGACTATCCCAACTAAAATCTAACCACTCAACAAAAATTATTTCACACCACAGACTCATCTTGGTCAGGATCGATTTGAAATCTATCATGGTTTCAGAGAAATCATACTCCATGGTAAGTTGTTCTTGTAGAATGTTGAACGACTATCCCAACTAAAATCTATCCACTCAACAAAAATTATTTCACACCACAGACTCATCTTGGTCGGGATCGAATTGAAATCTATCATGGTTTCGGAGAAATCATACTCCATGGTTCGTTGTTCTTGTAGAATGTTGAACGGCTACCCCAACTAAAATCTATCCACTCAACAAAAATTATTTCACACCACAGACTCATCTTGGTCAGGATCGATTTGAAATCTATCATGGTTTCAGAGAAATCATACTCCATGGTTCGTTGTTCTTGTAGAATGTTGAACGACTACCCCTAACTAAAATCTTTCCACTCAACAAAAATTATTTCACACCACAGACTCATCTTGGTCAGGATCGATTTGAAATCTATCATGGTTTCAGAGAAATCATACTCCATGGTAAGTTGTTCTTGTAGAATGTTGCTCGACTATCCCAACTAAAATCTATCCACTCAACAAAAATTATTTCAGAGAAATCATACTCCATGGTAAGTTGTTCTTGTAGAATGTTGAACGACTATCCCAACTAAAATCTATCCACTCAACAAGAATTATTTCAGAGAAATCATACTCCATGGTAAGCTGTTCTTGTAGAATGTTGAACGACTATCCCAACTAAAATCTATCCACTCAACAAAAATTATTTCACACCACAGACTCATCTTGGTCGGGATCGAATTGAAATCTATCATGGTTTCGGAGAAATCATACTCCATGGTTCGTTGTTCTTGTAGAATGTTGAACGGCTACCCCAACTAAAATCTATCCACTCAACAAAAATTATTTCACACCACAGACTCATCTTGGTCAGGATCGATTTGAAATCTATCATTTTTTCAGAGAAATCATAGTCCATGGTAAGCTGTTCTTGTAGAATGTTGAACGACTACCCCAACTAAAATCTATCCACTCAACAAAAATTATTTCACACCACAGAATCATCTTGGTCAGGATCGATTTGAAATCTATCATGGTTTCAGAGAAATCATAGTCCATGGTAAGTTGTTCTTGTTGAATGTTGAACGACTACCCCAACTAAAATCTATCCACTCAACAAAAATTATTTCAGAGAAATCATACTCCATGGTAAGTTGTTCTTGTAGAATGTTGAACGACTATTCCAACTAAAATCTATCCACTCAACAAAAATTATTTCAAACCACAGACTCATCTTGGTCAGCATCGATTTGAAATCTATCATGGTTTCAGAGAAATCATACTCCATGGTAAGTTGTTCTTGTAGAATGTTGAACGACTACCCCAACTAAAATCTATCCACTCAACAAAAATTATTTCACACCACAGACTCATCTTGGTCAGGATCGATTTCAAATCTATCATGGTTTCAGAGAAATCATACTCCATGGTTCGTTGTTCTTGTAGAATGTTGAACGACTATCCCAACTAAAATATATCCACTCAACAAAAATTATTTCACACCACAGACTCGTCTTGGTCAGGATCGATTTGAAATCTATCATGGTTTCAGAGAAATCATACTCCATGGTAAGTTGTTCTTGTAGAATGTTGAACGACTACCCCTAACTAAAAGCTATCCACTCAACAAAAATTATTTCACACCACAGACTCATCTTGGTCAGGATCGATTTGAAATCTATCATGGTTTCAGGGAAATCATACTCCATGGTAAGTTGTTCTTGTAGAATGTTGAACGACTACCCCAACTAAAATCTATCCACTCAACAAAAATTATTTCACACCACAGACTCATCTTGGTCAGGATCGATTTGAAATCTATCATGGTTTCAGAGAAATCATACTCCATGGTTCGTTGTTCTTGTAGAATGTTGAACGACTATCCCAACTAAAATCTATCCACTCAACAAAAATTATTTCACACCACAGACTCATCTTGGTCAGGATCGATTTGAAATCTATCATGGTTTCAGAGAAATCATACTCCATGTTTCGTTGTTCTTGTAGAATGTTGAACGACTACCCCAACTAAAATCTATCCACTCAACAAAAATTATTTCAGAGAAATCATACTCCATGGTAAGTTGTTCTTGTAGAATGTTGAACGACTACCCCAACTAAAATCTATCCACTCAACAAAAATTATTTCAGAGAAATCATACTCCATGGTTCGTTGTTCTTGTAGAATGTTGAACGACTATCCCAACTAAAATCTATCCACTCAACAAAAATTATTTCACACCACAGACTCATCTTGGTCAGGATCGATTTGAAATCTATCATGGTTTCAGAGAAATCATACTCCATGGTTCGTTGTTCTTGTAGAATGTTGGACGACTATCACAACTAAAATCTAGCCACTCAACAAAAATTATTTCAGAGAAATCATACTCCATGGTTCGTTGTTCTTGTAGAATGTGGAACGACTACCCCTAACTAAAATCTATCCACTCAACAAAAATTATTTCACACCACAGACTCATCTTGGTCAGGATCGATTTGAAATCTATCATGGTTTCAGAGAAATCATACTCCATGGTTCGTTGTTCTTGTAGAATGTTGGACGACTATCCCAACTAAAATCTAGCCACTCAACAAAAATTATTTCAGAGAAATCATACTCCATGGTTCGTTGTTCTTGTAGAATGTTGAACGACTATCCCAACTAAAATCTATCCACTCAACAAAAATTATTTCACACCACAGACTCATCTTGGTCAGGATCGATTTGAAATCTATCATGGTTTCAGAGAAATCATACTCCATGGGTCGTTGTTCTTGTAGAATGTTGGACGACTATCCCAACTAAAATCTAGCCACTCAACAAAAATTATTTCAGAGAAATCATACTCCATGGTTCGTTGTTCTTGTAGAATGTTGAACGACTATCCCAACTAAAATCTAACCACTCAACAAAAATTATTTCACACCACAGACTCATCTTGGTCAGGATCGATTTGAAATCTATCATGGTTTCAGAGAAATCATACTCCATGGTAAGTTGTTCTTGTAGAATGTTGAACGACTATCCCAACTAAAATCTATCCACTCAACAAAAATTATTTCAGAGAAATCATACTCCATGGTAAGTTGTTCTTGTAGAATGTTGAACGACTATCCCAACTAAAATCTATCCACTCAACAAAAATTATTTCAGAGAAATCATAGTCCATGGTAAGTTGTTCTTGTAGAATGTTGAACGACTATCCCAACCAAAATCTATCCACTCAACAAAAATTATTTCAAACCACAGACTCATCTTGGTCAGGATCGATTTGAAATCTATCATGGTTTCAGAGAAATCATAGTCCATGGTAAGTTGTTCTTGTAGAATGTTGAACGACTACCCCAACTAAAATCTATCCACTCAACAAAAATTATTTCACACCACAGACTCATCTTGGTCAGGATCGATTTGAAATCTATCATGGTTTCAGAGAAATCATAGTCCATGGTAAGTTGTTCTTGTAGAATGTTGAACGACTACCCCAACTAAAATCTAACCACTCAACAAAAATTATTTCACACCACAGACTCATCTTGGTCAGGATCGATTTGAAATCTATCATGGTTTCAGAGAAATCATAGTCCATGGTAAGTTGTTCTTGTAGAATGTTGAACGACTACCCCAACTAAAATCTATCCACTCAACAAAAATTATTTCAGAGAAATCATACTCCATGGTAAGTTGTTCTTGTAGAATGTTGGACTATCCCAACTAAAATCTATCCACTCAACAAAAATTATTTCACACCACAGACTCATCTTGGTCAGGATCGATTTGAAACCTATCATGGTTTCAGAGAAATCATACTCCATGGTAAGTTGTTCTTGTAGAATGTTGAACGACTACCTCTAACTAAAATCTATCCACTCAACAAAAATTATTTCACACCACAGACTCATCTTGGTCAGGATCGATTTGAAATCTATCATGGTTTCAGAGAAATCATACTCCATGGTTCGTTGTTCTTGTAGAATGTTGAACGACTACCCCTAACTAAAATCTATCCACTCAATAAAAATTATTTCACACCACAGACTCATCTTGGTCAGGGTCGATTTGAAATCTATCATGGTTGCAGAGAAATCATACTCCATGGTTCGTTGTTCTTGTAGAATGTTGAACGACTACCCCAACTAAAATCTATCCACTCAACAAAAATTATTTCACACCACAGTCTCATCTTGGTCAGGATCGATTTGAAATCTATCATGGTTTCAGAGAAATCATAGTCCATGGTAAGTTGTTCTTGTAGAATGTTGAACGACTACCCCAACTAAAATCAATCCACTCAACAAAAATTATTTCAGAGAAATCATACTCCATGGTTCGTTGTTCTTGTAGAATGTTGAACGACTACCCCAACTAAAATCTATCCACTCAACAAAAATTATTTCACACCACAGACTCATCTTGGTCAGGATCGATTTCAAATCTATCATGGTTTCAGAGAAATCATAGTCCATGGTAAGTTGTTCTTGTAGAATGTTGAACGACTACCCCTATCTATCATGGTTTCAGAGAAATCATACTCCATATTTCGTTGTTCTTGTAGAATGTTGAACGACTATCCCAACTAAAATCTATCCACTCAACAAAAATTATTTCAGAGAAATCATACTCCATGGTAAGTTGTTCTTGTAGAATGTTGAACGACTACCCCTAATTAAAATCTATCCACTCAACAAAAATTATTTCACACCACAGACTCATCTTGGTCATAATCGATTTGAAATCTATCATGGTTTCAGAGAAATCATAGTCCATGGTAAGTTGTTCTTGTAGAATGTTGAACGACTACCCCAACTAAAATCTATGCACTCAGCAAAAATTATTTCAGAGAAATCATACTAGATGGTAAGCTGTTCTTGTAGAATGTTGAACGACTACCACAACTAAAATCTATCCACTCAACAAAAATTATTTCACACCACAGACTCATCTTGGTCAGGATCGATTTGAAATCTATCATGGTTTCAGAGAAATCATACTCCATGGTAAGTTGTTCTTGTAGAATGTTGAACGACTATCCCAACTAAAATCTATCCACTCAACAAAAATTATTTCAGAGAAATCATACTCCATGGTTCGTTGTTCTTGTAGAATGTTGAACGACTACCCCAACTAAAATCTATCCACTCAACAAAAATTATTTCACACCACAGTCTCATCTTGGTCAGGATCGATTTGAAATCTATCATGGTTTCAGAGAAATCATAGTCCATGGTAAGTTGTTCTTGTAGAATGTTGAACGACTACCCCAACTAAAATCAATCCACTCAACAAAAATTATTTCAGAGAAATCATACTCCATGGTTCGTTGTTCTTGTAGAATGTTGAACGACTACCCCAACTAAAATCTATCCACTCAACAAAAATTATTTCACACCACAGTCTCATCTTGGTCAGGATCGATTTGAAATCTATCATGGTTTCAGAGAAATCATACTCCATGGTAAGTTGTTCTTGTAGAATGTTGAACGACTACCCCAACTAAAATCAATCCACTCAACAAAAATTATTTCAGAGAAATCATACTCCATGGTTCGTTGTTCTTGTAGAATGTTGAACGACTACCCCAACTAAAATCTATCCACTCAACAAAAATTATTTCACACCACAGACTCATCTTGGTCAGGATCGATTTCAAATCTATCATGGTTTCAGAGAAATCATAGTCCATGGTAAGTTGTTCTTGTAGAATGTTGAACGACTACCCCTATCTATCATGGTTTCAGAGAAATCATACTCCATGGTTCGTTGTTCTTGTAGAATGTTGAACGACTATCCCAACTAAAATCTATCCACTCAACAAAAATTATTTCAGAGAAATCATACTCCATGGTAAGTTGTTCTTGTAGAATGTTGAACGACTACCCCTAATTAAAATCTATCCACTCAACAAAAATTATTTCACACCACAGACTCATCTTGGTCATAATCGATTTGAAATCTATCATGGTTTCAGAGAAATCATAGTCCATGGTAAGTTGTTCTTGTAGAATGTTGAACGACTACCCCAACTAAAATCTATGCACTCAACAAAAATTATTTCAGAGAAATCATACTAGATGGTAAGCTGTTCTTGTAGAATGTTGAACGACTACCACAACTAAAATCTATCCACTCAACAAAAATTATTTCACACCACAGACTCATCTTGGTCAGGATCGATTTGAAATCTATCATGGTTTCAGAGAAATCATACTCCATGGTAAGTTGTTCTTGTAGAATGTTGAACGACTATCCCAACTAAAATCTATCCACTCAACAAAAATTATTTCAGAGAAATCATACTCCATGGTTCGTTGTTCTTGTAGAATGTTGAACGACTACCCTCAACAAAAATTATTTCAGAGAAATCATACTAGATGGTAAGCTGTTCTTGTAGAATGTTAAACGACTACCACAACTAAAATCTATCCACTCAACAAAAATTATTTCACACCACAGACTCATCTTGGTCAGGATCGATTTGAAATCTATCATGGTTGCAGAGAAATCATACTCCATGGTTCGTTGTTCTTGTAGAATGTTGAACGACTACCCCAACTAAAATCTATCCACTCAACAAAAATTATTTCAGAGAAATCATACTCCATGGTAAGTTGTTCTTGTAGAATGTTGAACGACTACCCCAACTAAAATACATCCACTCAACAAAAATTATTTCAGAGAAATCATACTCCATGGTAAGTTGTTCTTGTAGAATGTTGAACGACTACCCCAACTAAAATACATCCACTCAACAAAAATTATTTCAGAGAAATCATACTCCATGGTAAGTTGTTCTTGTAGAATGTTGAACGACTACCCCTAACTAAAATCTATCCACTCAACAAAAATTATTTCACACCACAGACTCATCTTGGTCAGGATCGATTTGAAATCTATTATGGTTTCAGAGAAATCATAGTCCATGGTAAGTTCTTTTTGTAGAATGTTGAACGACTACCCCTAACTAAAATCTATCCACTCAACAAAAATTATTTCACACCACAGACTCATCTTGGTCAGGATCGATTTGAAATCTATCATGGTTTCAGAGAAATCATACTCCATGGTAAGTTGTTCTTGTAGAATGTTGAACGACTACCCCAACTAAAATCTATCCACTCAACAAAAATTATTTCACACCACAGACTCATCTTGGTCAGGATCGATTTGAAATCTATCATGGTTTCAGAGAAATCATACTCCATGGTTCGTTGTTCTTGTAGAATGTTGAACGACTACCCCAACTAAAATTTATCCACTCAACAAAAATTATTTCACACCACAGACTCATCTTGGTCAGGATCGATTTGAAATCTATCATGGTTTCAGAGAAATCATAGTCCGTGGTAAGTTGTTCTTGTAGAATGTTGAACGACTACCACAACTAAAATCTATCCACTCAACAAAAATTATTTCACACCACAGACTCATCTTGGTCAGGATCGATTTGAAATCTATCATGGTTTAAGAGAAGTCATAGTCCATGGTAAGTTGTTCTTGTAGAATGTTGAACGACTATCCCAACTAAAATCTATCCACTCAACAAAAATTATTTCAGAGAAATCATACTCCATGGTAAGCTGTTCTTGTAGAATGTTGAACGACTACCACAACTAAAATCTATCCACTCAACGAAAATTATTTCACACCACAGACTCATCTTGGTCAGGATCGATTTGAAATCTATCATGGTTTCAGAGAAATCATACTCCATGGTTCGTTGTTCTTGTAGAATGTTGAACGACTATCCCAACTAAAATCTATCCACTCAACAAAAATTATTTCAAAGAAATCATACTCCATGGTTCGTTGTTCTTGTAGAATGTTGAACGACTATCCCAACTAAAATCTATCCACTCAACAAAAATTATTTCACACCACAGACTCATCTTGGTCGGGATCGATTTGAAATCTATCATGGTTTCGGAGAAATCATACTCCATGGTTCGTTGTTCTTGTAGAATGTTGAACGACTACCCCAACTAAAATCTATCCACTCAACAAAAATTATTTCACACCACGGACTCATCTTGGTCAGGATCGATTTGAAATCTATCATGGTTTCAGAGAAATCATACTCCATGGTTCGTTGTTCTTGTAGAATGTTGAACGACTATCCCAACTAAAATCTATCCACTCAACAAAAATTATTTCAGACCACAGACTCATCTTGGTCAGGATTGATTTGAAATCTATCATGGTTGCAGAGAAATCATACTCCATGGTTCGTTGTTCTTGTAGAATGTTGAACGACTACCCCAGCTAAAATCTATCCACTCAACAAAAATTATTTCAGAGAAATCATACTCCATGGTAACTTGTTCTTGTAGAAAGTTGAACGACTACCCCAACTAAAATCTATCCACTCAACAAAAATTATTTCAGAGAAATCATACTCCATGGTAAGTTGTTCTTGTAGAATGTTGAACGACTACCCTAACTAAAATCTATCCACTCAACAAAAATTATTTCACACCACAGACTCATCTTGGTCAGGATCGATTTGAAATCTATCATGGTTTCAGAGAAATCATAGTCCATGGTAAGTTGTTCTTGTAGAATGTTGAACGACTACCCCTAACTAAAATCTATCCACTCAACAAAAATTATTTCACACCACAGACTCATCTTGGTCAGGATCGATTTCAAATCTATCATGGTTTCAGAGAAATCATACTCCATGGTTCGTTGTTCTTGTAGAATGTTGAACGACTATCCCAACTAAAATCTATCCACTCAACAAAAATTATTTCACACCACAGACTCATCTTGGTCAGGATCGATTTGAAATCTATCATGGTTTCAGAGAAATCACACTCCATGGTTCGTTGTTCTTGTAGAATATTGAACGACTACCCCAACTAAAATCTATCCACTCAACAAAAATTATTTCACACCACAGACTCATCTTGGTCAGGATCGATTTGAAATCTATCATGGTTTCAGAGAAATCATAGTCCATGGTAAGTTGTTCTTGTAGAATGTTGAACGACTGCCCCAACTAAAATCTATCCACTCAACAAAAATTATTTCACACCACAGACTCATCTTGGTCAGGATCGATTTGAAATCTATCATGGTTTCAGAGAAATCATACTCCATGGTTCGTTGTTCTTGCAGAATGTTGAACGACTATCCCAACTAAAATCTATCCACTCAACAAAAATTATTTCAGAGAAATCATACTCCATGGTTCGTTGTTCTTGTAGAATGTTGAACGACTACCCCAACTAAAATCTATCCACTCAACAAAAATTATTTCACACCACAGACTCATCTTGGTCAGGATCGATTTGAAATCTATCATGGTTTCAGAGAAATCATACTCCATGGTTCGTTGTCCTTGTAGAATGTTGAACGACTATCCCAACTAAAATCTATCCACTCAACAAAAATTATTTCAGAGAAATCATACTCCATGGTTCGTTGTTCTTGTAGAATGTTGAACGACTACCCCAACTAAAATCTATCCACTCAACAAAAATTATTTCACACCACAGACTCATCTTGGTCAGGATCGATTTGAAATCTATCATGGTTTCAGAGAAATCATACTCCATGGTTCGTTGTCCTTGTAGAATGTTGAACGACTATCCCAACTAAAATCTATCCACTCAACAAAAATTATTTCAGAGAAATCATACTCCATGGTTCGTTGTTCTTGCAAAATGTTGAACGACTATCCCAACTAAAATCTATCCACTCAACAAAAATTATTTCAGAGAAATCATACTCCATGGTTCGTTGTTCTTGTAAAATGTTGAACGACTATCCCAACTAAAATCTATCCACTCAACAAAAATTATTTCAGAGAAATCATACTCCATGGTTCGTTGTTCTTGTAGAATGTTGAACGACTATCCCAACTAAAATCTATCCACTCAACAAAAATTATTTCAGAGAAATCATACACCATGGTAAGTTGTCCTTGTAGAATGTTGAACGCCTACCCCAACTAAAATCTATCCACTCAACAAAAATTATTTCACACCACAGACTCATCTTGGTCAGGATCGATTTGAAATCTATCATGATTTCAGAGAAATCATATTCCATGGTTCGTTGTTCTTGTAGAATGTTGAACGACTATCCCAACTAAAATCTATCCACTCAACAAAAATTATTTCAGAGAAATCATACTCCATGGTTCGTTGTTCTTGCAAAATGTTGAACGACTATCCCAACTAAAATCTATCCACTCAACAAAAATTATTTCAGAGAAATCATACTCCATGGTTCGTTGTTCTTGTAAAATGTTGAACGACTATCCCAACTAAAATCTATCCACTCAACAAAAATTATTTCAGAGAAATCATACTCCATGGTTCGTTGTTCTTGTAGAATGTTGAACGACTACCCCAACTAAAATGTATCCACTCAAAAAAAATTATTTCACACCACAGACTCATCTTGGTCAGGATCGATTTGAAATCTATCATGGTTTCAGAGAAATCATACTCCATGGTAAGTTGTTCTTGTAGAATATTGAACGACTATCCCAACTAAAATCTGTCCACTCAACAAAAATTATTTCAGAGAAATCATACTCCATGCTTCGTTGTTCTTGTAGAATGTTGAACGACTATCCCAACTAAAACCTATCCACTCAACAAAAATTATTTCAGAGAAATCATACTCCATGGTAAGTTGTTCTTGTAGAATGTTGAACGACTATCCCAACTAAAATCTATCCACTCAACAAAAATTATTTCAGAGAAATCATACTCCATGGTTCGTTGTTCTTGTAGAATGTTGAACGACTACCCCAACTAAAATGTATCCACTCAAAAAAAATTATTTCACACCACAGACTCATCTTGGACAGGATCGATTTCAAATCTATCATGGTTTCAGAGAAATCATACTCCATGGTTCGTTGTTCTTGTAGAATGTTGAACGACTATCCCAACTAAAATCTATCCACTCAACAAAAATTATTTCACACCACAGACTCATCTTGGTCAGGATCGATTTGAAATCTATCATGGTTTCAGAGAAATCACACTCCATGGTTCGTTGTTCTTGTAGAATATTGAACGACTACCCCAACTAAAATCTATCCACTCAACAAAAATTATTTCACACCACAGACTCATCTTGGTCAGGATCGATTTGAAATCTATCATGGTTTCAGAGAAATCATAGTCCATGGTAAGTTGTTCTTGTAGAATGTTGAACGACTGCCCCAACTAAAATCTATCCACTCAACAAAAATTATTTCACACCACAGACTCATCTTGGTCAGGATCGATTTGAAATCTATCATGGTTTCAGAGAAATCATACTCCATGGTTCGTTGTTCTTGCAGAATGTTGAACGACTATCCCAACTAAAATCTATCCACTCAACAAAAATTATTTCAGAGAAATCATACTCCATGGTTCGTTGTTCTTGTAGAATGTTGAACGACTACCCCAACTAAAATCTATCCACTCAACAAAAATTATTTCACACCACAGACTCATCTTGGTCAGGATCGATTTGAAATCTATCATGGTTTCAGAGAAATCATACTCCATGGTTCGTTGTCCTTGTAGAATGTTGAACGACTATCCCAACTAAAATCTATCCACTCAACAAAAATTATTTCAGAGAAATCATACTCCATGGTTCGTTGTTCTTGCAAAATGTTGAACGACTATCCCAACTAAAATCTATCCACTCAACAAAAATTATTTCAGAGAAATCATACTCCATGGTTCGTTGTTCTTGTAAAATGTTGAACGACTATCCCAACTAAAATCTATCCACTCAACAAAAATTATTTCAGAGAAATCATACTCCATGGTTCGTTGTTCTTGTAGAATGTTGAACGACTATCCCAACTAAAATCTATCCACTCAACAAAAATTATTTCAGAATATTACAAAATATTACTCCATGGTAAGTTGTCCTTGTAGAATGTTGAACGCCTACCCCAACTAAAATCTATCCACTCAACAAAAATTATTTCACACCACAGACTCATCTTGGTCAGGATCGATTTGAAATCTATCATGATTTCAGAGAAATCATATTCCATGGTTCGTTGTTCTTGTAGAATGTTGAACGACTATCCCAACTAAAATCTATCCACTCAACAAAAATTTTTTCAGAGAAATCATACTCCATGGTTCGTTGTTCTTGCAAAATGTTGAACGACTATCCCAACTAAAATCTATCCACTCAACAAAAATTATTTCAGAGAAATCATACTCCATGGTTCGTTGTTCTTGTAAAATGTTGAACGACTATCCCAACTAAAATCTATCCACTCAACAAAAATTATTTCAGAGAAATCATACTCCATGGTTCGTTGTTCTTGTAGAATGTTGAACGACTACCCCAACTAAAATGTATCCACTCAAAAAAAATTATTTCACACCACAGACTCATCTTGGTCAGGATCGATTTGAAATCTATCATGGTTTCAGAGAAATCACACTCCATGGTTCGTTGTTCTTGTAGAATATTGAACGACTATCCCAACTAAAATCTATCCACTCAACAAAAATTATTTCAGAGAAATCATACTCCATGCTTCGTTGTTCTTGTAGAATGTTGAACGACTATCCCAACTAAAACCTATCCACTCAACAAAAATTATTTCAGAGAAATCATACTCCATGGTAAGTTGTTCTTGTAGAATGTTGAACGACTACCCCAACTAAAATCTATCCACTCAACAAAAATTATTTCACACCACAGACTCATCTTGGTCAGGATCGATTTGAAATCTATCATGATTTCAGAGAAATCATACTCCATGGTTCGTTGTTCTTGTAGAATGTTGAACGACTATCCCAACTAAAATCTATCCACTCAACAAAAATTATTTCAGAGAAATCATACTCCATGGTTCGTTGTTCTTGTAGAATGTTGAACGACTATCCCAACTAAAACCTATCCACTCAACAAAAATTATTTCAGAGAAATCATACTCCATGGTAAGTTGTTCTTGTAGAATGTTGAACGACTACCCCAACTAAAATCTATCCACTCAACAAAAATTATTTCACACCACAGACTCATCTTGGTCAGGATCGATTTGAAATCTATCATGGTTTCAGAGAAATCATAGTCCATATTAAGTTGTTCTTGTAGAATGTTGAACGACTATCCCAACTAAAATCTATCCACTCAACAAAAATTATTTCAGAGAAATCATACTCCATGGTAAATTGTTCTTGTAGAATGTTGAACGACTACCCCAACTAAAATCTATCCACTCAACAAAAATTATTTCACACCACAGACTCATCTTGGTCAGGATCGATTTGAAATCTATCATGGTTTCAGAGAAATCATACTCCATGGTTCGTTGTTCTTGTAGAATGTTGAACGACTATCCCAACTAAAATCTATCCACTCAACAAAAATTATTTCAGAGAAATCATACTCCATGGTTCGTTGTTCTTGTAAAATGTTGAACGACTATCCCAACTAAAATCTATCCACTCAACAAAAATTATTTCAGAGAAATCATACTCCATGGTTCGTTGTTCTTGTAGAATGTTGAACGACTATCCCAACTAAAATCTATCCACTCAACAAAAATTATTTCACACCACAGACTCATCTTGGTCAGGATCGATTTGAAATCTATCATGGTTTCAGAGAAATCATAGTCAATGGTAAGTTGTTCTTGTAGAATGTTGAACGACTACCCCAACTAAAATCTATCCACTCAACAAAAATTATTTCACACCACAGACTCATCTTGGTCAGGATCGATTTGAAATCTATCATGGTTTCAGAGAAATCATAGTCCATGGTAAGTTGTTCTTGTAGAATGTTGAACGACTACCCCAACTAAAATCTATCCACTCAACAAAAATTATTTCACACCACAGACTCATCTTGGTCAGGATCGATTTGAAATCTATCATGGTTTCAGAGAAATCATAGTCCATGGCAAGTTGTTCTTGCAGAATGTTGAACGACTAAACCAACTAAAATCTATCCACTCAACAAAAATTATTTCACACCACAGACTCATCTTGGTCAGGATCGATTTGAAATCTATCATGGTTTCAGAGAAATCATAGTCCATGGCAAGTTGTTCTTGCAGAATGTTGAACGACTATCCCAACTAAAATCTATCCACTCAACAAAAATTATTTCACACCACAGACTCATCTTGGTCAGGATCGATTTGAAATCTATCATGGTTTCAGAGAAATCACACTCCATGGTTCGTTGTTCTTGTAGAATATTGAACGACTACCCCAACTAAAATCTATCCACTCAACAAAAATTATTTCACACCACAGACTCATCTTGGTCAGGATCGATTTGAAATCTATCATGGTTTCAGAGAAATCATAGTCCATGGTAAGTTGTTCTTGTAGAATGTTGAACGACTGCCCCAACTAAAATCTATCCACTCAACAAAAATTATTTCACACCACAGACTCATCTTGGTCAGGATCGATTTGAAATCTATCATGGTTTCAGAGAAATCATACTCCATGGTTCGTTGTTCTTGCAGAATGTTGAACGACTATCCCAACTAAAATCTATCCACTCAACAAAAATTATTTCAGAGAAATCATACTCCATGGTTCGTTGTTCTTGTAGAATGTTGAACGACTACCCCAACTAAAATCTATCCACTCAACAAAAATTATTTCACACCACAGACTCATCTTGGTCAGGATCGATTTGAAATCTATCATGGTTTCAGAGAAATCATACTCCATGGTTCGTTGTCCTTGTAGAATGTTGAACGACTATCCCAACTAAAATCTATCCACTCAACAAAAATTATTTCAGAGAAATCATACTCCATGGTTCGTTGTTCTTGTAGAATGTTGAACGACTATCCCAACTAAAATCTATCCACTCAACAAAAATTATTTCAGAGAAATCATACTCCATGGTAAGTTGTCCTTGTAGAATGTTGAACGCCTACCCCAACTAAAATCTATCCACTCAACAAAAATTATTTCACACCACAGACTCATCTTGGTCAGGATCGATTTGAAATCTATCATGATTTCAGAGAAATCATATTCCATGGTTCATTGTTCTTGTAGAATGTTGAACGACTATCCCAACTAAAATCTATCCACTCAACAAAAATTATTTCAGAGAAATCATACTCCATGGTTCGTTGTTCTTGTAAAATGTTGAACGACTATCCCAACTAAAATCTATCCACTCAACAAAAATTATTTCAGAGAAATCATACTCCATGGTTCGTTGTTCTTGTAAAATGTTGAACGACTATCCCAACTAAAATCTATCCACTCAACAAAAATTATTTCAGAGAAATCATACTCCATGATTCGTTGTTCTTGTAGAATGTTGAACGACTACCCCAACTAAAATGTATCCACTCAAAAAAAATTATTTCACACCACAGACTCATCTTGGTCAGGATCGATTTGAAATCTATCATGGTTTCAGAGAAATCACACTCCATGGTTCGTTGTTCTTGTAGAATATTGAACGACTATCCCAACTAAAATCTATCCACTCAACAAAAATTATTTCAGAGAAATCATACTCCATGCTTCGTTGTTCTTGTAGAATGTTGAACGACTATCCCAACTAAAACCTATCCACTCAACAAAAATTATTTCAGAGAAATCATACTCCATGGTAAGTTGTTCTTGTAGAATGTTGAACGACTACCCCAACTAAAATCTATCCACTCAACAAAAATTATTTCACACCACAGACTCATCTTGGTCAGGATCGATTTGAAATCTATCATGATTTCAGAGAAATCATACTCCATGGTTCGTTGTTCTTGTAGAATGTTGAACGACTATCCCAACTAAAATCTATCCACTCAACAAAAATTATTTCAGAGAAATCATACTCCATGGTTCGTTGTTCTTGTAGAATGTTGAACGACTATCCCAACTAAAACCTATCCACTCAACAAAAATTATTTCAGAGAAATCATACTCCATGGTAAGTTGTTCTTGTAGAATGTTGAACGACTACCCCAACTAAAATCTATCCACTCAACAAAAATTATTTCACACCACAGACTCATCTTGGTCAGGATCGATTTGAAATCTATCATGGTTTCAGAGAAATCATAGTCCATATTAAGTTGTTCTTGTAGAATGTTGAACGACTATCCCAACTAAAATCTATCCACTCAACAAAAATTATTTCAGAGAAATCATACTCCATGGTAAATTGTTCTTGTAGAATGTTGAACGACTACCCCAACTAAAATCTATCCACTCAACAAAAATTATTTCACACCACAGACTCATCTTGGTCAGGATCGATTTGAAATCTATCATGGTTTCAGAGAAATCATACTCCATGGTTCGTTGTTCTTGTAGAATGTTGAACGACTATCCCAACTAAAATCTATCCACTCAACAAAAATTATTTCAGAGAAATCATACTCCATGGTTCGTTGTTCTTGTAAAATGTTGAACGACTATCCCAACTAAAATCTATCCACTCAACAAAAATTATTTCAGAGAAATCATACTCCATGGTTCGTTGTTCTTGTAGAATGTTGAACGACTATCCCAACTAAAATCTATCCACTCAACAAAAATTATTTCACACCACAGACTCATCTTGGTCAGGATCGATTTGAAATCTATCATGGTTTCAGAGAAATCATAGTCCATGGTAAGTTGTTCTTGTAGAATGTTGAACGACTACCCCAACTAAAATCTATCCACTCAACAAAAATTATTTCACACCACAGACTCATCTTGGTCAGGATCGATTTGAAATCTATCATGGTTTCAGAGAAATCATAGTCCATGGTAAGTTGTTCTTGTAGAATGTTGAACGACTGCCCCAACTAAAATCTATCCACTCAACAAAAATTATTTCACACCACAGACTCATCTTGGTCAGGATCGATTTGAAATCTATCATGGTTTCAGAGATATCATACTCCATGGTTCGTTGTTCTTGCAGAATGTTGAACGACTATCCCAACTAAAATCTATCCACTCAACAAAAATTATTTCAGAGAAATCATACTCCATGGTTCGTTGTTCTTGTAGAATGTTGAACGACTACCCCAACTAAAATCTATCCACTCAACAAAAATTATTTCACACCACAGACTCATCTTGGTCAGGATCGATTTGAAATCTATCATGGTTTCAGAGAAATCATACTCCATGGTTCGTTGTCCTTGTAGAATGTTGAACGACTATCCCAACTAAAATCTATCCACTCAACAAAAATTATTTCAGAGAAATCATACTCCATGGTTCGTTGTTCTTGTAGAATGTTGAACGACTATCCCAACTAAAATCTATCCACTCAACAAAAATTATTTCAGAGAAATCATACTCCATGGTAAGTTGTCCTTGTAGAATGTTGAACGCCTACCCCAACTAAAATCTATCCACTCAACAAAAATTATTTCACACCACAGACTCATCTTGGTCAGGATCGATTTGAAATCTATCATGATTTCAGAGAAATCATATTCCATGGTTCGTTGTTCTTGTAGAATGTTGAACGACTATCCCAACTAAAATCTATCCACTCAACAAAAATTATTTCAGAGAAATCATACTCCATGGTTCGTTGTTCTTGTAAAATGTTGAACGACTATCCCAACTAAAATCTATCCACTCAACAAAAATTATTTCAGAGAAATCATACTCCATGGTTCGTTGTTCTTGTAAAATGTTGAACGACTATCCCAACTAAAATCTATCCACTCAACAAAAATTATTTCAGAGAAATCATACTCCATGGTTCGTTGTTCTTGTAGAATGTTGAACGACTACCCCAACTAAAATGTATCCACTCAAAAAAAATTATTTCACACCACAGACTCATCTTGGTCAGGATCGATTTGAAATCTATCATGGTTTCAGAGAAATCACACTCCATGGTTCGTTGTTCTTGTAGAATATTGAACGACTATCCCAACTAAAATCTATCCACTCAACAAAAATTATTTCAGAGAAATCATACTCCATGCTTCGTTGTTCTTGTAGAATGTTGAACGACTATCCCAACTAAAACCTATCCACTCAACAAAAATTATTTCAGAGAAATCATACTCCATGGTAAGTTGTTCTTGTAGAATGTTGAACGACTACCCCAACTAAAATCTATCCACTCAACAAAAATTATTTCACACCACAGACTCATCTTGGTCAGGATCGATTTGAAATCTATCATGATTTCAGAGAAATCATACTCCATGGTTCGTTGTTCTTGTAGAATGTTGAACGACTATCCCAACTAAAATCTATCCACTCAACAAAAATTATTTCAGAGAAATCATACTCCATGGTTCGTTGTTCTTGTAGAATGTTGAACGACTATCCCAACTAAAACCTATCCACTCAACAAAAATTATTTCAGAGAAATCATACTCCATGGTAAGTTGTTCTTGTAGAATGTTGAACGACTACCCCAACTAAAATCTATCCACTCAACAAAAATTATTTCACACCACAGACTCATCTTGGTCAGGATCGATTTGAAATCTATCATGGTTTCAGAGAAATCATAGTCCATATTAAGTTGTTCTTGTAGAATGTTGAACGACTATCCCAACTAAAATCTATCCACTCAACAAAAATTATTTCAGAGAAATCATACTCCATGGTAAATTGTTCTTGTAGAATGTTGAACGACTACCCCAACTAAAATCTATCCACTCAACAAAAATTATTTCACACCACAGACTCATCTTGGTCAGGATCGATTTGAAATCTATCATGGTTTCAGAGAAATCATACTCCATGGTTCGTTGTCCTTGTAGAATGTTGAACGACTATCCCAACTAAAATCTATCCACTCAACAAAAATTATTTCAGAGAAATCATACTCCATGGTTCGTTGTTCTTGTAGAATGTTGAACGACTATCCCAACTAAAATCTATCCACTCAACAAAAATTATTTCAGAGAAATCATACTCCATGGTAAGTTGTCCTTGTAGAATGTTGAACGCCTACCCCAACTAAAATCTATCCACTCAACAAAAATTATTTCACACCACAGACTCATCTTGGTCAGGATCGATTTGAAATCTATCATGATTTCAGAGAAATCATATTCCATGGTTCATTGTTCTTGTAGAATATTGAACGACTATCCCAACTAAAATCTATCCACTCAACAAAAATTATTTCAGAGAAATCATACTCCATGGTTCGTTGTTCTTGTAAAATGTTGAACGACTATCCCAACTAAAATCTATCCACTCAACAAAAATTATTTCAGAGAAATCATACTCCATGGTTCGTTGTTCTTGTAAAATGTTGAACGACTATCCCAACTAAAATCTATCCACTCAACAAAAATTATTTCAGAGAAATCATACTCCATGGTTCGTTGTTCTTGTAGAATGTTGAACGACTACCCCAACTAAAATGTATCCACTCAAAAAAAATTATTTCACACCACAGACTCATCTTGGTCAGGATCGATTTGAAATCTATCATGGTTTCAGAGAAATCACACTCCATGGTTCGTTGTTCTTGTAGAATATTGAACGACTATCCCAACTAAAATCTATCCACTCAACAAAAATTATTTCAGAGAAATCATACTCCATGCTTCGTTGTTCTTGTAGAATGTTGAACGACTATCCCAACTAAAACCTATCCACTCAACAAAAATTATTTCAGAGAAATCATACTCCATGGTAAGTTGTTCTTGTAGAATGTTGAACGACTACCCCAACTAAAATCTATCCACTCAACAAAAATTATTTCACACCACAGACTCATCTTGGTCAGGATCGATTTGAAATCTATCATGATTTCAGAGAAATCATACTCCATGGTTCGTTGTTCTTGTAGAATGTTGAACGACTATCCCAACTAAAATCTATCCACTCAACAAAAATTATTTCAGAGAAATCATACTCCATGGTTCGTTGTTCTTGTAGAATGTTGAACGACTATCCCAACTAAAACCTATCCACTCAACAAAAATTATTTCAGAGAAATCATACTCCATGGTAAGTTGTTCTTGTAGAATGTTGAACGACTACCCCAACTAAAATCTATCCACTCAACAAAAATTATTTCACACCACAGACTCATCTTGGTCAGGATCGATGTGAAATCTATCATGGTTTCAGAGAAATCATAGTCCATATTAAGTTGTTCTTGTAGAATGTTGAACGACTATCCCAACTAAAATCTATCCACTCAACAAAAATTATTTCAGAGAAATCATACTCCATGGTAAATTGTTCTTGTAGAATGTTGAACGACTACCCCAACTAAAATCTATCCACTCAACAAAAATTATTTCACACCACAGACTCATCTTGGTCAGGATCTATTTGAAATCTATCATGGTTTCAGAGAAATCATACTCCATGGTTCGTTGTTCTTGTAGAATGTTGAACGACTATCCCAACTAAAATCTATCCACTCAACAAAAATTATTTCAGAGAAATCATACTCCATGGTTCGTTGTTCTTGTAAAATGTTGAACGACTATCCCAACTAAAATCTATCCACTCAACAAAAATTATTTCAGAGAAATCATACTCCATGGTTCGTTGTTCTTGTAGAATGTTGAACGACTATCCCAACTAAAATCTATCCACTCAACAAAAATTATTTCACACCACAGACTCATCTTGGTCAGGATCGATTTGAAATCTATCATGGTTTCAGAGAAATCATAGTCCATGGTAAGTTGTTCTTGTAGAATGTTGAACGACTACCCCAACTAAAATCTATCCACTCAACAAAAATTATTTCACACCACAGACTCATCTTGGTCAGGATCGATTTGAAATCTATCATGGTTTCAGAGAAATCATAGTCCATGGTAAGTTGTTCTTGTAGAATGTTGAACGACTGCCCCAACTAAAATCTATCCACTCAACAAAAATTATTTCACACCACAGACTCATCTTGGTCAGGATCGATTTGAAATCTATCATGGTTTCAGAGATATCATACTCCATGGTTCGTTGTTCTTGCAGAATGTTGAACGACTATCCCAACTAAAATCTATCCACTCAACAAAAATTATTTCAGAGAAATCATACTCCATGGTTCGTTGTTCTTGTAGAATGTTGAACGACTACCCCAACTAAAATCTATCCACTCAACAAAAATTATTTCACACCACAGACTCATCTTGGTCAGGATCGATTTGAAATCTATCATGGTTTCAGAGAAATCATACTCCATGGTTCGTTGTCCTTGTAGAATGTTGAACGACTATCCCAACTAAAATCTATCCACTCAACAAAAATTATTTCAGAGAAATCATACTCCATGGTTCGTTGTTCTTGTAGAATGTTGAACGACTATCCCAACTAAAATCTATCCACTCAACAAAAATTATTTCAGAGAAATCATACTCCATGGTAAGTTGTCCTTGTAGAATGTTGAACGCCTACCCCAACTAAAATCTATCCACTCAACAAAAATTATTTCACACCACAGACTCATCTTGGTCAGGATCGATTTGAAATCTATCATGATTTCAGAGAAATCATATTCCATGGTTCGTTGTTCTTGTAGAATGTTGAACGACTATCCCAACTAAAATCTATCCACTCAACAAAAATTATTTCAGAGAAATCATACTCCATGGTTCGTTGTTCTTGTAAAATGTTGAACGACTATCCCAACTAAAATCTATCCACTCAACAAAAATTATTTCAGAGAAATCATACTCCATGGTTCGTTGTTCTTGTAAAATGTTGAACGACTATCCCAACTAAAATCTATCCACTCAACAAAAATTATTTCAGAGAAATCATACTCCATGGTTCGTTGTTCTTGTAGAATGTTGAACGACTACCCCAACTAAAATGTATCCACTCAAAAAAAATTATTTCACACCACAGACTCATCTTGGTCAGGATCGATTTGAAATCTATCATGGTTTCAGAGAAATCACACTCCATGGTTCGTTGTTCTTGTAGAATATTGAACGACTATCCCAACTAAAATCTATCCACTCAACAAAAATTATTTCAGAGACATCATACTCCATGGTAAGTTGTTCTTGTAGAATGTTGAACGACTACCCCAACTAAAATCTATCCACTCAACAAAAATTATTTCAGAGACATCATACTCCATGGTAAGTTGTTCTTGTAGAATGTTGAACGACTATCCCAACTAAAACCTATCCACTCAACAAAAATTATTTCAGAGAAATCATACTCCATGGTAAGTTGTTCTTGTAGAATGTTGAACGACTACCCCAACTAAAATCTATCCACTCAACAAAAATTATTTCACACCACAGACTCATCTTGGTCAGGATCGATTTGAAATCTATCATGATTTCAGAGAAATCATACTCCATGGTTCGTTGTTCTTGTAGAATGTTGAACGACTATCCCAACTAAAATCTATCCACTCAACAAAAATTATTTCAGAGAAATCATACTCCATGGTTCGTTGTTCTTGTAGAATGTTGAACGACTATCCCAACTAAAACCTATCCACTCAACAAAAATTATTTCAGAGAAATCATACTCCATGGTAAGTTGTTCTTGTAGAATGTTGAACGACTACCCCAACTAAAATCTATCCACTCAACAAAAATTATTTCACACCACAGACTCATCTTGGTCAGGATCGATTTGAAATCTATCATGGTTTCAGAGAAATCATAGTCCAGATTAAGTTGTTCTTGTAGAATGTTGAACGACTATCCCAACTAAAATCTATCCACTCAACAAAAATTATTTCAGAGAAATCATACTCCATGGTAAGTTGTTCTTGTAGAATGTTGAACGACTACCCCAACTAAAATCTATCCACTCAACAAAAATTATTTCACACCACAGACTCATCTTGGTCAGGATCGATTTGAAATCTATCATGGTTTCAGAGAAATCATACTCCATGGTTCGTTGTTCTTGTAGAATGTTGAACGACTATCCCAACTAAAATCTATCCACTCAACAAAAATTATTTCAGAGAAATCATACTCCATGGTTCGTTGTTCTTGTAAAATGTTGAACGACTATCCCAACTAAAATCTATCCACTCAACAAAAATTATTTCAGAGAAATCATACTCCATGGTTCGTTGTTCTTGTAGAATGTTGAACGACTATCCCAACTAAAATCTATCCACTCAACAAAAATTATTTCACACCACAGACTCATCTTGGTCAGGATCGATTTGAAATCTATCATGGTTTCAGAGAAATCATAGTCCATGGTAAGTTGTTCTTGTAGAATGTTGAACGACTACCCCAACTAAAATCTATCCACTCAACAAAAATTATTTCACACCACAGACTCATCTTGGTCAGGATCGATTTGAAATCTATCATGGTTTCAGAGAAATCATAGTCCATGGTAAGTTGTTCTTGTAGAATGTTGAACGACTACCCCAACTAAAATCTATCCACTCAACAAAAATTATTTCACACCACAGACTCATCTTGGTCAGGATCGATTTGAACTCTATCATGGTTTCAGAGAAATCATAGTCCATGGCAAGTTGTTCTTGCAGAATGTTGAACGACTATCCCAACTAAAATCTATCCACTCAACAAAAATTATTTCACACCACAGACTCATCTTGGTCAGGATCGATTTGAAATCTATCATGGTTTCAGAGAAATCATAGTCCATGGTAAGTTGTTGTTGTGGAATGTTGAACGACTACCCCTAACTAAAATCTATCCACTCAACAAAAATTATTTCAGAGACATCATACTCCATGGTAAGTTGTTCTTGTAGAATGTTGAACGACTATCCCAACTAAAACCTATCCACTCAACAAAAATTATTTCAGAGAAATCATACTCCATGGTAAGTTGTTCTTGTAGAATGTTGAACGACTACCCCAACTAAAATCTATCCACTCAACAAAAATTATTTCAGAGAAATCATACTCCATGGTTCGTTGTTCTTGTAAAATGTTGAACGACTATCCCAACTAAAATCTATCCACTCAACAAAAATTATTTCAGAGAAATCATACTCCATGGTTCGTTGTTCTTGTAGAATGTTGAACGACTATCCCAACTAAAATCTATCCACTCAACAAAAATTATTTCACACCACAGACTCATCTTGGTCAGGATCGATTTGAAATCTATCATGGTTTCAGAGAAATCATAGTCCATGGTAAGTTGTTCTTGTAGAATGTTGAACGACTACCCCAACTAAAATCTATCCACTCAACAAAAATTATTTCACACCACAGACTCATCTTGGTCAGGATCGATTTGAAATCTATCATGGTTTCAGAGAAATCATAGTCCATGGTAAGTTGTTCTTGTAGAATGTTGAACGACTACCCCAACTAAAATCTATCCACTCAACAAAAATTATTTCACACCACAGACTCATCTTGGTCAGGATCGATTTGAAATCTATCATGGTTTCAGAGAAATCATAGTCCATGGTAAGTTGTTCTTGTAGAATGTTGAACGACTACCCCAACTAAAATCTATCCACTCAACAAAAATTATTTCACACCACAGACTCATCTTGGTCAGGATCGATTTGAAATCTATCATGGTTTCAGAGAAATCATAGTCCATGGTAAGTTGTTGTTGTGGAATGTTGAACGACTACCCCTAACTAAAATCTATCCACTCAACAAAAATTATTTCAGAGACATCATACTCCATGGTAAGTTGTTCTTGTAGAATGTTGAACGACTATCCCAACTAAAACCTATCCACTCAACAAAAATTATTTCAGAGAAATCATACTCCATGGTAAGTTGTTCTTGTAGAATGTTGAACGACTACCCCAACTAAAATCTATCCACTCAACAAAAATTATTTCACACCACAGACTCATCTTGGTCAGGATCGATTTGAAATCTATCATGATTTCAGAGAAATCATACTCCATGGTTCGTTGTTCTTGTAGAATGTTGAACGACTATCCCAACTAAAATCTATCCACTCAACAAAAATTATTTCAGAGAAATCATACTCCATGGTTCGTTGTTCTTGTAGAATGTTGAACGACTATCCCAACTAAAACCTATCCACTCAACAAAAATTATTTCAGAGAAATCATACTCCATGGTAAGTTGTTCTTGTAGAATGTTGAACGACTACCCCAACTAAAATCTATCCACTCAACAAAAATTATTTCACACCACAGACTCATCTTGGTCAGGATCGATTTGAAATCTATCATGGTTTCAGAGAAATCATAGTCCATATTAAGTTGTTCTTGTAGAATGTTGAACGACTATCCCAACTAAAATCTATCCACTCAACAAAAATTATTTCAGAGAAATCATACTCCATGGTAAATTGTTCTTGTTGAATGTTGAACGACTACCCCAACTAAAATCTATCCACTCAACAAAAATTATTTCACACCACAGACTCATCTTGGTCAGGATCGATTTGAAATCTGTCATGGTTTCAGAGAAATCATACTCCATGGTTCGTTGTTCTTGTAGAATGTTGAACGACTATCCCAACTAAAATCTATCCACTCAACAAAAATTATTTCAGAGAAATCATACTCCATGGTTCGTTGTTCTTGTAAAATGTTGAACGACTATCCCAACTAAAATCTATCCACTCAACAAAAATTATTTCAGAGAAATCATACTCCATGGTTCGTTGTTCTTGTAGAATGTTGAACGACTATCCCAACTAAAATCTATCCACTCAACAAAAATTATTTCACACCACAGACTCATCTTGGTCAGGATCGATTTGAAATCTATCATGGTTTCAGAGAAATCATAGTCCATGGTAAGTTGTTCTTGTAGAATGTTGAACGACTACCCCAACTAAAATCTATCCACTCAACAAAAATTATTTCACACCACAGACTCATCTTGGTCAGGATCGATTTGAAATCTATCATGGTTTCAGAGAAATCATAGTCCATGGTAAGTTGTTCTTGTAGAATGTTGAACGACTACCCCAACTAAAATCTATCCACTCAACAAAAATTATTTCACACCACAGACTCATCTTGGTCAGGATCGATTTGAACTCTATCATGGTTTCAGAGAAATCATAGTCCATGGCAAGTTGTTCTTGCAGAATGTTGAACGACTATCCCAACTAAAATCTATCCACTCAACAAAAATTATTTCACACCACAGACTCATCTTGGTCAGGATCGATTTGAAATCTATCATGGTTGCAGAGAAATCATAGTCCATGGTTCGTTGTTCTTGTAGAATGTTGAACGACTATCCCCACTAAAATCTATCCACTCAACAAAAATTATTTCAGAGAAATCATACTCCATGGTTCTTTGTTCTTGTAGAATGTTGAACGACTACATCAACTAAAATCTATCCACTCAACAAAAATTATTTCACACCCCAGACTCATCTTGGTCAGGATCGATTTGAAATCTATCATGGTTTCAGAGAAATCATACTCCATGGCAAGTTGTTCTTGCAGAATGTTGAACGACTATCCTAACTAAAATCTATCCACTCAACAAAAATTATTTCACACCAGAGACTCATCTTGGTCAGGATCGATTTGAAATCTATCATGGTTTCAGAGAAATCATACTCCATGGTTCGTTGTTCTTGTAGAATGTTGAACGACTATCCCCACTAAAATCTATCCACTCAACAAAAATTATTTCAGAGAAATCATACTCCATGGTTCGTTGTTCTTGTAGAATGTTGAACGACTATCCCAACTAAAACCTATCCACTCAACAAAAATTATTTCAGAGAAATCATACTCCATGGTAAGTTGTTCTTGTAGAATGTTGAACGACTACCCCAACTAAAATCTATCCACTCAACAAAAATTATTTCACACCACAGACTCATCTTGGTCAGGATCGATTTGAAATCTATCATGGTTTCAGAGAAATCATAGTCCATGGTAAGTTGTTCTTGTAGAATGTTGAACGACTACCCCAACTAAAATCTATCCACTCAACAAAAATTATTTCACACCACAGACTCATCTTGGTCAGGATCGATTTGAAATCTATCATGGTTTCAGAGAAATCATAGTCCATGGTAAGTTGTTCTTGTAGAATGTTGAACGACTACCCCAACTAAAATCTATCCACTCAACAAAAATTATTTCACACCACAGACTCATCTTGGTCAGGATCGATTTGAAATCTATCATGGTTTCAGAGAAATCATAGTCCATATCAAGTTGTTCTTGCAGAATGTTGAACGACTATCCCAACTAAAATCTATCCACTCAACAAAAATTATTTCACACCACAGACTCATCTTGGTCAGGATCGATTTGAAATCTATCATGGTTTCAGAGAAATCATACTCCATGGTTCGTTGTTCTTGTAGAATGTTGAACGACTATGCCAACTAAAATCTATCCACTCAACAAAAATTATTTCAGAGAAATCATACTCCATGGTTCGTTGTTCTTGTAGAATGTTGAACGACTATCCCAACTAAAACCTATCCACTCAACAAAAATTATTTCTGAGAATTCATACTCCATGGTTCGTTGTTCTTGTAGAATGTTGAACGACTATCCCAACTAAAACCTATCCACTCAACAAAAATTATTTCAGAGAAATCATACTCCATGGTTCTTTGTTCTTGTAGAATGTTGAACGACTATCCCAACTAAAATCTATCCACTCAACAAAAATTATTTCACACCACAGACTCATCTTGGTCAGGATCGATTTGAAATCTATCATGGTTTCAGAGAAATCAACAAAAATTATTTCACACGACAGACTCATCTTGGTCAGGATCGATTTGAAATCTATCATGGTTTCAGAGAAATCATAGTCCATGGTAAGTTGTTCTTGTAGAATGTTGAACGACTACCCCAACTAAAATCTATCCACTCAACAAAAATTATTTCACACCACAGACTCATCTTGGTCAGAATCGATTTGAAATCTATCATGATTTCAGAGAAATCATACTCCATGGTTCGTTGTTCTTGTAGAATGTTGAACGACTATCCCAACTAAAATCTATCCACTCAACAAAAATTATTTCAGAGAAATCATACTCCATGGTTCGTTGTTCTTGTAGAATGTTGAACGACTATCCCAACTAAAACCTATCCACTCAACAAAAATTATTTCAGAGAAATCATACTCCATGGTAAGTTGTTCTTGTAGAATGTTGAACGACTACCCCAATTAAAATCTATCCACTCAACAAAAATTATTTCACACCACAGACTCATCTTGGTCAGGATCGATTTGAAATCTATCATGGTTTCAGAGAAATCATAGTCCATGGTAAGTTGTTCTTGTAGAATGTTGAACGACTACCCCAACTAAAATCTATCCACTCAACAAAAATTATTTCACACCACAGACTCATCTTGGTCAGGATCGATTTGAAATCTATCATGGTTTCAGAGAAATCATAGTCCATGGTAAGTTGTTCTTGTAGAATGTTGAACGACTACCCCAACTAAAATCTATCCACTCAACAAAAATTATTTCACACCACAGACTCATCTTGGTCAGGATCGATTTGAAATCTATCATGGTTTCAGAGAAATCATAGTCCATGGCAAGTTGTTCTTGCAGAATGTTGAACGACTATCCCAACTAAAATCTATCCACTCAACAAAAATTATTTCACACCACAGACTCATCTTGGTCTGGATCGATTTGAAATCTATCATGGTTTCAGAGAAATCATACTCCATGGTTCGTTGTTCTTGTAGAATGTTGAACGACTATCCCAACTAAAATCTATCCACTCAACAAAAATTATTTCAGAGAAATCATACTCCATGGTTCGTTGTTCTTGTAGAATGTTGAACGACTATCCCAACTAAAACCTATCCACTCAACAAAAATTATTTCAGAGAAATCATACTCCATGGTTCGTTGTTCTTGTAGAATGTTGAACGACTATCCCAACTAAAACCTATCCACTCAACAAAAATTATTTCAGAGAAATCATACTCCATGGTTCTTTGTTCTTGTAGAATGTTGAACGACTACCCCAACTAAAATCTATCCACTCAACAAAAATTATTTCACACCACAGACTCATCTTGGTCAGGATCGATTTGAAATCTATCATGGTTTCAGAGAAATCATACTCCATGGTTCGTTGTTCTTGTAGAATGTTGAACGACTATCCCAACTAAAATCTATCCACTCAACAAAAATTATTTCAGAGAAATCATACTCCATGGTTCGTTGTTCTTGTAGAATGTTGAACGACTATCCCAACTTAAACCTATCCACTCAACAAAAATTATTTCAGAGAAATCATACTCCATGGTAAGTTGTTCTTGTAGAATGTTGAACGACTACCCCAACTAAAATCTATCCACTCAACAAAAATTATTTCACACCACAGACTCATCTTGGTCAGGATCGATTTGAAATCTATCATGGTTTCAGAGAAATCATAGTCCATGGCAAGTTGTTCTTGCAGAATGTTGAACGACTATCCCAACTAAAATCTATCCACTCAACAAAAATTATTTCACACCACAGACTCATCTTGGTCAGGATCGATTTGAAATCTATCATGGTTTCATAGAAATCATACTCCATGGTTCGTTGTTCTTGTAGAATGTTGAACGACTATCCCAACTAAAATCTATCCACTCAACAAAAATTATTTCAGAGAAATCATACTCCATGGTTCGTTGTTCTTGTAGAATGTTGAACGACTATCCCAACTAAAATCTATCCACTCAACAAAAATTATTTCAGAGAAATCATACTCCAAGGTAAGTTGTTCTTGTAGAATGTTGAACGACTACCCCAACTAAAATCTATCCACTCAACAAAAATTATTTCACACCACAGACTCATCTTGGTCAGGATCGATTTGAAATCTATCATGGTTTCAGAGAAATCATACTCCATGGTAAGTTGTTCTTGTAGAATGTTGAACGACTATCCCAACTAAAATCTATCCACTCAACAAAAATTATTTCAGAGAAATCATACTCCATGGTTCGTTGTTCTTGTAGAATGTTGAGCGACTATCCCAACTAAAACCTATCCACTAAACAAAAATTATTTCAGAGAAATCATACTCCATGGTAAGTTGTTCTTGTAGAATGTTGAACGACTACCCCAACTAAAGTCTATCCACTCAACAAAAATTATTTCACACCACAGACTCATCTTGGTCAGGATCGATTTGAAATCTATCATGGTTTCAGAGAAATCATAGTCCATGGTAAGTTGTTCTTGTAGAATGTTGAACGACTACCCCAACTAAAATCTATCCACTCAACAAAAATTATTTCACACCACAGACTCATCTTGGTCAGGATCGATTTGAAATCTATCATGGTTTCAGAGAAATCATAGTCCATGGTTCGTTGTTCTTGTAGAATGTTGAACGACTATCCCCACTAAAATCTATCCACTCAACAAAAATTATTTCAGAGAAATCATACTCCATGGTTCTTTGTTCTTGTAGAATGTTGAACGACTACATCAACTAAAATCTATCCACTCAACAAAAATTATTTCACACCCCAGACTCATCTTGGTCAGGATCGATTTGAAATCTATCATGGTTTCAGAGAAATCATAGTCCATGGCAAGTTGTTCTTGCAGAATGTTGAACGACTATCCTAACTAAAATCTATCCACTCAACAAAAATTATTTCACACCAGAGACTCATCTTGGTCAGGATCGATTTGAAATCTATCATGGTTTCAGAGAAATCATACTCCATGGTTCGTTGTTCTTGTAGAATGTTGAACGACTATCCCCACTAAAATCTATCCACTCAACAAAAATTATTTCAGAGAAATCATACTCCATGGTTCGTTGTTCTTGTAGAATGTTGAACGACTATCCCAACTAAAACCTATCCACTAAACAAAAATTATTTCAGAGAAATCATACTCCATGGTAAGTTGTTCTTGTAGAATGTTGAACGACTACCCCAACTAAAATCTATCCACTCAACAAAAATTATTTCACACCACAGACTCATCTTGGTCAGGATCGATTTGAAATCTATCATGGTTTCAGAGAAATCATAGTCCATGGTAAGTTGTTCTTGTAGAATGTTGAACGACTACCCCAACTAAAATCTATCCACTCAACAAAAATTATTTCACACCACAGACTCATCTTGGTCAGGATCGATTTGAAATCTATCATGGTTTCAGAGAAATCATAGTCCATGGTAAGTTGTTCTTGTAGAATGTTGAACGACTACCCCAACTAAAATCTATCCACTCAACAAAAATTATTTCACACCACAGACTCATCTTGGTCAGGATCGATTTGAAATCTATCATGGTTTCAGAGAAATCATAGTCCATATCAAGTTGTTCTTGCAGAATGTTGAACGACTATCCCAACTAAAATCTATCCACTCAACAAAAATTATTTCACACCACAGACTCATCTTGGTCAGGATCGATTTGAAATCTATCATGGTTTCAGAGAAATCATACTCCATGGTTCGTTGTTCTTGTAGAATGTTGAACGACTATGCCAACTAAAATCTATCCACTCAACAAAAATTATTTCAGAGAAATCATACTCCATGGTAAGTTGTTCTTGTAGAATGTTGAACGACTATCCCAACTAAAACCTATCCACTCAACAAAAATTATTTCTGAGAATTCATACTCCATGGTTCGTTGTTCTTGTAGAATGTTGAACGACTATCCCAACTAAAACCTATCCACTCAACAAAAATTATTTCAGAGAAATCATACTCCATGGTTCTTTGTTCTTGTAGAATGTTGAACGACTACCCCAACTAAAATCTATCCACTCAACAAAAATTATTTCACACCACAGACTCATCTTGGTCAGGATCGATTTGAAATCTATCATGGTTTCAGAGAAATCATAGTCCATGGTAAGCTGTTCTTGTAGAATGTTGAACGACTATCCCAACTAAAATCTATCCACTCAACAAAAATTATTTCACACCACAGACTCATCTTGGTCAGGATCGATTTGAAATCTATCATGGTTTCAGAGAAATCATAGTCCATGGTAAGTTGTTCTTGTAGAATGTTGAACGACTATCCCAACTAAAATCTATCCACTCAACAAAAATTATTTCACACCACAGACTCATCTTGGTCAGGATCGATTTGAAATCTATCATGGTTTCAGAGAAATCATAGTCCATGGTAAGTTGTTCTTGTAGAATGTTGAACGACTACCCCAACTAAAATCTATCCACTCAACAAAAATTATTTCACACCACAGACTCATCTTGGTCAGGATCGATTTGAAATCTATCATGGTTTCAGAGAAATCATACTCCATGGTTCGTTGTTCTTGTAGAATGTTGAACGACTATCCCAACTAAAATCTATCCACTCAACAAAAATTATTTCAGAGAAATCATACTCCATGGTTCGTTGTTCTTGTAGAATGTTGAACGACTATCCCAACTTAAACCTATCCACTCAACAAAAATTATTTCAGAGAAATCATACTCCATGGTAAGTTGTTCTTGTAGAATGTTGAAGGACTACCCCAACTAAAATCTATCCACTCAACAAAAATTATTTCACACCACAGACTCATCTTGGTCAGGATCGATTTGAAATCTATCATGATTTCAGAGAAATCATACTCCATGGTTCGTTGTTCTTGTAGAATGTTGAACGACTATCCCAACTAAAATCTATCCACTCAACAAAAATTATTTCAGAGAAATCATACTCCATGGTTCGTTGTTCTTGTAGAATGTTGAACGACTATCCCAACTAAAACCTATCCACTCAACAAAAATTATTTCAGAGAAATCATACTCCATGGTAAGTTGTTCTTGTAGAATGTTGAACGACTACCCCAACTAAAATCTATCCACTCAACAAAAATTATTTCACACCACAGACTCATCTTGGTCAGGATCGATTTGAAATCTATCATGGTTTCAGAGAAATCATAGTCCATGGTTCGTTGTTCTTGTAGAATGTTGAACGACTATCCCAACTAAAATCTATCCACTCAACAAAAATTATTTCAGAGAAATCATACTCCATGGTAAGTTGTTCTTGTAGAATGTTGAACGACTACCCCAACTAAAATCTATCCACTCAACAAAAATTATTTCACACCACAGACTCATCTTGGTCAGGATCGATTTGAAATCTATCATGGTTTCAGAGAAATCATAGTCCATGGTAAGTTGTTCTTGTAGAATGTTGAACGACTATCCCAACTAAAATCTATCCACTCAACAAAAATTATTTCAGAGAAATCATACTCCATGGTTCGTTGTTCTTGTAGAATGTTGAACGACTATCCCAACTAAAATCTATCCACTCAACAAAAATTATTTCACACCACAGACTCATCTTGGTCAGGATCGATTTGAAATCTATCATGATTTCAGAGAAATCATACTCCATGGTTCGTTGTTCTTGTAGAATGTTGAACGACTATCCCAACTAAAATCTATCCACTCAACAAAAATTATTTCAGAGAAATCATACTCCATGGTTCGTTGTTCTTGTAGAATGTTGAACGACTATCCCAACTAAAATCTATCCACTCAACAAAAATTATTTCAGAGAAATCATACTCCATGGTAAGTTGTTCTTGTAGAATGTTGAACGACTACCCCAACTAAAATCTATCCACTCAACAAAAATTATTTCACACCACAGACTCATCTTGGTCAGGATCGATTTGAAATCTATCATGGTTTCAGAGAAATCATAGTCCATGGTTCGTTGTTCTTGTAGAATGTTGAACGACTATCCCAACTAAAATCTATCCACTCAACAAAAATTATTTCAGAGAAATCATACTCCATGGTTCGTTGTTCTTGTAGAATGTTGAACGACTATCCCAACTAAAATCTATCCACTCAAAAAAAATTATTTCAGAGAAATCATACTCCATGGTAAGTTGTTCTTGTAGAATGTTGAACGACTACCCCAACTAAAATCTATCCACTCAACAAAAATTATTTCACACCACAGACTCATCTTGGTCAGGATCGATTTGAAATCTATCATGGTTTCAGAGAAATCATACTCCATGGTTCGTTGTTCTTGTAGAATGTTGAACGACTATCCCAACTAAAATCTATCCACTCAACAAAAATTATTTCACAAAACAGACTCATCTTGGTCAGGATCGATTTGAAATCTATCATGGTTTCAGAGAAATCATACTCCATGGTTCGTTGTTCTTGTAGAATGTTGAACGACTATCCCAACTAAAATCTATCCACTCAACAAAAATTATTTCAGAGAAATCATACTCCATGGTAAGTTGTTCTTGTAGAATGTTGAACGACTACCATAACTAAAATCTATCCACTCAACAAAAATTATTTCAGAGAAATCACACTCCATGGTTCGTTGTTCTTGTAGAATGTTGAACGACTACCCCAACTAAAATCTATCCCCTCAACAAAAATTATTTCACACCACAGACTCATCTTGGTCAGGATCGATTTGAAATCTATCATGGTTTCAGAGAAATCATAGTCCATGGTAAGTTGTTCTTGTAGAATGTTGAACGACTACCCCAACTAAAATCTATCCACTCAACAAAAATTATTTCACACCACAGACTCATCTTCGTCAGGATCGATTTGAAATCTATCATGGTTTCAGAGAAATCATAGTCCATGGTAAGTTGTTCTTGTAGAATGTTGAACGACTACCCCAACTAAAATCTATCCACTCAACACAAATTATTTCGCACCACAGATTCATCTTGGTCAGGATCGATTTGAAATCTATCATGGTTTCAGAGAAATCATACTACATGGTTCGTTGTTCTTGTAGAATGTTGAACGACTATCCCAACTAAAATCTATCCACTCAACAAAAATTATTTCAGAGAAATCATACTCCATGGTTCGTTGTTCTTGTAGAATGTTGAACGACTATCCCAAGTAAAATCTATCCACTCAACAAAAATTATTTCAGAGAAATCATACTCCATGGTAAGTTGTTCTTGTAGAATGTTGAACGACTACCCCAACTAAAATCTATCCACTCAACAAAAATTATTTCACACCACAGACTCATCTTGGTCAGGATCGATTTGGAATCTATCATGGTTTCAGAGAAATCATACTCCATGGTTCGTTGTTCTTGTAGAATGTTGAACGACTATCCCAACTAAAATCTATCCACTCAACAAAAATTATTTCACACCACAGACTCATCTTGGTCAGGATCGATTTGAAATCTATCATGGTTTCAGAGAAATCATACTCCATGGTTCGTTGTTCTTGTAAAATGTTGAACGACTATCCCAACTAAAATCTATCCACTCAACAAAAATTATTTCAGAGAAATCATACTCCATGGTAAGTTGTTCTTGTAGAATGTTGAACGACTACCATAACTAAAATCTAACCACTCAACAAAAATTATTTCAGAGAAATCATACTCCATGGTTCGTTGTTCTTGTAGAATGTTGAACGACTACCCCAACTAAAATCTATCCACTCAACAAAAATTATTTCACACCACAGACTCATCTTGGTCAGGATCGATTTGAAATCTATCATGGTTTTAGAGAAATCATAGTCCATGGTAAGTTGTTCTTGTAGAATGTTGAACGACTACCCCTAACTAAAATCTATCCACTCAAAATTATTTCACACCACAGACTCATCTTGGTCAGGATCGATTTGAAATCTATCATGGTTTCAGAGAAATCATACTCCATGGTTCGTTGTTCTTGTAAAATGTTGAACGACTATCCCAACTAAAATCTATCCACTCAACAAAAACTATTTCAGCGAAATCAAACTCCATGGTAAGTTGTTCTTGTAGAATGTTGAACGACTACCCAACTAAAATCTATCCACTCAACAAAAATTATTTCACACCACAGACTCATCTTGGTCAGGATCGATTTGAAATCTATCATGGTTTCAGAGAAATCATACTCCATGGTAAGTTGTTCTTGTAGAATGTTGAACGACTATCCCAACTAAAATCTATCCACTCAACAAAAATTATTTCAGAGAAATCATACTCCATGGTAAGTTGTTCTTCTAGAATGTTGAACGACTACCCCAACTAAAATCTATCCACTCAACAAAAATTATTTCACACCACAGACTCATCTTGGTCAGGATCGATTTGAAATCTATCATGGTTTCAGAGAAATCATACTCAATGGTTCGTTGTTCTTGTAGAATGTTGAACGACTATCCCAACTAAAATCTATCCACTCAACAAAAATTATTTCACACCACAGACTCATCTTGGTCAGGATCGATTTGAAATCTATCATGGTTTCAGAGAAATCATACTCCATGGTTCGTTGTTCTTGTAGAATGTTGAACGACTATCCCAACTAAAATCTATCCACTCAACAAAAATTATTTCACACCACAGACTCATCTTGGTCAGGATCGATTTGAAATCTATCATGGTTTCAGAGAAATCATACTCCATGATTCGTTGTTCTTGTAGAATGTTGAACGACTACCCCAACTAAAATCTATCCACTCAACAAAAATTATTTCAGAGAAATCATACTCCATGGTTCGTTGTTCTTGTAGAATGTTGAACGACTATCCCAACTAAAATCTATCCACTCAACAAAAATTATTTCACACCACAGACTCATCTTGGTCAGGATCGATTTGAAATCTATCATGGTTTCAGAGAAATCATACTCCATGGTTCGTTGTTCTTGTAGAATGTTGAACGACTATCCCAACTAAAATCTATCCACTCAACAAAAATTGTTTCACACCACAGACTCATCTTGGTCAGGATCGATTTGAAATCTATCATGGTTTCAGAGAAATCATACTCCATGATTCGTTGTTCTTGTAGAATGTTGAACGACTACCCCAACTAAAATCTATCCACTCAACAAAAATTATTTCAGAGAAATCATACTCCATGGTTCGTTGTTCTTGTAGAATGTTGAACGACTATCCCAACTAAAATCTATCCACTCAATAAAAATTATTTCACACCACAGACTCATCTTGGTCAGGATCGATTTGAAATCTATCATGGTTTCAGAGAAATCATACTCCATGGTAAGTTGTTCTTGTAGAATGTTGAACGACTATCCCAAATAAAATCTATCCACTCAACAAAAATTATTTCAGAGAAATCATACCCCATGATAAGTTGTTCTTGTAGAATGTTGAACGACTATCCCAACTAAAATCTATCCACTCAACAAAAATTATTTCAGAGAAATCATACTCCAAGGTAAGTTGTTCTTGTAGAATGTTGACCGACTACCCCAACTAAAATCTATCCACTCAACAAAAATTATTTCACACCACAGACTCATCTTGGTCAGGATCGATTTGAAATCTATCATGGTTTCAGAGAAATCATACTCCATGGTAAGTTGTTCTTGTAGAATGTTGAACGACTATCCCAACTAAAATCTATCCACTCAACAAAAATTATTTCAGAGAAATCATACCCCATGATAAGTTGTTCTTGTAGAATGTTGAACGACTATCCCAACTAAAATCTATCCACTCAACAAAAATTATTTCAGAGAAATCATACTCCATGGTAAGTTGTTCTTGTAGAATGTTGAACGACTATCCCAACTAAAATCTATCCACTCAAGAAAAATTCTTTCACACCACAGACTCATCTTCGTCAGGATCGATTTGAAATCTATCATGGTTTCAGAGAAATCATAGTCCATGGTAAGTTGTTCTTGTAGAATGTTGAACGACTACCCCAACTAAAATCTATCCACTCGTCAAAAATTATTTCACACCACAGACTCATCTTGGTCAGGATCGATTTGAAATCTATCATGGTTTCAGAGAAATCATACTCCATGGTAAGTTGTTCTTGTAGAATGTTGAACGACTACCCCAACTAAAATCTATCCACTCAACAAAAATTATTTCACACCACAGACTCATCTTGGTCAGGATCGATTTGAAGTCTATCATGGTTTCAGAGAAATCATACTCCATGGTTCGTTGTTCTTGTAAAATGTGGAACGACTATCCCAACTAAAATCTATCCACTCAACAAAAATTATTTCAGAGAAATCATACTCCATGGTTCGTTGTTCTTGTAGAATGTTGAACGACTACCCCAACTAAAATCTATCCACTCAACAAAAATTATTTCAGAGAAATCATACTCCATGGTTCGTTGTTCTTGTAGAATGTTGAACGACTACCCCAACTAAAATCTATCCAGTCAACAAAAATTATTTCACAAAACAGACTCATCATGGTCAAGATCGATTTGAAATCTATCATGGTTTCAGAGAAATCATACTCCATGGTTCGTTGTTCTTGTAGAATGTTGAGCGACTATCCCAACTAAAATCTATCCACTCAACAAAAATTATTTCAGAGAAATCATACTCCATGGTTCGTTGTTCTTGTAAAATGTTGAGCGACTATCCCAACTAAAATCTATCCACTTAACAAAAATTATTTCAGAGAAATCATACTCCATGGTAAGTTGTTCTTGTAGAATGTTGAACGACTATCCCAACTAAAATCTATCCACTCAAAAAAATTATTTCAGAGAAATCATACTCCATGATAAGTTGTTCTTGTAGAATGATGAACGACTATCCCAACTAAAATCTATCCACTCAACAAAAATTATTTCAGAGAAATCATACTCCATGGTAAGTTGTTCTTGTGGAATGTTGAACGACTACCCCAACTAAAATCTATTCACTCAACAAAAATTATTTCAGAGAAATCATACTCCATGGTTCGTTGTTCTTGTAGAATGTTGAACGACTACCCCAACTAAAATCTATCCACTCAACAAAAATTATTTCACACCACAGACTCATCTTGGTCAGGATCGATTTGAAATCTATCATGGTTTCAGAGAAATCATACTCCATGGTAAGTTGTTCTTGTAGAATGTTGAACGACTACCCCAACTAAAATCTATCCACTCAACAAAAATTATTTCACACCACAGACTCATCTTGGTCAGGATCGATTTGAAATCTATCATGGTTTCAGAGAAATCATACTCCATGGTTCGTTGTTCTTGTAGAATGTTGAACGACTACCCCAACTAAAATCTATCCACTCAACAAAAATTATTTCACACCACAGACTCATCTTGGTCAGGATCGATTTGAAATCTATCATGGTTTCAGAGAAATCATACTCCATGGTAAGTTGTTCTTGTAGAATGTTGAACGACTACCCCAACTAAAATCTATCCACTCAACAAAAATTATTTCACACCACAGACTCATCTTGGTCAGGATCGATTTGAAATCTATCATGGTTTCAGAGAAATCATACTCCATGGTTCGTTGTTCTTGTAAAATGTTGAACGACTACCCCAACTAAAATCTATCCACTCGACAAAAATTATTTCACACCACAGACTCATCTTGGTCAGGATCGATTTGAAATCTATCATGGTTTCAGAGAAATCATACTCCATGGTTCGTTGTTCTGGTAGAATGTTGAACGACTACCAATAACTAAAAACTATCCACTCAACAAAAATTATTTCACACCACAGACTCATCTTGGTCAGGATCGATTTGAAATCTATCATGGTTTCAGAGAAATCATACTCCATGGTTCGTTGTTCTTGTAAAATGTTGAACGACTACCCCAACTAAAATCTATCCACTCGACAAAAATTATTTCACACCACAGACTCATCTTGGTCAGGATCGATTTGAAATCTATCATGGTTTCAGAGAAATCATACTCCATGGTTCGTTGTTCTTGTAAAATGTTGAACGACTACCCCAACTAAAATCTATCCACTCAACAAAAATTATTTCACACCACAGACTCATCTTGGTCAGGATCGATTTGAAATCTATCATGGTTTCAGAGAAATCATACTCCATGGTAAGTTGTTCTTGTAGAATGTTGAACGACTATCCCAACTAAAATCTATCCACTCAACAAAAATTATTTCAGAGAAATCATACTCCATGGTAAGTTGTTCTTGTAGAATGTTGAACGACTACCCCAACTAAAATCTATCCACTCAACAAAAATTATTTCACACCACAGACTCATCTTGGTCAGGATCGATTTGAAATCTATCATGGTTTCAGAGAAATCATACTCCATGGTAAGTTGTTCTTGTAGAATGTTGAACGACTATCCCAACTAAAATCTATCCACTCAACAAAAATTATTTCAGAGAAATCATACTCCAAGGTAAGTTGTTCTTGTAAAATGTTGAACGACTACCCCAACTAAAATCTATCCACTCGACAAAAATTATTTCACACCACAGACTCATCTTGGTCAGGATCGATTTGAAATCTATCATGGTTTCAGAGAAATCATACTCCATGGTTCGTTGTTCTTGTAAAATGTTGAACGACTACGTCAACTAAAATCTATCCACTCAACAAAAATTATTTCACACCACAGACTCATCTTGGTCAGGATCGATTTGAAATCTATCATGGTTTCAGAGAAATCATACTCCATGGTAAGTTGTTCTTGTAGAATGTTGAACGACTATCCCAACTAAAATCTATCCACTCAACAAAAATTATTTCAGAGAAATCATACTCCAAGGTAAGTTGTTCTTGTAGAATGTTGAACGACTAAACCAACTAAAATCTATCCACTCAACAAAAATTATTTCAGAGAAATCATACTCCATGGTAAGTTGTTCTTGTAGAATGTTGAACGACTACCCCAACTAAAATCTATCCACTCAACAAAAATTATTTCACACCACAGACTCATCTTGGTCAGGATCGATTTGAAATCTATCATGGTTTCAGAGAAATCATACTCCATGGTAAGTTGTTCTTGTAGAATGTTGAACGACTATCCCAACTAAAATCTATCCACTCAACAAAAATTATTTCAGAGAAATCATACTCCATGGTAAGTTGTTCTTGTAGAATGTTGAACGACTACCCCAACTAAAATCTATCCACTCAACAAAAATTATTTCACACCACAGACTCATCTTGGTCAGGATCGATTTGAAATCTATCATGGTTTCAGAGAAATCATACTCCATGGGTAGTTGTTCTTGTAGAATGTAGAACGACTACCACAACTAAAATCTATCCACTCAACAAAAATTATTTCACACCACAGACTCATCTTGGTCAGGATCGATTTGAAATCTATCATGGTTTCAGAGAAATCATACTCCATGGTTCGTTGTTCTTGTAAAATGTTGAACGACTACCCCAACTAAAATCTATCCACTCGACAAAAATTATTTCACACCACAGACTCATCTTGGTCAGGATCGATTTGAAATCTATCATGGTTTCAGAGAAATCATACTCCATGGTTCGTTGTTCTTGTAAAATGTTGAACGACTACCCCAACTAAAATCTATCCACTCAACAAAAATTATTTCACACCACAGACTCATCTTGGTCAGGATCGATTTGAAATCTATCATGGTTTCAGAGAAATCATACTCCATGATAAGTTGTTCTTGTAGAATGTTGAACGACTATCCCAACTAAAATCTATCCACTCAAAAAAATTATTTCAGAGAAATCATACTCCATGGTAAGTTGTTCTTGTAGAATGTTGAACGACTACCCCAACTAAAATCTATCCACTCAACAAAAATTATTTCACACCACAGACTCATCTTGGTCAGGATCGATTTGAAATCTATCATGGTTTCAGAGAAATCATACTCCATGGTTCGTTGTTCTTGTAAAATGTTGAACGACTACCCCAACTAAAATCTATCCACTCAACAAAAATTATTTCACACCACAGACTCATCTTGGTCAGGATCGATTTGAAATCTATCATGGTTTCAAAGAAATCATACTCCATGGTAAGTTGTTCTTGTAGAATGTTGAACGACTATCCCAACTAAAATCTATCCACTCAACAAAAATCATTTCAGAGAAATCATACTCCAAGGTAAGTTGTTCTTGTAGAATGTTGAACGACTACCCCAACTAAAATCTATCCACTCAACAAAAATTATTTCACACCACAGACTCATCTTGGTCAGGATCGATTTGAAATCTATCATGGTTTCAGAGAAATCATACTCCATGGTTCGTTGTTCTTGTAGAATGTTGAACGACTATCCCAACTAAAATCTATCCACTCAACAAAAATTATTTCAGAGAAATCATACTCCATGGTTCGTTGTTCTTGTACAATGTTGAACGACTACCCCAACTAAAATCTATCCACTCAACAAAAATTATTTCACACCACAGACTCATCTTGGTCAGGATCGATTTGAAATCTATCATGGTTTCAGAGAAATCATAGTCCATGGTAAGTTGTTCTTGTAGAATGTTGAACGACTACCCCAACTAAAATCTATCCACTCAACAAAAATTATTTCACACCACAGACTCATCTTGGTCAGGATCGATTTGAAATCTATCATGGTTTCAGAGAAATCATACTCCATGGTAAGTTGTTCTTGTAGAATGTTGAACGACTACCCCAACTAAAATCTATCCACTCAACAAAAATTATTTCACACCACAGACTCATCTTGGTCAGGATCGATTTGAAATCTATCATGGTTTCAGAGAAATCATACTCCATGGTTCGTTGTTCTTGTAAAATGTTGAACGACTACCCCAACTAAAATCTATCCACTCGACAAAAATTATTTCACACCACAGACTCATCTTGGTCAGGATCGATTTGAAATCTATCATGGTTTCAGAGAAATCATACTCCATGGTTCGTTGTTCTTGTAAAATGTTGAACGACTACCCCAACTAAAATCTATCCACTCAACAAAAATTATTTCACACCACAGACTCATCTTGGTCAGGATCGATTTGAAATCTATCATGGTTTCAGAGAAATCATACTCCATGGTTCGTTGTTCTTGTAAAATGTTGAACGACTACCCCAACTAAAATCTATCCACTCGACAAAAATTATTTCACACCACAGACTCATCTTGGTCAGGATCGATTTGAAATCTATCATGGTTTCAGAGAAATCATACTCCATGGTTCGTTGTTCTTGTAAAATGTTGAACGACTACCCCAACTAAAATCTATCCACTCAACAAAAATTATTTCACACCACAGACTCATCTTGGTCAGGATCGATTTGAAATCTATCATGGTTTCAGAGAAATCATACTCCATGGTAAGTTGTTCTTGTAGAATGTTGAACGACTATCCCAACTAAAATCTATCCACTCAACAAAAATTATTTCAGAGAAATCATACTCCATGGTAAGTTGTTCTTGTAGAATGTTGAACGACTACCCCAACTAAAATCTATCCACTCAACAAAAATTATTTCACACCACAGACTCATCTTGGTCAGGATCGATTTGAAATCTATCATGGTTTCAGAGAAATCATACTCCATGGGTAGTTGTTCTTGTAGAATGTAGAACGACTACCACAACTAAAATCTATCCACTCAACAAAAATTATTTCACACCACAGACTCATCTTGGTCAGGATCGATTTGAAATCTATCATGGTTTCAGAGAAATCATACTCCATGGTTCGTTGTTCTTGTAAAATGTTGAACGACTACCCCAACTAAAATCTATCCACTCGACAAAAATTATTTCACACCACAGACTCATCTTGGTCAGGATCGATTTGAAATCTATCATGGTTTCAGAGAAATCATACTCCATGGTTCGTTGTTCTTGTAAAATGTTGAACGACTACCCCAACTAAAATCTATCCACTCAACAAAAATTATTTCACACCACAGACTCATCTTGGTCAGGATCGATTTGAAATCTATCATGGTTTCAGAGAAATCATACTCCATGATAAGTTGTTCTTGTAGAATGTTGAACGACTATCCCAACTAAAATCTATCCACTCAAAAAAATTATTTCAGAGAAATCATACTCCATGGTAAGTTGTTCTTGTAGAATGTTGAACGACTACCCCAACTAAAATCTATCCACTCAACAAAAATTATTTCACACCACAGACTCATCTTGGTCAGGATCGATTTGAAATCTATCATGGTTTCAGAGAAATCATACTCCATGGTTCGTTGTTCTTGTAAAATGTTGAACGACTACCCCAACTAAAATCTATCCACTCAACAAAAATTATTTCACACCACAGACTCATCTTGGTCAGGATCGATTTGAAATCTATCATGGTTTCAAAGAAATCATACTCCATGGTAAGTTGTTCTTGTAGAATGTTGAACGACTATCCCAACTAAAATCTATCCACTCAACAAAAATCATTTCAGAGAAATCATACTCCAAGGTAAGTTGTTCTTGTAGAATGTTGAACGACTACCCCAACTAAAATCTATCCACTCAACAAAAATTATTTCACACCACAGACTCATCTTGGTCAGGATCGATTTGAAATCTATCATGGTTTCAGAGAAATCATACTCCATGGTTCGTTGTTCTTGTAGAATGTTGAACGACTATCCCAACTAAAATCTATCCACTCAACAAAAATTATTTCAGAGAAATCATACTCCATGGTTCGTTGTTCTTGTACAATGTTGAACGACTACCCCAACTAAAATCTATCCACTCAACAAAAATTATTTCACACCACAGACTCATCTTGGTCAGGATCGATTTGAAATCTATCATGGTTTCAGAGAAATCATAGTCCATGGTAAGTTGTTCTTGTAGAATGTTGAACGACTACCCCAACTAAAATCTATCCACTCAACACAAATTATTTCACACCACAGACTCATCTTGGTCAGGATCGATTTGAAATCTATCATGGTTTCAGAGAAATCATACTCCATGGTAAGTTGTTCTTGTAGAATGTTGAACGACTACCCCAACTAAAATCTATCCACTCAACAAAAATTATTTCACACCACAGACTCATCTTGGTCAGGATCGATTTGAAATCTATCATGGTTTCAGAGAAATCATACTCCATGGTTCGTTGTTCTTGTAAAATGTTGAACGACTACCCCAACTAAAATCTATCCACTCGACAAAAATTATTTCACACCACAGACTCATCTTGGTCAGGATCGATTTGAAATCTATCATGGTTTCAGAGAAATCATACTCCATGGTTCGTTGTTCTTGTAAAATGTTGAACGACTACCCCAACTAAAATCTATCCACTCAACAAAAATTATTTCACACCACAGACTCATCTTGGTCAGGATCGATTTGAAATCTATCATGGTTTCAGAGAAATCATACTCCATGGTTCGTTGTTCTTGTAAAATGTTGAACGACTACCCCAACTAAAATCTATCCACTCAACAAAAATTATTTCACACCACAGGCTCATCTTGGTCAGGATCGATTTGAAATCTATCATGGTTTCAGAGAAATCATACTCCATGGTAAGTTGTTCTTGTAGAATGTTGAACGACTATCCCAACTAAAATCTATCCACTCAACAAAAATTATTTCAGAGAAATCATACTCCCAGGTAAGTTGTTCTTGTAGAATGTTGAACGACTACCCCAACTAAAATCTATCCACTCAACAAAAATTATTTCACACCACAGACTCATCTTGGTCAGGATCGATTTGAAATCTATCATGGTTTCAGAGAAATCATACTCCATGGTTCGTTGTTCTTGTAGAATGTTGAACGACTATCCCAACTAAAATCTATCCACTCAACAAAAATTATTTCAGAGAAATCATACTCCAAGGTAAGTTGTTCTTGTAGAATGTTGAACGACTACCCCAACTAAAATCTATCCACTCAACAAAAATTATTTCACACCACAGACTCATCTTGGTCAGGATCGATTTGAAATCTATCATGGTTTCAGAGAAATCATACTCCATGGTAAGTTGTTCTTGTAGAATGTTGAACGACTATCCCAACTAAAATCTATCCACTCAACAAAAATTATTTCAGAGAAATCATACTCCAAGGTAAGTTGTTCTTGTAAAATGTTGAACGACTACCCCAACTAAAATCTATCCACTCGACAAAAATTATTTCACACCACAGACTCATCTTGGTCAGGATCGATTTGAAATCTATCATGGTTTCAGAGAAATCATACTCCATGGTTCGTTGTTCTTGTAAAATGTTGAACGACTACCCCAACTAAAATCTATCCACTCAACAAAAATTATTTCACACCACAGACTCATCTTGGTCAGGATCGATTTGAAATCTATCATGGTTTCAGAGAAATCATACTCCATGGTTCGTTGTTCTTGTAAAATGTTGAACGACTACCCCAACTAAAATCTATCCACTCAACAAAAATTATTTCACACCACAGACTCATCTTGGTCAGGATCGATTTGAAATCTATCATGGTTTCAGAGAAATCATACTCCATGGTAAGTTGTTCTTGTAGAATGTTGAACGACTATCCCAACTAAAATCTATCCACTCAACAAAAATTATTTCAGAGAAATCATACTCCAAGGTAAGTTGTTCTTGTAGAATGTTGAACGACTACCCCAACTAAAATCTATCCACTCAACAAAAATTATTTCACACCACAGACTCATCTTGGTCAGGATCGATTTGAAATCTATCATGGTTTCAGAGAAATCATACTCCATGGTTCGTTGTTCTTGTAGAATGTTGAACGACTATCCCAACTAAAATCTATCCACTCAACAAAAATTATTTCAGAGAAATCATACTCCAAGGTAAGTTGTTCTTGTAGAATGTTGAACGACTACCCCAACTAAAATCTATCCACTCAACAAAAATTATTTCACACCACAGACTCATCTTGGTCAGGATCGATTTGAAATCTATCATGGTTTCAGAGAAATCATACTCCATGGTAAGTTGTTCTTGTAGAATGTTGAACGACTATCCCAACTAAAATCTATCCACTCAACAAAAATTATTTCAGAGAAATCATACTCCAAGGTAAGTTGTTCTTGTAAAATGTTGAACGACTACCCCAACTAAAATCTATCCACTCGACAAAAATTATTTCACACCACAGACTCATCTTGGTCAGGATCGATTTGAAATCTATCATGGTTTCAGAGAAATCATACTCCATGGTTCGTTGTTCTTGTAAAATGTTGAACGACTACCCCAACTAAAATCTATCCACTCAACAAAAATTATTTCACACCACAGACTCATCTTGGTCAGGATCGATTTGAAATCTATCATGGTTTCAGAGAAATCATACTCCATGGTAAGTTGTTCTTGTAGAATGTCGAACGACTATCCCAACTAAAATCTATCCACTCAACAAAAATTATTTCACACCACAGACTCATCTTGGTCAGGATCGATTTGAAATCTATCATGGTTTCAGAGAAATCATACTCCATGGTAAGTTGTTCTTGTAGAATGTTGAACAACTATCCCAACTAAAATCTATCCACTCAACAAAAATTATTTCAGAGAAATCATACTCCATGGTAAGTTGTTCTTGTAGAATGTTGAACGACTACCCCAACTAAAATCTATCCACTCAACAAAAATTATTTCAGGGAAATCATACTCCATGGTAAGTTGTTCTTGTAGAATGTTGAACGACTACCCCAACTAAAATCTATCCACTCAACAAAAATTATTTCACACCACAGACTCATCTTGGTCAGGATCGATTTGAAATCTATCATGGTTTCAGAGAAATCATACTCCATGGTAAGTTGTTCTTGTAGAATGTTGAACAACTATCCCAACTAAAATCTATCCACTCAACAAAAATTATTTCAGAGAAATCATACTCCATGGTAAGTTGTTCTTGTAGAATGTTGAACAACTATCCCAACTAAAATCTATCCACTCAACAAAAATTATTTCAGAGAAATCATACTCCAAGGTAAGTTGTTCTTGTAGAATGTTGAACGACTAAACCAACTAAAATCTATCCACTCAACAAAAATTATTTCAGGGAAATCATACTCCATGGTAAGTTGTTCTTGTAGAATGTTGAACGACTACCCCAACTAAAATCTATCCACTCAACAAAAATTATTTCACACCACAGACTCATCTTGGTCAGGATCGATTTGAAATCTATCATGGTTTCAGAGAAATCATACTCCATGGTAAGTTGTTCTTGTAGAATGTTGAACAACTATCCCAACTAAAATCTATCCACTCAACAAAAATTATTTCAGAGAAATCATACTCCATGGTAAGTTGTTCTTGTAGAATGTTGAACGACTACCCCAACTAAAATCTATCCACTCAACAAAAATTATTTCACACCACAGACGCATCTTGGTCAGGATCGATTTGAAATCTATCATGGTTTCAGAGAAATCATACTCCATGGTAAGTTGTTCTTGTAGAATGTTGAACGACTACCACAACTAAAATCTATCCACTCAACAAAAATTATTTCACACCACAGACTCATCTTGGTCAGGATCGATTTGAAATCTATCATGGTTTCAGAGAAATCATACTCCATGGTTCGTTGTTCTTGTAAAATGTTGAACGACTACCCCAACTAAAATCTATCCACTCGACAAAAATTATTTCACACCACAGACTCATCTTGGTCAGGATCGATTTGAAATCTATCATGGTTTCAGAGAAATCATACTCCATGGTTCGTTGTTCTTGTAAAATGTTGAACGACTACCCCAACTAAAATCTATCCACTCAACAAAAATTATTTCACACCACAGACTCATCTTGGTCAGGATCGATTTGAAATCTATCATGGTTTCAGAGAAATCATACTCCATGGTAAGTTGTTCTTGTAGAATGTTGAACGACTACCCCAACTAAAATCTATCCACTCAACAAAAATTATTTCAGAGAAATCATACTCCATGGTAAGTTGTTCTTGTAGAATGTTGAACGACTACCCCAACTAAAATCTATCCACTCAACAAAAATTATTTCACACCACAGACTCATCTTGGTCAGGATCGATTTGAAATCTATCATGGTTTCAGAGAAATCATACTCCATGGTAAGTTGTTCTTGTAGAATGTTGAACGACTATCCCAACTAAAATCTATCCACTCAACAAAAATTATTTCAGAGAAATCATACTCCATGGTAAGTTGTTCTTGTAGAATGTTGAACGACTACCCCAACTAAAATCTATCCACTCAACAAAAATTATTTCACACCACAGACTCATCTTGGTCAGGATCGATTTGAAATCTATCATGGTTTCAGAGAAATCATACTCCATGGTTCGTTGTTCTTGTAAAATGTTGAACGACTACCCCAACTAAAATCTATCCACTCAACAAAAATTATTTCACACCACAGACTCATCTTGGTCAGGATCGATTTGAAATCTATCATGGTTTCAGAGAAATCATACTCCATGGTAAGTTGTTCTTGTAGAATGTTGAACGACTATCCCAACTAAAATCTATCCACTCAACAAAAATTATTTCAGAGAAATCATACTCCAAGGTAAGTTGTTCTTGTAGAATGTTGAACGACTACCCCAACTAAAATCTATCCACTCAACAAAAATTATTTCACACCACAGACTCATCTTGGTCAGGATCGATTTGAAATCTATCATGGTTTCAGAGAAATCATACTCCATGGTTCGTTGTTCTTGTAGAATGTTGAACGACTATCCCAACTAAAATCTATCCACTCAACAAAAATTATTTCAGAGAAATCATACTCCAAGGTAAGTTGTTCTTGTAGAATGTTGAACGACTACCCCAACTAAAATCTATCCACTCAACAAAAATTATTTCACACCACAGACTCATCTTGGTCAGGATCGATTTGAAATCTATCATGGTTTCAGAGAAATCATACTCCATGGTAAGTTGTTCTTGTAGAATGTTGAACGACTATCCCAACTAAAATCTATCCACTCAACAAAAATTATTTCAGAGAAATCATACTCCAAGGTAAGTTGTTCTTGTAAAATGTTGAACGACTACCCCAACTAAAATCTATCCACTCAACAAAAATTATTTCACACCACAGACGCATCTTGGTCAGGATCGATTTGAAATCTATCATGGTTTCAGAGAAATCATACTCCATGGTAAGTTGTTCTTGTAGAATGTTGAACGACTACCACAACTAAAATCTATCCACTCAACAAAAATTATTTCACACCACAGACTCATCTTGGTCAGGATCGATTTGAAATCTATCATGGTTTCAGAGAAATCATACTCCATGGTTCGTTGTTCTTGTAAAATGTTGAACGACTACCCCAACTAAAATCTATCCACTCGACAAAAATTATTTCACACCACAGACTCATCTTGGTCAGGATCGATTTGAAATCTATCATGGTTTCAGAGAAATCATACTCCATGGTTCGTTGTTCTTGTAAAATGTTGAACGACTACCCCAACTAAAATCTATCCACTCAACAAAAATTATTTCACACCACAGACTCATCTTGGTCAGGATCGATTTGAAATCTATCATGGTTTCAGAGAAATCATACTCCATGGTAAGTTGTTCTTGTAGAATGTTGAACGACTATCCCAACTAAAATCTATCCACTCAACAAAAATTATTTCAGAGAAATCATACTCCATGGTAAGTTGTTCTTGTAGAATGTTGAACGACTACCCCAACTAAAATCTATCCACTCAACAAAAATTATTTCACACCACAGACTCATCTTGGTCAGGATCGATTTGAAATCTATCATGGTTTCAGAGAAATCATACTCCATGGTTCGTTGTTCTTGTAAAATGTTGAACGACTACCCCAACTAAAATCTATCCACTCAACAAAAATTATTTCAGAGAAATCATACTCCATGGTAAGTTGTTCTTGTAGAATGTTGAACGACTACCCCAACTAAAATCTATCCACTCAACAAAAATTATTTCACACCACAGACTCATCTTGGTCAGGATCGATTTGAAATCTATCATGGTTTCAGAGAAATCATACTCCATGGTTCGTTGTTCTTGTAAAATGTTGAACGACTACCCCAACTAAAATCTATCCACTCAACAAAAATTATTTCACACCACAGACTCATCTTGGTCAGGATCGATTTGAAATCTATCATGGTTTCAGAGAAATCATACTCCATGGTAAGTTGTTCTTGTAGAATGTTGAACGACTATCCCAACTAAAATCTATCCACTCAACAAAAATTATTTCAGAGAAATCATACTCCAAGGTAAGTTGTTCTTGTAGAATGTTGAACGACTACCCCAACTAAAATCTATCCACTCAACAAAAATTATTTCACACCACAGACTCATCTTGGTCAGGATCGATTTGAAATCTATCATGGTTTCAGAGAAATCATACTCCATGGTTCGTTGTTCTTGTAGAATGTTGAACGACTATCCCAACTAAAATCTATCCACTCAACAAAAATTATTTCAGAGAAATCATACTCCAATGTAAGTTGTTCTTGTAGAATGTTGAACGACTACCCCAACTAAAATCTATCCACTCAACAAAAATTATTTCACACCACAGACTCATCTTGGTCAGGATCGATTTGAAATCTATCATGGTTTCAGAGAAATCATACTCCATGGTAAGTTGTTCTTGTAGAATGTTGAACGACTATCCCAACTAAAATCTATCCACTCAACAAAAATTATTTCAGAGAAATCATACTCCAAGGTAAGTTGTTCTTGTAAAATGTTGAACGACTACCCCAACTAAAATCTATCCACTCGACAAAAATTATTTCACACCACAGACTCATCTTGGTCAGGATCGATTTGAAATCTATCATGGTTTCAGAGAAATCATACTCCATGGTTCGTTGTTCTTGTAAAATGTTGAACGACTACCCCAACTAAAATCTATCCACTCAACAAAAATTACTTCACACCACAGACTCATCTTGGTCAGGATCGATTTGAAATCTATCATGGTTTCAGAGAAATCATACTCCATGGTAAGTTGTTCTTGTAGAATGTTGAACGACTATCCCAACTAAAATCTATCCACTCAACAAAAATTATTTCAGAGAAATCATACTCCAAGGTAAGTTGTTCTTGTAGAATGTTGAACGACTAAACCAACTAAAATCTATCCACTCAACAAAAATTATTTCAGAGAAATCATACTCCATGGTAAGTTGTTCTTGTAGAATGTTGAACGACTACCCCAACTAAAATCTATCCACTCAACAAAAATTATTTCACACCACAGACTCATCTTGGTCAGGATCGATTTGAAATCTATCATGGTTTCAGAGAAATCATACTCCATGGTAAGTTGTTCTTGTAGAATGTTGAACGACTATCCCAACTAAAATCTATCCACTCAACAAAAATTATTTCAGAGAAATCATACTCCATGGTAAGTTGTTCTTGTAGAATGTTGAACGACTACCCCAACTAAAATCTATCCACTCAACAAAAATTATTTCACACCACAGACTCATCTTGGTCAGGATCGATTTGAAATCTATCATGGTTTCAGAGAAATCATACTCCATGGTAAGTTGTTCTTGTAGAATGTTGAACGACTACCACAACTAAAATCTATCCACTCAACAAAAATTATTTCACACCACAGACTCATCTTGGTCAGGATCGATTTGAAATCTATCATGGTTTCAGAGAAATCATACTCCATGGTTCGTTGTTCTTGTAAAATGTTGAACGACTACCCCAACTAAAATCTATCCACTCAACAAAAATTACTTCACACCACAGACTCATCTTGGTCAGGATCGATTTGAAATCTATCATGGTTTCAGAGAAATCATACTCCATGGTAAGTTGTTCTTGTAGAATGTTGAACGACTATCCCAACTAAAATCTATCCACTCAACAAAAATTATTTCAGAGAAATCATACTCCAAGGTAAGTTGTTCTTGTAGAATGTTGAACGACTAAACCAACTAAAATCTATCCACTCAACAAAAATTATTTCAGAGAAATCATACTCCAAGGTAAGTTGTTCTTGTAAAATGTTGAACGACTACCCCAACTAAAATCTATCCACTCGACAAAAATTATTTCACACCACAGACTCATCTTGGTCAGGATCGATTTGAAATCTATCATGGTTTCAGAGAAATCATACTCCATGGTTCGTTGTTCTTGTAAAATGTTGAACGACTACCCCAACTAAAATCTATCCACTCAACAAAAATTACTTCACACCACAGACTCATCTTGGTCAGGATCGATTTGAAATCTATCATGGTTTCAGAGAAATCATACTCCATGGTAAGTTGTTCTTGTAGAATGTTGAACGACTATCCCAACTAAAATCTATCCACTCAACAAAAATTATTTCAGAGAAATCATACTCCAAGGTAAGTTGTTCTTGTAGAATGTTGAACGACTAAACCAACTAAAATCTATCCACTCAACAAAAATTATTTCAGAGAAATCATACTCCATGGTAAGTTGTTCTTGTAGAATGTTGAACGACTACCCCAACTAAAATCTATCCACTCAACAAAAATTATTTCACACCACAGACTCATCTTGGTCAGGATCGATTTGAAATCTATCATGGTTTCAGAGAAATCATACTCCATGGTAAGTTGTTCTTGTAGAATGTTGAACGACTATCCCAACTAAAATCTATCCACTCAACAAAAATTATTTCAGAGAAATCATACTCCATGGTAAGTTGTTCTTGTAGAATGTTGAACGACTACCCCAACTAAAATCTATCCACTCAACAAAAATTATTTCACACCACAGACTCATCTTGGTCAGGATCGATTTGAAATCTATCATGGTTTCAGAGAAATCATACTCCATGGTAAGTTGTTCTTGTAGAATGTTGAACGACTACCACAACTAAAATCTATCCACTCAACAAAAATTATTTCACACCACAGACTCATCTTGGTCAGGATCGATTTGAAATCTATCATGGTTTCAGAGAAATCATACTCCATGGTTCGTTGTTCTTGTAAAATGTTGAACGACTACCCCAACTAAAATCTATCCACTCGACAAAAATTATTTCACACAACAGACTCATCTTGGTCAGGATCGATTTGAAATCTATCATGGTTTCAGAGAAATCATACTCCATGGTTCGTTGTTCTTGTAAAATGTTGAACGACTACCCCAACTAAAATCTATCCACTCAACAAAAATTATTTCACACCACAGACTCATCTTGGTCAGGATCGATTTGAAATCTATCATGGTTTCAGAGAAATCATACTCCATGGTAAGTTGTTCTTGTAGAATGTTGAACGACTATCCCAACTAAAATCTATCCACTCAACAAAAATTATTTCAGAGAAATCATACTCCATGGTAAGTTGTTCTTGTAGAATGTTGAACGACTATCCCAACTAAAATCTATCCACTCAACAAAAATTATTTCAGAGAAATCATACTCCAAGGTAAGTTGTTCTTGTAGAATGTTGAACGACTAAACCAACTAAAATCTATCCACTCAACAAAAATTATTTCAGAGAAATCATACTCCATGGTAAGTTGTTCTTGTAGAATGTTGAACGACTACCCCAACTAAAATCTATCCACTCAACAAAAATTATTTCACACCACAGACTCATCTTGGTCAGGATCGATTTGAAATCTATCATGGTTTCAGAGAAATCATACTCCATGGTAAGTTGTTCTTGTAGAATGTTGAACGACTATCCCAACTAAAATCTATCCACTCAACAAAAATTATTTCAGAGAAATCATACTCCATGGTAAGTTGTTCTTGTAGAATGTTGAACGACTACCCCAACTAAAATCTATCCACTCAACAAAAATTATTTCACACCACAGACTCATCTTGGTCAGGATCGATTTGAAATCTATCATGGTTTCAGAGAAATCATACTCCATGGTTCGTTGTTCTTGTAAAATGTTGAACGACTACCCCAACTAAAATCTATCCACTCAACAAAAATTATTTCACACCACAGACTCATCTTGGTCAGGATCGATTTGAAATCTATCATATTTTCAGAGAAATCATACTCCATGGTAAGTTGTTCTTGTAGAATGTTGAACGACTATCCCAACTAAAATCTATCCACTCAACAAAAATTATTTCAGAGAAATCATACTCCAAGGTAAGTTGTTCTTGTAGAATGTTGAACGACTACCCCAACTAAAATCTATCCACTCAACAAAAATTATTTCACACCACAGACTCATCTTGGTCAGGATCGATTTGAAATCTATCATGGTTTCAGAGAAATCATACTCCATGGTTCGTTGTTCTTGTAGAATGTTGAACGACTATCCCAACTAAAATCTATCCACTCAACAAAAATTATTTCAGAGAAATCATACTCCATGGTTCGTTGTTCTTGTACAATGTTGAACGACTACCCCAACTAAAATCTATCCACTCAACAAAAATTATTTCACACCACAGACTCATCTTGGTCAGGATCGATTTGAAATCTATCATGGTTTCAGAGAAATCATAGTCCATGGTAAGTTGTTCTTGTAGAATGTTGAACGACTACCCCAACTAAAATCTATCCACTCAACAAAAATTATTTCACACCACAGACTCATCTTGGTCAGGATCGATTTGAAATCTATCATGGTTTCAGAGAAATCATACTCCATGGTAAGTTGTTCTTGTAGAATGTTGAACGACTACCCCAACTAAAATCTATCCACTCAACAAAAATTATTTCACACCACAGACTCATCTTGGTCAGGATCGATTTGAAATCTATCATGGTTTCAGAGAAATCACACTCCATGGTTCGTTGTTCTTGTAAAATGTTGAACGACTACCCCAACTAAAATCTATCCACTCGACAAAAATTATTTCACACCACAGACTCATCTTGGTCAGGATCGATTTGAAATCTATCATGGTTTCAGAGAAATCATACTCCATGGTTCGTTGTTCTTGTAAAATGTTGAACGACTACCCAAACTAAAATCTATCCACTCAACAAAAATTATTTCACACCACAGACTCATCTTGGTCAGGATCGATTTGAAATCTATCATGGTTTCAGAGAAATCATACTCCATGGTAAGTTGTTCTTGTAGAATGTTGAACGACTATCCCAACTAAAATCTATCCACTCAACAAAAATTATTTCAGAGAAATCATACTCCATGGTAAGTTGTTCTTGTAGAATGTTGAACGACTACCCCAACTAAAATCTATCCACTCAACAAAAATTATTTCACACCACAGACTCATCTTGGTCAGGATCGATTTGAAATCTATCATGGTTTCAGAGAAATCATACTCCATGGTTCGTTGTTCTTGTAAAATGTTGAACGACTACCCCAACTAAAATCTATCCACTCAACAAAAATTATTTCACACCACAGACTCATCTTGGTCAGGATCGATTTGAAATCTATCATGGTTTCAGAGAAATCATACTCCATGGTAAGTTGTTCTTGTAGAATGTTGAACGACTATCCCAACTAAAATCTATCCACTCAACAAAAATTATTTCAGAGAAATCATACTCCAAGGTAAGTTGTTCTTGTAGAATGTTGAACGACTACCCCAACTAAAATCTATCCACTCAACAAAGATTATTTCACACCACAGACTCATCTTGGTCAGGATCGATTTGAAATCTATCATGGTTTCAGAGAAATCATACTCCATGGTTCGTTGTTCTTGTAGAATGTTGAACGACTATCCCAACTAAAATCTATCCACTCAACAAAAATTATTTCAGAGAAATCATACTCCATGGTTCGTTGTTCTTGTACAATGTTGAGCGACTACCCCAACTAAAATCTATCCACTCAACAAAAATTATTTCGCACCACAGACCCATCTTGGTCAGGATCGATTTGAAATCTATCATGGTTTCAGAGAAATCATAGTCCATGGTAAGTTGTTCTTGTAGAATGTTGAACGACTACCCCAACTAAAATCTATCCACTCAACAAAAATTATTTCACACCACAGACTCATCTTGGTCAGGATCGATTTGAAATCTATCATGGTTTCAGAGAAATCATACTCCATGGTTCGTTGTTCTTGTAGAATGTTGAACGACTATTACAACTAAAATCTATCCACTCAACACAAATTATTTCAGAGAAATCATACTCCATGGTTCGTTGTTCTTGTAGAATGTTGAACGACTACCCCGACTAAAATCTATCCACTCAACAAAAATTATTTCACACCACAGACTCATCTTGGTCAGGATCGATTTGAAATCTATCATGGTTTCAGAGAAATCATAGTCCATGGTAAGTTGTTCTTGTAGAATGTTGAACGACTACCCCAACTAAAATCTATCCACTCAACAAAAATTATTTCACACCACAGACTCATCTTGGTCAGGATCGATTTGAAATCTATCATGGTTTCAGAGAAATCATACTCCATGATTCGTTGTTCTTGTAGAATGTTGAACGACTATCCCAACTAAAATCTATCCACTCAACAAAAATTATTTCAGAGAAATCATACTCCATGGTTCGTTGTTCTTGTAGAATGTTGAACGACTATCCCAACTAAAATCTATACACTCAACAAAAATTATTTCAGAGAAATCATACTCCATGGTTCGTTGTTCTTGTAGAATGTTGAACGACTACCCCAACTAAAATCTATCCACTCAACAAAAATTATTTCAGAGAAGTCATACTCCATGGTTCGTTGATCTTGTAGAATGTTGAACGACTACCCCAACTAAAATCTATCCACTCAACAAAAATTATTTCACACCACAGACTCATCTTGATCAGGATCGATTTGAAATCTATCATGGTTTCAGATAAATCATACTCCATGGTTCGTTGTTCCTGTAGAATGTTGAACGACTATCCCAACTAAAATCTATCCACTCAACAAACATTATTTCACACCACAGACTCAGCTTGGTCAGGATCGATTTGAAATCTGTCATGGTTTCAGAGAAATCATACTCCATGGTTCGTTGTTCTTGTAGAATGTTGAACGACTATCCCAACTAAAACCTATCCACTCAACAAAAATTATTTCAGAGAAATCATACTCCATGGTTCGTTGTTCTTGTAGAATGTTGAACGACTACCCCGACTAAAATCTATCCACTCAACAAAAATTATTTCACACCACAGACTCATCTTGGTCAGGATCGATTTGAAATCTATCATGGTTTCAGAGAAATCATACTCCATGATTCGTTGTTCTTGTAGAATGTTGAACGACTATCCCAACTAAAATCTATCCACTCAACAAAAATTATTTCAGAGAAATCATACTCCATGGTTCGTTGTTCTTGTAGAATGTTGAACGACTATCCCAACTAAAATCTATCCACTCAACAAAAATTATTTCACTTACTCCATGGTAAGTTGTTCTTGTAGAATGTTGAACGATTATCCCAACTAAAATCTATCCACTCAACAAAAATTATTTCAGAGAAATCATACTCCATGGTAAGTTGTTCTTGTAGAATGTTGAACGACTACCCCAACTAAAATCTATCCACTCAACAAAAATTATTTCAGAGAAATCATACTCCATGGTTCGTTGATCTTGTAGAATGTTGAACGACTACCCCAACTAAAATCTATCCACTCAACAAAAATTATTTCAGAGAAATCATACTCCATGGTAAGTTGTTCTTGTAGAATGTTGAACGACTATCCCAACTAAAATCTATCCACTCAACAAAAATTATTTCAGAGAAATCATACTCCATGGTTCGTTGTTCTTGTAGAATGTTGAACGACTATCCCAACTAAAATCTATCCACTCAACAAAAATTATTTCAGAGAAATCATACTCCATGGTAAGTTGTTCTTGTAGAATGTTGAACGACTATCCCAACTAAAATCTATCCACTCAACAAAAATTATTTCAGAGAAATCATACTCCATGGTTCGTTGTTCTTGTAGAATGTTGAACGACTATCCCAACTAAAATCTATCCACTCAACAAAAATTATTTCAGAGAAATCATACTCCATGGTTCGTTGTTCTTGTAGAATGTTGAACGACTACCCCAACTAAAATCTATCCACTCAACAAAAATTATTTCACACCACAGACTCATCTTGGTCAGGATCGATTTGAAATCTATCATGGTTTCAGAGAAATTATACTCCATGATTCGTTGTTCTTGTAGAATGTTGAACGACTATCCCAACTAAAATCTATCCACTCAACAAAAATTATTTCAGAGAAATCATACTCCATGGTTCGTTGTTCTTGTAGAATGTTGAACGACTATCCCAACTAAAATCTATCCACTTAACAAAAATTATTTCAGAGAAATCATACTCCATGGTAAGTTGTTCTTGTAGAATGTTGAACGACTACCCCAACTAAAATCTATCCACTCAACAAAAATTATTTCAGAGAAATCATACTCCATGGTTCGTTGTTCTTGTAGAATGTTGAGCGACTACCCCAACTAAAGTCTATCCACTCAACAAAAATTATTTCACACCACAGACTCATCTTGATCAGGATCGATTTGAAATCTATCATGGTTTCAGAGAAATCATACTCCATGGTTCGTTGTTCTTGTAGAATGTTGAACGACTATCCCAACTAAAATCTATCCACTCAACAAACATTATTTCACACCACAGACTCAGCTTGGTCAGGATCGATTTGAAATCTATCATGGTTTCAGAGAAATCATACTCCATGGTTCGTTGTTCTTGTAAAATGTTGAACGACTATCCCAACTAAAATCTATCCACTCAACAAAAATTATTTCAGAGAAATCATACTCCATGGTAAGTTGTTCTTGTAGAATGTTGAACGACTACCATAACTAAAATCTATCCACTCAACAAAAATTATTTCAGAGAAATCATACTCCATTTTTCGTTGTTCTTGTAGAATGTTGAACGACTACCCCAACTAAAATCTATCCACTCAACAAAAATTATTTCACAGAAATCATACTCCATGGTAAGTTGTTCTTGTAGAATGTTGAACGATTATCCCAACTAAAATCTATCCACTCAACAAAAATTATTTCAGAGAAATTATACTCCATGGTTCGTTGTTCTTGTAGAATGTTGAACGACTATCCCAACTAAAATCTATCCACTCAACAAAAATTATTTCAGAGAAATCATACTCCATGGTAAGTTGTTCTTGTAGAATGTTGAACGATTATCCCAACTAAAATCTATCCACTCAACAAAAATTTTTTCAGAGAAATCATACTCCATGGTAAGTTGTTCTTGTAGAATGTTGAACGACTACCCCAACTAAAATCTATCCACTCAACAAAAATTATTTCAGAGAAATCATACTCCATGGTTCGTTGATCTTGTAGAATGTTGAACGACTACCCCAACTAAAATCTATCCACTCAACAAAAATTACTTCAGAGAAATCATACTCCATGTTAAGTTGTTCTTGTAGAATGTTGAACGACTATCCCAACTAAAATCTATCCACTCAACAAAAATTATTTCAGAGAAATCATACTCCATGGTTCGTTGTTCTTGTAGAATGTTGAACGACTATCCCAACTAAAATCTATCCACTCAACAAAAATTATTTCAGAGAAATCATACTCCATGGTTCGTTGTTCTTGTAGAATGTTGAACGACTATCCCAACTAAAATCTATCCACTCAACAAAAATTATTTCAGAGAAATCATACTCCATGGTTCGTTGTTCTTGTAGAATGTTGAACGACTATCCCAACTAAAATCTATCCACTCAACAAAAATTATTTCAGAGAAATCATACTCCATGGTTCGTTGTTCTTGTAGAATGTTGAACGACTACCCCAACTAAAATCTATCCACTCAACAAAAATTATTTCACACCACAGACTCATCTTGGTCAGGATCGATTTTAAATCTATCATGGTTTCAGAGAAATCATACTCCATGATTCGTTGTTCTTGTAGAATGTTGAACGACTATCCCAACTAAAATCTATCCACTCAACAAAAATTATTTCAGAGAAATCATACTCCATGGTTCGTTGTTCTTGTAGAATGTTGAACGACTATCCCAACTAAAATCTATCCACTCAACAAAAATTATTTCAGAGAAATCATACTCCATGGTAAGTTGTTCTTGTAGAATGTTGAACGACTACCCCAACTAAAATCTATCCACTCAACAAAAATTATTTCAGAGAAATCATACTCCATGGTTCGTTGTTCTTGTAGAATGTTGAACGACTATCCCAACTAAAATCTATCCACTTAACAAAAATTATTTCAGAGAAATCATACTCCATGGTAAGTTGTTCTTGTAGAATGTTGAACGACTACCCCAACTAAAATCTATCCACTCAACAAAAATTATTTCAGAGAAATCATACTCCATGGTTCGTTGATCTTGTAGAATGTTGAACGACTACCCCAACTAAAATCTATCCACTCAACAAAAATTATTTCAGAGAAATCATACTCCATGTTAAGTTGTTCTTGTAGAATGTTGAACGACTATCCCAACTAAAATCTATCCACTCAACAAAAATTATTTCAGAGAAATCATACTCCATGGTTCGTTGTTCTTGTAGAATGTTGAACGACTATCCCAACTAAAATCTATCCACTCAACAAAAATTATTTCAGAGAAATCATACTCCATGGTAAGTTGTTCTTGTAGAATGTTGAACGACTATCCCAACTAAAATCTATCCACTCAACAAAAATTATTTCAGAGAAATCATACTCCATGGTTCGTTGTTCTTGTAGAATGTTGAACGACTATCCCAACTAAAATCTATCCACTCAACAAAAATTATTTCAGAGAAATCATACTCCATGTTAAGTTGTTCTTGTAGAATGTTGAACGACTATCCCAACTAAAATCTATCCACTCAACAAAAATTATTTCAGAGAAATCATACTCCATGGTAAGTTGTTCTTGTAGAATGTTGAACGATTATCCCAACTAAAATCTATCCACTCAACAAAAATTTTTTCAGAGAAATCATACTCCATGGTAAGTTGTTCTTGTAGAATGTTGAACGACTACCCCAACTAAAATCTATCCACTCAACAAAAATTATTTCAGAGAAATCATACTCCATGGTTCGTTGATCTTGTAGAATGTTGAACGACTACCCCAACTAAAATCTATCCACTCAACAAAAATTATTTCAGAGAAATCATACTCCATGTTAAGTTGTTCTTGTAGAATGTTGAACGACTATCCCAACTAAAATCTATCCACTCAACAAAAATTATTTCAGAGAAATCATACTCCATGGTAAGTTGTTCTTGTAGAATGTTGAACGATTATCCCAACTAAAATCTATCCACTCAACAAAAATTATTTCAGAGAAATCATACTCCATGGTTCGTTGTTCTTGTAGAATGTTGAACGACTATCCCAACTAAAATCTATCCACTCAACAAAAATTATTTCAGAGAAATCATACTCCATGGTAAGTTGTTCTTGTAGAATGTTGAACGATTATCCCAACTAAAATCTATCCACTCAACAAAAATTTTTTCAGAGAAATCATACTCCATGGTAAGTTGTTCTTGTAGAATGTTGAACGACTACCCCAACTAAAATCTATCCACTCAACAAAAATTATTTCAGAGAAATCATACTCCATGGTTCGTTGATCTTGTAGAATGTTGAACGACTACCCCAACTAAAATCTATCCACTCAACAAAAATTATTTCAGAGAAATCATACTCCATGTTAAGTTGTTCTTGTAGAATGTTGAACGACTATCCCAACTAAAATCTATCCACTCAACAAAAATTATTTCAGAGAAATCATACTCCATGGTTCGTTGTTCTTGTAGAATGTTGAACGGCTATCCCAACTAAAATCTATCCACTCAACAAAAATTATTTCAGAGAAATCATACTCCATGGTAAGTTGTTCTTGTAGAATGTTGAACGACTATCCCAACTAAAATCTATCCACTCAACAAAAATTATTTCAGAGAAATCATACTCCATGGTTCGTTGTTCTTGTAGAATGTTGAACGACTATCCCAACTAAAATCTATCCACTCAACAAAAATTATTTCAGAGAAATCATACTCCATGGTTCGTTGTTCTTGTAGAATGTTGAACGACTACCCCAACTAAAATCTATCCACTCAACAAAAATTATTTCACACCACAGACTCATCTTGGTCAGGATCGATTTTAAATCTATCATGGTTTCAGAGAAATCATACTCCATGATTCGTTGTTCTTGTAGAATGTTGAACGACTATCCCAACTAAAATCTATCCACTCAACAAAAATTATTTCAGAGAAATCATACTCCATGGTTCGTTGTTCTTGTAGAATGTTGAACGACTATCCCAACTAAAATCTATCCACTCAACAAAAATTATTTCAGAGAAATCATACTCCATGGTAAGTTGTTCTTGTAGAATGTTGAACGACTACCCCAACTAAAATCTATCCACTCAACAAAAATTATTTCAGAGAAATCATACTCCATGGTTCGTTGTTCTTGTAGAATGTTGAACGACTACCCCAACTAAAATCTATCCACTCAACAAAAATTATTTCACACCACAGACTCATCTTGATCAGGATCGATTTGAAATCTATCATGGTTTCAGAGAAATCATACTCCATGATTCGTTGTTCTTGTAGAATGTTGAACGACTATCCCAACTAAAATCTATCCACTCAACAAAAATTATTTCAGAGAAATCATACTCCATGGTTCGTTGTTCTTGTAGAATGTTGAACGACTATCCCAACTAAAATCTATCCACTCAACAAAAATTATTTCAGAGAAATCATACTCCATGGTAAGTTGTTCTTGTAGAATGTTGAACGACTATCCCAACTAAAATCTATCCACTCAACAAAAATTATTTCAGAGAAATCATACTCCATGGTTCGTTGTTCTTGTAGAAAGTTGAACGACTACCCCAACTAAAATCTATCCACTCAACAAAAATTATTTCACACCACAGACTCATCTTGGTCAGGATCGATTTTAGATCTATCATGGTTTCAGAGAAATCATACTCCATGATTCGTTGTTCTTGTAGAATGTTGAACGACTATCCCAACTAAAATCTATCCACTCAACAAAAATTATTTCAGAGAAATCATACTCCTTGGTTCGTTGTTCTTGTAGAATGTTGAACGACTATCCCAACTAAAATCTATCCACTCAACAAAAATTATTTCAGAGAAATCATACTCCATGGTAAGTTGTTCTTGTAGAATGTTGAACGATTATCCCAACTAAAATCTATCCACTCAACAAAAATTTTTTCAGAGAAATCATACTCCATGGTAAGTTGTTCTTGTAGAATGTTGAACGACTACCCCAACTAAAATCTATCCACTCAACAAAAATTATTTCAGAGAAATCATACTCCATGGTTCGTTGATCTTGTAGAATGTTGAACGACTACCCCAACTAAAATCTATCCACTCACCAAAAATTATTTCAGAGAAATCATACTCCATGTTAAGTTGTTCTTGTAGAATGTTGAACGACTATCCCAACTAAAATCTATCCACTCAACAAAAATTATTTCAGAGAAATCATACTCCATGGTTCGTTGTTCTTGTAGAATGTTGAACGACTATCCCAACTAAAATCTATCCACTCAACAAAAATTATTTCAGAGAAATCATACTCCATGGTAAGTTGTTCTTGTAGAATGTTGAACGACTATCCCAACTAAAATCTATCCACTCAACAAAAATTATTTCAGAGAAATCATACTCCATGGTTCGTTGTTCTTGTAGAATGTTGAACGACTATCCCAACTAAAATCTATCCACTCAACAAAAATTATTTCAGAGAAATCATACTCCATGGTTCGTTGTTCTTGTAGAATGTTGAACGACTACCCCAACTAAAATCTATCCACTCAACAAAAATTATTTCACACCACAGACTCATCTTGGTCAGGATCGATTTTAAATCTATCATGGTTTCAGAGAAATCATACTCCATGATTCGTTGTTCTTGTAGAATGTTGAACGACTATCCCAACTAAAATCTATCCACTCAACAAAAATTATTTCAGAGAAATCATACTCCATGGTTCGTTGTTCTTGTAGAATGTTGAACGACTATCCCAACTAAAATCTATCAACTTAACAAAAATTATTTCAGAGAAATCATACTCCATGGTAAGTTGTTCTTGTAGAATGTTGAACGACTACCCCAACTAAAATCTATCCACTCAACAAAAATTATTTCAGAGAAATCATACTCCATGGTTCGTTGTTCTTGTAGAATGTTGAGCGACTACCCCAACTAAAGTCTATCCACTCAACAAAAATTATTTCACACCACAGACTCATCTTGATCAGGATCGATTTGAAATCTATCATGGTTTCAGAGAAATCATAGTCCATGGTAAGTTGTTCTTGTAGAATGTTGAACGACTACCCCAACTAAAATCTATCCACTCAACAAAAATTATTTCACACCACAGACTCATCTTGGTCAGGATCGATTTGAAATCTATCATGGTTTCAGAGAAATCATACTCCATGGTTCGTTGTTCTTGTAAAATGTTGAACGACTATCCCAACTAAAATCTATCCACTCAACAAAAATTATTTCAGAGAAATCATACTCCATGGTAAGTTGTTCTTGTAGAATGTTGAACGACTACCATAACTAAAATCTATCCACTCAACAAAAATTATTTCAGAGAAATCATACTCCATGGTTCGTTGTTCTTGTAGAATGTTGAACGACTACCCCAACTAAAATCTATCCACTCAACAAAAATTATTTCACAGAAATCATACTCCATGGTAAGTTGTTCTTGTAGAATGTTGAACGATTATCCCAACTAAAATCTATCCACTCAACAAAAATTATTTCAGAGAAATCATACTCCATGGTTCGTTGTTCTTGTAGAATGTTGAACGACTATCCCAACTAAAATCTATCCACTCAACAAAAATTATTTCAGAGAAATCATACTCCATGGTAAGTTGTTCTTGTAGAATGTTGAACGATTATCCCAACTAAAATCTATCCACTCAACAAAAATTTTTTCAGAGAAATCATACTCCATGGTAAGTTGTTCTTGTAGAATGTTGAACGACTACCCCAACTAAAATCTATCCACTCAACAAAAATTATTTCAGAGAAATCATACTCCATGGTTCGTTGATCTTGTAGAATGTTGAACGACTACCCCAACTAAAATCTATCCACTCAACAAAAATTATTTCAGAGAAATCATACTCCATGTTAAGTTGTTCTTGTAGAATGTTGAACGACTATCCCAACTAAAATCTATCCACTCAACAAACATTATTTCAGAGAAATCATACTCCATGGTTCGTTGTTCTTGTAGAATGTTGAACGACTATCCCAACTAAAATCTATCCACTCAACAAAAATTATTTCAGAGAAATCATACTCCATGGTAAGTTGTTCTTGTAGAATGTTGAACGACTATCCCAACTAAAATCTATCCACTCAACAAAAATTATTTCAGAGAAATCATACTCCATGGTTCGTTGTTCTTGTAGAATGTTGAACGACTATCCCAACTAAAATCTATCCACTCAACAAAAATTATTTCAGAGAAATCATACTCCATGGTTCGTTGTTCTTGTAGAATGTTGAACGACTACCCCAACTAAAATCTATCCACTCAACAAAAATTATTTCACACCACAGACTCATCTTGGTCAGGATCGATTTTAAATCTATCATGGTTTCAGAGAAATCATACTCCATGATTCGTTGTTCTTGTAGAATGTTGAACGACTATCCCAACTAAAATCTATCCACTCAACAAAAATTATTTCAGAGAAATCATACTCCATGGTTCGTTGTTCTTGTAGAATGTTGAACGACTATCCCAACTAAAATCTATCCACTCAACAAAAATTATTTCAGAGAAATCATACTCCATGGTAAGTTGTTCTTGTAGAATGTTGAACGACTACCCCAACTAAAATCTATCCACTCAACAAAAATTATTTCAGAGAAATCCTACTCCATGGTTCGTTGTTCTTGTAGAATGTTGAACGACTACCCCAACTAAAATCTATCCACTCAACAAAAATTATTTCACACCACAGACTCATCTTGATCAGGATCGATTTGAAATCTATCATGGTTTCAGAGAAATCATACTCCATGGTTCGTTGTTCTTGTAGAATGTTGAACGACTATCCCAACTAAAATCTATCCACTCAACAAACATTATTTCACACCACAGACTCAGCTTGGTCAGGATCGATTTGAAATCTATCATGGTTTCAGAGGAATCATACTCCATGGTTCGTTGTTCTTGTAAAATGTTGAACGACTATCCCAACTAAAATCTATCCACTCAACAAAAATTATTTCAGAGAAATCATACTCCATGGTTCGTTGTTCTTGTAGAATGTTGAACGACTACCCCAACTAAAATCTATCCACTCAACAAAAATTACTTCACACCACAGACTCATCTTGATCAGGATCGATTTGAAATCTATCATGGTTTCAGAGAAATCATACTCCATGGTTCGTTGTTCTTGTAGAATGTTGAACGACTACCCCAACTAAAATATATCCACTCAACAAAAATTATTTCACACCACAGACTCATCTTGGTCAGGATCGATTTGAAATCTATCATGGTTTCAGAGAAATCATACTCCATGATTCGTTGTTCTTGTAGAATGTTGAACGACTATCCCAACTAAAATCTATCCACTCAACAAAAATTATTTCAGAGAAATCATACTCCATGGTTCGTTGTTCTTGTAGAATGTTGAACGACTAACCCAACTAAAATCTATCCACTCAACACAAATTATTTCAGAGAAATCATACTCCATGGTTCGTTGTTCTTGTAGAATGTTGAACGACTATCCCAACTAAAATCTATCCACTCAACAAAAATTATTTCACACCACAGACTCATCTTGGTCAGGATCGATTTGAAATCTATCATGGTTTCAGAGAAATCATACTCCATGATTCGTTGTTCTTGTAGAATGTTGAACGACTACCCCAACTAAAATCTATCCACTCAACAAAAATTATTTCAGAGAAATCATACTCCATGGTTCGTTGTTCTTGTAGAATGTTGAACGACTATCCCAACTAAAATCTATACACTCAACAAAAATTATTTCAGAGAAATCATACTCCATGGTAAGTTGTTCTTGTAGAATGTTGAACGACTACCCCAACTAAAATCTATCCACTCAACAAAAATTATTTCACACCACAGACTCATCTTGGTCAGGATCGATTTGAAATCTATCATGGTTTCAGAGAAATCATACTCCATGATTCGTTGTTCTTGTAGAATGTTGAACGACTAGAACAACTAAAATCTATCCACTCAACAAAAATTATTTCAGAGAAATCATACTCCATGGTTCGTTGTTCTTGTAGAATGTTGAACGACTATCCCAACTAAAATCTATACACTCAACAAAAATTATTTCAGAGAAATCATACTCCATGGTAAGTTGTTCTTGTAGAATGTTGAACGACTACCCCAACTAAAATCTATCCACTCAACAAAAATTATTTCACACCACAGACTCATCTTGGTCAGGATCGATTTGAAATCTATCATGGTTTCAGAGAAATCATACTCCATGGTTCGTTGTTCTTGTAGAATGTTGAACGACTACCCCAACTAAAATCTATCCACTCAACAAAAATTATTTCACACCACAGACTCATCTTGGTCAGGATCGATTTGAAATCTATCATGGTTTCAGAGAAATCATACTCCATGATTCGTTGTTCTTGTAGAATGTTGAACGACTATCCCAACTAAAATCTATCCACTCAACAAAAATTATTTCAGAGAAATCATACTCCATGGTTCGTTGTTCTTGTAGAATGTTGAACGACTATCCCAACTAAAATCTATACACTCAACAAAAATTATTTCAGAGAAATCATACTCCATGGTAAGTTGTTCTTGTAGAATGTTGAACGACTATCCCAACTAAAATCTATCCACTCAACAAAAATTATTTGACTCATCTTGGTCAGGATCGATTTGAAATCTATCATGGTTTCAGAGAAATCATACTCCATGGTTCGTTGTTCTTGTAGAATGTTGAACGACTATTATAACTAAAATCTATCCACTCAACACAAATTATTTCAGAGAAATCATACTCCGTGGTTCGTTGTTCTTGTAGAATGTTGAACGACTACCCCAACTAAAATCTATCCACTCAACAAAAATTATTTCACACCACAGACTCATCTTGGTCAGGATCGATTTGAAATCTATCATGGTTTCAGAGAAATCATACTCCATGATTCGTTGTTCTTGTAGAATGTTGAACGACTATCCCAACTAAAATCTATCCACTCAACAAAAATTATTTCAGAGAAATCATACTCCATGGTTCGTTGTTCTTGTAGAATGTTGAACGACTATCCCAACTAAAATCTATCCACTCAACAAAAATTATTTCAGAGAAATCATACTCCATGGTTCGTTGTTCTTGTACAATGTTGAACGACTACCCCAACTAAAATCTATCCACTCAACAAAAATTATTTCACACCACAGACTCATCTTGGTCAGGATCGATTTGAAATCTATCATGGTTTCAGACAAATCATAGTCCATGGTAAGTTGTTCTTGTAGAATGTTGAACGACTACCCCAACTAAAATCTATCCACTCAACAAAAATTATTTCACACCACAGACTCATCTTGGTCAGGATCGATTTGAAATCTATCATGGTTTCAAAGAAATCGTATTTCATGGTTCGTTGTTCTTGTAGAATGTTGAACGACTATTACAACTAAAATCTATCCACTCAACACAAATAATTTCAGAGAAATCATACTCCGTGGTTCGTTGTTCTTGTAGAATGTTGAACGACTACCCCAACTAAAATCTATCCACTCAACAAAAATTATTTCACACCACAGACTCATCTTGGTCAGGATCGATTTGAAATCTATCATGGTTTCAGAGAAATCATACTCCATGATTCGTTGTTCTTGTAGAATGTTGAACGACTATCCCAACTAAAATCTATCCACTCAACAAAAATTATTTCAGAGAAATCATACTCCATGGTTCGTTGTTCTTGTAGAATGTTGAACGACTATCCCAACTAAAACCTATCCACTCAACAAAAATTATTTCAGAGAAATCATACTCCATGGTTCGTTGTTCTTGTAGAATGTTGAACGACTACCCCAACTAAAATCTATCCACTCAACAAAAATTATTTCACACCACAGACTCATCTTGGTCAGGATCGATTTGAAATCTATCATGGTTTCAGAGAAATCATACTCCATGATTCGTTGTTCTTGTAGAATGTTGAACGACTATCCCAACTAAAATCTATCCACTCAACAAAAATTATTTCAGAGAAATCATACTCCATGGTTCGTTGTTCTTGTAGAATGTTGAACGATTATCCCAACTAAAATCGATCCACTCAACAAAAATTATTTCAGAGAAATCATAATCCATGGTAAGTTGTTCTTGTAGAATGTTGAACGACTATCCCAACTAAAATCTATCCACTCAACAAAAATTATTTCAGAGAAATCATACTCCATGGTAAGTTGTTCTTGTAGAATGTTGAACGACTACCATAACTAAAATCTATCCACTCAACAAAAATTATTTCAGAGAAATCATACTATATGGTTCGTTGATCTTGTAGAATGTTGAACGACTACCCCAACTAAAATCTATCCACTCAACAAAAATTATTTCATAGAAATCATACTCCATATTAAGTTGTTCTTGTAGAATGTTGAACGACTATCCCAACTAAAATCTATCCACTCAACAAAAATTATTTCAGATAAATCATACTCCATGGTTCGTTGTTCTTGTAGAATGTTGAACGACTATCCCAACTAAAATCTATCCACTCAACAAAAATTATTTCAGAGAAATCATACTCCATGGTTCGTTGTTCTTGTAGAATGTTGAACGACTATCCCAACTAAAATCTATCCACTCAACAAAAATTATTTCAGAGAAATCATACTCCATGGTTCGTTGTTCTTGTAGAATGTTGAACGACTATCCCAACTAAAATCTATCCACTCAACAAAAATTATTTCAGAGAAATCATACTCCATGGTTCGTTGTTCTTGTAGAATGTTGAACGACTATCCCAACTAAAATCTATCCACTCAACAAAAATTATTTCAGAGAAATCATACTCCATTTTTCGTTGTTCTTGTAGAATGTTGAACGACTACCCCAACTAAAATCTATCCACTCAACAAAAATTATTTCACACCACAGACTCATCTTGGTCAGGATCGATTTGAAATCTATCATGGTTTCAGAGAAATCATACTCCATGATTCGTTGTTCTTGTAGAATGTTGAACGACTATCCCAACTAAAATCTATCCACTCAACAAAAATTATTTCAGAGAAATCATACTCCATGGTTCGTTGTTCTTGTAGAATGTTGAACGACTATCCCAACTAAAATCTATCTACTCAACAAAAATTATTTCAGAGAAATCATACTCCATGGTAAGTTGTTCTTGTAGAATGTTGAACGACTACCCCAACTAAAATCTATCCACTCAACAAAAATTATTTCAGAGAAATCATACTCCATGGTTCGTTGTTCTTGTAGAATGTTGAACGACTAAAATCTATCCAACCAAATCTATCCACTCAACAAAAATTATTTCACACCACAGACTCATCTTGATCAGGATCGATTTGAAATCCATCATGGTTTCAGAGAAATCATACTCCATGGTTCGTTGTTCTTGTAGAATGTTGAACGACTATCCCAACTAAAACCTATCCACTCAACAAAAATTATTTCAGAGAAATCATACTCCATGGTTCGTTGTTCTTGTAGAATGTTGAACGACTACCCCAACTAAAATCTATCCACTCAACAAAAATTATTTCACACCACAGACTCATCTTGGTCAGGATCGATTTGAAATCTATCATGGTTTCAGAGAAATCATACTCCATGATTCGTTGTTCTTGTAGAATGTTGAACGACTATCCCAACTAAAATCTGTCCACTCAACAAAAATTATTTCAGAGAAATCATACTCCATGGTTCGTTGTTCTTGTAGAATGTTGAACGACTATCCCAACTAAAATCTATCCACTCAACAAAAATTATTTCAGAGAAATCATACTCCATGGTAAGTTGTTCTTGTAGAATGTTGAACGACTATCCCAACTAAAATCTATCCACTCAACAAAAATTATTTCAGAGAAATCATACTCCATGGTAAGTTGTTCTTGTAGAATGTTGAACGACTACCCCAACTAAAATCTATCCACTCAACAAAAATTATTTCAGAGAAATCATACTCCATGGTTCGTTGATCTTGTAGAATGTTGAACGATTACCCCAACTAAAATCTATCCACTCAACAAAAATTATTTCATAGAAATCATACTCCATGGTAAGTTGTTCTTGTAGAATGTTGAACGACTATCCCAACTAAAATCTATCCACTCAACAAAAATTATTTCAGAGAAATCATACTCCATGGTTCGTTGTTCTTGTAGAATGTTGAACGACTATCCCAACTAAAATCTATCCACTCAACAAAAATTATTTCAGAGAAATCATACTCCATGGTAAGTTGTTCTTGTAGAATGTTGAACGACTATCCCAACTAAAATCTATCCACTCAACAAAAATTATTTCAGAGAAATCATACTCCATGGTTCGTTGTTCTTGTAGAATGTTGAACGACTATCCCAACTAAAATCTATCCACTCAACAAAAATTATTTCAGAGAAATCATACTCCATGGTTCGTTGTTCTTGTAGAATGTTGAACGACTATCCCAACTAAAATCTATCCACTCAACAAAAATTATTTCAGAGAAATCATACTCCATGGTAAGTTGTTCTTGTAGAATGTTGAACGACTATCCCAACTAAAATCTATCCACTCAACAAAAATTATTTCAGAGAAATCATACTCCATGGTAAGTTGTTCTTGTAGAATGTTGAACGACTACCCCAACTAAAATCTATCCACTCAACAAAAATTATTTCAGAGAAATCATACTCCATGGTTCGTTGATCTTGTAGAATGTTGAACGATTACCCCAACTAAAATCTATCCACTCAACAAATATTATTTCATAGAAATCATACTCCATGGTAAGTTGTTCTTGTAGAATGTTGAACGACTATCCCAACTAAAATCTATCCACTCAACAACAATTATTTCAGAGAAATCATACTCCATGGTTCGTTGTTCTTGTAGAATGTTGAACGACTATCCCAACTAAAATCTATCCACTCAACAAAAATTATTTCAGAGAAATCATACTCCATGGTTCGTTGTTCTTGTAGAATGTTGAACGACTATCCCAACTAAAATCTATCCACTCAACAAAAATTATTTCAGAGAAATCATACTCCACGGTAAGTTGTTCTTGTAGAATGTTGAACGACTATCCCAACTAAAATCTATCCACTCAACAAAAATTATTTCAGAGAAATCATACTCCATGGTTCGTTGTTCTTGTAGAATGTTGAACGACTATCCCAACTAAAATCTATCCACTCAACAAAAATTATTTCAGAGAAATCATACTCCATGGTAAGTTGTTCTTGTAGAATGTTGAACGACTATCCCAACTAAAATCTATCCACTCAACAAAAATTATTTCAGAGAAATCATACTCCATGGTAAGTTGTTCTTGTAGAATGTTGAACGACTACCCCAACTAAAATCTATCCACTCAACAAAAATTATTTCAGAGAAATCATACTCCATGGTTCGTTGATCTTGTAGAATGTTGAACGATTACCCCAACTAAAATCTATCCACTCAACAAAAATTATTTCATAGAAATCATACTCCATGGTAAGTTGTTCTTGTAGAATGTTGAACGACTATCCCAACTAAAATCTATCCACTCAACAAAAATTATTTCAGAGAAATCATACTCCATGGTTCGTTGTTCTTGTAGAATGTTGAACGACTATCAAAACTAAAAACTATCCACTCAACAAAAATTATTTCAGAGAAATCATACTCCATGGTTCGTTGTTCTTGTAGAATGTTGAACGACTATCCCAACTAAAATCTATCCACTCAACAAAAATTATTTCAGAGAAATCATACTCCATGGTTCGTTGTTCTTGTAGAATGTTGAACGACTACCCCAACTAAAATCTATCCACTCAACAAAAATTATTTCACACCACAGACTCATCTTGGTCAGGATCGATTTGAAATCTATCATGGTTTCAGAGAAATCATACTCCATGATTCGTTGTTCTTGTAGAATGTTGAACGACTATCCCAACTAAAATCTATCCACTCAACAAAAATTATTTCAGAGAAATCATACTCCATGGTTCGTTGTTCTTGTAGAATGTTGAACGACTATCCCAACTAAAATCTATCCACTCAACAAAAATTATTTCAGAGAAATCATACTCCATGGTAAGTTGTTCTTGTAGAATGTTGAACGACTATCAAAACTAAAATCTATCCACTCAACAAAAATTATTTCAGAGAAATCATACTCCATGGTAAGTTGTTCTTGTAGAATGTTGAACGACTATCCCAACTAAAATCTATCCACTCAACAAAAATTATTTCAGAGAAATCATACTCCATGGTAAGTTGTTCTTGTAGAATGTTGAACGACTACCCCAACTAAAATCTATCCACTCAACAAAAATTATTTCAGAGAAATCATACTCCATGGTTCGTTGATCTTGTAGAATGTTGAACGATTACCCCAACTAAAATCTATCCACTCAACAAAAATTATTTCATAGAAATCATACTCCATGGTAAGTTGTTCTTGTAGAATGTTGAACGACTATCCCAACTAAAATCTATCCACTCAACAAAAATTATTTCAGAGAAATCATACTCCATGGTTCGTTGTTCTTGTAGAATGTTGAACGACTATCAAAACTAAAATCTATCCACTCAACAAAAATTATTTCAGAGAAATCATACTCCATGGTTCGTTGTTCTTGTAGAATGTTGAACGACTATCCCAACTAAAATCTATCCACTCAACAAAAATTATTTCAGAGAAATCATACTCCATGGTTCGTTGTTCTTGTAGAATGTTGAACGACTACCCCAACTAAAATCTATCCACTCAACAAAAATTATTTCACACCACAGACTCATCTTGGTCAGGATCGATTTGAAATCTATCATGGTTTCAGAGAAATCATGCTCCATGATTCGTTGTTCTTGTAGAATGTTGAACGACTATCCCAACTAAAATCTATCCACTCAACAAAAATTATTTCAGAGAAATCATACTCCATGGTTCGTTGTTCTTGTAGAATGTTGAACGACTATCCCAACTAAAATCTATCCACTCAACAAAAATTATTTCAGAGAAATCATACTCCATGGTAAGTTGTTCTTGTAGAATGTTGAACGACTATCCCAACTAAAATCTATCCACTCAACAAAAATTATTTCAGAGAAATCATACTCCATGGTAAGTTGTTCTTGTAGAATGTTGAACGACTACCCCTACTAATTATTTCAGAGAAATCATACTCCATGGTAAGTTGTTCTTGTAGAATGTTGAACGACTACCCCAACTAAAATCTATCCACTCAACAAAATTTATTTCAGAGAAATCATACTCCATGGTTCGTTGTTCTTGTAGAATGTTGAACGACTACCCCAACTAAAATCTATCCACTCAACAAAAATTATTTCACACCACAGACTCATCTTGGTCAGGATCGATTTGAAATCTATCATGGTTTCAGAGAAATCAGACTCCATGATTCGTTGTTCTTGTAGAATGTTGAACGACTATCCCAACTAAAATCTATCCACTCAACAAAAATTATTTCAGAGAAATCATACTCCATGGTTCGTTGTTCTTGTAGAATGTTGAACGACTATCCCAACTAAAATCTATCCACTCAACAAAAATTATTTCAGAGAAATCATACTCCATGGTAAGTTGTTCTTGTAGAATGTTGAACGACTATCCCAACTAAAATCTATCCACTCAACAAAAATTATTTCAGAGAAATCATACTCCATGGTTCGTTGTTCTTGTAGAATGTTGAACGACTATCCCAACTAAAATCTATCCACTCAACAAAAATTATTTCAGAGAAATCATACTCCATGGTTCGTTGTTCTTGTAGAATGTTGAACGACTATCCCAACTAAAATCTATCCACTCAACAAAAATTATTTCAGAGAAATCATACTCCATGGTTCGTTGTTCTTGTAGAATGTTGAACGACTATCCCAACTAAAATCTATCCACTCAACAAAAATTATTTCAGAGAAATCATACTCCATGGTTCGTTGTTCTTGTAGAATGTTGAACGACTACCCCAACTAAAATCTATCCACTCAACAAAAATTATTTCACACCACAGACTCATCTTGGTCAGGATCGATTTGAAATCTATCATGGTTTCAGAGAAATGATACTCCATGATTCGTTGTTCTTGTAGAATGTTGAACGACTATCCCAACTAAAATCTATCCACTCAACAAAAATTATTTCAGAGAAATCATACTCCATGGTTCGTTGTTCTTGTAGAATGTTGAACGACTATCCCAACTAAAATCTATCCACTCAACAAAAATTATTTCAGAGAAATCATACTCCATGGTAAGTTGTTCTTGTAGAATGTTGAACGACTACCCCAACTAAAATCTATCCACTCAACAAAAATTATTTCAGAGAAATCATGCACCATGGTTCGTTGTTCTTGTAGAATGTTGAACGACTACCCCAACTAAAATCTATCCACTCAACAAAAATTATTTCACACCACAGACTCATCTTGATCAGGATCGATTTGAAATCTATCATGGTTTCAGAGAAATCATACTCCATGGTTCGTTGTTCTTGTAGAATGTTGAGCGACTATCCCAACTAAAATCTATCCACTCAACAAACATTATTTCACACCACAGACTCAGCTTGGTCAGGATCGATTTGAAATCTATCATGGTTTCAGAGAAATCATACTCCATGGTAAGTTGTTCTTGTAGAATGTTGAACGACTACCAATAACTAAAATCTATCCACTCAACAAAAATTATTTCAGAGAAATCATACTCCATGGTAAGTTGTTCTTGTAGAATGTTGAACGACTACCATAACTAAAATCTATCCACTCAACAAAAATTATTTCAGAGAAATCATACTCCATGGTTCGTTGTTCTTGTAGAATGTTGAACGACTACCCCAACTAAAATCTATCCACTCAACAAAAATTATTTCACACCACAGACTCATCTTGATCAGGATCGATTTGAAATCTATCATGGTTTCAGAGAAATCATACTCCATTGTTCGTTGTTCTTGTAGAATGTTGAACGACTATCCCAACTAAAATCTATCCACTCAACAAACATTATTTCACACCACAGACTCATCTTGGTCAGGATCGATTTGAAATCTATCATGGTTTCAGAGAAATCATACTCCATGGTTCGTTGTTCTTGTAGAATGTTGAACGACTATCCCAACTAAAATCTATCCACTCAACAAAAATTATTTCAGAGAAATCATACTCCATGGTAAGTTGTTCTTGTAGAATGTTGAACGACTATCCCAACTAAAATCTATCCACTCAACAGAAATTATTTCACACCACAGACTCATCTTGGTCAGGATCGATTTGAAATCTATCATGGTTTCAGAGAAATCATACTCCATGATTCGTTGTTCTTGTAGAATGTTGAACGACTACCCCAACTAAAATCTATCCACTCAACAAAAATTATTTCAGAGAAATCATACTCCATGGTTCGTTGTTCTTGTAGAATGTTGAACGACTATCCCAACTAAAATCTATCCACTCTACAAAAATTATTTCACACCACAGACTCATCTTGGTCAAAATCGATTTGAAATCTATCATGGTTTCAGAGAAATCATACTCCATGGTAAGCTGTTCCTGTAGAATGTTGAACGACTATCCCAACTAAAATCTATCCACTCAACAAAAATTATTTCAGAGAAATCATACTCCATGATAAGTTGTTCTTGTAGAATGTTGAACGGCTATCCCAACTAAAATCTATCCACTCAACAAAAATTATTTCACACCACAGACTCATCTTGGTCAGGATCGATTTGAAATCTATCATGGTTTCAGAGAAATCATAGTCCATGGTAAGTTGTTCTTGTAGAATGTTGAGCGACTACCCCAACTAAAATCTATCCACTCAACAAAAATTATTTCACACCACAGACTCATCTTGGTCAGAATCGATTTGAAATCTATCATGGTTTCAGAGAAATCATAGTCCATGGTAAGTTGTTCTTGTATAATGTTGAACGACTATCCCAACTAAAATCTATCCACTCAACAAAAATTATTTCACACCACAGACTCATCTTGGTCAGGATCGATTTGAAATCTATCATGGTTTCAGAGAAATCATACTCCATGGTTCGTTGTTCTTGTAGAATGTTGAACGACTACCCCTAACTAAAATCTATCCACTCAACAAAAATTATTTCACACCACAGACTCATCTTGGTCAGGATCGATTTGAAATCTATCATGGTTTCAGAGAAATCATACTCCATGGTTCGTTGTTCTTGTAGAATGTTGAACGACTACCCCTAACTAAAATCTATCCACTCAACAAAAATTATTTCAGAGAAATCATACTCCATGATAAGTTGTTCTTGTAGAATGTTGAACGACTATCACAACTAAAATCTATCCACTCAACAAAAATTATTTCAGAGAAATCATACTCCATGGTAAGTTGTTCTTGTAGAATGTTGAACGGCTATCCCAACTAAAATCTATCCACTCAACAAAAATTATTTCACACCACAGACTCATCTTGGTCAGGATCGATTTGAAATCTATCATGGTTTCAGAGAAATCATACTCCATGGTAAGCTGTTCCTGTAGAATGTTGAACGACTATCCCAACTAAAATCTATTCACTCAACAAAAATTATTTCAGAGAAATCATACTCCATGATAAGTTGTTCTTGTAGAATGTTGAACGACTATCCCAACTAAAATCTATCCACTCAACAAAAATTATTTCAGAGAAATCATACTCCATGGTAAGTTGTTCTTGTAGAATGTTGAACGGCTATCCCAACTAAAATCTATCCACTCAACAAAAATTATTTCACACCACAGACTCATCTTGGTCAGGATCGATTTGAAATCTATCATGGTTTCAGAGAAATCATACTCCATGGTTCGTTGTTCTTGTAGAATGTTGAACGACTACCCCTAACTAAAATCTATCCACTCAACAAAAATTATTTCACACCACAGACTCATCTTGGTCAGGATCGATTTGAAATCTATCATGGTTTCAGAGAAATCATACTCCATGGTAAGCTGTTCCTGTAGAATGTTGAACGACTATCCCAACTAAAATCTATCCACTCAACAAAAATTATTTCAGAGAAATCATACTCCATGGTAAGTTGTTCTTGTAGAATGTTGAACGGCTATCCCAACTAAAATCTATCCACTCAACAAAAATTATTTCACACCACAGACTCATCTTGGTCAGGATCGATTTGAAATCTATCATGGTTTCAGAGAAATCATACTCCATGGTTCGTTGTTCTTTTAGAAGTTCCATGGTAAGTTGTTCTTGTATAATGTTGAACGACTATCCCAACTAAAATCTATCCACTCAACAAAAATTATTTCACACCACAGACTCATCTTGGTCAGGATCGATTTGAAATCTATCATGGTTTCAGAGAAATCATACTCCATGGTTCGTTGTTCTTGTAGAATGTTGAACGACTACCCCCAACTAAAATCTATCCACTCAACAAAAATTATTTCACACCACAGACTCATCTTGGTCAGGATCGATTTGAAATCTATCATGGTTTCAGAGAAATCATACTCCATGATAAGTTGTTCTTGTAGAATGTTGAACGACTACCATAACTAAAATCTATCCACTCAACAAAAATTATTTCAGAGAAATCATACTCCATGGTTCGTTGTTCTTGTAGAATGTTGAACGACTACCCCAACTAAAATCTATCCACTCAACAAAAATTATTTCACACCACAGACTCATCTTGATCAGGATCGATTTGAAATCTATCATGGTTTCAGAGAAATCATACTCCATTGTTCGTTGTTCTTGTAGAATGTTGAACGACTATCCCAACTAAAATCTATCCACTCAACAAACATTATTTCACACCACAGACTCATCTTGGTCAGGATCGATTTGAAATCTATCATGGTTTCAGAGAAATCATACTCCATGGTTCGTTGTTCTTGTAGAATGTTGAACGACTATCCCAACTAAAATCTATCCACTCAACAAAAATTATTTCAGAGAAATCATACTCCATGGTTCGTTGTTCTTGTAGAATGTTGAACGACTATCCCAACTAAAATCTATCCACTCAACAGAAATTATTTCACACCACAGACTCATCTTGGTCAGGATCGATTTGAAATCTATCATGGTTTCAGAGAAATCATACTCCATGATTCGTTGTTCTTGTAGAATGTTGAACGACTACCCCAACTAAAATCTATCCACTCAACAAAAATTATTTCAGAGAAATCATACTCCATGGTTCGTTGTTCTTGTAGAATGTTGAACGACTATCCCAACTAAAATCTATCCACTCAACAAAAATTATTTCACACCACAGACTCATCTTGGTCAGGATCGATTTGAAATCTATCATGGTTTCAGAGAAATCATACTCCATGGTAAGCTGTCTATGTAGAATGTTGAACGACTATCCCAACTAAAATCTATCCACTCAACAAAAATTATTTCAGAGAAATCATACTCCATGATAAGTTGTTCTTGTAGAATGTTGAACGACTATCCCAACTAAAATCTATCCACTCAACAAAAATTATTTCACACCACAGACTCATCTTGGTCAGGATCGATTTGAAATCTATCATGGTTTCAGAGAAATCATACTCCATGGTTCGTTGTTCTTGTAGAATGTTGAACGACTACCCCCAACTAAAATCTATCCACTCAACAAAAATTATTTCACACCACAGACTCATCTTGGTCAGGATCGATTTGAAATCTATCATGGTTTCAGAGAAATCATACTCCATGGTAAGTTGTTCTTGTAGAATGTTGAACGACTACCATAACTAAAATCTATCCACTCAACAAAAATTATTTCAGAGAAATCATACTCCATGGTTCGTTGTTCTTGTAGAATGTTGAACGACTACCCCAACTAAAATCTATCCACTCAACAAAAATTATTTCACACCACAGACTCATCTTGGTCAGGATCGATTTGAAATCTATCATGGTTTCAGAGAAATCATACTCCATTGTTCGTTGTTCTTGTAGAATGTTGAACGACTATCCCAACTAAAATCTATCCACTCAACAAACATTATTTCACACCACAGACTCATCTTGGTCAGGATCGATTTGAAATCTATCATGGTTTCAGAGAAATCATACTCCATGGTTCGTTGTTCTTGTAGAATGTTGAACGACTATCCCAACTAAAATCTATCCACTCAACAAAAATTATTTCAGAGAAATCATACTCCATGGTAAGTTGTTCTTGTAGAATGTTGAACGACTATCCCAACTAAAATCTATCCACTCAACAGAAATTATTTCACACCACAGACTCATCTTGGTCAGGATCGATTTGAAATCTATCATGGTTTCAGAGAAATCATACTCCATGATTCGTTGTTCTTGTAGAATGTTGAACGACTATCCCAACTAAAATCTATCCACTCAACAGAAATTATTTCACACCACAGACTCATCTTGGTCAGGATCGATTTGAAATCTATCATGGTTTCAGAGAAATCATACTCCATGGTTCGTTGTTCTTGTAGAATGTTGAACGACTATCCCAACTAAAATCTATCCACTCAACAAAAATTATTTCAGAGAAATCATACTCCATGGTAAGTTGTTCTTGTAGAATGTTGAACGACTATCCCAACTAAAATCTATCCACTCAACAGAAATTATTTCACACCACAGACTCATCTTGGTCAGGATCGATTTGAAATCTATCATGGTTTCAGAGAAATCATACTCCATGATTCGTTGTTCTTGTAGAATGTTGAACGACTACCCCAACTAAAATCTATCCACTCAACAAAAATTATTTCAGAGAAATCATACTCCATGGTTCGTTGTTCTTGTAGAATGTTGAACGACTATCCCAACTAAAATCTATCCACTCAGCAAAAATTATTTCACACCACAGACTCATCTTGGTCAGGATCGATTTGAAATCTATCATGGTTTCAGAGAAATCATACTCCATGGTAAGCTGTCTATGTAGAATGTTGAACGACTATCCCAACTAAAATCTATCCACTCAACAAAAATTATTTCAGAGAAATCATACTCCATGATAAGTTGTTCTTGTAGAATGTTGAACGACTATCCCAACTAAAATCTATCCACTCAACAAAAATTATTTCAGAGAAATCATACTCCATGGTAAGTTGTTCTTGTAGAATGTTGAACGGCTATCCCAACTAAAATCTATCCACTCAACAAAAATTATTTCACACCACAGACTCATCTTGGTCAGGATCGATTTGAAATCTATCATGGTTTCAGAGAAATCATAGTCCATGGTAAGTTGTTCTTGTAGAATGTTGAACGACTACCCCAACTAAAATCTATCCACTCAACAAAAATTATTTCACACCACAGACTCATCTTGGTCAGGATCGATTTGAAATCTATCATGGTTTCAGAGAAATCATAGTCCATGGTTCGTTGTTCTTGTAGAATGTTGAACGACTATCCCCACTAAAATCTATCCACTCAACAAAAATTATTTCACACCACAGACTCATTTTGGTCAGGATCGATTTAAAATCTATCATGGTTTCAGAGAAATCATACTCCATGGTTCGTTGTTCTTGTAGAATGTTGAACGACTACCCCTAACTAAAATCTATCCACTCAACAAAAATTATTTCACACCACAGACTCATCTTGGTCAGGATCGATTTGAAATCTATCATGGTTTCAGAGAAATCATACTCCATGGTTCGTTGTTCTTGTAAAATGTTGAACGACTACCCCAACTAAAATCTATCCACTCAACAAAAATTATTTCACACCACAGTCTCACCTTGGTCAGGAACGATTTGAAATCTATCATGGTTTCAGAGAAATCATACTCCATGTTTCGTTGTTCTTGTAAAATGTTGAACGACTACCCCAACTAAAATCTATCGACTCAACAAAAATTATTTCAGAGAAATCATACTCCATGGTAAGTTGTTCTTGTAGAATGTTTAACGACTATCCCAACTAAAATCTATCCACTCAACAAAAATTATTTCAGAGAAATCATACTCCATGGTTCGTTGTTCTTGTAGAATGTTGAACGACTACCCCAACTAAAATCTATCCACTCAACAAAAATTATTTCAGAGAAATTATACTCCATGGTTCGTTGTTCTTGTAGAATGTTGAACGACTACCCCAACTAAAATCTATCCACTCAACAAAAATTATTTCACACCACAGACTCATCTTGGTCAGGATCGATTTGAAATCTATCATGGTTTCAGAGAAATCATACTCCATGGTTCGTTGTTCTTGTAGAATGTTGAACGACTATCCCAACTAAAATCTATCCACTCAACAAAAATTATTTCAGAGAAATCATACTCCATGGTAAGTTGTTCTTGTAGAATGTTGAACGACTACCATAACTAAAATCTATCCACTCAACAAAAATTATTTCAGAGAAATCATACTCCATGGTTCGTTGTTCTTGTAGAATGTTGAACGACTACCCCAACTAAAATCTATCCACTCAACAAAAATTATTTCACACCACAGACTCATCTTGATCAGGATCGGTTTGAAATCTATCATGGTTTCAGAGAAATCATACTCCATTGTTCGTTGTTCTTGTAGAATGTTGAACGACTATCCCAAGTAAAATCTATCCACTCAACAAACATTATTTCACACCACAGACTCATCTTGGTCAGGATCGATTTGAAATCTATCATGGTTTCAGAGAAATCATACTCCATGGTTCGTTGTTCTTGTAGAATGTTGAACGACTATCCCAACTAAAATCTATCCACTCAACAAAAATTATTTCAGAGAAATCATACTCCATGGTAAGTTGTTCTTGTAGAATGTTGAACGACTATCCCAACTAAAATCTATCCACTCAACAGAAATTATTTCACACCACAGACTCATCTTGGTCAGGATCGATTTGAAATCTATCATGGTTTCAGAGAAATCATACTCCATGATTCGTTGTTCTTGTAGAATGTTGAACGACTACCCCAACTAAAATCTATCCACTCAACAAAAATTATTTCAGAGAAATCATACTCCATGGTTCGTTGTTCTTGTAGAATGTTGAACGACTATCCCAACTAAAATCTATCCACTCCACAAAAATTATTTCACACCACAGACTCATCTTGGTCAGGATCGATTTGAAATCTATCATGGTTTCAGAGAAATCATACTCCATGGTAAGCTGTCTATGTAGAATGTTGAACGACTATCCCAACTAAAATCTATCCACTCAACAAAAATTATTTCAGAGAAATCATACTCCATGATAAGTTGTTCTTGTAGAATGTTGAACGACTATCCCAACTAAAATCTATCCACTCAACAAAAATTATTTCAGAGAAATCATACTCCATGGTAAGTTGTTCTTGTAGAATGTTGAACGGCTATCCCAACTAAAATCTATCCACTCAACAAAAATTATTTCACACCACAGACTCATCTTGGTCAGGATCGATTTGAAATCTATCATGGTTTCAGAGAAATCATAGTCCATGGTAAGTTGTTCTTGTAGAATGTTGAACGACTACCCCAACTAAAATCTATCCACTCAACAAAAATTATTTCACACCACAGACTCATCTTGGTCAGGATCGATTTGAAATCTATCATGGTTTCAGAGAAATCATAGTCCATGGTAAGTTGTTCTTGTATAATGTTGAACGACTATCCCCACTAAAATCTATCCACTCAACAAAAATTATTTCACACCACAGACTCATCTTGGTCAGGATCGATTTGAAATCTATCATGGTTTCAGAGAAATCATACTCCATGGTTCGTTGTTCTTGTAGAATGTTGAACGACTACCCCTAACTAAAATCTATCCACTCAACAAAAATTATTTCACACCACAGACTCATCTTGGTCAGGATCGATTTGAAATCTATCATGGTTTCAGAGAAATCATACTCCATGGTGCGTTGTTCTTGTAAAATGTTGAACGACTACCCCAACTAAAATCTATCCACTCAACAAAAATTATTTCACACCACAGTCTCACCTTGGTCAGGATCGATTTGAAATCTATCATGGTTTCAGAGAAATCATACTCCATGTTTCGTTGTTCTTGTAAAATGTTGAACGACTACCCCAACTAAAATCTATCGACTCAACAAAAATTATTTCAGAGAAATCATACTCCATGGTTCGTTGTTCTTGTAGAATGTTTAACGACTATCCCAACTAAAATCTATCCACTCAACAAAAATTATTTCAGAGAAATCATACTCCATGATTCGTTGTTCTTGTAGAATGTTGAACGACTACCCCAACTAAAATCTATCCACTCAACAAAAATTATTTCAGAGAAATCATACTCCATGGTTCGTTGTTCTTGTAGAATGTTGAACGACTACCCCAACTAAAATCTATCCACTCAACAAAAATTATTTCACACCACAGACTCATCTTGGTCAGGATCGATTTGAATTCTATCATGGTTTCAGAGAAATCATACTCCATGGTTCGTTGTTCTTGTAGAATGTTGAACGACTATCCCAACTAAAATCTATCCATTCAACAAAAATTATTTCAGAGAAATCATACTCCATGGTAAGTTGTTCTTGTAGAATGTTGAACGACTACCCAACTAAAATCTATCCACTCAACAAAAATTATTTCACACCACAGACTCATCTTCGTCAGGATCGATTTGAAATCTATCATGGTTTCAGAGAAATCATAGTCCATGGTAAGTTGTTCTTGTAGAATGTTGAGCGACTACCCCAACTAAAATCTATCCACTCAACAAAAATTATTTCACACCACAGACTCATCTTGGTCAGGATCGATTTGAAATCTATCATGGTTTCAGAGAAATCATACTCCATGGTTCGTTGTTCTTGTAGAATGTTGAACGACTATCCCAACTAAAATCTATCCACTCAACAAACATTATTTCAGAGAAATCATACTCCATGGTTCGTTGTTCTTGTAGAATGTTGAACGACTACCAATAACTAAAATCTATCCACTCAACAAAAATTATTTCACACCACAGACTCATCTTGGTCGGGATCGATTTGAAATCTATCATGGTTTCAGAGAAATCATACTCCATGGTTCGTTGTTCTTGTAAAATGTTGAACGACTACCCCAACTAAAATCTATCCACTCAACAAAAATTATTTCAGAGAAATCATACTCCATGGTAAGTTGTTCTTGTAGAATGTTGAACGACTATCCCAACTAAAATCTATCCACTCAACAAAAATTATTTCAGAGAAATCATACTCCATGGTAAGTTGTTCTTGTAGAATGTTGAACGGCTATCCCAACTAAAATCTATCCACTCAACAAAAATTATTTCACACCACAGACTCATCTTGGTCAGGATCGATTTGAAATCTATCATGGTTTCAGAGAAATCATACTCCATGGTTCGTTGTTCTTGTAGAATGTTGAACGACTATCCCAACTAAAATCTATCCACTCAACAAAAATTATTTCAGAGAAATCATACTCCATGGTAAGTTTTTCTTGTAGAATGTTGAACGGCTATCCCAACTAAAATCTATCCACTCAACAAAAATTATTTCACATCACAGACTCATCTTCGTCAGGATCGATTTGAAATCTATCATGGTTTCAGAGAAATCATAGTCCATGGTAAGTTGTTCTTGTAGAATGTTGAACGACTACCCCAACTAAAATCTATCCACTCAACAAAAATTATTTCACACCACAGACTCATCTTGGTCAGGATCGATTTGAAATCTATCATGGTTTCAGAGAAATCATACTCCATGTTTCGTTGTTCTTGTAGAATGTTGAACGACTATCCCAACTAAAATCTATCCACTCAACAAAAATTATTTCAGAGAAATCATACTCCATGGTAAGTTGTTCTTGTAGAATGTTGAACGACTACCCAACTAAAATCTATCCACTCAACAAAAATTATTTCACACCACAGACTCATCTTGGTCAGGATCGATTTGAAATCTATCACGGTTTCACAGAAATCATACTCCATGGTTCTTTGTTCTTGTAAAATGTTGAACGACTACCCCAACTAAAATCTATCCACTCAACAAAAATTATTTCAGAGAAATCATACTCCATGGTAAGTTGTTCTTGTAGAATGTTGAACGACTATCCCAACTAAAATCTATCCACTCAACAAAAATTATTTCTGAGAAATCATACTCCATGGTAAGTTGTTCTTGTAGAATGTTGAACGGCTATCCCAACTAAAATCTATCCACTCAACAAAAATTATTTCACACCACAGACTCATCTTCGTCAGGATCGATTTGAAATCTATCATGGTTTCAGAGAAATCATAGTCCATGGTAAGTTGTTCTTGTAGAATGTTAAACGACTACCCCAACTAAAATCTATCCACTCAACAAAAATTATTTCACACCACAGACTCATCTTGGTCAGGATCGATTTGAAATCTATCATGGTTTCAGAGAAATCATACTCCATGGTTCGTTGTTCTTGTAGAATGTTGAACGACTATCCCAACTAAAATCTATCCACTCAACAAAAAATTATTTCAGAGAAATCATACTCCATGGTAAGTTGTTCTTGTAGAATGTTGAACGACTATCCCAACTAAAATCTATCCACTCAACAAAAATTATTTCAGAGAAATCATACTCCATGGTAAGTTGTTCTTGTAGAATGTTGAACGGCTATCCCAACGAAAATCTATCCACTCAACAAAAATTATTTCACACCACAGACTCATCTTCGTCAGGATCGATTTGAAATCTATCATGGTTTCAGAGAAATCATACTCCATGGTAAGTTGTTCTTGTAGAATGTTGAACGACTACCATAACTAAAATCTATCCACTCAACAAAAATTATTTCAGAGAAATCATACTCCATGGTTCGTTGTTCTTGTAGAATGTTGAACGACTACCCCAACTAAAATCTATCCACTCAACAAAAATTACTTCACACCACAGACTCATCTTGATCAGGATCGATTTGAAATCTATCATGGTTTCAGAGAAATCATACTCCATGGTTCGTTGTTCTTGTAGAATGTTGAACGACTATTACAACTAAAATCTATCCACTCAACACAAATTATTTCAGAGAAATCATACTCCGTGGTTCGTTGTTCTTGTAGAATGTTGAACGACTACCCCTAACTAAAATCTATCCACTCAACAAAAATTATTTCACACCACGGACTCATCTTGGTCAGGATCGATTTGAAATCTATCATGGTTTCAGAGAAATCATACTCCATGGTTCGTTGTTCTTGTAAAATGTTGAACGACTACCCCAACTAAAATCTATTTACTCAACAAAAATTATTTCAGAGAAATCATACTCCATGGTTCGTTGTTCTCAATCCACTCAACAAAAATTATTTCAGAGAAATCATACTCCATGGTTCGTTGTTCTTGTAGAATGTTGAACGACTACCCCAACTAAAATCTATCCACTCAACAAAAATTACTTCACACCACAGACTCATCTTGGTCAGGATCGATTTGAAATCTATCATGGTTTCAGAGAAATCATACTCCATGGTTCGTTGTTCTTGTAGAATGTTGAACGACTATCCCAACTAAAATCTATCCACTCAACAAGAATTATTTCAGAGAAATCATACTCCATGGTAAGTTGTTCTTGTAGAATGTTGAACGACTACCCAACTAAAATCTATCCACTCAACAAAAATTATTTCACACCACAGACTCATCTTGGTCAGGATCGATTTGAAATCTATCATGGTGTCAGAGAAATCATACTCCATGGTAAGTTGTTCTTGTAGAATGTTGAACGACTATCCCAACTAAAATCTATCCACTCAACAAAAATTATTTCACACCACAGACTCATCTTGGTCAGGATCGATTTGAAATCTATCATGGTTTCAGAGAAATCATACTCCATGGTTCGTTGTTCTTGTAGAATGTTGAACGACTATCCCAACTAAAATCTATCCACTCAACAAAAATTATTTCACACCACAGACTCATCTTGGTCAGGATCGATTTGAAATCTATCATGGTTTCAGAGAAATCATACTCCATGGTAAGTTGTTCTTGTAGAATGTTGAACGACTACCAATAACTAAAATCTATCCACTCAACAAAAATTATGTCACACCACAGACTCATCTTGGTCAGGCTCGATTTGAAATCTATCATGGTTTCAGAGAAATCATACTCCATGGTTCGTTGTTCTTGTAAAATGTTGAACAACTACCCCAACTCTATCCACTCAACAAAAATTATTTCACACCACAGACTCATCTTGGTCAGGATCGATTTGAAATCTATCATGGTTTCAGAGAAATCATAGTCCATGGTAAGTTGTTCTTGTAAAATGTTGAACGACTACCCCAACTAAAATCTATCCACTCAACAAAAATTATTTCACACCACAGACTCATCTTGGTCAGGATCGATTTGAAATCTATTATGGTTTCAGAGAAATCATAGTCCATGGTAAGTTGTTCTTGTAGAATGTTGAACGACTACCCCTAACTAAAATCTATCCACTCAACAAAAATTATTTCACACCACAGACTCATCTTGGTCAGGATCGATTTGAAATCTATCATGGTTTCAGAGAAATCATAGTCCATGGTAAGTTGTTCTTGTAGAATGTTGAACGACTACCCCAACTAAAATCTATCCACTCAACAAAAATTATTTCACACCACAGACTCATCTTGGTCAGGATCGATTTGAAATCTATCATGGTTTCAGAGAAATCATACCCCATGGTAAGTTGTTCTTGTAGAATGTTGAACGACTACCCCAACTAAAATCTATCCACTCAACAAAAATTATTTCACACCACAGACTCATCTTGGTCAGGATCGATTTGAAATCTATCATGGTTTCAGAGAAATCATACTCCATGGTTCGTTGTTCTTGTAAAATGTTGAACGACTATCCCAACTAAAATCTATCCACTCAACAAAAATTATTTCAGAGAAATCATACTCCATGGTAAGTTGTTCTTGTAGAATGTTGAACGACTACCCCAACTAAAATCTATCCACTCAACAAAAATTATTTCAAAGAAATCATACTCCATGGTAAGTTGTTCTTGTAGAATGTTGAACGACTACCCCAACTAAAATCTATCCACTCAACAAAAATTATTTCACACCACAGACTCATCTTGGTCAGGATCGATTTGAAATCTATCATGGTCTGAGAGAAATCATACTCCATTGTTCGTTGTTCTTGTAGAATGTTGAACGACTATCCCAACTAAAATCTATCCACTCAACAAAAATTATTTCAAAGAAATCATACTCCATGGTTCGTTGTTCTTGTAGAATGTTGAACGACTATCCCAACTAAAATCTATCTACTCAACAAAAATTATTTCACACCACAGACTCATCTTGGTCAGGATCGATTTGAAATCTATCATGGTTTCAGAGAAATCATACTCCATGGTTCGTTGTTCTAGAATGTTGAACGACTATCCCAACTAAAATCCATCCACTCAACAAAAATTATTTCACACCACAGACTCATCTTGGTCAGGATCGATTTGAAATCTATCATGGTTTCAGAGAAATCATACTCAATGGTAAGTTGTTCTTGTAGAATGTTGAACGACTATCCCATCTAAAATCTATCCACTCAACAAAAATTATTTCAGAGAAATCATACTCCATGGTAAGTTGTTCTTGTAGAATGTTGAACGACTATCCCAACTAAAATCTATCCACTCAACAAAAATTATTTCACACCACAGACTCATCTTGGTCAGGATCGATTTGAAATCTATCATGGTTGCAGAGAAATCATACTCCATGGTAAGTTGTTCTTGTAGAATGTTGAACGACTACCCCAACTAAAATCTATCCACTCAACAAAAATTATTTCAGAGAAATCATACTCCATGGTAAGTTGTTCTTGTAGAATGTTGAACGACTATCCCAACTAAAATCTATCCACTCAACAAAAATTATTTCAGAGAAATCATACTCCATGGTAAGTTGTTCTTGTAGAATGTTGAACGACTACCCCAACTAAAAGCTATCCACTCAACAAAACTTATTTCACACCACAGACTCATCTTGGTCAGGATCGATTTGAAATCTATCATGGTTTCAGAGAAATCATACTCCATGGTTCGTTGTTCTTGTAGAATGTTGAACGACTACCCCAACTAAAATCTATCCACTCAACAAAAATTATTTCAGAGAAATCATACTCCATGGTAAGTTGTTCTTGTAGAATGTTGAACGACTATCCCAACTAAAATCTATCCACTCAACAAAAATTATTTCAGAGAAATCATACTCCATGGTAAGTTGTTCTTGTAGAATGTTGAACGACTACCCCAACTAAAATCTATCCACTCAACAAAAATTATTTCACACCACAGACTCATCTTGGTCAGGATCGATTTGAAATCTATCATGGTTTCAGATAAATCATACTCCATGGTAAGTTGTTCTTGTAAAATGTTGAACGACTATCCCAACTAAAATCTATCCACTCAACAAAAATTATTTCACACCACAGACTCATCTTGGTCAGGATCGATTTGAAATCTATCATGGTTTCAGAGAAATCAAACTCCATGGTTCGTTGTTCTTGTAGAATGTTGAACGACTATCCCAACTAAAATCTATCCACTCAACAAAAATTATTTCACACCACAGACTCATCTTGGTCAGGATCGATTTGAAATCTATCATGGTTTCAGAGAAATCATACTCCATGGTTCGTTGTTCTTGTAGAATGTTGAACGACTATCCCAACTAAAATCTATCCACTCAACAAAAATTATTTCACACCACAGACTCATCTTGGTCAGGATCGATTTGAAATCTATCATGGTTTCAGAGAAATCATACTCCATGGTTCGTTGTTCTTGTAAAATGTTGAACGACTACCCCAACTTTGTTTTTTTTTTTTTTTTTTTTTTATAATTCACGCGCGCTCAAGGGCTTATTACTACCCTTTTAATGTCAAGACACAGCGCGGGCGTTAGGAAAATTAGGAAGAGAAGATAGGAGATACCGATGGACATTGGTTTTAAATGTTTGTGGATTATACTGTGAGGGAAAAATAGAGCTTGGTAAAGCATTCCACATTCGTGTTGTACGGTTTATGAAAGAATCTCTATACTTAACGGTACGTCCGAAAATAGGCTTGAGGGTATACTGATGAGCATTCAAAGCGTGTCGGGTATTGCGAGAAAATTGATGAAGGGGCGGAATGCAACTGGCTATTTCGCTGGAGCACTGTTTGTGAAAAAAGCGATAGAATAAGGAAAGGCAAGAGACATTTCTGCGATGTTGGAGCGGGTCAATAGACTCCGCTATGCTTCTGTTCCCTATTAGTTTTAACGCTCGATTTTGAATTCTATCCAGCAGGTGCAAAGAGGTCTTAGGAGCACCAGACCAGATATGAGCATTATACTCGAGCTTGGGGCGGATGTATGCCTTATATATTGTAGCCAGATCAGAGGGGGTAAAGAACTTCTTGCAGCGTTTAATTAATCCTAAACATTTCGCAGCATTCTTGGCGGAAAGTTTTTCGGTTTCGACGATGCAAGTGCCATTCATTGATAATGGCAAGGGGTTAAGGTTACGCTTGAGCGACAGCTGACAGCATTGGGTTTTCGAAGCATTAAATTCCACTCTGTTGTTTATACCCCATTTAATTATACTGTCAAGATCGGAATTTAATGAGCTTAACATACACTGCCGTTCCAGTTCTACGGCCGAAGAGCAGGGACGTGAGTCTGGGAACGAATATGAAAAGCTGAGGGTGCTGTCGTCAGCGAAGGAATGTATTGGATTAGAAGTAGCAGACAAGAGATCATTTATGAATATAAGAAAGAGAGTCGGTGACAAAACGGAGCCTTGGGGAACACCAGCATTTATATGGTGGATAGCAGACTTGAAACCGTCCAAGACAACTTGAATTGAACGTTCCGAAAGGTAGTTTCTAATCCATTGAAGAAGAGATTCATCGATGCCAAATGCACGCATTTTCGACAAAAGAGCTTGATGCCAAACTCTTTCAAATGCCTTTGAAATATCAAGCGCAACAATCTTACATTCACCAGAATGATGCAGAGAGTGGTTCCACTTTTCGGTGAGATATACCATCAAATCACCAGTGGACCTTTTGCTACGAAAACCATACTGACGGTCATTGAGGAGCTTTCGTGATTCAAGATATTTCATAAGCTGACGATTTATCAGCTTTTCCATGACCTTGGAAAGAAGGGACGTAAGTGCAATGGGTCGATAGTTGGAGGGAGAAGAAGATTCACCTTTTTTAGGGACGGGCTGGACAAATGCTGTTTTCCATCTACTCGGGAAGAGTCCAGAAGAGTAGGATAGATGAAAAAGCTTACGCAGTGGTTTTGCCAGCGTGGAAGAACACCTCTTCAGAATAATGGGTGAGATACCATCTGGACCAGCGGATTTATTAATGTTGAGATCTTTAAGTACTCTTGCTACTGTACGAGTGCGAAAGTGGATTTGTCCCATAGAATGTTCGACGCGCTCAAGTACAGGGGGGGGCAAAGCACAATCTGGGAGTGTGGAGTTCGCAGCGAATAGGGCTGCAAGCAGATTGGCCTTGTCCAAAGAGCTGACAGCTGGAGTGTCATTGTGAACTAGCGTTGGGGTGGAAGATGAGGCGCAATTTTGTATGTTTTTGACGAACGACCAAAAATTTCTGCTACCTTTGGGACAGTGTAGAATCTTTTGCCTCAATTTTTGGTCGAAGGAGAATTTTACACGGCGAATTAGAGCATTGCAATCATTTCTGGCTCGTTTAAATATTTTTCGGTTTTCTTCTGTTGGGTTGGCCTTAAATGACCGAAATCTTAACTCCCTCAACCTGATAGCTTCTTTGCAGGTCGAGTCATACCACGGGTTTTCCTTCGGCTTAATACTCTTTATTCTGTGAGGAATAAAGAATTTCATGCCGAGGAGAATAGTGTTCGTAATCGTATCGGCGGCGGCGTCCACGTCGTTATCGAGGAAGCATAACGACCAGTTAAAACTCCTAAAGAAGCTGTTCATGCCGTCCCAGTTGGCTTTCTCGTACTGCCAAACTAATCTTTTAGGATCTTTTTCTTTAACTGTGTGGTTAAGGTACGAAAAATTAGCCGATACGACACAGTGGTCTGACGACCCTAGAGGCGATAATACATTTATGGTGTATTTATCGGGGTGGGAGCTAAGGAACAAGTCCAGAGTATTGGCGGTGTGACTGTCAATGTCGGGTAGCCGTGTGGGCTCATTCACAAGCTGGGTCAAATTATTTACCTCAGCAAAGATTTCAACATATCTTCCTTCGGGTGTTGTCTGTCCAGAATGTCGAAGCCAACCAGAATTGTGTATATTGAAATCGCCCGCAATGACGATCTCAGTATGAGGGTAATGGGAAACAATTCTTAAGATGGAGTCAGACAACGCATCAAACTCATTACAAGTAGAATTGCTGCCAATGTTGGGGCTTCAATAAATAAAACAGTAGTGGATAATTTGCCTACGGACACTGATTTTTAACCACATGAAGTTGAATTCCGGATTGGAACAGGAGCCATATTGTGGTTGAATTTGGTAGGTTACATCACTACGGATATAAATGGCGAGACCGCGGTGGGAGAAGAATAAAGGCACCAGGCTATATCCAGGAAGGTTCAAATCTGAATAATCAGAGTTCTCACCTACCTGTGTTTCACCCAGTGCCAAAACAGCTGGCCTGTATTTACAGACGTGGACGTACGCGGCAAAGTGATTCTTCCTTAGCCCACGAATGTTACTTATATCCACTCTAAAATTCCCTAGCATTATAAAAGACAAACACAAAAAACACAAACCCCGACGCTACTAAGCAGAGCTGTGAAGTGTAGATCCTACGTTAGTTTTCCAAAACAAATTGCCGTAGGTGTTATGCCCGTACGACAATATGATTTGGTCCTCCAACAAAATAAACACTCACAGCCCGCTATTCGTCTGGTGCTACTTTACCTTAAGCATTGCGTCGACCGCATGAGGAAGAAAAAAAAAACATACGGCAAATGCAATGTCTTAGATCCAGTGGCAGTCCCAAGAGATGGAGAGGAGAGGGGGGATGACCCGGCTGGTTCCAGCACACTTGTTTTTTTTTTTTCTATGCACTTCACTGCACTGAATATCGTTGCGCGCGCGATAGAAACTGTTTATATTAGTTTTTTTTTATTTTGGTTGCTCAGTATTAAAAATATTTATTTTTGGTGGAAGGTTTTGTTTTTTTTTTTTTTTTTTAGAATTAAATTTTTTAACGCTGGGCTATTTATTTGTGTTTTGTTTTGTTGGATTTTTTTTTTTCCACGCGTAACACAACTGGGTGGTGAGAAAGCGGTTAAAAAGCATGCGCCCACAGCACGAGTCAATCGGTAACTAAAATCTATCCACTCAACAAAAATTATTTCAGAGAAATCATACTCCATGGTTCGTTGTTCTTGTAGAATGTTGAATGTTGTTGTAATCGACTACCCCAACTAAAATCTATCCACTCAACAAAAATTATTTCAGAAAAATCATACTCCATGGTAAGTTGTTCTTGTAGAATGTTAAACGACTACCCCTAACTAAAATCTATCCACTCAACAAAAATTATTTCACACCACAGACTCATCTTGGTCAGGATCGATTTGAAATCTATCATGGTTTCAGAGAAATCATACTCCATGGTTCGTTGTTCTTGTAAAATGTTGAACGACTACCCCAACTAAAATCTATCCACTCAACAAAAATTATTTCACACCACAGACTCATCTTGGTCAGGATCGATTTGAAATCTATCATGGTTTCAGAGAAATCATACTCCATGGTAAGTTGTTCTTGTAGAATGTTGAGCGACTACCCCAACTAAAATCTATCCACTCAACAAAAATTATTTCACACCACAGACTCATCTTGGTCAGGATCGATTTGAAATCTATCATGGTTTCAGAGAAATCATACCCCATGGTAAGTTGTTCTTGTAGAATGTTGAACGACTATCCCAACTAAAATCTATCAACTCAACAAAAATTATTTCACACCACAGACTCATCTTGGTCAGGATCGATTTGAAATCTATCATGGTTTCAGAGAAATCATACTCCATGGTAAGTTGTTCTTGTAGAATGTTGAACGACTACCCCAACTAAAATCTATCCACTCAACAAAAATTATTTCACACCACAAACTCATCTTGGTCAGGATCGATTTGAAATCTATCATGGTTTCAGAGAAATCAAAGTCCATGGTAAGTTGTTCTTGTAGAATGTTGAACGACTACCCCAACTAAAATCTATCCACTCAACAAAAATTATTTCACACCACAGACTCATCTTGGTCAGGATCGATTTGAAATCTATCATGGTTTCAGAGAAATCATACTCCATGGTTCGTTGTTCTTGTAAAATGTTGAACGACTACCCCAACTAAAATCTATTTTCTCAACAAAAATTATTTCAGAGAAATCATACTTAATGGTAAGTTGTTCTTGTAGAATGTTGAACGACTATCCCAACTAAAATCTATCCACTCAACAAAAATTACTTCGGAGAAATCATACTCCATGGTAAGTTGTTCTTGTAGAATGTTGAACGACTACCCCTAACCAAAATCTATCCACTCAACAAAAATTATTTCACACCACAGACTCATCTTGGTCAGGATCGATTTGAAATCTATCATGGTTGCAGAGAAATCATACTCCATGGTTCGTTGTTCTTGTAGAATGTTGAACGACTATCCCAACTAAAATCTATCCACTCAACAAAAATTATTTCACACCACAGACTCATCTTGGTCAGGATCGATTTGAAATCTATCATGGTTTCAGAGAAATCATACTCCATGGTTCATTGTTCTTGTAGAATGTTGAACGACTACCCCAACTAAAATCTATCCACTCAACAAAAATTATTTCACACCACAGACTCATCTTGGTCAGGATCGATTTGAAATCTATCATGGTTTCAGAGAAATCATACTCCATGGTTCGTTGTTCTTGTAGAATGTTGAACGACTACCCCAACTAAAATCTATCCACTCAACAAAAATTATTTCAGAGAAATCATACTCCATGGTTCGTTGTTCTTGTAGAATGTTGAACGACTTACTTACTTACTTAGGTGGCGCTACAGTTCGGGGTGAACCTGGGCCTCAACTAACAAGCCTCTCCAGTTAGCTCGGTCCTTAGCTAACTGCCTCCAGTTGCGCACTCCAAGCTTGTTCAGGTCCCCTTCAACTTGTGCGCGCCACCTAAGCGAGGTCTTCCTCTGCTGCGTTGTCCCTCCGGGTGTGATTCGAAGACTCTTCGGGCCGGAGCACTGGTGTCCATTCGCTCTACATGTCCAAGCCCGTCAACGCAAACGGGACCGAATATTTTGCGAAGAATTTTTCTCTCGAAACGACCGAGGATATCTTCATCCGCTTTTGATAAAGTCCAAGCTTCAGCGCCATAAAGCAGGACTGGGATGATCAAGGTCTTATATAGAGTCTCCTTAGTTGTTCGGGATAGGGCCTTACTACTCAATTGCCTTCTCAGCCCAAAGAAACAGCGATTGGCAAGAGTTATTCTTCGTTTTATTTCTGCTGAGGTGTTATTTTCAGAATTGATAGCAGAGCCGAGGTAGACAAAGTCCCTTACTACCTCAAAGTTATAGCTGTCGATTGTGACGTTCTGTCCAATTCGTCGATGTTGTGTGTCCCTTCTAGTTGACAGCATATACTTGGTTTTGCCCTCGTTTACCGTTAAACCCATTTTGGCCGCTTCTGTTTCAATACTAGCGAACGCACCGGTGACAGCCCGCTGTGTTCTTCCAATAATGTCGATATCGTCAGCATACGCTAGTAGTTGCACAGACTTTTGAAAGATTGTGCCTCCGGTGTTGGCTTGTGAGTTTCGCACAATTCTTTCAAGAACGATGTTAAAAAAATCACATGACAGCGCATCACCTTGTCTAAAACCTTTTTTGACATCAAAGGTCTCGGTGAGATCGTTACCAACCTTGATGGAGCAGCGAGAATTCTCCATCGTCATTCTGCACAATCTGACGAGTTTGGCAGGGATGCCAAAACTAGACATGGCTCTGTATAACTCGTCTCTATAAATATTGTCATATGCGGCCTTGAAATCGATAAAAAGATGGTGGGTATCGATTTGGACTTCTTGGGTTTTTTCCAGGATCTGTCGAAGTGTGAAGATTTGATCGATTGTGGACTTTCCTGGTCTGAAACCACACTGATAGGGCCCAATCAGGTTGTTGACGAAGGGTTTCAGACGTTCACACAATATGGCAGATAGGATCTTATACGCGATGTTGAGGAGACTGATACCTCTGTAATTGGCGCAATTGAGGGGATCTCCTTTCTTGTGGATCGGGCAAACGGTGCTGAGATTCCATTCATCAGGCATACACTCATCTGTCCAAATTTTAGAAATGAGTTGATGTATGCTCTCTACCAGGTCATTTCCAGCTGCTTTGAATAGCTCGGCTGGTAAGCCGTCAGGTCCAGCAGCCTTGTTGGACTTAAGTTTGGATATTGCTATCCTTACTTCGTTTTGGTCAGGTGGACGGAAGTTTTGGCTATCATCGTCTATGTTGAATGGTTGATTCTGCCTGACAGCGGGATGTTGGTCTTCGTCGCCGTTATACAGTCCGCAGAAGAAGTTTTTCCATATTCTCAGCACCGACTGTGACTCTACTACGAGGTTTCCTTCTTCATCTCTACAGGCTTCTGTACGGGTCTTGTTGGCCTGACACGTTCTTTTTACCTGTTGGTAAAACTTCCGTACATTATTCCTGGAGTATAATCTCTCAATATCTTCGATTGCGCGCTTCTCGTGCTCTTTTTTCTTCTTTCTTAGAAGCCGATGTTCTTCCCGTCTCTTCTGCTCGTAGAGCTCACGAGCAGCTCTCGTCCTTTTTTGCAGCGCCGCTTTGTATGCTTGCTGTTTAGCTGCATGTGCTTGCCGGCACTCATCGTCAAACCAGGGGTTTCTAGGTGATGGTCGGGTGAAACCCAGCACATCAGTTGCGGCACTTCTGATGGCTTGTTGGCAGCGTTGCCACTGGTCTTCGGCGCTTGATGCTGGCGGCATATTAGTAGTTGAGAGGTTTCGGGATACGCGTTCGGTGAAGGTTCTGGCGATCTCTTGCGATTGCAGCTTTTCGACGTCAAATCTTCTCACAGTAGTTCTTCTTAGTTGTGGCGTTTGGGATATCCGCATTCGTACCTTGGCTGCAACAAGGAAATGATCCGAGTCCATGTTGGCTGCTCGGAAGGTTCGGACATCCAGAATACTGGAGGCATGCCTTGCGTCGATCGCAATGTGGTCAATTTGATTGACCGTTTGATGATCAGGAGATCGCCATGTCCCCTTGTGGATATTGAGATGAGGAAACCGTGTGCTTGCTATACTGACATTTCGCCCCGCCGCAAAGTCAATAAGCTTAAGTCCGTTGCCAGACGTGGTGTCGTGTAGGCTGTGCTTTCCAATCGTCCTACCAAAGATGTCCTCCTTTCCTATCTTGGCGTTAAAATCGCCTAGGACGATTTTAATATCATACTTAGGACATTGCTCATATGTTTTGTCGAGGAGCTCGTAGAAACTTTCTTTGGTGGCATCATCCTTGTCCTCTGTGGGGGCATGAGCGCATATTAGGCTTATGTTCGCGAATTTAGCCTCGCTCACGTGTCGAAAGCTCAAGACTTCTTGCCTAAGTCTGCCGCGTATGACGAACCCACATCCAAATAAGCGCTGTTTCTGTTCCCTATAGCAATCACCGTAGTATACGTCACAGTTTTTCATCCTCTTTTTGCCCGGGCCATCCCATCGCACTTCCTGGATGGCGGTGATATCTGCATTGTAACAGTCCAGGGCCTCTGCTAATTGTTCGGCTGCACGCGGCCTGTTAAGGGTCCGAACATTCCACGTGCAGATCCGAAGATCGTTGTCCTTATTTCGTTTGCTGGGGTCGTCAACAGTGGGATCATCCTTATCCGAGGCTTGTCGTAGTGTCGTAACTACTGGTTTTTTACGTGGTAGGGAAGTTACCCCGGCGCACAACCCCCAACCTGGAGGACCAGTTCCTTTTTTTACCCCTAGGACAAGGGGCCGGATATTCCGGAGTCAGTACATCGCTTCGGGGATCTGAGCGCTGCCGTTGGCCCATTAAGGGTTCATCCGCCACCAACTCTATTCCAACACCCTGACTCAGTATTGCAAATCCCTATAGACCTGGAATTCGAATATGTCGAAGCAGCTCATATAGGGATAACACTAATAGTTCGACCTAACTGGAACTGGTTGACGCCACCGTTGATTCCATCTAGGGAATTCGTCCGCCGCCGCCTGAAGCAAGAGAACGTGCCTTAGTGAGAAGACACTCCTCCCCCCTCTCTCGTTCGCTGCCACCAACAACCTTCCAAAGGGGTTGGTTACCCACTCTCCAGTTGAGGTACTAGGCACCCAGCAGCCACCATCGTGGAGGTGTAGAGTAGGAGTTGATAGTGAGAGGCTAAAGCGAGAACGCTTGTGTTCCCATATGTTCCGCATCACTACCCTTTGACCGCTGAATGTTGAACGACTACCCCAACTAAAATCTATCCACTCAACAAAAATTATTTCACACCACAGACTCATCTTTGTCAGGATCGATTTGAAATCTATCATGGTGTCAGAGAAATCATACTCCATGGTTCGTTGTTCTTGTAGAATGTTGAACGACTACCCCAACTAAAATCTATCCACTCAACAAAAATTATTTCACACCACAGACTCATCTTGGTCAGGATCGATTTGAAATCTATCACGGTTGCAGAGAAATCATACTCCATGGTTTGTTGTTCTTGTAGAATGTTGAACGACTATCCCAACTAAAATCTATCCACTCAACAAAAATTATTTCAGAGTAATCATACTCCATGGTAAGTTGTTCTTGTAGAATGTTGAACGACTACCCCAACTAAAATCTATCCACTCAACAAAAATTATTTCACACCACAGACTCATCTTGGTCAGGATCGATTTGAAATCTATCATGGTTTCAGAGAAATCATACTCCATGGTTCGTTGTTCTTGTAGAATGTTGAACGACTACCCCAACTAAAATCTATCCACTCAACAAAAATTATTTCACACCACAGACTCATCTTGGTCAGGATCGATTTGAAATCTATCATGGTTTCAGAGAAATCATACTCCATGGTTCGTTGTTCTTGTAGAATGTTGAACGACTATCCCAACTAAAATCTATCCACTCAACAAAAATTATTTCAGAGAAATCATACTCCATGGTTCGTTGTTCTTGTAGAATGTTGAACGACTACCCCAACTAAAATCTATTCACTCAACAAAAATTATTTCACACCGCAGACTCATCTTGGTCAGGATCGATTTGAAATCTATCATGGTTTCAGAGAAATCATACTCCATGGTAAGTTGTTCTTGTAGAATGTTGAACGACTACCCCAACTAAAATCTATCCACTCAACAAAAATTATTTCACACCACAGACTCATCTTGGTCAGGATCGATTTGAAATCTATCATGGTTTCAGAGAAATCATACTCCATGGTTCGTTGTTCTTGTAGAATGTTGAACGACTATCCCAACTAAAATCTATCCACTCAACAAAAATTATTTCAGAGAAATCATAGTCCATGGTAAGTTGTTCTTGTAGAATGTTGAACGACTACCCCAACTAAAATCTATCCACTCAACAAAAATTATTTCACACCACAGACTCATCTTGGTCAGGATCGATTTGAAATCTATCATGGTTTCAGAGAAATCATAGTCCATGGTAAGTTGTTCTTGTAGAATGTTGAACGACTACCCCTAACTAAAATCTATCCACTCAACAAAAATTATTTCACACCACAGACTCATCTTGGTCAGGATCGATTTGGAATTTATCATGGTTTCAGAGAAATCATAGTCCATGGTAAGTTGTTCTTGTAGAATGTTGAACGACTACCCCAACTAAAATCTATCCACTCAACAAAAATTATTTCACAATACAGACTCATCTTGGACAGGATCGATTTGAAATCTATCATGATTTCAGAGAAATCATAGTCCATGGTAAGTTGTTCTTGTAGAATGTTGAACGACTACCCCAACTAAAATTTATCCACTCAACAAAAATTATTTCACACCACAGACTCATCTTGGTCAGGATCGATTTGAAATCTATCATGGTTTCAGAGAAATCATACTCCATGGTTCGTTGTTCTTGTAGAATGTTGAACGACTATCCCAACTAAAATCTATCCACTCAACAAAAATTATTTCAGAGAAATCATACTCCATGGTTCGTTGTTCTTGTAGAATGTTGAACGACTACCCCAACTAAAATCTATTGACTCAACAAAAATTATTTCACACCACAGACTCATCTTGGTCAGGATCGATTTGAAATCTATCATGGTTTCAGAGAAATCATAGTCCATGGTAAGTTGTTCTTGTAGAATGTTGAACGACTACCCCAACTAAAATCTATCCACTCAACAAAAATTATTTCACACCACAGACTCATCTTGGTCAGGATCGATTTGAAATCTATCATGGTTTCAGAGAAATCATAGTCCATGGTAAGTTGTTCTTGTAGAATGTTGAACGACTACCCCAACTAAAATCTATCCACTCAACAAAAATTATTTCACACCACAGTCTCATCTTGGTCAGGATCGATTTGAAATCTATCATGGTTTCAGAGAAATCATAGTCCATGGTAAGTTGTTCTTGTAGAATGTTGAACGACTACCCCTAACTAAAATCTATCCACTCAACAAAAATTATTTCACACCACAGACTCATCTTGGTCAGGATCGATTTGAAATTTATCATGGTTTCAGAGAAATCATAGTCCATGGTAAGTTGTTCTTGTAGAATGTTGGACGACTACCCCAACTAAAATCTATCCACTCAACAAAAATTATTTCACAATACAGACTCATCTTGGTCAGGATCGATTTGAAATCTATCATGGTTTCAGAGAAATCATAGTCCATGGTTCGTTGTTCTTGTAGAATGTTGAACGACTACCCCAACTAAAATCTATCCACTCAACAAAAATTATTTCAGAGAAATCATACTCCATGGTTCGTTGTTCTTGTAGAATGTTGAACGACTACCCCAACTAAAATCTATCCACTCAACAAAAATTATTTCAGAGAAATCATACTCCATGGTTCGTTGTTCTTGTAAAATGTTGAACGACTACCCCAACTAAAATCTATCCACTCAATAAAAATTATTTCAGAGAAATCATACTCCATGGTTCGTTGTTCTTGTAAAATGTTGAACGACTACCCAACTAAAATCTATCCACTCAATAAAAATTATTTCACACCACAGACTCATCTTGGTCAGGATCGATTCGAAATCTATCATGGTTTCAGAGAAATCATACTCCATGGTTCGTTGTTCTTGTAGAATGTTGAACGACTACTCCAACTAAAATCTATCCACTCAACAAAAATTATTTCAGAGAAATCATACTCCATGGTTCGTTGTTCTTGTAGAATGTTGAACGACTACCCCAACTAAAACCTATCCACTCAACAAAAATTATTTCAGAGAAATCATACTCCATGGTAAGTTTTTCTTGTAGAATGTTGAACGACTACCCCAACTAAAATCTATTCACTCAACAAAAATTATTTCACACCACAGACTCATCTTGGTCAGGATTGATTTGAAATCTATCATGGTTTCAGAAAAATCATACTCCATGGTAAGTTGTTCTTGTAGAATGTTGAACGACTACCCCAACTAAAATCTATCCACTCAACAAAAATTATTTCACACCACAGACTCATCTTGGTCAGGATCGATTTGAAATCTATCATGGTTTCAGAGAAATCATACTCCATGGTAAGTTGTTCTTGTAGAATGTTGAACGACTACCCCTAACTAAAATCTATCCACTCAACAAAAATTATTTCACACCACAGACTCATCTTGGTCAGGATCGATTTGAAATCTATCATGGTTTCAGAGAAATCATACTCCATGATTCGTTGTTCTTGTAAAATGTTGAACGACTATCCCAACTAAAATCTATCCACTCAACAAAAATTATTTCAGAGAAATCATACTCCATGGTTCGTTGTTCTTGTAGGATGTTGAACGACTACCCCAACTAAAATCTATCCACTCAACAAAAATTATTTCACACCACAGACTCATCTTGGTCAGGATCGATTTGAAATCTATCATGGTTTCAGAGAAATCATAGTCCATGGTAAGTTGTTCCTGTAGAATGTTGAACGACTACCCCAACTAAAATCTATCCACTCAAAAAAAATTATTTCACACCACAGACTCATCTTGGTCAGCATCGATTTGAAATCTATCATGGTTTCAGAGAAATAATATTAGATGGTTCGTTGTCAACTAAAATCTATCTCAACAAAAATTATATCAGGGAAATCATACTCCATGGTAAGTTGTTCTTGTAGAATGTTGAACGACTACCCCAACTAAAATCTATCCACTCAACAAAAATTATTTCACACCACAGACTCATCTTGGTCAGGATCGATTTGAAATCTATCATGGTTTCAGAGAAATCATACTCCATGGTAAGTTGTTCTTGTAGAATGTTGAACGACTACCCCAACTAAAATCTATCCACTCAACAAAAATTATTTCAGAGAAATCATACTCCATGGTTCGTTGTTCTTGTAGAATGTTGAACGACTACCCCACCTAAAATCTATCAACTCAACAAAAATTATTTCAGAGAAATCATACTCCATGGTTCGTTGTTCTTGTAGAATGTTGAACGACTACCCCAACTAAAATCTATCCACTCAACAAAAATTATTTCACACCACAGACTCATCTTGGTCAGGATCGATTTGAAATCTATCATGGTTTCAGAGAAATCATAGTCCATGGTTCATTGTTCTTGTAGAATGTTGAACGGCTATCCCAACTAAAATCTATCCACTCAACAAAAATTATTTCAGAGAAATCATACTCCATGGTAAGTTGTTCTTGTAGAATGTTGAACGACTATTCCAACTAAAATCTATCCACTCAACAAAAATTATTTCACACCACAGACTCATCTTGGTCAGGATCGATTTGAAATCTCTCATGGTTTCAGAGAAATCATACTCCATGGTTCGTTGTTCTTGTAAAATGTTAAACGACTACCCCAACTAAAATCTATCCACTCAACAAAAATTATTTCAGAGAAATCATACTCCATGGTTCGTTGTTCTTGCAGAATGTTGAACGACTATCCCAACTAAAATCTATCCACTCAACAAAAATTATTTCAGAGAAATCATACTCCATGGTAAGTTGTTCTTGTAGAATGTTGAACGACTATCCCAACTAAAATCTATCCACTCAACAAAAATTATTTCAGAGAAATCATACTCCATGGTAAGTTGTTCTTGTAGAATGTTGAACGACTATCCCAACTAAAATCTATTGACTCAACAAAAATTATTTCACACCACAGACTCATCTTGGTCAGGATCGATTTGAAATCTATCATGGTTTCAGAGAAATCATAGTCCATGGTAAGTTGTTCTTGTAGAATGTTGAACGACTATCCCAACTAAAATCTATCCACTCAACAAAAATTATTTCACACCACAGACTCATCTTGGTCAGGATCGATTTGAAAACTATCATGGTTTCAGAGAAATCATAGTCCATGGTAAGTTGTTCTTGTAGAATGTTGAACGACTACCCCAACTAAAATCTATCCACTCAAAAAAATTATTTCACACCACAGTCTCATCTTGGTCAGGATCGATTTGAAATCTATCATGGTTTCAGAGAAATCATAGTCCATGGTAAGTTGTTCTTGTAGAATGTTGAACGACTACCCCTAACTAAAATCTATCCACTCAACAAAAATTATTTCACACCACAGACTCATCTTGGTCAGGATCGATTTGAAATTTATCATGGTTTCAGAGAAATCATAGTCCATGGTAAGTTGTTCTTGTAGAATGTTGGACGACTACCCCAACTAAAATCTATCCACTCAACAAAAATTATTTCACAATACAGACTCATCTTGGTCAGGATCGATTTGAAATCTATCATGGTTTCAGAGAAATCATAGTCCATGGTAAGTTGTTCTTGTAGAATGTTGAACGACTACCCCAACTAAAATCTATCCACTCAACAAAAATTATTTCACACCACAGACTCATCTTGGTCAGGATCGATTTGAAATCTGTCATGGTTTCAGAGAAATCATACTCCATGGTTCGTTGTTCTTGTAGAATGTTGAACGACTATCCCAACTAAAATCTATCCACTCAACAAAAATTATTTCAGAGAAATCATACTCCATGGTTCGTTGTTCTTGTAGAATGTTGAACGACTACCCCAACTAAAATCTATTCACTCAACAAAAATTATTTCAGAGAAATCATACTCCACGGTAAGTTGTTCTTGTAGAATGTTGAACGACTACCCCAACTAAAATCTATCCACTCAACAAAAATTATTTCAGAGAAATCATACTCCATGGTTCGTTGTTCTTGTAAAATGTTGAACGACTACCCCAACTAAAATCTATCCACTCAACAAAAATTATTTCACACCACAGACTCATCTTGGTCAGGATTGATTTGAAATCTATCATGGTTTCAGAAAAATCATACTCCATGGTAAGTTGTTCTTGTAGAATGTTGAACGACTACCCCAACTAAAATCTATCCACTCAACAAAAATTATTTCAGAGAAATCATACTCCATGGTTCGTTGTTCTTGTAGAATGTTGAACGACTACCCCAACTAAAATCTATTCACTCAACAAAAATTATTTCAGAGAAATCATACTCCACGGTAAGTTGTTCTTGTAGAATGTTGAACGACTACCCCAACTAAAATCTATCCACTCAACAAAAATTATTTCAGAGAAATCATACTCCATGGTTCGTTGTTCTTGTAAAATGTTGAACGACTACCCCAACTAAAATCTATCCACTCAACAAAAATTATTTCACACCACAGACTCATCTTGGTCAGGATCGATTTGAAATCTATCATGGTTTCAGAGAAATCATACTCCATGGTAAGTTGTTCTTGTAGAATGTTGAACGACTACCCCAACTAAAATCTATCCACTCAACAAAAATTATTTCAGAGAAATCATACTCCATGGTTCGTTGTTCTTGTAGAATGTTGAACGACTACCCCAACTAAAACCTATCCACTCAACAAAAATTATTTCAGAGAAATCATACTCCATGGTAAGTTTTTCTTGTAGAATGTTGAACGACTACCCCAACTAAAATCTATCCACTCAACAAAAATTATTTCACACCACAGACTCATCTTGGTCAGGATTGATTTGAAATCTATCATGGTTTCAGAAAAATCATACTCCATGGTAAGTTGTTCTTGTAGAATGTTGAACGACTACCCCAACTAAAATCTATCCACTCAACAAAAATTATTTCACACCACAGACTCATCTTGGTCAGGATCGATTTGAAATCTATCATGGTTTCAGAGAAATCATACTCCATGGTAAGTTGTTCTTGTAGAATGTTGAACGACTACCCCTAACTAAAATCTATCCACTCAACAAAAATTATTTCACACCACAGACTCATCTTGGTCAGGATCGATTTGAAATCTATCATGGTTTCAGAGAAATCATACTCCATGGTTCGTTGTTCTTGTAGAATGTTGAACGACTACCCCAACTAAAATCTATCCACTCAACAAAAATTATTTCAGAGAAATCATACTCCATGGTTCGTTGTTCTTGTAGAATGTTGAACGACTATCCCAACTAAAATCTATCCACTCAACAAAAATTATTTCAGAGAAATCATACTCCATGGTTCGTTGTTCTTGTAGGATGTTGAACGACTACCCCAACTAAAATCTATCCACTCAACAAAAATTATTTCACACCACAGACTCATCTTGGTCAGGATCGATTTGAAATCTATCATGGTTTCAGAGAAATCATAGTCCATGGTAAGTTGTTCTTGTAGAATGTTGAACGACTACCCCAACTAAAATCTATCCACTCAAAAAAAATTATTTCACACCACAGACTCATCTTGGTCAGGATCGATTTGAAATCTATCATGGTTTCAGAGAAATAATATTAGATGGTTCGTTGTCAACTAAAATCTATCTCAACAAAAATTATATCAGGGAAATCATACTCCATGGTAAGTTGTTCTTGTAGAATGTTGAACGACTACCCCACCTAAAATCTATCAACTCAACAAAAATTATTTCAGAGAAATCATACTCCATGGTTCGTTGTTCTTGTAGAATGTTGAACGACTACCCCAACTAAAATCTATCCACTCAACAAAAATTATTTCAGAGAAATCATACTCCATGGTTCGTTGTTCTTGTAGAATGTTGAACGACTATCCCAACTAAAATCTATCCACTCAACAAAAATTATTTCAGAGAAATCATACTCCATGGTTCGTTGTTCTTGTAGGATGTTGAACGACTACCCCAACTAAAATCTATCCACTCAACAAAAATTATTTCACACCACAGACTCATCTTGGTCAGGATCGATTTGAAATCTATCATGGTTTCAGAGAAATCATAGTCCATGGTAAGTTGTTCTTGTAGAAGGTTGAACGACTACCCCAACTAAAATCTATCCACTCAAAAAAAATTATTTCACACCACAGACTCATCTTGGTCAGTATCGATTTGAAATCTATCATGGTTTCAGAGAAATAATATTAGATGGTTTGTTGTCAACTAAAATCTATCTCAACAAAAATTATATCAGATAAATCATACTCCATGGTAAGTTGTTCTTGTAGAATGTTGAACGACTACCCCAACTAAAATCTATCCACTCAACAAAAATTATTTCACACCACAGACTCATCTTGGTCAGGATCGATTTGAAATCTATCATGGTTTCAGAGAAATCATACCCCATGGTTCGTTGTTCTTGTAGAATGTTGAACGACTACCCCAACTAAAATCTATCCACTCAACAAAAATTATTTCAGAGAAATCATACTCCATGGTTCGTTGTTCTTGTAGAATGTTGAACGACTACCCCACCTAAAATCTATCAACTCAACAAAAATTATTTCAGAGAAATCATACTCCATGGTTCGTTGTTCTTGTAGAATGTTGAACGACTACCCCAACTAAAATCTATCCACTCAACAAAAATTATTTCACACCACAGACTCATCTTGGTCAGGATCGATTTGAAATCTATCATGGTTTCAGAGAAATCATAGTCTATGGTTCATTGTTCTTGTAGAATGTTGAACGGCTATCCCAACTAAAATCTATCCACTCAACAAAAATTATTTCAGAGAAATCATACTCCATGATAAGTTGTTCTTGTAGAATGTTGAACGACTATTCCAACTAAAATCTATCCACTCAACAAAAATTATTTCACACCACAGACTCATCTTGGTCAGGATCGATTTGAAATCTCTCATGGTTTCAGAGAAATCATACTCCATGGTTCGTTGTTCTTGTAAAATGTTAAACGACTAAACCAACTAAAATCTATCCACTCAACAAAAATTATTTCAGAGAAATCATACTCCATGGTTCGTTGTTCTTGCAGAATGTTGAACGACTATCCCAACTAAAATCTATCCACTCAACAAAAATTATTTCAGAGAAATCATACTCAATGGTAAGTTGTTCTTGTAGAATGTTGAACGACTATCCCAACTAAAATCTATCCACTCAACAAAAATTATTTCAGAGAAATCATACTCCATGGTAAGTTGTTCTTGTAGAATGTTGAACGACTATCCCAACTAAAATCTATCCACTCAACAAAAATTATTTCAGAGAAATCATACTCCATGGTAAGTTGTTCTTGTAGAATGTTGAACGACTACCCCAACTAAAATCTATCCACTCAACAAAAATGATTTCACACCACAGACTCATCTTGGTCAGGATCGATTTGAAATCTATCATAGTTTCAGAGAAATCATAGTCCATGGTAAGTTGTTCTTGCAGAATGTTGAACGACTACCCCAACTAAAATCTATCCACTCAACAAAAATTATTTCACACCACAGACTCATCTTGGTCAGGATCGATTTGAAATCTATAATGGTTTCAGAGAAATCATAGTCCATGGTAAGTTGTTCTTGTAGAATGTTGAACGACTATCCCAACTAAAATCTATCCACTCAACAAAAATTATTTCAGAGAAATCATACTTCATGGTAAGTTGTTCTTGTAGAATGTTGAACGACTACCCCAACTAAAATCTATTCGCTCAACAAAAATTATTTCAGAGAAATCATACTCCATGGTAAGTTGTTCTTGTAGAATGTTGAACGACTATCCCAACTAAAATCTATCCACTCAACAAAAATTATTTCAGAGAAATCATACTCCATGGTTCGTTGTTCTTGTAGAATGTTGAACGACTACCCCAACTAAAATCTATCCACTCAACAAAAATTATTTCACACCACAGACTCATCTTGGTCAGGATCGATTTGAAATCTATCATGGTTTCAGAGAAATCATACTCCATGGTAAGTTGTTCTTGTAGAATGTTGAACGACTACCCCAACTAAAATCTATCCACTCAACAAAAATTATTTCACACCACAGACTCATCTTGGTCAGGATCGATTTGAAATCTATCATGGTTTCAGAGAAATCATACTCCATGGTTCGTTGTTCTTGTAGAATGTTGAACGTCTATTACAACTAAAATCTATCCACTCAACAAAAATTATATCAGAGAAATCATACTCCATGGTAAGTTGTTCTTGTAGAATGTTGAACGACTACCCCAACTAAAATCTATCCACTCAACAAAAATTATTTCACACCACAGACTCATCTTGGTCAGGATCGATTTGAAATCTATCATAGTTTCAGAGAAATCATACTCCATGGTAAGTTGTTCTTGTAGAATGTTGAACGACTATCCCAACTAAAATCTATCCACTCAACAAAAATTAGTTCAGAGAAATCATACTCCATGGTTCGTTGTTCTTGTAGAATGTTGAACGACTACCCCAACTAAAATCTATCCACTCAACAAAAATTATTTCACACCACAGACTCATCTTGGTCAGGATCGATTTGAAATCTATCATGGTTTCAGAGAAATCATACTCCATGGTAAGTTGTTCTTGTAGAATGTGGAACGACTACCCCAACTAAAATCTATCCACTCAACAAAAATTATTTCACACCACAGACCCATCTTGGTCAGGATCGATTTGAAATCTATCATGGTTTCAGAGAAATCATAGTCCATGGTAAGTTGTTCTTGTAGAATGTTGAACGACTACCCCAACTAAAATCTATCCACTCAACAAAAATTATTTCACACCACAGACTCATCTTGGTCAGGATCGATTTGAAATCTATCATGGTTTCAGAGAAATCATACTCCATGGTTCGTTGTTCTTGTAGAATGTTGAACGACTACCCCAACTAAAATCTATCCACTCAACAAAAATTATTTCACACCACAGACTCATCTTGGTCAGGATCGATTTGAAATCTATCATGGTTTCAGAGAAATCATACTCCATGGTTCGTTGTTCTTGTAGAATGTTGAACGACTATCCCAACTAAAATCTATCCACTCAAGAAAAATTATATCAGAGAAATCATACTCCATGGTAAGTTGTTCTTGTAGAATGTTGAACGACTACCCCAACTAAAATCTATCCACTCAACAAAAATTATTTCACACCACAGACTCATCTTGGTCAGGATCGATTTGAAATCTATCATGGTTTCAGAGAAATCATACTCCATGGTTCGTTGTTCTTGTAGAATGTTGAACGACTACACCAACTAAAATCTATCCACTCAACAAAAATTATTTCACACCACAGACTCATCTTGGTCAGGATCGATTTGAAATCTATCATGGTTTCAGAGAAATCATACTCCATGGTTCGTCGTTCTTGTAGAATGTTGAACGACTACCCCAACTAAAATCTATCCACTCAACAAAAATTATTTCACACCACAGACTCATCTTGGTCAGGATCGATTTGAAATCTATAATGGTTTCAGAGAAATCATAGTCCATGGTAAGTTGTTCTTGTAGAATGTTGAACGACTATCCCAACTAAAATCTATCCACTCAACAAAAATTATTTCAGAGAAATCATACTCCATGGTAAGTTGTTCTTGTAGAATGTTGAACGACTACCCCAACTAAAATCTATCCACTCAACAAAAATTATTTCAGAGAAATCATACTCCATGGTAAGTTGTTCTTGTAGAATGTTGAACGACTATCCCAACTAAAATCTATCCACTCAACAAAAATTATTTCAGAGAAATCATGCTCCATGGTTCGTTGTTCTTGTAGAATGTTGAACGACTACCCCAACTAAAATCTATCCACTCAACAAAAATTATTTCAGAGAAATCATACTCCATGGTAAGTTGTTCTTGTAGAATGTTGAACGACTATCCCAACTAAAATCTATCCACTCAACAAAAATTATTTCAGAGAAATCATACTCCATGGTTCGTTGTTCTTGTAGAATGTTGAACGACTACCCCAACTAAAATCTATCCACTCAACAAAAATTATTTCAGAGAAATCATACACCATGGTAAGTTGTTCTTGTAGAATGTTGAACGACTTTCCCAACTAAAATCTATCCACTCAACAAAAATTATTTCAGAGAAATCATACTCCATGGTAAGTTGTTCTTGTAGAATGTTGAACGACTATCCCAACTAAAATCTATCCACTCAACAAAAATTATTTCAGAGAAATCATACTCCATGATTCGTTGTTCTTGTAGAATGTTGAACGACTACCCCAACTAAAATCTATCCACTCAACAAAAATTATTTCACACCACAGACTCATCTTGGCCAGGATCGATTTGAAATTTATCATGGTTTCAGAGAAATCATAGTCCATGGTAAGTTGTTCTTGTAGAATGTTGAACGACTACTCCAACTAAAATCTATCCACTCAACAAAAATTATTTCACACCACAGATTCATCTTGGTCAGGATCGATTTGAAATCTATAATGGTTTCAGAGAAATCATAGTCCATGGTAAGTTGTTCTTGTAGAATGTTGAACGACTATCCCAACTAAAATCTATCCACTCAACAAAAATTATTTCAGAGAAATCATACTCCATGGTTCGTTGTTCTTGTAGAATGTTGAACGACTACCCCAACTAAAATCTATCCACTCAACAAAAATTATTTCAGAGAAATCATACTCCATGGTTCGTTGTTCTTGTAGAATGTTGAACGACTATCCCAACTAAAATCTATCCACTCAACAAAAATTATTTCAGAGAAATCATATTCCATGGTTCGTTGTTCTTGTAGAATGTTGAACGACTACCCCAACTAAAATCTATCCACTCAACAAAAATTATTTTACAGCACAGACTCATCTTGGTCAGGGTCGATTTGAAATCTATCATGGTTTCAGAGAAATCATACTCCATGGTTCGTTGTTCTTGTAGAATGTTGAACGACTATCCCAACTAAAATCTATCCACTCAACAAAAATTATTTCAGAGAAATCATACTCCATGGTAAGTTGTTCTTGTAGAATGTTGGACGACTATCCCAACTAAAATCTATCCACTCAACAAAAATTATTTCACACCACAGACTCATCTTGGTCAGGATCGATTTGAAATCTATCATGGTTTCAGAGAAATCATACTCCATGGTTCGTTGTTCTTGTAAAATGTTGAACGACTACCGCAACTAAAATCTATCCACTCAACAAAAATTATTTCAGAGAAATCATACTCCATGGTAAGTTGTTCTTGTAGAATGTTGAACGACTACCCCAACTAAAATCTATCCACTCAACAAAAATTATTTCACACCACAGACTCATCTTGGTCAGGATCGATTTGGAATCTATCATGGTTTCAGAGAAATCATACTCCATGGTTCGTTGTTCTTGTAGAATGTTGAACGACTATCCCAACTAAAATCTATCCACTCAACAAAAATTATTTCAGAGAAATCATACTCCATGGTAAGTTGTTCTTGTAGAATGTTGAACGACTATCCCAACTAAAATCTATCCACTCAACAAAAATTATTTCACACCACAGACTCATCTTGGTCAGGATCGATTTGAAATCTATCATGGTTTCAGAGAAATCATAGTCCATGGTAAGTTGTTCTTGTAGAATGTTGAACGACTATCCCAACTAAAATCTATCCACTCAACAAAAATTATTTCAGAGAAATCATACTCCATGGTTCGTTGTTCTTGTAGAATATTGAACGACTATCCCAACTAAAATCTATCCACTCAACAAAAATTATTTCAGAGAAATCATACTCCATGGTAAGTTGTTCTTGTAGAATGTTGGACGACTACCCCAACTAAAATCTATCCACTCAACAAAAATTATTTCACACCACAGACTCATCTTGGTCAGGATCGATTTGAAATCTATCATGGTTTCAGAGAAATCATACTCCATGGTTCGTTGTTCTTGTAAAATGTTGAACGACTACCGCAACTAAAATCTATCCACTCAACAAAAATTATTTCAGAGAAATCATACTCCATGGTTCGTTGTTCTTGTAGAATGTTGAACGACTACCCCAACTAAAATCTATCCACTCAACAAAAATTATTTCACACCACAGACTCATCTTGGTCAGGATAGATTTGAAATCTATCATGGTTTCAGAGAAATCATAGTCCATGGTAAGTTGTTCTTGTAGAATGTTGAACGACTATCCCAACTAAAATCTATCCACTCAACAAAAATTATTTCAGAGAAATCATACTCCATGGTTCGTTGTTCTTGTAGAATATTGAACGACTATCCCAACTAAAATCTATCCACTCAACAAAAATTATTTCAGAGAAATCATACTCCATGGTAAGTTGTTCTTGTAGAATGTTGGACGACTATCCCAACTAAAATCTATCCACTCAACAAAAATTATTTCACACCACAGACTCATCTTGGTCAGGATCGATTTGAAATCTATCATGGTTTCAGAGAAATCATGCTCCATGGTTCATTGTTCTTGTAAAATGTTGAACGACTACCGCAACTAAAATCTATCCACTCAACAAAAATTATTTCAGAGAAATCATACTCCATGGTAAGTTGTTCTTGTAGAATGTTGAACGACTACCCCAACTAAAATCTATCCACTCAACAAAAATTATTTCACACCACAGACTCATCTTGGTCAGGATCGATTTGAAATTTATCATGGCTTCAGAGAAATCATAGTCCATGGTAAGTTGTTCTTGTAGAATGTTGAACGACTACTAGAACTAAAATCTATCCACTCAACAAAAATTATTTCACACCACAGATTCATCTTGGTCAGGATCGATTTGAAATCTATAATGGTTTCAGAGAAATCATAGTCCATGGTAAGTTGTTCTTGTAGAATGTGGAACGACTATCCCAACTAAAATCTATCCACTCAACAAAAATTATTTCAGAGAAATCATACTCCATGGTAAGTTGTTCTTGTAGAATGTTGAACGACTACCCCAACTAAAATCTATCCACTCAACAAAAATTATTTCAGAGAAATCATACTCCATGGTTCGTTGTTCTTGTAGAATGTTGAACGACTATCCCAACTAAAATCTATCCACTCAACAAAAATTATTTCAGAGAAATCATACTCCATGGTAAGTTGTTCTTGTAGAATGTTGGACGATTATCCCAACTAAAATCTATCCACTCAACAAAAATTATTTCACACCACAGACTCATCTTGGTCAGGATCGATTTGAAATCTATCATGGTTTCAGAGAAATCATACTCCATGGTTCGTTGTTCTTGTAAAATGTTGAACGACTACCGCAACTAAAATCTATCCACTCAACAAAAATTATTTCAGAGAAATCATACTCCATGGTAAGTTGTTCTTGTAGAATGTTGAACGACTACCCCAACTAAAATCTATCCACTCAACAAAAATTATTTCACACCACAGACTCATCTTGGTCAGGATCGATTTGAGATCATGGTTTCAGAGAAATCATACTCTATGGTTCGTTGTTCTTGTAGAATGTTGAACGACTATCCCAACTAAAATCTATCCACTCAACAAAAATTATTTCAGAGAAATCATACTCCATGGTAAGTTGTTCTTGTAGAATGTTGAACGACTATCCCAACTAAAATCTATCCACTCAACAAAAATTATTTCACACCACAGACTCATCTTGGTCAGGATCGATTTGAAATCTATCATGGTTTCAGAGAAACCATAGTCCATGGTAAGTTGTTCTTGTAGAATGTACTCAACAAAAATTATTTTACAGCACAGACTCATCTTGGTCAGGGTCGATTTGAAATCTATCATGGTTTCAGAGAAATCATACTCCATGGTTCGTTGTTCTTGTAGAATGTTGAACGACTATCCCAACTAAAATCTATCCACTCAACAAAAATTATTTCAGAGAAATCATACTCCATGGTAAGTTGTTCTTGTAGAATGTTGGACGACTATCCCAACTAAAATCTATCCACTCAACAAAAATTATTTCACACCACAGACTCATCTTGGTCAGGATCGATTTGAAATCTATCATGGTTTCAGAGAAATCATACTCCATGGTTCGTTGTTCTTGTAAAATGTTGAACGACTACCGCAACTAAAATCTATCCACTCAACAAAAATTATTTCAGAGAAATCATACTCCATGGTAAGTTGTTCTTGTAGAATGTTGAACGACTACCCCAACTAAAATCTATCCACTCAACAAAAATTATTTCACACCACAGACTCATCTTGGTCAGGATCGATTTGGAATCTATCATGGTTTCAGAGAAATCATACTCCATGGTTCGTTGTTCTTGTAGAATGTTGAACGACTATCCCAACTAAAATCTATCCACTCAACAAAAATTATTTCAGAGAAATCATACTCCATGGTAAGTTGTTCTTGTAGAATGTTGAACGACTATCCCAACTAAAATCTATCCACTCAACAAAAATTATTTCACACCACAGACTCATCTTGGTCAGGATCGATTTGAAATCTATCATGGTTTCAGAGAAATCATAGTCCATGGTAAGTTGTTCTTGTAGAATGTTGAACGACTATCCCAACTAAAATCTATCCACTCAACAAAAATTATTTCAGAGAAATCATACTCCATGGTTCGTTGTTCTTGTAGAATATTGAACGACTATCCCAACTAAAATCTATCCACTCAACAAAAATTATTTCAGAGAAATCATACTCCATGGTAAGTTGTTCTTGTAGAATGTTGGACGACTACCCCAACTAAAATCTATCCACTCAACAAAAATTATTTCACACCACAGACTCATCTTGGTCAGGATCGATTTGAAATCTATCATGGTTTCAGAGAAATCATACTCCATGGTTCGTTGTTCTTGTAAAATGTTGAACGACTACCGCAACTAAAATCTATCCACTCAACAAAAATTATTTCAGAGAAATCATACTCCATGGTTCGTTGTTCTTGTAGAATGTTGAACGACTACCCCAACTAAAATCTATCCACTCAACAAAAATTATTTCACACCACAGACTCATCTTGGTCAGGATCGATTTGAAATCTATCATGGTTTCAGAGAAATCATAGTCCATGGTAAGTTGTTCTTGTAGAATGTTGAACGACTATCCCAACTAAAATCTATCCACTCAACAAAAATTATTTCAGAGAAATCATACTCCATGGTTCGTTGTTCTTGTAGAATATTGAACGACTATCCCAACTAAAATCTATCCACTCAACAAAAATTATTTCAGAGAAATCATACTCCATGGTAAGTTGTTCTTGTAGAATGTTGGACGACTATCCCAACTAAAATCTATCCACTCAACAAAAATTATTTCACACCACAGACTCATCTTGGTCAGGATCGATTTGAAATCTATCATGGTTTCAGAGAAATCATGCTCCATGGTTCATTGTTCTTGTAAAATGTTGAACGACTACCGCAACTAAAATCTATCCACTCAACAAAAATTATTTCAGAGAAATCATACTCCATGGTAAGTTGTTCTTGTAGAATGTTGAACGACTACCCCAACTAAAATCTATCCACTCAACAAAAATTATTTCACACCACAGACTCATCTTGGTCAGGATCGATTTGAAATTTATCATGGCTTCAGAGAAATCATAGTCCATGGTAAGTTGTTCTTGTAGAATGTTGAACGACTACTAGAACTAAAATCTATCCACTCAACAAAAATTATTTCACACCACAGATTCATCTTGGTCAGGATCGATTTGAAATCTATAATGGTTTCAGAGAAATCATAGTCCATGGTAAGTTGTTCTTGTAGAATGTGGAACGACTATCCCAACTAAAATCTATCCACTCAACAAAAATTATTTCAGAGAAATCATACTCCATGGTAAGTTGTTCTTGTAGAATGTTGAACGACTACCCCAACTAAAATCTATCCACTCAACAAAAATTATTTCAGAGAAATCATACTCCATGGTTCGTTGTTCTTGTAGAATGTTGAACGACTATCCCAACTAAAATCTATCCACTCAACAAAAATTATTTCAGAGAAATCATACTCCATGGTAAGTTGTTCTTGTAGAATGTTGGACGATTATCCCAACTAAAATCTATCCACTCAACAAAAATTATTTCACACCACAGACTCATCTTGGTCAGGATCGATTTGAAATCTATCATGGTTTCAGAGAAATCATACTCCATGGTTCGTTGTTCTTGTAAAATGTTGAACGACTACCGCAACTAAAATCTATCCACTCAACAAAAATTATTTCAGAGAAATCATACTCCATGGTAAGTTGTTCTTGTAGAATGTTGAACGACTACCCCAACTAAAATCTATCCACTCAACAAAAATTATTTCACACCACAGACTCATCTTGGTCAGGATCGATTTGAGATCATGGTTTCAGAGAAATCATACTCTATGGTTCGTTGTTCTTGTAGAATGTTGAACGACTATCCCAACTAAAATCTATCCACTCAACAAAAATTATTTCAGAGAAATCATACTCCATGGTAAGTTGTTCTTGTAGAATGTTGAACGACTATCCCAACTAAAATCTATCCACTCAACAAAAATTATTTCACACCACAGACTCATCTTGGTCAGGATCGATTTGAAATCTATCATGGTTTCAGAGAAATCATAGTCCATGGTAAGTTGTTCTTGTAGAATGTTGAACGACTATCCCAACTAAAATCTATCCACTCAACAAAAATTATTTCAGAGAAATCATACTCCATGGTTCGTTGTTCTTGTAGAATATTGAACGACTATCCCAACTAAAATCTATCCACTCAACAAAAATTATTTCAGAGAAATCATACTCCATGGTAAGTTGTTCTTGTAGAATGTTGGACGACTATCCCAACTAAAATCTATCCACTCAACAAAAATTATTTCACACCACAGACTCATCTTGGTCAGGATCAATTTGAAATCTATCATGGTTTCAGAGAAATCATACCCCATGGTTCGTTGTTCTTGTAAAATGTTGAACGACTACCGCAACTAAAATCTATCCACTCAACAAAAATTATTTCAGAGAAATCATACTCCATGGTAAGTTGTTCTTGTAGAATGTTGAACGACTACCCCAACTAAAATCTATTAACTCAACAAAAATTATTTCACACCACAGACTCATCTTGGTCAGGATCGATTTGAAATCTATCATGGTTTCAGAGAAATCATACTCCATGGTTCGTTGTTCTTGTAGAATGTTGAACGACTATCCCAACTAAAATCTATCCACTCAACAAAAATTATTTCAGAGAAATTATACTCCATGGTAAGTTGTTCTTGTAGAATGTTGAACGACTATCCCAACTAAAATCTATCCACTCAACAAAAATTATTCCACACCACAGACTCATCTTGGTCAGGATCGATTTGAAATCTATCATGGTTTCAGAGAAATCATACTCCATGGTATGTTGTTCTTGTAGAATGTTGAACGACTATGCCAACTAAAATCTATCCACTCAACAAAAATTATTTCAGAGAAATCATACTCCATGGTAAGTTGTTCTTGTAGAATGTTGAACGACTATCCCAACTAAAATCTATCCACTCAACAAAAATTATTTCACACCACAGACTCATCTTGGTCAGGATCGATTTGAAATCTATCATGGTTTCAGAGAAATCATAGTCCATGGTAAGTTGTTCTTGTAGAATGTTGAACGACTACCCCTAACTAAAATCTATCCACTCAACAAAAATTATTTCACACCACAGACTCATCTTGGTCAGGATCGATTTGAAATCTATCATGGTTTCAGAGAAATCATACTCCATGGTATGTTGTTCTTGTAGAATGTTGAACGACTATGCCAACTAAAATCTATCCACTCAACAAAAATTATTTCAGAGAAATCATACTCCATGGTAAGTTGTTCTTGTAGAATGTTGAACGACTATCCCAACTAAAATCTATCCACTCAACAAAAATTATTTCACACCACAGACTCATCTTGGTCAGGATCGATTTGAAATCTATCATGGTTTCAGAGAAATCATAGTCCATGGTAAGTTGTTCTTGTAGAATGTTGAACGACTACCCCTAACTAAAATCTATCCACTCAACAAAAATTATTTCACACCACAGACTCATCTTGGTCAGGATCGATTTGAAATCTATCATGGTTTCAGAGAAATCATACACCATGGTTCGCTGTTCTTGTAGAATGTTGAACGACTATCCCTAACTAAAATCTATCCACTCAACAAAAATTATTTCACACCACAGACTCATCTTGGTCAGGATCGATTTGAAATCTATCACGGTTTCAGAGAAATCATACTCCATGGTTCGTTGTTCTTGTAGAATGTTGAACGACTATCCCAACTAAAATCTATCCACTCAACAAAAATTATTTCAGAGAAATCATACTCCATTTTTCGTTGTTCTTGTAGAATGTTGAACGACTACCCCAACTAAAATCTGTCCACTCAACAAAAATTATTTCAGAGAAATCATACTATATGGTTCGTTGTTCTTGTAAAATGTTGAACGACTACCGCAACTAAAATCTATCCACTCAACAAAAATTATTTCAGAGAAATCATACTCCATGGTTCGTTGTTCTTGTAGAATGTTGAACGACTACCCCAACTAAAATCTATCCACTCAACAAAAATTATTTCACACCACAGACTCATCTTGGTCAGGATCGATTTGAAATCTATCATGGTTTCAGAGAAATCATACTCCATGGTTCGTTGTTCTTGTAGAATGTTGAACGACTATCCCAACTAAAATCTATCCACTCAACAAAAATTATTTCAGAGAAATCATACTCCATGGTAAGTTGTTCTTGTAGAATGTTGAACGACTATCCCAACTAAAATCTATCCACTCAACAAAAATTATTTCACACCACAGACTCATCTTGGTCAGGATCGATTTGAAATCTATCATGGTTTCAGAGAAATCATAGTCCATGGTAAGTTGTTCTTGTAGAATGTTGAACGACTATGCCAACTAAAATCTATCCACTCAACAAAAATTATTTCAGAGAAATCATACTCCATGGTAAGTTGTTCTTGTAGAATGTTGAACGACTATCCCAACTAAAATCTATCCACTCAACAAAAATTATTTCACACCACAGACTCATCTTGGTCAGGATCGATTTGAAATCTATCATGGTTTCAGAGAAATCATAGTCCATGGTAAGTTGTTCTTGTAGAATGTTGAACGACTACCCCTAACTAAAATCTATCCACTCAACAAAAATTATTTCACACCACAGACTCATCTTGGTCAGGATCGATTTGAAAACTATCATGGTTTCAGAGAAATCATACTCCATAGTAAGTTGTTCTTGTAGAATGTTGAACGACTACCCCTAACTAAAATCTATCCACTCAACAACAATTATTTCACACCACAGACTCATCTTGGTCAGGATCGATTTGAAATCTATCATGGTTTCAGAGAAATCATACACCATGGTTCGTTGTTCTTGTAGAATGTTGAACGACTATCCCTAACTAAAATCTATCCACTCAACAAAAATTATTTCACACCACAGACTCATCTTGGTCAGGATCGATTTGAAATCTATCACGGCTTCAGAGAAATCATACTCCATGGTTCGTTGTTCTTGTAGAATGTTGAACGACTATCCCAACTAAAATCTATCCACTCAACAAAAATTATTTCAGAGAAATCATACTCCATGGTAAGTTGTTCTTGTAGAATGTTGAACGACTATCCCAACTAAAATCTATCCACTCAACAAAAATTATTTCACACCACAGACTCATCTTGGTCAGGATCGATTTGAAATCTATCATGGTTTCAGAGAAATCATAGTCCATGGTAAGTTGTTCTTGTAGAATGTTGAACGACTATGCCAACTAAAATCTATCCACTCAACAAAAATTATTTCAGAGAAATCATACTCCATGGTAAGTTGTTCTTGTAGAATGTTGAACGACTATCCCAACTAAAATCTATCCACTCAACAAAAATTATTTCACACCACAGACTCATCTTGGTCAGGATCGATTTGAAATCTATCATGGTTTCAGAGAAATCATAGTCCATGGTAAGTTGTTCTTGTAGAATGTTGAACGACTACCCCTAACTAAAATCTATCCACTCAACAAAAATTATTTCACACCACAGACTCATCTTGGTCAGGATCGATTTGAAAACTATCATGGTTTCAGAGAAATCATACTCCATAGTAAGTTGTTCTTGTAGAATGTTGAACGACTACCCCTAACTAAAATCTATCCACTCAACAACAATTATTTCACACCACAGACTCATCTTGGTCAGGATCGATTTGAAATCTATCATGGTTTCAGAGAAATCATACACCATGGTTCGTTGTTCTTGTAGAATGTTGAACGACTATCCCTAACTAAAATCTATCCACTCAACAAAAATTATTTCACACCACAGACTCATCTTGGTCAGGATCGATTTGAAATCTATCACGGTTTCAGAGAAATCATACTCCATGGTTCGTTGTTCTTGTAGAATGTTGAACGACTATCCCAACTAAAATCTATCCACTCAACAAAAATTATTTCAGAGAAATCATAGTCCATGGTTCGTTGTTCTTGTAGAATGTTGAACGACTACCCCAACTAAAATCTGTCCACTCAACAAAAATTATTTCAGAGAAATCATACTCCATGGTAAGTTGTTCTTGTAGAATGTTGAACGAATATCCCAACTAAAATCTATCCATTCAACAAAAATTATTTCAGAGAAATCATTCTTCATGGTTCGTTGTTCTTGTAGAATGTTGAACGACTACCCCAACTAAAATCTATCCACTCAACAAAAATTATTTCACACCGCAGACTCATCTTGGTCAGGATCGATTTGAAATCTATCATGGTTTCAGAGAAATCATACTCCATGGTTCGTTGTTCTTGTAGAATGTTGCGCGACTATCCCAACTAAAATCTATCCACTCAACAAAAATTATTTCACACCACAGACTCATCTTGGTCAGGATCTATTTGAAATCTATCATGGTTTCAGAGAAATCATACTCCATGGTAAGTTGTTCTTGTAAAATGTTGAACGATTATCCCAACTAAAATCTATCCACTCAACAAAAATTATTTCACACCACAGACTCATCTTGGTCAGGATCGATTTGAAATCTATCATGGTTTCAGAGAAATCGTAGTCCATGGTAAGTTGTTCTTGTAGAATGTTGAACGACTACCCCAACTAAAATCTATTAACTCAACAAAAATTATTTCACACCACAGACTCATCTTGGTCAGGATCGATTTGAAATCTATCATGGTTTCAGAGAAATCATACTCCATGGTTCGTTGTTTGTTCTTGTAGAATGTTGAACGACTATCCCAACTAAAATCTATCCACTCAACAAAAATTATTTCAGAGAAATCATACTCCATGGTTCGTTGTTCTTGTAGAATGTTGAACGACTACCCCAACTAAAATCTGTCCACTCAACAAAAATTATTTCACACCACAGACTCATCTTGATCAGGATCGATTTGAAATCTATCATGGTTTCAAAGAAATCATACTCCATGGTAAGTTGTTCTTGTAGAATGTTGAGCGATTACCCCAACTAAAATCTATCCACTCAACAAAAATTATTTCACACCACAGACTCATCTTGGTCAGGATCGATTTGAAATCTATCATGGTTTCAGAGAAATCATACTCCATGGTTCGTTGTTCTTGTACAATGTTGAACGACTATCCCAACTAAAATTTATCCACTCAACAAAAATTATTTCAGAGAAATCATACTCCATGGTAAGTTGTTCTTGTAGAATGTTGAACGACTATCCCAACTAAAAACTATCCACTCAACAAAAATTATTTCACACCACAGACTCATCTTGGTCAGGATCAATTTGAAATTTATCATGGTTTCAGAGAAAACATACTCCATGGTTCGTTGTTCTTGTAGAATGTTGGACGACTACCCCTAACTAAAATCTATCCACTCAACAAAAATTATTTCACACCACAGACTCATCTTGGTCAGGATCGATTTGAAATCTATCATGGTTTCAGAGAAATCATACTCCATGGTTCGTTGTTCTTGTAGAATGTTGAACGACTACCCCTAACTAAAATCTATCCACTCAACAAAAATTATTTCACACCACAGACTCATCTTGGTCAGGATCGATTTGAAATCTATCATGGTTTCAGAGAAATCATACTCCATGGTAAGTTGTTCTTGTAGAATGTTGAACGATTACCCCAACTAAAGTCTATCCACTCAACAAAAATTATTTCACACCACAGACTCATCTTGGTCAGGATCGATTTGAAATCTATCATGGTTTCAGAGAAATCATACTCCATGGTTCGCTGTTCCTGTAGAATGTTGAACGACTATCCCAACTAAAATCTATCCACTCAACAAAAATTATTTCAGAGAAATCATACTCCATGGTAAGTTGTTCTTGTAGAATGTTGAACGACTATCCCAACTAAAATCTATCCACTCAACAACAATTATTTCACACCACAGACTCATCTTGGTCAGGATCAATTTGGAATTTATCATGGTTTCAGAGAAATCATACTCCATGGTTCGTTGTACTTGTAGAATGTTGAACCCCTAACTAAAATCTATCCACTCAACAAAAATTATTTCACACCACAGACTCATCTTGGTCAGGATCGATTTGAAATCTATCATGGTTTCAGAGAAATCATACTCCATGGTAAGTTGTTCTTGTAGAATGTTGAACGACTATCCCAACTAAAATCTATCCACTCAACAAAAATTATTTCAGAGAAATCATACTCCATGGTTCGTTGTTCTTGTAGAATGTTGAACGATTACCCCCAACTAAAATCTATCCACTCAACAAAAATTATTTCACACCACAGACTCATCTTGGTCAGGATCGATTTGAAATCTATCATGGTTTCTGAAAAATCATACTCCATGGTTCGTTGTTCTTGTAAAATGTTGAACGACTACCCCAACTAAAATCTATCCACTCAACAAAAATTATTTCAGAGAAATCATACTCCATGGTAAGTTGTTCTTGTAGAATGTTGAACGACTACCCCAACTAAAATCTATCCACTCAACAAAAATTATTTCAGAGAAATCATACTCCATGGTTCCTTGTTCTTGTAGAATGTTGAACGACTACCCCAACTAAAAACTATCCACTCAACAAAAATTATTTCAGAGAAATCATACTCCATGGTAAGTTGTTCTTGTAGAATGTTGAACGACTATCCCAACTAAAATCTATCCACTCAACAAAAATTATTTCAGAGAAATCATACTCCATGGTTCGTTGTTCTTGTAAAATGTTGAACGACTACCCCAACTAAAATCTATCCACTCAACAAAAATTATTTCACACCACAGACTCATCTTGGTCAGGATCGATTTGAAATTTATCATGGTTTCAGAGAAAACATACTCCATGGTTCGTTGTTCTTGTAGAATGTTGAACGACTACCCCTAACTAAAATCTATCCACTCAACAAAAATTATTTCACACCACAGACTCATCTTGGTCAGGATCGATTTGAAATCTATCATGGTTTCAGAGAAATCATACTCCATGGTTCGTTGTTCTTGTAGAATGTTGAACGACTACCCCTAACTAAAATCTATCCACTCAACAAAAATTATTTCACACCACAGACTCATCTTGGTCAGGATCGATTTGAAATCTATCATGGTTTCAGAGAAATCATACTCCATGGTAAGTTGTTCTTGTAGAATGTTGAACGATTACCCCAACTAAAGTCTATCCACTCAACAAAAATTATTTCACACCACAGACTCATCTTGGTCAGGATCGATTTGAAATCTATCATGGTTTCAGAGAAATCATACTCCATGGTTCGCTGTTCCTGTAGAATGTTGAACGACTATCCCAACTAAAATCTATCCACTCAACAAAAATTATTTCAGAGAAATCATACTCCATGGTAAGTTGTTCTTGTAGAATGTTGAACGACTATCCCAACTAAAATCTGTCCACTCAACAACAATTATTTCACACCACAGACTCATCTTGGTCAGGATCAATTTGGAATTTATCATGGTTTCAGAGAAATCATACTCCATGGTTCGTTGTACTTTTAGAATGTTGAACCCCTAACTAAAATCTATCCACTCAACAAAAATTATTTCACACCACAGACTCATCTTGGTCAGGATCGATTTGAAATCTATCATGGTTTCAGAGAAATCATACTCCATGGTAAGTTGTTCTTGTAGAATGTTGAACGACTATCCCAACTAAAATCTATCCACTCAACAAAAATTATTTCAGAGAAATCATACTCCATGGTTCGTTGTTCTTGTAGAATGTTGAACGATTACCCCCAACTAAAATCTATCCACTCAACAAAAATTATTTCACACCACAGACTCATCTTGGTCAGGATCGATTTGAAATCTATCATGGTTTCTGAGAAATCATACTCCATGGTTCGTTGTTCTTGTAAAATGTTGAACGACTACCCCAACTAAAATCTATCCACTCAACAAAAATGATTTCAGAGAAATCATACTCCATGGTAAGTTGTTCTTGTAGAATGTTGAACGACTACCCCAACTAAAATCTATCCACTCAACAAAAATTATTTCAGAGAAATCATACTCCATGGTTCCTTGTTCTTGTAGAATGTTGAACGACTACCCCAACTAAAAACTATCCACTCAACAAAAATTATTTCAGAGAAATCATACTCCATGGTAAGTTGTTCTTGTAGAATGTTGAACGACTATCCCAACTAAAATCTATCCACTCAACAAAAATTATTTCAGAGAAATCATACTCCATGGTTCGTTGTTCTTGTAAAATGTTGAACGACTACCCCAACTAAAATCTATCCACTCAACAAAAATTATTTCACACCACAGACTCATCTTGGTCAGGATCGATTTGAAATCTATCATGGTTTCAGAGAAATCATACTCCATGGTTCGTTGTTCTTGTAAAATGTTGAACGACTATCCCAACTAAAAACTATCCACTCAGCAAAAATTATTTCAGAGAAATCATACTCCATGGTAAGTTGTTTTTGTAGAATGTTGAACGACTATCCCAACTAAAATCTATCCACTCAACAAAAATTATTTCAGAGAAATCATACTCCATGGTTCGTTGTTCTTGTAAAATGTTGAACGACTACCCCAACTAAAATCTATCCACTCAACAAAAATTATTTCACACCACAGACTCATCTTGGTCAGGATCGATTTGAAATCTATCATGGTTTCAGAGAAATCATACTCCATGGTTCGTTGTTCTTGTAAAATGTTGAACGACTACCCCAACTAAAATCTATCCACTCAACAAAAATTATTTCACACCACAGACTCATCTTGGTCAGGATCGATTTGAAATCTAACATGGTTTCAGAGAAATCATACTCCATGGTTCGTTGTTCTTGTAAAATGTTGAGCGACTATCCCAACTAAAATCTATCCACTCAACAAAAATTATTTCAGAGAAATCATACTCCATGGTTCGTTGTTCTTGTAGAATGTTGAACGACTACCCCAACTAAAATCTATCCACTCAACAAAAATTATTTCAGAGAAATCATACTCCATGGTAAGTTGTTCTTGTAGAATGTTGAACGACTACCCCAACTAAAATCTATCCACTCAACAAAAATTATTTCAGAGAAATCATACTGCATGGTAAGTTGTTCTTGTAGAATGTTGAACGACTACCCCAACTAAAATCTATCCACTCAACAAAAATTATTTCACACCACAGACTCATCTTGGTCAGGATCGATTTGAAACCTATCATGGTTTCAGAGAAATCATACTCCATGGTAAGTTGTTCTTGTAGAATGTTGAACGACTACCCCAACTAAAATCTATCAACTCAACAAAAATTATTTCACACCACAGACTCATCTTGGTCAGGATCGATTTGAAATCTATCATGGTTTCAGAGAAATCATACTCCATGGTTCGTTGTTCTTGTAGAATGTTGAACGACTACCCCTAACTAAAATCTATCCACTCAACAAAAATTATTTCACACCACAGACACATCTTGGTCAGGATCGATTTGACATCTATCATGGTTGCAGAGAAATCATACTCCATGGTTCGTTGTTCTTGTAGAATGTTGAACGACTATCCCAACTAAAATCTATCCACTCAACAAAAATTATTTCAGAGAAATCATACTCCATGGTTCGTTGTTCTTGTAGAATGTTGAACGACTATCCCAACTAAAATCTATCCACTCAACAAAAATTATTTCAGAGAAATCATACTCCATGGTTCGTTGTTCTTGTAAAATGTTGAACGACTACCCCAACTAAAATCTATCCACTCAACAAAAATTATTTCACACCACAGACTCATCTTGGTCAGGATCGATTTGAAATCTATAATGGTTTCAGAGAAATCATACTCCATGGTTCGTTGTTCTTGTAGAATGTTGAACGACTACCCCAACTAAAATCTATCCACTCAACAAAAATTATTTCAGAGAAATCATACTCCATGATTCGTTGTTCTTGTAGAATGTTGAACGACTACCCCAACTAAAAACTATCCACTCAACAAAAATTATTTCAGAGAAATCATACTCCATGGTTCGTTGTTCTTGTAGAATGTTGAACGACTACCCCTAACTAAAATCTATCCACTCAACAAAAATTATTTCACACCACAGACTCATCTTGTTCAGAATCGATTTGACATCTATCATGGTTGCAGCGAAATCATACTCCATGGTTCGTTGTTCTTGTAGAATGTTGAACGACTATCCCAACTAAAATCTATCCACTCAACAAAAATTATTTCAGAGAAATCATACTCCATGGTTCGTTGTTCTTGTAGAATGTTGAACGACTACCCCAACTAAAATCTATCCAGTCAACAAAAATTATTTCACACCACAGGCTCATCTTGGTCAGTATCGATTTGAAATCTGTCATGGTTTCAGAGAAATCATACTCCATGGTTCGTTGTTCTTGTAGAATGTTGAACGACTACCCCAACTAAAATCTATCCACTCAACAAAAATTATTTCACACCACAGACTCATCTTGGTCAGGATCGATTTGAAATCTATAATGGTTTCAGAGAAATCATACTCCATGGTTCGTTGTTCTTGTAGAATGTTGAACGACTATCCCAACTAAAATCTATCCACTCAACAAAAATTATTTCACACCACAGACTCATCTTGGTCAGGATCGATTTGAAATCTATCATGGTTTCAGAGAAATCATACTCCATGGTTCGTTGTTCTTGTAGAATGTTGAACGACTACCCCAACTAAAATCTATCCACTCAACAAAAATTATTTCACACCACAGACTCATCTTGGTCAGGATCGATTTGAAATCTATCATGGTTTCAGAGAAATCATACTCCATGGTTCGTTGTTCTTGTAGAATGTTGAACGACTACCCCAACTAAAATCTATCCACTCAACAAAAATTATTTCACACCACAGACTCATCTTGGGATGGCTGGATGCTGTAGGAATAGGGTAGGCACTGACTGGCGTCAACCTGGCGACGTCCAGTGTTGTAACTGTTACTGCGCATCAATTGTGCTTATTTTACCTCCTAGTGGTAGCCATCGGGTACTGGTTGCGGTTGCTAAACTTACTTATAAGCGCGAGTGTTGACCAAGAGAAAATTGCAGCACTATAAATACGACAGCGGACGAACTCTCTCGATGGAGTCAACGGTGGCGTTAAAGCTTCAAACGGAAGCATAACACTTTATCTGGGCTACTTCGACATATTCGGAGCTCAGGCCGATAAAGATTTCCAAGAATAAGTCAGGTTTTTGGAAAAGAGATGGTGGCGGATGAGCCCTTATTGGGCCAACGGCAGCGCTCATATCCCCGAAGCGGGATACTGACTTCGGTTTAAAACCGGCCCCTCGTCCTAGGGGTTTCAAAAAATGGAACTGGCCCTTCAGGTTGGGGGTTGTGCCGTCGGGGTAACTTCCTTACCACGTAAAAAAAAATTTAGTTATGAGAGAGACACAAGCCTCGGATAATGGACCAACTCATTTAATACCACGACCCGGAACGTACACGGACTATGATATAAGAGTATGCACCTGGAATGTACGTACACTGTACACTCCTGGTGCTATTCAAAAACTTGAATCTGTCCTCACGCGGTACAAGGCAGATATTACCGCGATCCAGGAGATACGATGGATAGGATCAGGTATGCAAAAACGGAAAAATTGCGACATTTATTACAGCTGCCACAAAAGATTGCACATGTTAGGATGCGGATTCGTCGTGGGAAATCGGCTACGCTCAATGATAATTGACTTTAAGCCGATCAGCGATCGCCTGGCTGTGATCCGCATCAAGGCTACATTTCAAAACATCAGCATAATATGTGCACACGCTCCTACCGACGAAGCTGAAGACTCTATCAAGGAGGAGTTTTATGACCTCCTGGACGGAGCCTACGGAGCCTGTCCGGAGTATGATGTCAAAATCATACTCGGGGACTTCAATGCCAAAATCGGTAAGGAAAACATCTTCGGCGGATTAGTTGGAAAGCACAGCCTCCACGACACGACAACAGACAACGGCTTCCGGCTAATCGATTTTGCAGCAGCTCGTAATACGGTGATAAGTAGCACTAGGTTTCCAAGACTACGAATCCACACAGCAACCTGGCGCTCTCCAGATGGTCGAACCGCCAACCAAATCGACCACGTGCTAATAGATGCGAGGCACGCATCCAACATTCTGAATGTGCAAACGTTGAGAGGGGCAAACGTCGACTCTGACCATTTTCTTGTTGCAGCTAAGTTCAGAGCTCGACTATCCAATGAGAAGAAGCTGCAGACCGCCCAAAAAAAGAAATTCAACGTTGGAAGCCTTAGCACGTCTGGAGTAGCCAGAGCCTACAGGGAGCGCCTGAGTGAGAGACTCTCCGCTGTGCATTCACCATCCACAAACGCCAACAATCTGTGGAACCAGTATCGCGACATCATCAAAGGGGTAGCAGAGACCACCATAGGCTACCAGCCACCACCCAAAAAGAGCCCTTGGTATGATGATGAATGCGTACGCCGGAAAAAGGTGACAGAAAATGCACACTTGCAAGCGCTGCAACGCAAAACAAGGGCAGCGAGAGAAGAGTATCGAACCAGAAGAAGGGAGGAGAAGAAGATCCTGCGTAAGAAGAAAAGGGCCCACGCAGCCTCCCAGCTCAAGGATATCGAAGAGTCCCGCGATAGGAACAACATCCGGATGTTTTTCAGGAAAGCCAAGCAACTGGCAGCTGGCTTCAAGCCCGGAACGCAGGCTCTTCGAAACAGTGAAGGAAACCTAGTCACCGAAGCACAGGGAATAGTAGATGTATTTAAGCAGCATTTCCAGCAGCTAGTTAATGGGCAGGTAGAGAGAGTGATAGGGCAAGACCCCGCATCCAGTCAATGAAGAATCCATTCCCCCTCCTAGTTTTGAAGAGGTCGGCTCAGCTATCAAAAAGCTGAAGAACAACAAGGCCGCCGGCTCTGATGGTCTACCAGCAGAGCTTTTCAAACATGGTGGTGATGCTTTGGTGGGGTGCATGCACCAAGTCATCAACCAAGTGTGGGTGGATGAAGTCATGCCCGATGACTGGACTATCAGCTCTATATGCCTCATCTTCAAGAAAGGCGATCCTATGTCTTGTAAGAACTACCGAGGCATATCCCTGCTTAATGTCGCATATAAGATCCTATCCAACGTACTGTGTGAACGTCTGAAGCCTTTCTGCAGCACACTAATCGGCACGTACCAGTGTGGCTTCTGGCCCGGCAGATCGACGATCGACCAAATTTTCACACTAAGGCAAATCCTGGAAAAGACCAACGAATTTCAAGTCGAGACTCACCATCTCTTCATCGACTTTAAAGCCGCATATGATAGCATTCATCGTCTTGAGCTCTACAAGGCGATGGCCGCATTCGGGATCCCGGCTAAACTGATCCAGCTGTGCCGCGTGACGCTGAATAACACGCGGTGCAACGTGCAATTCGGCAACAGTTCCTCTGAACTATTCCAAACATGCACCGGATTTCGGCAAGGGGATGCGCTATCATGTGACTTCTTCAATCTTGTGCTGGAACAGATAGTGCGCAGGGCAGGTGTAAACACGGAAGGCACTATCTTCAACAAATCTGTCCAGTTGCTGGGATACGCAGACGACATCGACATCATCGGTCGCTCCCAGCGCGCCGTGTTAGAGGCTTTTACGGCAATTGAAGAAGAGGCGAAACGTGTTGGCCTTGAAGTGAATGAGGACAAAACCAAATACATGTTGTCAACAAACAAAGAAGCATCTGTCCACCGCCTAGGACAAAACGTAACTGTTGGCAACAGTAACTTCGAAGTGGTTAAGGAGTTTACCTACCTCGGAGTAAATATCAACTCCACGAATGACAACTTAGTGGAGATTCGACGAAGACTTACCCTAGGAAACCGCTGCTACTTCGGTTTGGCGAAACAAATGGGGTCAAAACTCCTAACTCGAAAGACGAAATGTATGCTCTACAAAACTTTGATCCTGCCAGTTCTGCTGTATGGAGCCGAGTGCTGGACGATAAGCAGGAAAGCAGAGCAAATACTGAACACTTTCGAAAGAAAAATTCTTCGTCGGATATTCGGTCCCGTATGCGAGGAGGGCGAATGGAGGAGAAGATATAACCGCGAACTCTATGAGCTGTACCAGGATGTGGATGTAGTCCAAAAAGCCAAAACACGTCGACTACACTGGCTCGGCCACATCGAGCGAATGGACAATAATGCTCCAGCAAAGTGGATCTTCGAATCACAGCCCCCAGGTTCGAGAAGACAAGGAAGACCGAACCTCCGTTTTAAGGATCAAGCTATCGCGGATGCCAGAGCGCTTGGTCTAGATAACTGGAAGCAGCGTGCCCGGGATCGAAGAGAGTGGAAGGCTGCTGTGTCTCAGGCAGAGACTCTTCACGGGTCGGGAGCCCGTTAAGTAAAGTAAGCAAGACTCATCTTGGTCAGGATCGATTTGAAATCTATCATGGTTTCAGAGAAATCATAGTTAATGGTAAGTTGTTCTTGTAGAATGTTGAACGACTACCCCAACTAAAATCTATCCACTCAACAAAAATTATTTCACACCACAGACTCATCTTGGTCAGGATCGATTTGAAATCTATCATGGTTTCAGAGAAATCATAGTCCATGGTAAGTTGTTCTTGTAGAATGTTGAACGACTATCCCAACTAAAATCTATCCACTCAACAAAAATTATTTCAGAGAAATCATACTCCATGGTAAGTTGTTCTTGTAGAATGTTGAACGACTACCCCAACTAAAATCTATCCACTCAACAAAAATTATTTCAGAGAAATCATACTCCATGGTAAATTGTTCTTGTAGAATGTTGAACGACTATCCCAACTAAAATCTATCCACTCAACAAAAATTATTTCAGAGAAATCATACTCCATGGTTCGTTGTTCTTGTAGAATGTTGAACGACTACCCCAACTAAAATCTATCCACTCAACAAAAATTATTTCAGAGAAATCATACTCCATGGTAAGTTGTTCTTGTAGAATGTTGAACGACTATCCCAACTAAAATCTATCCACTCAACAAAAATTATTTCAGAGAAATCATACTCCATGGTAAGTTGTTCTTGTAGAATGTTGAACGACTATCCCAACTAAAATCTATCCACTCAACAAAAATTATTTCAGAGAAATCATACTCCATGGTTCGTTGTTCTTGTAGAATGTTGAACGACTACCCCAACTAAAATCTATCCACTCAACAAAAATTATTTCAGAGAAATCATACTCCAGGGTAAGTTGTTCTTGTAGAATGTTGAACGACTACCCCTAACTAAAATCTATCCACTCAACAAAAATTATTTCACACCACAGACTCGTTTTGGTCAGGATCGATTTGAAATCTATCATGGTTTCAGAGAAATGATACTCCATGGTAAGTTGTTCTTGTAGAATGTTGAACGACTACCCCAACTAAAATCTCTCTACTCAAAAAAATTATTTCACACCACAGACTCATCTTGGTCAGGATAGATTTGAAATCTATCATGGTTTCAGAGAAATCATACTCCATGGTTCGTTGTTCTTGTAGAATGTTGAACGACTACCCCTAACTAAAATCTATCCACTCAACAAAAATTATTTCAGAGAAATCATACTCCATGGTTCGTTGTTCTTGTAGAATGTTGAACGACTATCCCAACTAAAATCTATCCACTCAACAAAAATTATTTCAGAGAAATCATACTCCATGGTAAGTTGTTCTTGTAGAATGTTGAACGACTATCCCAACTAAAATCTATCCACTCAAAAAAAATTATTTCAGAGAAATCATACTCCATTGTTCGTTGTTCTTGTAGAATGTTGAACGACTACCCCAACTAAAATCAATCCACTCAACAAAAATTATTTCAGAGAAATCATACTCCATGGTAAGTTGTTCTTGTAGAATGTTGAACGACTATCGCAACTAAAATCTATCCACTCAACAAAAATTATTTCAGAGAAATCATACTCCATGGTAAGTTGTTCTTGTAGAATGTTGAACGACTACCCCAACTAAAATCTATCCACTCAACAAAAATTATTTCAGAGAAATCATACTCCATGGTTCGTTGTTCTTGTAGAATGTTGAACGACTATCCCAACTAAAATCTATCCACTCAACAAAAATTATTTCACACCACAGACTCATCTTGGTCAGGATCGATTTGAAATCTATCATGGTTTCAGAGAAATCATACTCCATGGTAAGTTGTTCTTGTAGAATGTTGAACGGCTATCCCAACTAAAATGTATCCACTCAACAAAAATTATTTCAGAGAAATCAAACTCCATGGTAAGTTGTTCTTGTAGAATGTTGAACGACTATCTCAACTAAAATCTATCCACTCAACAAAAATTATTTCAGAGAAATCATACTCCATGGTAAGTTGTTCTTGTAGAATGTTGAACGACTACCCCAACTAAAATCTATCCACTCAACAAAAATTATTTCAGAGAAATCATACTCCATAGTTCGTTGTTCTTGTAGAATGTTGAACGACTATCCCAACTAAAATCTATCCACTCAACAAAAATTATTTCACACCACAGACTCATCTTGGTTAGGATCGATTTGAAATCTATCATGGTTTCAGAGAAATCATACACCATGGTTCGTTGTTCTTGTAGAATGTTGAACGACTACCGCTAACTAAAATCTATCCACTCAACAAAAATTATTTCACACCACAGACTCATCTTGGTCAGGATCGATTTGAAATCTATCATGGTTTCAGAGAAATCATACTCCATGGTAAGTTGTTCTTGTAGAATGTTGAACGGCTATCCCAACTAAAATGTATCCACTCAACAAAAATTATTTCAGAGAAATCAAACTCCATGGTAAGTTGTTCTTGTAGAATGTTGAACGACTATCTCAACTAAAATCTATCCACTCAACAAAAATTATTTCAGAGAAATCATACTCCATGGTTCGTTGTTCTTGTAGAATGTTGAACGACTACCCCAACTAAAATCTATCCACTCAACAAAAATTATTTCACACCACAGACTCATCTTGGTCAGGATCGATTTGAAATCTATCATGGTTTCAGAGAAATCATACTCCATGGTTCGTTGTTCTTGTAGAATGTTGAACGACTATCCCAACTAAAATCTATCCACTCAACAAAAATTATTTCACACCACAGACTCATCTTGGTCAGGATCGATTTGAAATCTATCATGGTTTCAGAGAAATCATACTCCATGGTTCGTTGTTCTTGTAGAATGTTGAACGACTACCCCAACTAAAATCTATCCACTCAACAAAAATTATTTCACACCACAGACTCATCTTGCTCAGGATCGATTTGAAATCTATCATGGTTTCAGAGAAATCATACTCCATGGTTCATTGTTCTTGTAGAATGTTGAACGACTACCCCAACTAAAATCTATCCACTCAACAAAACTTATTTCACACCACAGACTCATCTTGGTCAGGATCGATTTGAAATCTATCATGGTTTCAGAGAAATCATAGTCCATGGTAAGTTGTTCTTGTAGAATGTTGAACGACTACCCCAACTAAAATCTATCCACTCAACAAAAATTATTTCACACCACAGACTCATCTTGGTCAGGATCGATTTGAAATCTATCATTTTTTTCAGAGAAATCATAGTCCATGGTAAGTTGTTCTTGTAGAATGTTGAACGACTACCCCTAACTAAAATCTATCCACTCAACAAAAATTATTTCAGAGAAATCATACTCCATGGTTCGTTGTTCTTGTAGAATGTTGAACGACTATCCCAACTAAAATCTATCCACTCAACAAAAATTATTTCAGAGAAATCATACTCCATGGTAAGTTGTTCTTGTAGAATGTTGAACGACTATCCCAACTAAAATCTATCCACTCAAAAAAAATTATTTCAGAGAAATCATACTCCATTGTTCGTTGTTCTTGTAGAATGTTGAACGACTACCGCTAACTAAAATCTATCCACTCAACAAAAATTATTTCACACCACAGACTCATCTTGGTCAGGATCGATTTGAAATCTATCATGGTTTCAGAGAAATCATACTCCATGGTTCGTTGTTCTTGTAGAATGTTGAACGACTACCCCAACTAAAATCTATCCACTCAACAAAAATTATTTCAGAGAAATCATACTCCATGGTAAGTTGTTCTTGTAGAATGTTGAACGACTACCCCAACTAAAATCTATCCACTCAACAAAAATTATTTCAGAGAAATCATACTCCATGGTAAGTTGTTCTTGTAGAATGTTGAACGACTACCCCAACTAAAATCTATCCACTCAACAAAAATTATTTCAGAGAAATCATACTCCATGGTTCGTTGTTCTTGTAGAATGTTGAACGACTATCCCAACTAAAATCTATCCATTCAACAAAAATTATTTCAGAGAAATCATACTCCATGGTAAGTTGTTCTTGTAAAATGTTGAACGACTATCCCAACTAAAATTTATCCACTCAACAAAAATTATTTCACATCACAGACTCATTTTGGTCAGGATCGATTTAAAATCTATCATGGTTTCAGAGAAATCATACTCCATGGTTCGTTGTTCTTGTAGAATGTTGAACGACTATCCCAACTAAAATCTATCCACTCAACAAAAATTATTTCAGAGAAATCATACTCCACGGTAAGTTGTTCTTGTAGAATGTTGAACGACTATCCCAACTAAAATCTATCCACTCAACAAAAATTATTTCAGAGAAATCATACTCCATGGTAAGTTGTTCTTGTAGAATGTTGAACGACTACCCTAACTAAAATCTATCCACTCAACAAAAATTATTTCACACCACAGACTCATCTTGGTCAGGATCGATTTGAAATCTATCATGGTTTCAGAGAAATCATACTCCATGGTTCGTTGTTCTTGTAGAATGTTGAACGACTACCCCAACTAAAATCTATCCACTCAACAAAAATTATTTCACACCACAGACTCATCTTGGTCAGGATCGATTTGAAATCTATCATGGTTTCAGAGAAATCATACTCCATGGTTCGTTGTTCTTGTAGAATGTTGAACGACTATCCAAACTAAAATCTATACACTCAACAAAAATTATTTCACACCACAGACTCATCTTGGTCAGGATCGATTTGAAATCTATCATGGTTTCAGGGAAATCATACTCCATGGTTCGTTGTTCTTGTAGAATGTTGAACGACTACCCCAACTAAAATCTATCCACTCAACAAAAATTATTTCACACCACAGACTCATCTTGGTCAGGATCGATTTGAAATCTATCATGGTTTCAGAGAAATCATACTCCATCGTTCGTTGTTCTTGTAGAATGTTGAACGACTACCCCAACTAAAATCTATCCACTCAACAAAAATTATTTCACACCACAGACTCATCTTGGTCAGGATCGATTTGAAATCTATCATGGTTTCAGAGAAATCATAGTCCATGGTAAGTTGTTCTTGTAGAATGTTGAACGACTACCCCAACTAAAATCTATCCACTCAACAAAAATTATTTCACACCACAGACTCATCTTGGTCAGGATCGATTTGAAATCTATCATGGTTTCAGAGAAATCATAGTCCATGGTAAGTTGTTCTTGTAGAATGTTGAACGACTATCCCAACTAAAATCTATCCACTCAACAAAAATTATTTCAGAGAAATCATACTCCATGGTTCGTTGCTCTTGTAGAATGTTGAACGACTACCCGAACTAAAATCTATCCACTCAACAAAAATTATTTCAGAGAAATCATACTAAATGGTAAGTTGTTCTTGTAGAATGTTGAACGACTATCCCAACTAAAATCTATCCACTCAACAAAAATTATTTCAGAGAAATCATACTCCATGGTAAGTTGTTCTTATAGAATGTTGAACGACTATCCCAACTAAAATCTATCCACTCAACAAAAATTATTTCAGAGAAATCATACTCCATGGTAAGTTGTTCTTTTAGAATGTTGAACGACTATCCCAACTAAAATCTATACACTCAACAAAAATTATTTCAGAGAAATCATACTCCATGGTTCGTTGTTCTTGTAGAATGTTGAACGACTACCCCAACCAAAATCTATCCACTCAACAAAAATTATTTCAGAGAAATCATACTCCATGGTAAGTTGTTCTTGTAGAATGTTGAACGACTATCCCAACTAAAATCTATCCACTCAACAAAAATTATTTCAGAGAAATCATACTCCATGGTTCGTTGTTCTTGTAGAATGTTGAACGACTACCCCAACTAAAATCTATCCACTCAACAAAAATTATTTCAGAGAAATCATACTCCATGGTAAGTTGTTCTTGTAGAATGTTGAACGACTACCCCTAACTAAAATCTATCCACTCAACAAAAATTATTTCACACCACTGACTCATCTTGGTCAGGATCGATTTGAAATCTATCATGGTTTCAGAGAAATCATACTCCATGGTTCGTTGTTCTTGTAGAATGTTGAACGACTACCCCAACTAAAATCTATCCACTCAACAAAAATTATTTCACAACACAGACTCATCTTGGTCAGGATCGATTTGAAATCTATCATGGTTTCAGAGAAATCATAGTCCATGGTTCGTTGTTCTTGTAGAATGTTGAACGACTATCCCAACTAAAATCTATCCACTCAACAAAAATTATTTCAGAGAAATCATACTCCATGGTAAGTTGTTCTTGTAGAATGTTGAACGACTATCCCAACTAAAATCTATCCACTCAACAAAAATTATTTCAGAGAAATCATACTCCATGGTTCGTTGTTCTTGTAGAATGTTGAACGACTACCCCAACTAAAATCTATCCACTCAACAAAAATTATTTCAGAGAAATCATACTCCATGGTAAGTTGTTCTTGTAGAATGTTGAACGACTATCCCAACTAAAATCTATCCACTCAACAAAAATTATTTCAGAGAAATCATACTCCATGGTAAGTTGTTCTTGTAGAATGTTGAACGACTATCCCAACTAAAATCTATCCACTCAACAAAAATTATTTCAGAGAAATCATACTCCATGGTTCGTTGTTCTTGTAGAATGTTGAACGACTATCCCAACTAAAATCTATCCACTCAACAAAAATTATTTCAGAGAAATCATACTCCATGGTTCGTTGTCCTTGTAGAATGTTGAACGACTACCCCAACTAAAATCTATCCACTCAACAAAAATTATTTCACACCACAGACTCATCTTGGTCAGGATCGATTTGAAATCTATCATGGTTTCAGAGAAATCATAGTCCATGGTAAGTTGTTCTTGTAGAATGTTGAACGACTATTCCAACTAAAATCTATCCACTCAACAAAAATTATTTCAGAGAAATCATACTCCATGGTAAGTTGTTCTTGTAGAATGTTGAACGACTACCCCAACTAAAATCTATCCACTCAACAAAAATTATTTCAGAGAAATCATACTCCATGGTTCGTTGTTCTTGTAGAATGTTGAACGACTATCCCAACTAAAATCTATCCACTCAACAAAAATTATTTCAGAGAAATCATACTCCATGGTTCGTTGTTCTTGTAGAATGTTGAACGACTACCCCAACTAAAATCTATCCACTCAACAAAAATTATTTCAGAGAAATCATACTCCATGGTTCGTTGTTCTTGTAGAATGTTGAACGACTACCCCAACTAAAATCTATCCACTCAACAAAAATTATTTCACACCACAGACTCATCTTGGTCAGGATCGATTTGAAATCTATCATGGTTTCAGAGAAATCATACTCCATGGTTCGTTGTTCTTGTAGAATGTTGAACGACTATCCCAACTAAAATCTATCCACTCAACAAAAATTATTTCACACCACAGACTCATCTTGGTCAGGATCGATTTGAAATCTATCATGGTTTCAGGGAAATCATACTCCATGGTTCGTTGTTCTTGTAGAATGTTGAACGACTACCCCAACTAAAATCTATCCACTCAACAAAAATTATTTCACACCACAGACTCATCTTTGTCAGGATCGATTTGAAATCTATCATGGTTTCAGAGAAATCATACTCCATCGTTCGTTGTTCTTGTAGAATGTTGAACGACTACCCCAACTAAAATCTATCCACTCAACAAAAATTATTTCACACCACAGACTCATCTTGGTCAGGATCGATTTGAAATCTATCATGGTTTCAGAGAAATCATAGTCCATGGTAAGTTGTTCTTGTAGAATGTTGAACGACTACCCCAACTAAAATCTATCCACTCAACAAAAATTATTTCACACCACAGACTCATCTTGGTCAGGATCGATTTGAAATCTATCATGGTTTCAGAGAAATCATAGTCCATGGTAAGTTGTTCTTGTAGAATGTTGAACGACTATCCCAACTAAAATCTATCCACTCAACAAAAATTATTTCAGAGAAATCATACTCCATGGTTCGTTGCTCTTGTAGAATGTTGAACGACTACCCGAACTAAAATCTATCCACTCAACAAAAATTATTTCAGAGAAATCATACTAAATGGTAAGTTGTTCTTGTAGAATGTTGAACGACTATCCCAACTAAAATCTATCCACTCAACAAAAATTATTTCAGAGAAATCATACTCCATGGTAAGTTGTTCTTGTAGAATGTTGAACGACTATCCCAACTAAAATCTATCCACTCAACAAAAATTATTTCAGAGAAATCATACTCCATGGTAAGTTGTTCTTGTAGAATGTTGAACGACTACCCCAACTAAAATCTATCCACTCAACAAAAATTATTTCAGAGAAATCATACTCCATGGTAAGTTGTTCTTGTAGAATGTTGAACGACTATCCCAACCAAAATCTATCCACTCAACAAAAATTATTTCAGAGAAATCATACTCCATGGTAAGTTGTTCTTGTAGAATGTTGAACGACTATCCCAACTAAAATCTATCCACTCAACAAAAATTATTTCAGAGAAATCATACTCCATGGTTCGTTGTTCTTGTAGAATGTTGAACGACTACCCCAACTAAAATCTATCCACTCAACAAAAATTATTTCAGAGAAATCATACTCCATGGTAAGTTGTTCTTGTAGAATGTGGAACGACTACCCCTAACTAAAATCTATCCACTCAACAAAAATTATTTCACACCACAGACTCATTTTGGTCAGGATCGATTTGAGATCTATCATGGTTTCAGAGAAATCATACTCCATGGTAAGTTGTTCTTGTAGAATGTTGAACGACTACCCCAACTAAAATCTATCCACTCAACAAAAATTATTTCACACCACAGACTCATCTTGGTCAGGATCGATTTGAAATCTATCATGGTTTCAGAGAAATCATAGTCCATGGTTCGTTGTTCTTGTAGAATGTTGAACGACTATCCCAACTAAAATCTATCCACTCAACAAAAATTATTTCAGAGAAATCACACTCCATGGTAAGTTGTTCTTGTAGAATGTTGAACGACTATCCCAACTAAAATCTATCCACTCAACAAACATTATTTCAGAGAAATCATACTCCATGGTTCGTTGTTCTTGTAGAATGTTGAACGACTACCCCAACTAAAATCTATCCACTCAACAAAAATTATTTCAGAGAAATCATACTCCATGGTTCGTTGTTCTTGTAGAATGTTGAACGACTACCCCAACTAAAATCTATCCACTCAACAAAAATTATTTCAGAGAAATCATACACCATGGTAAGTTGTTCTTGTAGAATGTTGAACGACTTTCCCAACTAAAATCTATCCACTCAACAAAAATTATTTCAGAGAAATCATACTCCATGGTAAGTTGTTCTTGTAGAATGTTGAACGACTATCCCAACTAAAATCTATCCACTCAACAAAAATTATTTCAGAGAAATCATACTCCATGATTCGTTGTTCTTGTAGAATGTTGAACGACTACCCCAACTAAAATCTATCCACTCAACAAAAATTATTTCACACCACACACTCATCTTGGTCAGGATCGATTTGAAATTTACCATGGTTTCAGAGAAATCATAGTCCACGGTAAGTTGTTCTTGTAGAATGTTGAACGACTACTCCAACTAAAATCTATCCACTCAACAAAAATTATTTCACACCACAGACTCATCTTGGTCAGGATCGATTTGAAATCCATAATGGTTTCAGAGAAATCATAGTCCATGGTAAGTTGTTCTTGTAGAATGTTGAACGACTATCCCAACTAAAATCTATCAACTCAACAAAAATTATTTCAGAGAAATCATACTCCATGGTAAGTTGTTCTTGTAGAATGTTGAACGACTACCCCAACTAAAATCTATCCACTCAACAAAAATTATTTCAGAGAAATCATACTCCATGGTTCGTTGTTCTTGTAGAATGTTGAACGACTATCCCAACTAAAATCTATCCACTCAACAAAAATTATTTCAGAGAAATCATATTCCATGTTTCGTTGTTCTTGTAGAATGTTGAACGACTACCCCAACAAAAATCTATCCACTCAACAAAAATTATTTTACAGCACAGACTCATCTTGGTCAGGATCGATTTGAAATCTATCATGGTTTCAGAGAAATCATACGCCATGGTTCGTTGTTCTTGTAGAATGTTGAACGACTACCCCAACTAAAATCTATCCACTCAACAAAAATTATTTCAGAGAAATCATACTCCATATTAAGTTGTTCTTGTAGAATGTTGGACGACTATCCCAACTAAAATCTATCCACTCAACAAAAATTATTTCACACCACAGACTCATCTTGGTCAGGATCGATTTGAAATCTATCATGGTTTCAGAGAAATCATACTCCATGGTTCGTTGTTCTTGTAAAATGTTGAACGACTATCCCAACTAAAATCTATCCACTCAACAAAAATTATTTCAGAGAAATCATACTCCATGGTAAGTTGTTCTTGTAGAATGTTGAACGACTACCCCAACTAAAATCTATCCACTCAACAAAAATTATTTCAGAGAAATCATACTCCATGGTAAGTTGTTCTTGTAAAATGTTGAACGACTACCGCAACTAAAATCTATCCACTCAACAAAAATTATTTCAAAGAAATCATACTCCATGGTAAGTTGTTCTTGTAGAATGTTGAACGACTACCCCAACTAAAATCTATCCACTCAACAAAAATTATTTCACACCATAGACTCATCTTGGTCAGGATCGATTTGAAATCTATCATGGTTTCAGAGAAATCATACTCCATGGTTCGTTGTTCTTGTAGAATGTTGAACGACTATCCCAACTAAAATCTATCCACTCAACAAAAATTATTTCACACCACAGACTCATCTTGGTCAGGATCGATTTGAAATCTATCATGGTTTCAGAGAAATCATAGTCCATGGTAAGTTGTCCTTGTAGAATGTTGAACGACTATGCCAACTAAAATCTATCCACTCAACAAAAATTATTTCAGAGAAATCATACTCCATGGTTCGTTGTTCTTGTAGAATGTTGAACGACTATCCCAACTAAAATCTATCCACTCAACAAAAATTATTTCACACCACAGACTCATCTTGGTCAGGATCGATTTGAAATCTATCATGGTTTCAGAGAAATCATACTCCATGGTTCGTTGTTCTTGTAGAATGTTGAACGACTATCCCAACTAAAATCTATCCACTCAACAAAAATTATTTCACACCACAGACTCATCTTTGTCAGGATCGATTTGAAATCCATCATGGTTTCAGAGAAATCATACTCCATAGTAAGTTGTTCTTGTAGAATGTTGAACGACTACCCCTAACTAAAATCTATCCACTCAACAAAAATTATTTCACACCACAGACTCATCTTGGTCAGGATCGATTTGAAATCTATCATGGTTTCAGAGAAATCATACTCCATAGTAAGTTGTTCTTGTAGAATGTTGAACGACTATCAAAACTAAAATCTATCCACTCAACAAAAATTATTTCACACCACAGACTCATCTTGGTCAGGATCGATTTGAAATCTATCATGGTTTCAGAGAAATCATACTCCATGGTTCGTTGTTCTTGTAGAATGTTGAACGACTACCCCCAACTAAAATCTATCCACTCAACAAAAATTATTTCACACCACAGACTCATCTTGGTCAGGATCGATTTGAAATCTATCATGGTTTCAGAGAAATCATACTCCATGGTTCGTTGTTCTTGTAGAATGTTGAACGACTATCCCAACTAAAATCTATCCACTCAACAAAAATTATTTCACACCACAGACTCATCTTGGTCAGGATCGATTTGAAATCTATCATGGTTTCAGAGAAATCATACTCCATAGTAAGTTGTTCTTGTAGAATGTTGAACGACTATCCCAACTAAAATCTATCCACTCAACAAAAATTATTTCACACCACAGACTCATCTTGGTCAGGATCGATTTGAAATCTATCATGGTTTCAGAGAAATCATACTCCATGGTTCGTTGTTCTTGTAGAATGTTGAACGACTACCCCTAACTAAAATCTATCCACTCAACAAAAATTATTTCACACCACAGACTCATCTTGGTCAGGACCGATTTGAAATCTATCATGGTTTCAGAGAAATCATACTCCATAGTAAGTTGTTCTTGTAGAATGTTGAACGACTACCCCTAACTAAAATCTATCCACTCAACAAAAATTATTTCACACCACAGATTCATCTTGGTCAGGATCGATTTGAAATCTATCATGGTTTCAGAGAAATCATACACCATGGTTCGTTGTTCTTGTAGAATGTTGAACGACTATCCCTAACTAAAATCTATCCACTCAACAAAAATTATTTCACACCACAGACTCATCTTGGTCAGGATCGATTTGAAATCTATCACGGTTTCAGAGAAATCATACTCCATGGTTCGTTGTTCTTGTAGAATGTTGAACGACTATCCCAACTAAAATCTATCCACTCAACAAAAATTATTTCAGAGAAATCATACTCCATGGTTCGTTGTTCTTGTAGAATGTTGAACGACTACCCCAACTAAAATCTGTCCACTCAACAAAAATTATTTCAGAGAAATCATACTCCATGGTAAGTTGTTCTTGTAGAATGTTGAACGAATATCCCAACTAAAATCTATCCATTCAACAAAAATTATTTCAGAGAAATCATACTTCATGGTTCGTTGTTCTTGTAGAATGTTGAACGACTACCCCAACTAAAATCTATCCACTCAACAAAAATTATTTCACACCACAGACTCATCTTGGTCAGGATCGATTTGAAATCTATCATGGTTTCAGAGAAATCATACTCCATGGTTCGTTGTTCTTGTAGAATGTTGAGCGACTATCCCAACTAAAATCTATCCACTCAACAAAAATTTTTTCACACCACAGACTCGTCTTGGTCAGGATCGATTTGAAATCTATCATGGTTTCAGAGAAATCATACTCCATGGTTCGTTGTTCTTGTAGAATGTTGAACGACTACCCCAACTAAAATCTATCCACTCAACAAAAATTATTTCACACCACAGACTCATCTTGGTCAGGATCTATTTGAAATCTATCATGGTTTCAGAGAAATCATACTCCATGGTAAGTTGTTCTTGTAAAATGTTGAACGATTATCCCAACTAAAATCTATCCACTCAACAAAAATTATTTCAGAGAAATCATACTCCACGGTAAGTTGTTCTTGTAGAATGTTGAACGACTACCCCAACTAAAATCTATCCACTCAACAAAAATTATTTCACACCACAGACTCATCTTGGTCAGGATCGATTTGAAATCTATCATGGTTTCAGAGAAATCATAGTCCATGGTAAGTTGTTCTTGTAGAATGTTGAACGACTACCCCAACTAAAATCTATTAACTCAACAAAAATTATTTCACACCACAGACTCATCTTGGTCAGGATCGATTTGAAATCTATCATGGTTTCAGAGAAATCATACTCCATGGTTCGTTGTTCTTGTAGAATGTTGAACGACTATCCCAACTAAAATCTATCCACTCAACAAAAATTATTTCAGAGAAATCATACTCCATGGTTCGTTGTTCTTGTAGAATGTTGAACGACTACCCCAACTAAAATCTGTCCACTCAACAAAAATTATTTCACACCACAGACTCATCTTGATCAGGATCGATTTGAAATCTATCATGGTTTCAGAGAAATCATACTCCATGGTAAGTTGTTCTTGTAGAATGTTGAGCGATTACCCCAACTAAAATCTATCCACTCAACAAAAATTATTTCACACCACAGACTCATCTTGGTCAGGATCGATTTGAAATCTATCATGGTTTCAGAGAAATCATACTCCATGGTTCGTTGTTCTTGTACAATGTTGAACGACTATCCCAACAAAAATCTATCCACTCAACAAAAATTATTTCAGAGAAATCATACTCCATGGTAAGTTGTTCTTGTAGAATGTTGAACGACTATCCCAACTAAAATCTATCCACTCAACAAAAATTATTTCACACCACAGACTCATCTTGGTCAGGATCAATTTGAAATTTATCATGGTTTCAGAGAAAACATACTCCATGGTTCGTTGTTCTTGTAGAATGTTGAACGACTACCCCTAACTAAAATCTATCCACTCAACAAAAATTATTTCACACCACAGACTCATCTTGGTCAGGATCGATTTGAAATCTATCATGGTTTCAGAGAAATCATACTCAATGGTTCGTTGTTCTTGTAGAATGTTGAACGACTAACCCTAACTAAAATCTATCCACTCAACAAAAATTATTTCACACCACAGACTCATCTTGGTCAGGATCGATTTGAAATCTATCATGGTTTCAGAGAAATCATACTCCATGGTAAGTTGTTCTTGTAGAATGTTGAACGATTACCCCAACTAAAATCTATCCACTCAACAAAAATTATTTCACACCACAGACTCATCTTGGTCAGGATCGATTTGAAATCTATCATGGTTTCAGAGAAATCATACTCCATGGTTCGCTGTTCTTGTAGAATGTTGAACGACTTTCCCAACTAAAATCTATCCACTCAACAAAAATTATTTCAGAGAAATCATACTCCATGGTAAGTTGTTCTTGTAGAATGTTGAACGACTATCCCAACTAAAATCTATCCACTCAACAAAAATTATTTCACACCACAGACTCATCTTGGTCAGGATCAATTTGAAATTTATCATGGTTTCAGAGAAATCATACTCCATGGTTCGTTGTTCTTGTAGAATGTTGAACGACTACCCCTAACTAAAATCTATCCACTCAACAAAAATTATTTCACACCACAGACTCATCTTGGTCAGGATCGATTTGAAATCTATCATGGTTTCAGAGAAATCATACTCCATGGTAAGTTGTTCTTGTAGAATGTTGAACGACTATCCCAACTAAAATCTATCCACTCAACAAAAATTATTTCAGAGAAATCATACTCCATGGTTCGTTGTTCTTGTAGAATGTTGAACGATTACCCCCAACTAAAATCTATCCACTCAACAAAAATTATTTCACACCACAGACTCATCTTGGTCAGGATCGATTTGAAATCTATCATGGTTTCAGAGAAATCATACTCCATGGTTCGTTGTTCTTGTAAAATGTTGAACGACTACCCCAACTAAAATCTATCCACTCAACAAAAATTATTTCAGAGAAATCATACTCCATGGTAAGTTGTTCTTGTAGAATGTTGAACGACTACCCCAACTAAAATCTATCCACTCAACAAAAATTATTTCAGAGAAAACATACTCCATGGTTCGTTGTTCTTGTAGAATTTTGAACGACTACCCCAACTAAAAACTATCCACTCAACAAAAATTATTTCAGAGAAATCATACTCCATGGTAAGTTGTTCTTGTAGAATGTTGAACGACTATCCCAACTAAAATCTATCCACTCAACAAAAATTATTTCAGAGAAATCATACTCCATGGTTCGTTGTTCTTGTAAAATGTTGAACGACTACCCCAACTAAAATCTATCCACTCAACAAAAATTATTTCACATTACAGACTCATCTTGGTCAGGATCGATTTGAAATCTATCATGGTTTCAGAGAAATCATACTCCATGGTTCGTTGTTCTTGTAAAATGTTGAACGACTATCCCAACTAAAAACTATCCACTCAACAAAAATTATTTCAGAGAAATCATACTCCATACTAAGTTGTTCTTGTAGAATGTTGAACGACTATCCCAACTAAAATCTATGCACTCAACAAAAATTATTTCAGAGAAATCACACTCCATGGTTCGTTGTTCTTGCCAAATGTTGAACGACTACCCCAACTAAAATCTATCCACTCAACAAAAATTATTTCACACCACAGACTCATCTTGGTCAGGATCGATTTGAAATCTATCATGGTTTCAGAGAAATCATACTCCATGGTTCGTTGTTCTTGTAAAATGTTGAACGACTATCCCAACTAAAATCTATCCACTCAACAAAAATTATTTCAGAGAAATCATACTCCATGGTAAGTTGTTCTTGTAGAATGTTGAACGACTATCCCAACTAAAATCTATCCACTCAACAAAAATTATTTCAGAGAAATCATACTCCATGGTTCGTTGTTCTTGTAGAATGTTGAACGACTACCCCAACTAAAATCTATCCACTCAACAAAAATTATTTCAGAGAAATCATACTCCATGGTAAGTTGTTCTTGTAGAATGTTGAACGACTACCCCAACTAAAATCTATCCACTCAACAAAAATTATTTCAGAGAAATCATACTCCATGGTAAGTTGTTCTTGTAGAATGTTGAACGACTACCCCAACTAAAATCTATCCACTCAACAAAAATTATTTCAGAGAAATCATACTCCATGGTTCGTTGTTCTTGTAGAATGTTGAACGACTACCCCAACTAAAATCTATCCACTCAACAAAAATTATTTCACACCACAGGCTCATCTTGGTCAAAATCGATTTGAAATCTGTCATGGTTTCAGAGAAATCATACTCCATGGTTCGTTGTTCTTGTAGAATGTTGAACGACTACCCCAACTAAAATCTATCCACTCAACAAAAATTATTTCACACCACAGACTCATCTTGGGATGGCTGGATGCTGTAGGAATAGGGTAGGCACTGACTGACGTCAACCTGGCGACGTCCAGTGTTGTAACTGTTACTGCGCATCAATTGTGCTAATTTTACCTCCTAGTGGTAGCCATCGGGTACTGGTTGGTGTCCATCCGGACCCGACTTGCTAAACTTACTTATAAGCGCGAGTGTTGACCAAGAGAAAATTGCAGCACTATAAATACGACAGCGGACGAACTCTCTCGATGGAGTCAACGGTGGCGTTAAAGCTTCAAACGGAAGCATAACACTTTATCTGGGCTACTTCGACATATTCGGAGCTCAGGCCGATAAAGATTTCCAAGAATAAGTCAGGTTTTTGGAAAAGAGATGGTGGCGGATGAGCCCTTATTGGGCCAACGGCAGCGCTCATATCCCCGAAGCGGGATACTGACTTCGGTTTAAAACCGGCCCCTCGTCCTAGGGGTTTAAAAAAATGGAACTGGCCCTTCAGGTTGGGGGTTGTGCCGTCGGGGTAACTTCCTTACCACGTAAAAAAAAATTTTGTTATGAGAGAGACACAAGCCTCGGATAATGGACCCCCTCATTTAATACCACGACCCGGAACGTACACGGACTATGATATAAGAGTATGCACCTGGAATGTACGTACACTGTACACTCCTGGTGCTATTCAAAAACTTGAATCTGTCCTCACGCGGTACAAGGCAGATATTACCGCGATCCAGGAGATACGATGGATAGGATCAGGTATGCAAAAACGGAAAAATTGCGACATTTGTTACAGCTGCCACAAAAGATTGCACATGTTACGATGCGGATTCGTCGTGGGAAATCGGCTACGCTCAATGATAATTGACTTTAAGCCGATCAGCGATCGCCTGGCTGTGATCCGCATCAAGGCTACATTTCAAAACATCAGCATAATATGTGCACACGCCCCTACCGACGAAGCTGAAGACTCTATCAAGGAGGAGTTTTATGACCTCCTGGACGGAGCCTACGGAGCCTGTCCGGAGTATGATGTCAAAATCATACTCGGGGACTTCAATGCCAAAATCGGTAAGGAAAACATCTTCGGCGGATTAGTTGGAAAGCACAGCCTCCACGACACGACAACAGACAACGGCTTCCGGCTAATCGATTTTGCAGCAGCTCGTAATACGGTGATAAGTAGCACTAGGTTTCCAAGAATACGAATCCACACAGCAACCTGGCGCTCTCCAGATGGTCGAACCGCCAACCAAATCGACCACGTGCTAATAGATGCGAGGCACGCATCCAACATTCTGAATGTGCAAACGTTCAGAGGGGCAAACGTCGACTCTGACCATTTTCTTGTTGCAGCTAAGTTCAGAGCTCGACTATCCAATGAGAAGAAGCTGCAGACCGCCCAAAAAAAGAAATTCAACGTTGGAAGCCTTAGCACGTCTGGAGTAGCCAGAGCCTACAGGGAGCGCCTGAGTGAGAGACTCTCCGCTGTGCATTCACCATCCACAAACGCCAACAATCTGTGGAACCAGTATCGCGACATCATCAAAGGGGTAGCAGAGACCACCATAGGCTACCAGCCACCACCCAAAAAGAGCCCTTGGTATGATGATGAATGCGTACGCCGGAAAAAGGTGACAGAAAATGCACACTTGCAAGCGCTGCAACGCAAAACAAGGGCAGCGAGAGAAGAGTATCGAACCAGAAGAAGGGAGGAGAAGAAGATCCTGCGTAAGAAGAAAAGGGCCCACGCAGCCTCCCAGCTCAAGGATATCGAAGAGTCCCGCGATAGGAACAACATCCGGATGTTTTTCAGGAAAGCCAAGCAACTGGCAGCTGGCTTCAAGCCCGGAACGCAGGCTCTTCGAAACAGTGAAGGAAACCTAGTCACCGAAGCACAGGGAATAGTAGATGTATTTAAGCAGCATTTCCAGCAGCTAGTTAATGGGCAGGTAGAGAGAGTGATAGGGCAAGACCCCGCATCCAGTCAATGAAGAATCCATTCCCCCTCCTAGTTTTGAAGAGGTCGGCTCAGCTATCAAAAAGCTGAAGAACAACAAGGCCGCCGGCTCTGATGGTCTACCAGCAGAGCTTTTCAAACATGGTGGTGATGCTTTGGTGGGGTGCATGCACCAAGTCATCAACCAAGTGTGGGTGGATGAAGTCATGCCCGATGACTGGACTATCAGCTCTATATGCCTCATCTTCAAGAAAGGCGATCCTATGTCTTGTAAGAACTACCGAGGCATATCCCTGCTTAATGTCGCATATAAGATCCTATCCAACGTACTGTGTGAACGTCTGAAGCCTTTCTGCAGCACACTAATCGGCACGTACCAGTGTGGCTTCCGGCCCGGCAGATCGACGATCGACCAAATTTTCACACTAAGGCAAATCCTGGAAAAGACCAACGAATTTCAAGTCGAGACTCACCATCTCTTCATCGACTTTAAAGCCGCATATGATAGCATTCATCGTCTTGAGCTCTACAAGGCGATGGCCGAATTCGGGATCCCGGCTAAACTGATCCAGCTGTGCCGCGTGACGCTGGATAACACGCGGTGCAACGTGCAATTCGGCAACAGTTCCTCTGAACTATTCCAAACATGCACCGGATTTCGGCAAGGGGATGCGCTATCATGTGACTTCTTCAATCTTGTGCTGGAACAGATAGTGCGCAGGGCAGGTGTCAACACGTAAGGCACTATCTTCAACAAATCTGTCCAGTTGCTGGGATACGCAGACGACATCGACATCATCGGTCGCTCCCAGCGCGCCGTGTTAGAGGCTTTTACGGCAATTGAAGAAGAGGCGAAACGTGTTGGCCTTGAAGTGAATGAGGACAAAACCAAATACATGTTGTCAACAAACAAAGAAGCATCTGTCCACCGCCTAGGACAAAACGTCACTGTTGGCAACAGTAACTTCGAAGTGGTTAAGGAGTTTACCTACCTCGGAGTAAATATCAACTCCACGAATGACAACTTAGTGGAGATTCGACGAAGACTTACCCTAGGAAACCGCTGCTACTTCGGTTTGGCGAAACAAATGGGGTCAAAACTCCTAACTCGAAAGACGAAATGTATGCTCTACAAAACTTTGATCCTGCCAGTTCTGCTGTATGGAGCCGAGTGCTGGACGATAAGCAGGAAAGCAGAGCAAATACTGAACACTTTCGAAAGAAAAATTCTTCGTCGGATATTCGGTCCCGTATGCGAGGAGGGCGAATGGAGGAGAAGATATAACCGCGAACTCTATGAGCTGTACCAGGATGTGGATGTAGTCCAAAAAGCCAAAACACGTCGACTACACTGGCTCGGCCACATCGAGCGAATGGACAATAATGCTCCAGCAAAGTGGATCTTCGAATCACAGCCCCCAGGTTCGAGAAGACAAGGAAGACCGAACCTCCGTTTTAAGGATCAAGCTATCGCGGATGCCAGAGCGCTTGGTCTAGATAACTGGAAGCAGCGTGCCCGGGATCGAAGAGAGTGGAAGGCTGCTGTGTCTCAGGCAGAGACTCTTCACGGGTCGGGAGCCCGTTAAGTAAAGTAAGTAAGACTCATCTTGGTCAGGATCGATTTGAAATCTATCATGGTTTCAGAGAAATCATAGTCCATGGTAAGTTGTTCTTGTAGAATGTTGAACGACTATCCCAACTAAAATCTATCCACTCAACAAAAATTATTTCAGAGAAATCATACTCCATGGTAAGTTGTTCTTGTAGAATGTTGAACGACTACCCCAACTAAAATCTATCCACTCAACAAAAATTATTTCAGAGAAATCATACTCCATGGTAAGTTGTTCTTGTAGAATGTTGAACGACTATCCCAACTAAAATCTATCCACTCAACAAAAATTATTTCAGAGAAATCATACTCCATGGTTCGTTGTTTTTGTAGAATGTTGAACGACTACCCCAACTAAAATCTATCCACTCAACAAAAATTATTTCACACCACAGACTCATCTTGGTCAGGATCGATTTGAAATCTATCATGGTTTCAGAGAAATCATACTCCATGGTAAGTTGTTCTTGTAGAATGTTGAACGACTACCCCTAACAAAAATCTATCCACTCAACAAAAATTATTTCACACCACAGACTCGTCTTGGTCAGGATCGATTTGAAATCTATCATGGTTTCAGAGAAATCATACTCCATGGTAAGTTGTTCTTGTAGAATGTTGAACGACTACCCCAACTAAAATCTATCCACTCAAAAAAATTATTTCACACCACAGACTCATCTTGGTCAGGATAGATTTGAAATCTATCATGGTTTCAGAGAAATCATACTCCATGGTTCGTTGTTCTTGTAGAATGTTGAACGACTACCCCTAACTAAAATCTATCCACTCAACAAAAATTATTTCAGAGAAATCATACTCCATGGTTCGTTGTTCTTGTAGAATGTTGAACGACTATCCCAACTAAAATCTATCCACTCAACAAAAATTATTTCAGAGAAATCATACTCCATGGTTCGTTGTTCTTGTAGAATGTTGAAGGACTATCCCAACTAAAATCTATCCACTCAAAAAAAATTATTTCAGAGAAATCATACTCCATTGTTCGTTGTTCTTGTAGAATGTTGAACGACTACCCCAACTAAAATCTATCCACTCAACAAAAATTATTTCAGAGAAATCATACTCCATGGTAAGTTGTTCTTGTAGAATGTTGAACGACTATCGCAACTAAAATCTATCCACTCAACAAAAATTATTTCAGAGAAATCATACTCCATGGTAAGTTGTTCTTGTAGAATGTTGAACGACTATCCCAACTAAAATCTATCCACTCAACAAAAATTATTTCAGAGAAATCATACTCCATAGTTCGTTGTTCTTGTAGAATGTTGAACGACTATCCCAACTAAAATCTATCCACTCAACAAAAATTATTTCACACCACAGACTCATCTTGGTTAGGATCGATTTGAAATCTATCATGGTTTCAGAGAAATCATACTCCATGGTTCGTTGTTCTTGTAGAATGTTGAACGACTACCGCTAACTAAAATCTATCCACTCAACAAAAATTATTTCACACCACAGACTCATCTTGGTCAGGATCGATTTGAAATCTATCATGGTTTCAGAGAAATCATACTCCATGGTAAGTTGTTCTTGTAGAATGTTGAACGACTACCCCAACTAAAATCTATCCACTCAACAAAAATTATTTCAGAGAAATCATACTCCATGGAAAGTTGTTCTTGTAGAATGTTGAACGACTATCTCAACTAAAATCTATCCACTCAACAAAAATTATTTCAGAGAAATCATACTCCATGGTTCGTTGTTCTTGTAGAATGTTGAACGACTACCCCAACTAAAATCTATCCACTCAACAAAAATTATTTCACACCACAGACTCATCTTGGTCAGGATCGATTTGAAATCTATCATGGTTTCAGAGAAATCATACTCCATGGTTCGTTGTTCTTGTAGAATGTTGAACGACTATCCCAACTAAAATCTATCCACTCAACAAAAATTATTTCACACCACAGACTCATCTTGGTCAGGATCGATTTGAAATCTATCATGGTTTCAGAGAAATCATAGTCCATGGTAAGTTGTTCTTGTAGAATGTTGAACGACTACCCCAACTAAAATCTATCCACTCAACAAAACTTATTTCACACCACAGACTCATCTTGCTCAGGATGGATTTGAAATCTATCATGGTTTCAGAGAAATCATACTCCATGGTTCATTGTTCTTGTAGAATGTTGAACGACTACCCCAACTAAAATCTATCCACTCAACAAAACTTATTTCACACCACAGACTCATCTTGGTCAGGATCGATTTGAAATCTATCATGGTTTCAGAGAAATCATAGTCCATGGTAAGTTGTTCTTGTAGAATGTTGAACGACTACCCCAACTAAAATCTATCCATTCAACAAAAATTATTTCACACCACAGACTCATCTTGGTCAGGATCGATTTGAAATCTATCATTTTTTTCAGAGAAATCATAGTCCATGGTAAGTTGTTCTTGTAGAATGTTGAACGACTATCCCAACTAAAATCTATCCACTCAACAAAAATTATTTCAGAGAAATCATACTCCATGGTAAGTTGTTCTTGTAGAATGTTGAACGACTACCCCAACTAAAATATATCCACTCAACAAAAATTATTTCAGAGAAATCATACTCCATGGTAAGTTGTTCTTGTAGAATGTTGAACGACTACCCCAACTAAAATCTATCCACTCAACAAAAATTATTTCAGAGAAATCATACTCCATGGTTCGTTGTTCTTGTAGAATGTTGAACGACTATCCCAACTAAAATCTATCCACTCAACAAAAATTATTTCAGAGAAATCATACTCCATGGTAAGTTGTTCTTGTAGAATGTTGAACGACTACCCCAACTAAAATCTATCCACTCAACAAAAATTATTTCAGAGAAATCATACTCCATGGTAAGTTGTTCTTGTAGAATGTTGAACGACTACCCCAACTAAAATCTATCCACTCAACAAAAATTATTTCAGAGAAATCATACTCCATGGTAAGTTGTTCTTGTAGAATGTTGAACGACTACCCCAACTAAAATCTATCCACTCAACAAAAATTATTTCAGAGAAATCATACTCCATGGTAAGTTGTTCTTGTAGAATGTTGAACGACTACCCCAACTAAAATCTATCCACTCAACAAAAATTATTTCAGAGAAATCATACTCCATGGTTCGTTGTTCTTGTAGAATGTTGAACGACTACCCCAACTAAAATCTATCCACTCAACAAAAATTATTTCAGAGAAATCATACTCCATGGTAAGTTGTTCTTGTAGAATGTTGAACGACTATCCCAACTAAAATCTATCCACTCAACAAAAATTATTTCAGAGAAATCATACTCCATGGTAAGTTGTTCTTGTAGAATGTTGAACGACTACCCCTAACCAAAATCTATCCACTCAACAAAACTTATTTCACACCACAGACTCATCTTGGTCAGGATCGATTTGAAATCTATCATGGTTTCAGAGAAATCATACTCCATGGTTCGTTGTTCTTGTAGAATGTTGAACGACTACCCCAACTAAAATCTATCCACTCAACAAAAATTATTTCACACCACAGACTCATCTTGGTCAGGATCGATTTGAAATCTATCATGGTTTCAGAGAAATCATACTCCATGGTTCGTTGTTCTTGTAGAATGTTGAACGACTATCCCAACTAAAATCTATCCACTCAACAAAAATTATTTCACACCACAGACTCATCTTGGTCAGGATCGATTTGAAATCTATCTTGGTTTCAGGGAAATCATACTCCATGGTTCGTTGTTCTTGTAGAATGTTGAACGACTACCCCAACTAAAATCTATCCACTCAACAAAAATTATTTCACACCACAGACTCATCTTGTTCAGGATCGATTTGAAATCTATCATGGTTTCAGAGAAATCATAGTCCATGGTAAGTTGTTCTTGTAGAATGTTGAACGACTACCCCAACTAAAATCTATCCACTCAACAAAAATTATTTCACACCACAGACTCATCTTGGTCAGGATCGATTTGAAATCTATCATGGTTTCAGAGAAATCATAGTGCATGGTAAGTTGTTCTTGTAGAATGTTGAACGACTATCCCAACTAAAATCTATCCACTCAACAAAAATTATTTCAGAGAAATCATACTCCATGGTTCGTTGCTCTTGTAGAATGTTGAACGACTACCCGAACTAAAATCTATCCACTCAACAAAAATTATTTCAGAGAAATCATACTAAATGGTAAGTTGTTCTTGTAGAATATTGAACGACTATCCCAACTAAAATCTATCCACTCAACAAAAATTATTTCAGAGAAATCATACTCCATGGTAAGTTGTTCTTGTAGAATGTTGAACGACTACCCCAACTAAAATCTATCCACTCAACAAAAATTATTTCACACCACAGACTCATCTTGGTCAGGATCGATTTGAAATCTATCATGGTTTCAGAGAAATCATACTCCATGGTTCGTTGTTCTTGTAGAATGTTGAACGACTATCCCAACTAAAATCTATCCACTCAACAAAAATTATTTCAGAGAAATCATACTCCATGGTTCGTTGTTCTTGTAGAATGTTGAACGACTACCCCAACTAAAATCTATCCACTCAACAAAAATTATTTCACACCACAGACTCATCTTGGTCAGGATCGATTTGAAATCTATCATGGTTTCAGAGAAATCATAGTCCATGGTAAGTTGTTCTTGTAGAATGTTGAACGACTATCCCAACTAAAATCTATCCACTCAACAAAAATTATTTCACACCACAGACTCATCTTGGTCAGGATCGATTTGAAATCTATCATGGTTTCAGAGAAATCATAGTCCATGGTAAGTTGTTCTTGTAGAATGTTGAACGACTATTCCAACTAAAATCTATCCACTCAACAAAAATTATTTCAGAGAAATCATACTCCATGGTAAGTTGTTCTTGTAGAATGTTGAACGACTACCCCAACTAAAATCTATCCACTCAACAAAAATTATTTCAGAGAAATCATACTCCATGGTTCGTTGTTCTTGTAGAATGTTGAACGACTATCCCAACTAAAATCTATCCACTCAACAAAAATTATTTCAGAGAAATCATACTCCATGGTTCGTTGTTCTTGTAGAATGTTGAACGACTACCCCAACTAAAATCTATCCACTCAACAAAAATTATTTCAGAGAAATCATACTCCATGGTAAGTTGTTCTTGTAGAATGTTGAACGACTATCCCAACTAAAATCTATCCACTCAACAAAAATTATTTCAGAGAAATCATACTCCATGGTAAGTTGTTCTTGTAGAATGTTGAATGACTATCCCAACTAAAATCTATCCACTCAACAAAAATTATTTCAGAGAAATCATACTCCATGGTTCGTTGTTCTTGTAGAATGTTGAACGACTACCCCAACTAAAATCTATCCACTCAACAAAAATTATTTCAGAGAAATCATACTCCATGGTAAGTTGTTCTTGTAGAATGTTGAACGACTACCCCTAACTAAAATCTATCCACTCAACAAAAATTATTTCACACCACAGACTCATCTTGGTCAGGATCGATTTGAAATCTATCATGGTTTCAGAGAAATCATACTCCATGGTAACTTGTTCTTGTAGAATGTTGAACGACTACCCCAACTAAAATCTATCCACTCAACAAAAATTATTTCACACCACAGACTCATCTTGGTCAGGATCGATTTGAAATCTATCATGGTTTCAGAGAAATCATAATCCATGGTTCGTTGTTCTTGTAGAATGTTGAACGACTACCCCTAACTAAAATCTATCCACTCAACAAAAATTATTTCAGAGAAATCATACTCCATGGTTCGTTGTTCTTGTAGAATGTTGAACGACTACCCCAACTAAAATCTATCCACTCAACAAAAATTATTTCAGAGAAATCATACTCCATGGTTCCTTGTTCTTGTAGAATGTTGAACGACTACCCCAACTAAAATCTATCCATTCAACAAAAATTTTTTCACACTACAGACTCATCTTGGTCAGGATCGATTTGAAATCTATCATGGTTTCAGAGAAATCATACTCCATGGTTCGTTGTGCTTGTAAAATCTTGAACGACTACCCCAACTAAAATCTATCCACTCAACAAAAATTATTTCAGAGAAATCATACTCCATGTTAAGTTGTTCTTGTAGAATGTTGAACGGCTATCATAACTAAAATCTATCCACTCAACAAAAATTATTTCAGAGAAATCATACTCCATGGTAAGTTGTTCTTGTAGAATGTTGAACGACTATCCCAACTAAAATCTATCCACTCAACAAAAATTATTTCAGAGAAATCATACTCCATGGTTCGTTGTTCTTGTAGAATGTTGAACGGCTACCCCAACTAAAATCTATCCACTCAACAAAAATTATTTCAGAGAAATCATACTCCATGGTAAGTTGTTCTTGTAGAATGTTGAACGACTATCCCAACTAAAATCTATCCACTCAACAAAAATTATTTCAGAGAAATCATACTCCATGGTAAGTTGTTCTTGTAGAATGTTGAACGACTATCCCAACTAAAATCTATACACTCAACAAAAATTATTTCAGAGAAATCATACTCCATGGTAAGTTGTTCTTGTAGAATGTTGAACGACTATCCCAACTAAAATCTATCCACTCAACAAAAATTATTTCAGAGAAATCATACTCCATGGTAAGTTGTTCTTGTAGAATGTTGAACGACTATCCCAACTAAAATCTATACACTCAACAAAAATTATTTCAGAGAAATCATACTCCATGGTAAGTTGTTCTTGTAGAATGTTGAACGACTACCCCAACTAAAATCTATCCACTCAACAAAAATTATTTCAGAGAAATCATACTCCATGGTAAGTTGTTCTTGTAGAATGTTGAACGACTATCCCAACCAAAATCTATCCACTCAACAAAAATTATTTCAGAGAAATCATACTCCATGGTAAGTTGTTCTTGTAGAATGTTGAACGACTATCCCAACTAAAATCTATCCACTCAACAAAAATTATTTCAGAGAAATCATACTCCATGGTTCGTTGTTCTTGTAGAATGTTGAACGACTACCCCAACTAAAATCTATCCACTCAACAAAAATTATTTCAGAGAAATCATACTCCATGGTAAGTTATTCTTGTAGAATGTTGAACGACTACCCCTAACTAAAATCTATCCACTCAACAAAAATTATTTCAGAGAAATCATACTCCATGGTAAGTTGTTCTTGTAGAATGTTGAACGACTATCCCAACTAAAATCTATCCACTCAACAAAAGTTATTTCACACCACAGACTCATCTTGGTCAGGATCTATTTGAAATCTATCATGGTTTCAGAGAAATCATAGTCCATGGTTCGTTGTTCTTGTAGAATGTTGATCGACTATCCCAACTAAAATCTATCCACTCAACAAAAATTATTTCACACCACAGACTCATCTTGGTCAGGATCTATTTGAAATCTATCATGGTTTCAGAGAAATCATAGTCCATGATTCGTTGTTCTTGTAGAATGTCGATCGACTATCCCAACTAAAATCTATCCGCTCAACAAAAATTATTTCAGAGAAATCATACTCCATGGTAAGTTGTTCTTGTAGAATGTTGAACGACTATCCCAACTAAAATCTATCCACTCAACAAAAATTATTTCAGAGAAATCATACTCCATGGTTCGTTGTTCTTGTAGAATGTTGAACGACTACCCCAACTAAAATCTATCCACTCAACAAAAATTATTTCAGAGAAATCATACTCCATGGTAAGTTGTTCTTGTAGAATGTTGAACGACTATCCCAACTAAAATCTATCCACTCAACAAAAATTATTTCAGAGAAATCATACTCCATGGTTCGTTGTTCTTGTAGAATGTTGAACGACTATCCCAACTAAAATCTATCCACTCAACAAAAATTATTTCAGAGAAATCATACTCCATGGTTCGTTGTTCTTGTAGAATGTTGAACGACTACCCCAACTAAAATCTATCCACTCAACAAAAATTATTTCACACCACAGACTCATCTTGGTCAGGATCGATTTGAAATCTATCATGGTTTCAGAGAAATCATAGTCCATGGTAAGTTGTTCTTGTAGAATGTTGAACGACTATCCCAACTAAAATCTATCCACTCAACAAAAATTATTTCACACCACAGACTCATCTTGGTCAGGATCGATTTGAAATCTATCATGGTTTCAGAGAAATCATAGTCCATGGTAAGTTGTTCTTGTAGAATGTTGAACGACTATTCCAACTAAAATCTATCCACTCAACAAAAATTATTTCAGAGAAATCATACTCCATGGTAAGTTGTTCTTGTAGAATGTTGAACGACTACCCCAACTAAAATCTATCCACTCAACAAAAATTATTTCAGAGAAATCATACTCCATGGTTCGTTGTTCTTGTAGAATGTTGAACGACTATCCCAACTAAAATCTATCCACTCAACAAAAATTATTTCAGAGAAATCATACTCCATGGTTCGTTGTTCTTGTAGAATGTTGAACGACTACCCCAACTAAAATCTATCCACTCAACAAAAATTATTTCAGAGAAATCATACTCCATGGTAAGTTGTTCTTGTAGAATGTTGAACGACTATCCCAACTAAAATCTATCCACTCAACAAAAATTATTTCAGAGAAATCATACTCCATGGTAAGTTGTTCTTGTAGAATGTTGAACGACTATCCCAACTAAAATCTATCCACTCAACAAAAATTATTTCAGAGAAATCATACTCCATGGTTCGTTGTTCTTGTAGAATGTTGAACGACTACCCCAACTAAAATCTATCCACTCAACAAAAATTATTTCAGAGAAATCATACTCCATGATAAGTTGTTCTTGTAGAATGTTGAACGACTACCCCTAACTAAAATCTATCCACTCAACAAAAATTATTTCACAATACAGACTCATCTTGGTCAGGATCGATTTGAAATCTATCATGGTTTCAGAGAAATCATACTCCATGGTAACTTGTTCTTGTAGAATGTTGAACGACTACCCCAACTAAAATCTATCCACTCAACAAAAATTATTTCACACCACAGACTCATCTTGGTGAGGATCGATTTGAAATCTATCATGGTTTCAGAGAAATCATACTCCATGGTTCGTTGTTCTTGTAGAATGTTGAACGACTACCCCTAACTAAAATCTATCCACTCAACAAAAATTATTTCAGAGAAATCATACTCCATGGTAAGTTGTTCTTGTAGAATGTTGAACGACTACCCCAACTAAAATCTATCCACTCAACAAAAATTATTTCAGAGAAATCATACTCCATGGTTCCTTGTTCTTGTAGAATGTTGAACGACTACCCCAACTAAAATCTATTGATTCAACAAAAATTTTTTCACACTACAGACTCATCTTGGTCAGGATCGATTTGAAATCTATCATGGTTTCAGAGAAATCATACTCCATGGTTCGTTGTTCTTGTAAAATCTTGAACGACTACCCCAACTAAAATCTATCCACTCAACAAAAATTATTTCAGAGAAATCATACTCCATGTTAAGTTGTTCTTGTAGAATGTTGAACGGCTATCATAACTAAAATCTATCCACTCAACAAAAATTATTTCAGAGAAATCATACTCCATGGTAAGTTGTTCTTGTAGAATGTTGAACGACTATCCCAACTAAAATCTATCCACTCAACAAAAATTATTTCAGAGAAATCATACTCCATGGTAAGTTGTTCTTGTAGAATGTTGAACGACTACCCCTAACTAAAATCTATCCACTCAACAAAAATTATTTCACACCACAGACTCATCTTGGTCAGGATCGATTTCAAATCTATCATGGTTTCAGAGAAATCATACTCCATGATTCGTTGTTCTTGTAGAATGTTGAACGACTATCCCAACTAAACTCTATCCACTCAACAAAAATTATTTCACACCACAGACTCATCTTGGTCAGGATCGATTTGAAATCTATCATGGTTTCAGAGAAATCATACTCCATGGTTCGTTGTTCTTGTAAAATCTTGAACGACTACCTCAACTAAAATCTATCCACTCAACAAAAATTATTTCAGAGAAATCATACTCCATGGTAAGTTGTTCTTGTAGAATGTTGAACGACTATCCCAACTAAAATCTATCCACTCAACAAAAATAATGTCAGAGAAATCATACTCCATGGTAAGTTGTTCTTGTAGAATGTTGAACGACTATCCCAACTAAAATCTATCCACTCAACAAAAATTATTTCAGAGAAATCATACTCCATGGTAAGTTGTTCTTGTAGAATGTTGAACGACAACCCCAACTAAAATCTATCCACTCAACAAAAATTATTTCAGAGAAATCATACTCCATGGTTCGTTGTTCTTGTAAAATGTTGAACGACTACCCCAACTAAAATCTATCCACTCAACAAAAATTATTTCAGAGAAATCATACTCCATGGTAAGTTGTTCTTGTAGAATGTTGAACGACTACCCCAACTAAAATCTATCCACTCAACAAAAATTATTTCAGAGAAATCATACTCCATGGTAAGTTGTTCTTGTAGAATGTTGAACGACTACCCCTAACTAAAATCTATCCACTCAACAAAAATTATTTCACACCACAGACTCATCTTGGTCAGGATCGATTTGAAATCTATCATGGTTTCAGAGAAATCATACCCCATGGTTCGTTGTTCTTGTAGAATGTTGAACTACTATCCCAACTAAAATCTATCCACTCAACAAAAATTATTTCAGAGAAATCATACTCCATGGTAAGTTGTTCTTGTAGAATGTTGAACGACTATCCCAACTAAAATCTATCCACTCAACAAAAATTATTTCAGAGAAATCATACTCCATGGTTCGTTGTTCTTGTAGAATGTTGAACGACTACCCCAACTAAAATCTATCCACTCAACAAAAATTATTTCAGAGAAATCATACTCCATGGTAAGTTGTTCTTGTAGAATGTTGAAAGACTACCCCTAACTAAAATCTATCCACTCAACAAAAATTATTTCACACCACAGACTCATCTTGGTCAGGATCGATTTGAAATCTATCATGGTTTCAGAGAAATCATACTCCATGGTTCGTTGTTCTTGTAGAATGTTGAACGACTATCCCAACTAAAATCTATTTACTCAACAAAAATTATTTCAGAGAAATCATACTCCATGGTAAGTTGTTCTTGTAGAATGTTGAACGACTACCCCAACTAAAATCTATCCACTCAACAAAAATTATTTCAGAGAAATCATACTCCATGGTAAGTTGTTCTTGTAGAATTTTGAACGACTATCCCAACTAAAATCTATCCACTCAACAAAAATTATTTCAGAGAAATCATACTCCATGGTTCGTTGTTCTTGTAGAATGTTGAACGACTACCCCAACTAAAATCTATCCACTCAACAAAAATTATTTCAGAAAAATCATACTCCATGGTAAGTTGTTCTTGTAGAATGTTGAACGACTACCCCAACTAAAATCTATCCACTCAACAAAAATTATTTCAGAGAAATCATACTCCATGGTAAGTTGTTCTTGTAGAATGTTGAACGACTACCCCAACTAAAATCTATCCACTCAACAAAAATTATTTCACACCACAGACTCATCTTGGTCAGGATCGATTTGAAATCTATCATGGTTTCAGAGAAATCATACTCCATGGTTCGTTGTTCTTGCAGAATGTTGAACGACTATCCCAACTAAAATCTATCCACTCAACAAAAATTATTTCAGAGAAATCATACTCCATGGTAAGTTGTTCTTGTAGAATGTTGAACGACTATCCCAACTAAAATCTATCCACTCAACAAAAATTATTTCAGAGAAATCATACTCCATGGTTCGTTGTTCTTGTAGAATGTTGAACGACTACCCCAACTAAAATCTATCCACTCAACAAAAATTATTTCAGAGAAATCATACTCCATGGTTTGTTGTTCTTGTAGAATGTTGAACGACTACCCCTACTAAAATCTATCCACTCAACAAAAATTATTTCACACCACAGACTCATCTTGGTCAGGATCGAGTTGAAATCTATCATGGTTTCAGAGAAATCATACTCCATGGTTCATTGTTCTTGTAGAATGTTGAACGACTACCCCAACTAAAATCTATCCACTCAACAAAAATTATTTCAGAGAAATCATACTCCATGGTTCGTTGTTCTTGTAGAATGTTGAACGACTACCCCTAACTAAAATCTATCCACTCAACAAAAATTATTTCACACCACAGGCTCATCTTGGTCAGGATCGATTTGAAATCTATCATGGTTTCAGAGAAATCATAGTCCATGGTAAGTTGTTCTTGTACAATGTTGAACGACTACCCCAACTAAAATCTATCCACTCAAGAAAAATTATTTCACACCACAGACTCATCTTGGTCAGGATCGATTTGAAATCTATCATGGTTTCAGAGAAATCATACTCCATGGTAAGTTGTTCTTGTAGAATGTTGAACGACTACCCCTAACTAAAATCTATTAACTCAACAAAAATTATTTCACACCACAGACTCATCTTGGTCAGTATCGATTTGAAATCTATCATGGTTTCAGAGAAATCATACTCCATGGTAAGTTGTTCTTGTAGAATGTTGAACGACTACCCCAACTAAAATCTATCCACTCAACAAAAATTATTTCACACCACAGACTCATCTTGGTCAGGATCGATTTGAAATCTATCATGGTTTCAGAGAAATCATAGTCCATGGTAAGTTGTTCTTGTAGAATGTTGAACGACTACCCCAACTAAAATCTATCCACTCAACAAAAATTATTTCAGAGAAATCATACTCCATGGTAAGTTGTTCTTGTAGAATGTTGAACGACTACCCCAACTAACATCTATCCACTCAACAAAAATTATTTCATACTCCATGGTAAGTTGTTCTTGTAGAATGTTGAACGACTATCCCAACTAAAATCTATCCACTCAACAAAAATTATTTCAGAGAAATCATACTCCATGGTAAGTTGTTCTTGTAGAATGTTGAACGACTATCCCAACTAAAATCTATCCACTCAACAAAAATTATTTCAGAGAAATCATACTCCATGGTTCGTTGTTCTTGTAGAATGTTGAACGACTATCCCAACTAAAATCTATCCACTCAACAAAAATTATTTCAGAGAAATCATACTCCATGGTAAGTTGTTCTTGTAGAATGTTGAACGACTATCCCAACTAAAATCGATCCACTCAACAAAAATTATTTCAGAGAAATCATACTCCATGGTTCGTTGTTCTTGTAGAATGTTGAACGACTACCCCAACTAAAACCTATCCATTCAACAAAAATTATTTCACACCACAGACTCATCTTGGTCAGGATCGATTTGAAACCTATCATGGTTTCAGAGAAATCATACTCCATGGTTCGTTGTTCTTGTAAAATCTTGAACGACTACCCCAACTAAAATCTATCCACTCAACAAAAATTATTTCAGAGAAATCATACTCCATGGTAAGTTGTTCTTGTAGAATGTTGAACGACTATCCCAACTAAAATCTATCCACTCAACAAAAATTATTTCAGAGAAATCATACTCCATGGTAAGTTGTTCTTGTAGAATATTGAACGACTATCCCAACTAAAATCTATCCACTCAACAAAAATTATTTCAGAGAAATCATACTCCATGGTTCGTTGTTCTTGTAGAATGTTGAACGACTACCCCTAACTAAAATCTATCCACTCAACAAAAATTATTTCACACCACAGACTCATCTTGGTCAGTATCGATTTGAAATCTATCATGGTTTCAGAGAAATCATACTCCATGGCAAGTTGTTCTTGTAGAATGTTGAACGACTACCCCAACTAAAATCTATCCACTCAACAAAAATTATTTCACACCACAGACTCATCTTGGTCAGGATCGATTTGAAATCTATCATGGTTTCAGAGAAATCATAGTCCATGGTAAGTTGTTCTTGTAGAATGTTGAACGACTACCCCAACTAAAATCTATCCACTCAACAAAAATTATTTCAGAGAAATCATACTCCATGGTAAGTTGTTCTTGTAGAATGTTGAACGACTACCCCAACTAAAATCTATCCACTCAACAAAAATTATTTCAGAGAAATCATACTCCATGGTTCGTTGTTCTTGTAGAATGTTGAACGACTACCCCAACTAAAATCTATCCACTCAACAAAAATTATTTCAGAGAAATCATACTCCATGGTAAGTTGTTCTTGTAGAATGTTGAGCGACTACCCCAACTAACATCTATCCACTCAACAAAAATTATTTCATACTCCATGGTAAGTTGTTCTTGTAGAATGTTGAACGACTATCCCAACTAAAATCTATCCACTCAACAAAAATTATTTCAGAGAAATCATACTCCATGGTAAGTTGTTCTTGTAGAATGTTGAACGACTATCCCAACTAAAATCTATCCACTCAACAAAAATTATTTCAGAGAAATCATACTCCATGGTTCGTTGTTCTTGTAGAATGTTGAACGACTATCCCAACTAAAATCTATCCACTCAACAAAAATTATTTCAGAGAAATCATACTCCATGGTAAGTTGTTCTTGTAGAATGTTGAACGACTATCCCAACTAAAATCGATCCACTCAACAAAAATTATTTCAGAGAAATCATACTCCATGGTTCGTTGTTCTTGTAGAATGTTGAACGACTACCCCAACTAAAACCTATCCATTCAACAAAAATTATTTCACACCACAGACTCATCTTGGTCAGGATCGATTTGAAACCTATCATGGTTTCAGAGAAATCATACTCCATGGTTCGTTGTTCTTGTAAAATCTTGAACGACTACCCCAACTAAAATCTATCCACTCAACAAAAAGTATTTCAGAGAAATCATACTCCATGGTAAGTTGTTCTTGTAGAATGTTGAACGACTATCCCAACTAAAATCTATCCACTCAACAAAAATTATTTCAGAGAAATCATACTCCATGGTAAGTTGTTCTTGTAGAATGTTGAACGACTATCCCAACTAAAATCTATCCACTCAACAAAAATTATTTCAGAGAAATCATACTCCATGGTAAGTTGTTCTTGTAGAATGTTGAACGACTACCCCAACTAAAATCTATCCACTCAACAAAAATTATTTCAGAGAAATCATACTCCATGGTAAGTTGTTCTTGTAGAATGTTGAACGACTACCCCTAACTAAAATCTATCCACTCAACAAAAATTATTTCACACCACAGACTCATCTTGGTCAGGATCGATTTGAAATCTATCATGGTTTCAGAGAAATCATACTCCATGGTTCGTTGTTCTTGTAGAATGTTGAACGACTATCACAACTAAAATCTATCCACTCAACAAAAATTATTTCACACCACAGACTCATCTTGGTCAGGATCGATTTGAAATCTATCATGGTTTCAGAGAAATCATACTCCATGGTTCGTTGTTCTTGTAAAATCTTGAACGACTACCCCAACTAAAATCTATCCACTCAACAAAAATTATTTCAGAGAAATCATACTCCATGGTAAGTTGTTCTTGTAGAATGTTGAATGACTATCCCAACTAAAATCTATCCACTCAACAAAAATTATTTCAGAGAAATCATACTCCATGGTAAGTTGTTCTTGTAGAATGTTGAACGACTATCCCAACTAAAATCTATCCACTCAACAAAAATTATTTCAGAGAAATCATACTCCATGGTAAGTTGTTCTTGTAGAATATTGAACGACTATCCCAACTAAAAACTATCCACTCAACAAAAATTATTTCAGAGAAATCATACTCCATGGTTCGTTGTTCTTGTAGAATGTTGAACGACTACCCCAACTAAAATCTATCCACTCAACAAAAATTATTTCAGAGAAATCATACTCCATGGTAAGTTGTTCTTGTAGAATGTTGAACGACTACCCCAACTAAAATCTATCCACTCAACAAAAATTATTTCACACCACAGACTCATCTTGGTCAGGATCGATTTGAAATCTATCATGGTTTCAGAGAAATCATACTCCATGGTAAGTTGTTCTTGTAGAATGTTGAACGACTATCACAACTAAAATCTATCCACTCAACAACAATTATTTCACACCACAGACTCATCTTGGTCAGGATCGATTTGAAATCTATCATGGTTTCAGAGAAATCATACTCCATGGTTCGTTGTTCTTGTAGAATGTTGAACGACTATCACAACTAAAATCTATCCACTCAACAAAAATTATTTCACACCACAGACTCATCTTGGTCAGGATCGATTTGAAATCTATCATGGTTTCAGAGAAATCATACTCCATGGTTCGTTGTTCTTGTAGAATGTTGAACGACTACCCCAACTAAAATCTATCCACTCAACAAACATTATTTCAGAGAAATCATACTCCATGGTAAGTTGTTCTTGTAGAATGTTGAACGACTACCATAACTAGAATCTCTCCACTCAACAAAAATTATTTCAGAGAAATCATACTCCATGGTAAGTTGTTCTTGTAGAATGTTGAACGACTACCCCTAACTAAAATCTATCCACTCAACAAAAATTATTTCACACCACCGCCTCATCTTGGTCAGGATCGATTTGAAATCAATCATGGTTTCAGAGAAATCATACCCCATGGTTCGTTGTTCTTGTAGAATGTTGAACGACTATCCCAACTAAAATCTATCCACTCAACAAAAATTATTTCAGAGAAATCATACTCCATGGTAAGTTGTTCTTGTAGAATGTTGAACGACTATCCCAACTAAAATCTATCCACTCAACAAAAATTATTTCAGAGAAATCATACTCCATGGTTCGTTGTTCTTGTAGAATGTTGAACGACTACCCCAACTAAAATCTATCCACTCAACAAAAATTATTTCAGAGAAATCATACTCCATGGTAAGTTGTTCTTGTAGAATGTTGAACGACTACCCCAACTAAAATCTATCCACTCAACAAAAATTATTTCAGAGAAATCATACTCCATGGTTCGTTGTTCTTGTAGAATGTTGAACGACTACCCCAACTAAAATCTATCCACTCAACAAAAATTATTTCAGAGAAATCATACTCCATGGTTCGTTGTTCTTGTAGAATGTTGAACGACTACCCCAACTAAAATCTATCCACTCAACAAAAATTATTTCAGAGAAATCATACTCCATGGTAAGTTGTTCTTGTAGAATGTTGAACGACTACCCCAACTAAAATCTATCCACTCAACAAAAATTATTTCAGAGAAATCATACTCCATGGTTCGTTGTTCTTGTAGAATGTTGAACGACTACCCCAACTAAAATCTATCCACTCAACAAAAATTATTTCAGAGAAATCATACTCCATGGTTCGTTGTTCTTGTAGAATGTTGAACGACTACCCCAACTAAAATCTATCCACTCAACAAAAATTATTTCAGAGAAATCATACTCCATGGTAAGTTGTTCTTGTAGAATGTTGAACGACTACCCCAACTAACATCTATCCACTCAACAAAAATTATTTCATACTCCATGGTAAGTTGTTCTTGTAGAATGTTGAACGACTATCCCAACTAAAATCTATCCACTCAACAAAAATTATTTCAGAGAAATCATACTCCATGGTAAGTTGTTCTTGTAGAATGTTGAACGACTATCCCAACTAAAATCTATCCACTCAACAAAAATTATTTCAGAGAAATCATACTCCATGGTTCGTTGTTCTTGTAGAATGTTGAACGACTACCCCAACTAAAATCTATCCACTCAACAAAAATTATTTCAGAGAAATCATACTCCATGGTAAGTTGTTCTTGTAGAATGTTGAACGACTACCCGTAACTAAAATCTATCCACTCAACAAAAATTATTTCACAAAACAGACTCATCTTGGTCAGGATCGATTTGAAATCTATCATGGTTTCAGAGAAATCATACTCCATGGTAACTTGTTCTTGTAGAATGTTGAACGACTACCCCAACTAAAAGCTATCCACTCAACAAAAATTATTTCACACCACAGACTCATCTTGGTCAGGATCGATTTGAAATCTATCATGGTTTCAGGGAAATCATACTCCATGGTTCGTTGTTCTTGTAGAATGTTGAACGACTACCCCTAACTAAAATCTATCCACTCAACAAAAATTATTTCAGAGAAATCATACTCCATGGTAAGTTGTTCTTGTAGAATGTTGAACGACTATCCCAACTAAAATCTATCCACTCAACAAAAATTATTTCTGAGAAATCATACTCCATGGTTCGTTGTTCTTGTAGAATGTTGAACGACTACCCCAACTAAAACCTATCCATTCAACAAAAATTATTTCACACCACAGACTCATCTTGGTCAGGATCGATTTGAAATCTATCATGGTTTCAGAGAAATCATACTCCATGGTTCGTTGTTCTTGTAAAATCTTGAACGACTACCCCAACTAAAATCTATCCACTCAACAAAAATTATTTCAGAGAAATCATACTCCATGGTAAGTTGTTCTTGTAGAATGTTGAACGAATACCCCAACTAAAATCTATCCACTCAACAAAAATTATTTCAGAGAAATCATACTCCATGGTAAGTTGTTCTTGTAGAATGTTGAACGACTACCCCAACTAAAATCTATCCACTCAACAAAAATTTTTTCAGAGAAATCATACTCCATGGTAAGTTGTTCTTGTAGAATGTTGAACGACTATCCCTAACTAAAATCTATCCACTCAACCAAAATTATTTCACACCACAGACTCATCTTGGTCAGGATCGATTTGAAATCTATCATGGTTTCAGAGAAATCATACTCCATGGTTCGTTGTTCTTGTAGAATGTTGAACGACTATCACAACTAAAATCTATCCACTCAACAAAAATTATTTCACACCACAGACTCATCTTGGTCAGGATCGATTTGAAATCTATCATGGTTTCAGAGAAATCATACTCCATGGTTCGTTGTTCTTGTAAAATCTTGAACGACTACCCCAACTAAAATCTATCCACTCTACAAAAATTATTTCAGAGAAATCATACTCCATGGTAAGTTGTTCTTGTAGAATGTTGAATGACTATCCCAACTAAAATCTATCCACTCAACAAAAATTATTTCAGAGAAATCATACTCCATGGTAAGTTGTTCTTGTAGAATGTTGAACGACTATCCCAACTAAAATCTATCCACTCAACAAAAATTATTTCAGAGAAATCATACTCCATGGTAAGTTGTTCTTGTAGAATATTGAACGACTATCCCAACTAAAAACTATCCACTCAACAAAAATTATTTCAGAGAAATCATACTCCATGGTTCGTTGTTCTTGTAGAATGTTGAACGACTACCCCAACTAAAATCTATCCACTCAACAAAAATTATTTCAGAGAAATCATACTCCATGGTAAGTTGTTCTTGTAGAATGTTGAACGACTACCCCAACTAAAATCTACCCACTCAACAAAAATTATTTCACACCACAGACTCATCTTGGTCAGGATCGATTTGAAATCTATCATGGTTTCAGAGAAATCATACTCCATGGTTCGTTGTTCTTGTAGAATGTTGAACGACTATCACAACTAAAATCTATCCACTCAACAACAATTATTTCACACCACAGACTCATCTTGGTCAGGATCGATTTGAAATCTATCATGGTTTTAGAGAAATCATACTCCATGGTTCGTTGTTCTTGTAGAATGTTGAACGACTATCCCAACTAAAATCTATCCACTCAACAAAAATTATTTCAGAGAAATCATACTCCATGGTAAGTTGTTCTTGTAGAATGTTGAACGACTACCCCTAACTAAAATCTATCCACTCAACAAAAATTATTTCACACCACAGACTCATCTTCGTCAGGATCGATTTGAAATTTATCATGGTTTCAGAGAAATCATACTCCATGGTAAGTTGTTCTTGCAGAATGTTGAACGACTACCCCAACTTAAATCTATCCACTCAACCAAAATTATTTCAGAGAAATCATACTCCATGGTAAGTTGTTCTTGTAGAATGTTGAACGACTACCCCAACTAAAATCTATCCACTCAACAAAAATTATTTCACACCACAGACTCATCTTGGGCAAGATCGATTTGAAATCTATCATGGTTTCAGAGAAATCATACTCCATGGTTCGTTGTTCTTGTAGAATGTTGAACGACTATCCCAACTAAAATCTATCCACTCAACAAAAATTATTTCAGAGAAATCATACTCCATGGTTCTTTGTTCTTGTAGAATGTTGAACGACTACCCCAACTAAAATCTATCCACTCAACAAAAATTATTTCACACCACAGACTCATCTTGGTCAGGATCGATTTGAAATCTATCATGGTTTCAGAGAAATCATAGTCCATGGCAAGTTGTTCTTGTAGAATGTTGAACGACTACCCCAACTAAAATCTATCCACTCAACAAAAATTATTCCCACCACAGACTCATCTTGGTCAGGATCGATTTCAAATCTATCATGGTTTCAGAGAAATCATAGTCCATGGTAAGTTGTTCTTGTAGAATGTTGAACGACTACCCCAACTAAAATCTATCCACTCAACAAAAATTATTTCAGAGAAATCATACTCCATGGTTCGTTGTTCTTGTGGAATGTTGAACGACTAACCCAACTAAAATCTATCCACTCAACAAAAATTATTTCAGAGAAATCATACTATATGGTAAGTTGTTCTTGTAGAATGTTGAACGACTACCCCAACTAAAATCTATCCACTCAACAAAAATTATTTCACACCACAGACTCATCTTGGTCAGGATCGATTTGAAATCTATCATGGTTTCAGAGAAATCATAATCCATGGTTCGTTGTTCTTGTAGAATGTTGAACGACTATCCCAACTAAAATCTATCCACTCAACAAAAATTATTTCAGAGAAATCATACTCCATGGTTCGTTGTTCTTGTAGAATGTTGAACGACTACCCCAACTAAAATCTATCCACTCAACAAAAATTATTTCACACCACAGACTCATCTTGGTCAGGATCGATTTGAAATCTATCATGGTTTCAGAGAAATCATACTCCATGGTAAGTTGTTCTTGTAGAATGTTGAACGACTACCCCAACTAAAATCTATCCACTCAACAAAAATTATTTCACACCACAGACTCATCTTGGTCAGGATCGATTTGAAATCTATCATGGTTTCAGAGAAATCATAATCCATGGTTCGTTGTTCTTGTAGAATATTGAACGACTATCCCAACTAAAATCTATCCACTCAACAAAAATTATTTCAGAGAAATCATACTCCATGGTTCGTTGTTCTTGTAGAATGTTGAACGACTACCCCAACTAAAATCTATCCACTCAACAAAAATTATTTCACACCACAGACTCATCTTGGTCAGGATCGATTTGAAATCTATCATGGTTTCAGAGAAATCATACTCCATGCTTCGTTGTTCTTGTAGAATGTTGAACGACTACCCCAACTAAAATCTATCCACTCAACAAAAATTATTTCACACCACAGACTCATCTTGGTCAGGATCGATTTGAAATCTATCATGGTTTCAGAGAAATCATACTCCATGGTAAGTTGTTCTTGTAGAATGTTGAACGACTATCGCAACTAAAATCTATCCACTCAACAAAAATTATTTCAGAGAAATCATACTCCATGTTTCGTTGTTCTTGTAGAATGTTGAACGACTACCCCAACTAAAATCTATCCACTCAACAAAACTTATTTCACACCACAGACTCATCTTGGTCAGGATCGATTTGAAATCTATCATGGTTTCAGAGAAATCATACTCCATGGTTCGTTGTTCTTGTAGAATGTTGAACGACTACCCCTAACTAAAATCTATCCACTCAACAAAAATTATTTCACACCACAGACTCATCTTGGTCAGGATCGATTTGAAATCTATCATGGTTTCAGAGAAATCATACTCCATGGTTCGCTGTTCTTGTAGAATGTTGAACGACTATCCCAACTTAAATCTATCCACTCAACAAAAATTATTTCACACCACAGACTCATCTTGGTCAGGATCGATTTGAAATCTATCATGGTTTCAGAGAAATCATAGTCCATGGTAAGTTGTTCTTGTAGAATGTTGAACGACTACCCCAACTAAAATCTATCCACTCAACAAAAATTATTTCACACCACAGACTCATCTTGGTCAGGATCGATTTGAAATCTATCATGGTTTCAGAGAAATCATAGTCCATTTTAAGTTGTTCTTGTAGAATGTTGAACGACTATCCCAACTAAAATCTATCCACTCAACAAAAATTATTTCACACCACAGACTCATCTTGGTCAGGATCGATTTGAAATCTATCATGGTTTCAGAGAAATCATACTCCATGGTAAGTTGTTCTTGTAGAATGTTGAACGACTACCCCAACTAAAATCTATCCACTCAACAAAAATTATTTCAGAGAAATCATACTCCATGGTAAGTTGTTCTTGTAGAATGTTGAACGACTATTTCAACTAAAATCTATCCACTCAACAAAAATTATTTCACACCACAGACTCATCTTGGTCAGGATCGATTTGAAATCTATCATGGTTTCAGAGAAATCATACTCCATGGTAAGTTGTTCTTGTAGAATGTTGAACGACTACCCCAACCAAAATCTATCCACTCAACAAAAATTATTTCAGAGAAATCATACTCCATGGTAAGTTGTTCTTGTAGAATGTTGAACGACTATCCCAACTAAAATCTATCCACACAACAAAAATTATTTCACACCACAGACTCATCTTGGCCAGGATCGATTTGAAATCTATCATGGTTTCAGAGAAATCATACTCCATGGTAAGTTGTTCTTGTAGAATGTTGAACTACTACCCCTAACTAAAATCTATCCACTCAACAAAAATTATTTCACACCACAGACTCATCTTGGTCAGGATCGATTTGAAATCTATCATGGTTTCAGAGAAATCATACTCCATGGTAAGTTGTTCTTGTAGAATGTTGAACGACTACCAAAACTAAAATCTATCCACTCAACAAAAATTATTTCAGAGAAATCATACTCCATGGTAAGTTGTTCTTGTAGAATGTTGAACGACTACCCCAACTAAAATCTATAGACTCAACAAAAATTATTTCACACCACAGACTCATATTGGTCAAGATCGATTTGAAATCTATCATGGTTTCAGAGAAATCATACTCCATGGTTCGTTGTTCTTGTAGACTGTTGAACGACTATCCCAACTAAAATCTAGCCACTCAACAAAAATTATTTCAGAGAAATCATAGTCCATGGTAAGTTGTTCTCGTAGAATGTTGAACGACTATCCCAACTAAAATCTATCCACTCAACAAAAATTATTTCACACCACAGACTCATCTTGGTCAGGATCGATTTGAAATCTATCATGGTTTCAGAGAAATCATAGCCCATGGTAAGTTGTTCTTGTAGAATGTTGAACGATTACCCCAACTAAAATCTATCCACTCAACAAAAATTATTTCACACCACAGACTCATCTTGGTCAGGATCGATTTGAAATCTATCATGGTTTCAGAGAAATCATAGCCCATGGTAAGTTGTTCTTGTAGAATGTTGAACGATTACCCCAACTAAAATCTATCCACTCAACAAAAATTATTTCACACCACAGACTCATCTTGGTCAGGATCGATTTCAAATCTATCATGGTTTCAGAGAAATCATAGTCCATGGTAAGTTGTTCTTGTAGAATGTTGAACGACTACCCCAACTAAAATCTATCCACTCCACAAAAATTATTTCAGAGAAATCATACTCCATGGTTCGTTGTTCTTGTAGAATGTTGAACGACGAACCCAACTAAAATCTATCCACTCAACAAAAATTATTTCAGAGAAATCATACTAGATATTAAGTTGTTCTTGTAGAATGTTGAACGACTATCCCAACTAAAATCTATCCACTCAACAAAGATTATTTCACACCACAGACTCATCTTGGTCAGGATCGATTTGAAATCTATCATGGTTTCAGAGAAATCATACTAGATGATAAGTTGTTCTTGTAGAATGTTGAACGACTATCCCAACTAAAATCTATCCACTCAACAAAAATTATTTCAGAGAAATCATACTCCATGGTAAGTTGTTCTTGTAGAATGTTGAACGACTACCCCAACTAAAATCTATCCACTTAACAAAAATTATTTCACACCACAGACTCATCTTGGTCAGGGTCGATTTGAAATCTATCATGGTTTCAGAGAAATCATACTCCATGTTTCGTTGTTCTTGTAGAATGTTGAAATACTATCCCAACTAAAATCTATCCACTCAACAAAAATTATTTCAGAGAAATCATACTCCATGGTTCGTTGTTCTTGTAGAATGTTGAACGACTACCCCAACTAAAATCTATCCACTCAACAAAAATTATTTCACACCACAGACTCATCTTGGTCAGGATCGATTTGAAATCTATCATGGTTTCAGAGAAATCATAGTCCATGGTAAGTTGTTCTTGTAGAATGTTGAACGACTACCCCAACTAAAATCTATCCACTCAACAAAAATTATTTCACACCACAGACTCATCTTGGTCAGGATCGATTTGAAATCTATAATGGTTTCAGAGAAATCATAGTCCATGGTAAGTTGTTCTTGTAGAATGTTGAACGACTATCCCAACTAAAATCTATCCACTCAACAAAAATTATTTCAGAGAAATCATACTCCATGGTAAGTTGTTCTTGTAGAATGTTGAACGACTACCCCAACTAAAATCTATCCACTCAACAAAAATTATTTCACACCACAGACTCATCTTGGTCAGGACCGATTTGAAATCTATCATGGTTTCAGAGAAATCATACTCCATGGTAAGTTGTTCTTGTAGAATGTTGAACGACTACCCCTAACTAAAATCTATCCACTCAACAAAAATTATTTCAGAGAAATCATACTCCATGGTAAGTTGTTCTTGTAGAATGTTGAAAGACTACCCTAACTAAAATCTATCCACTTAACAAAAATTATTTCAAACCACAGACTCATCTTGTTCAGGATCGATTTGAAATCTATCATGGTTTCAGAGAAATCATACTCCATGGTTCGTTGTTCTTGTAGAATGTTGAACGACTATCCCAACTAAAATCTATCCACTCAACAAAAATGATTTCAGAGAAATCATACTCCATGGTTCGTTGTTCTTGTAGAATGTTGAACGACTACCCCAACTAAAATCTATCCACTCAACAAAAATTATTTCACACCACAGACTCATCTTGGTCAGGATCGATTTGAAATCTATCATGGTTTCAGAGAAATCATACTCCATGGTAAGTTGTTCTTGTAGAATGTTGAACGACTACCCCTAACTAAAATCTATCCACTCAACAAAAATTATTTCACACCACAGACTCATCTTGGTCAGGATCGATTTGAAATCTATCATGGTTTCAGAGAAATCATACTCCATGGTTCATTGTTCTTGTAGAATGTTGAACGACTACCCCTAACTAAAATCTATCCACTCAACAAAAATTATTTCACACCACAGACTCATCTTGGTCAGGATCGATTTGAAATCTATCATGGTTTCAGAGAAATCATACTCCATGGTTCGTTGTTCTTGTAGAATGTTGAACGACTATCCCAACTAAAATCTATCCACTCAACAAAAATTATTTCAGAGAAATCATACTCCATGGTAAGTTGTTCTTGTAGAATGTTGAACGACTACCCCAACTAAAATCTATCCACTCAACAAAAATTATTTCACACCACAGACTCATCTTGGTCAGGATCGATTTGAAATCTATCATGGTTTCAGAGAAATCATACTCCATGGTTCGTTGTTCTTGTAGAATGTTGAACGACTATCCCAACTAAAATCTATCCGCTCAACAAAAATTATTTCAGAGAAATCATACTCCATGGTTCATTGTTCTTGTAGAATGTTGAACGACTACCCCAACTAAAATCTATCCACTCAACAAAAATTATTTCACACCACAGATTCATTTTGGTCAGGATCGATTTGAAATCTATCATGGTTTCAGAGAAGTCATACTCCATGGTTCGTTGTTCTTGTAGAATGTTGAACGACTATCCCAACTAAAATCTATCCACTCAACAAAAATTATTTCAGAGAAATCATACTCCATGGTAAGTTGTTCTTGTAGAATGTTGAACGACTACCCGTAACTAAAATCTATCCACTCAACAAAAATTATTTCACACCACAGACTCATCTTGGTCAGGATCGATTTGAAATCTATCATGGTTTCAGAGAAATCATAGTCCATGGTAAGTTGTTCTTGTAGAATGTTGAACGACTACCAATAACTAAAATCTATCCACTCAACAAAAATTATTTCAGAGAAATCATACTCCATGGTTCATTGTTCTTGTAGAATGTTGAACGACTATCCCAACTAAAATCTATCCACTCAACAAAAATTATTTCACACCACAGACTCATCTTGGTCAGGATCGATTTGAAATCTATCATGGTTTCAGAGAAATCATACTCCATGGTTCGTTGTTCTTGTAGAATGTTGAACGACTATCCCAACTAAAATCTATGCACTCAACAAAAATTATTTCACACCATAGACTCATCTTGGTCAGGATCGATTTGAAATCTATCATGGTTTCAGAGAAATCATACTCCATGGTTCATTGTTCTTGTAGAATGTTGAACGACTACCCCAACTAAAATCTATCCACTCAACAAAAATTATTTCACACCACAGATTCATTTTGGTCAGGATCGATTTGAAATCTATCGTGGTTTCAGAGAAATCATACTCCATGGTTCATTGTTCTTGTAGAATGTTGAACGACTACCCCAACTAAAATCTATCCACTCAACAAAAATTATTTCACACCACAGATTCATTTTGGTCAGGATCGATTTGAAATCTATCGTGGATTCAGAGAAATCATACTCCATGGTTCATTGTTCTTGTAGAATGTTGAACGACTATCCCAACTAAAATCTATCCACTCAACAAAAATTATTTCAGAGAAATCATACTCCATGGTAAGTTGTTCTTGTAGAATGTTGAACGACTATCCCAACTGAAATCTATCCACTCAACAAAAATTATTTCACACCACAGACTCATCTTGGTCAGGATCGATTTGAAATCTATCATGGTTTCAGAGAAATCATAGTCCATGGTAAGTTGTTCTTGTAGAATGTTGAACGACTATCCCAACTAAAATCTATCCACTCAACAAAAATTATTTCAGAGAAATCATACTCCATGATAAGTTGTTCTTGTAGAATGTTGAACGACTACCCCAACTAAAATCTATCCACTCAATAAAAATTATTTCACACCACAGATTCATTTTGGTAAGGATCGATTTGAAATCTATCATGGTTTCAGAGAAATCATACTCCATGGTTCGTTGTTCTTGTAGAATGTTGAACGACTATCCCAACTAAAATCTATCCACTCAACAAAAATTATTTCAGAGAAATCATACTCCATGGTTCATTGTTCTTGTAGAATGTTGAACGACTACCCCAACTAAAATCTATCCACTCAACAAAAATTATTTCACACCACAGACTCATCTTGGTCAGGATCGATTTGAAATCTATCATGGTTTCAGAGAAATCATAGTCCATGGTAAGTTGTTCTTGTAGAATGTTGAACGACTATCCCAACTAAAATCTATCCACTCAACAAAAATTATTTCAGAGAAATCATACTCCATGATAAGTTGTTCTTGTAGAATGTTGAACGACTACCCCAACTAAAATCTATGCACTCAACAAAAATTATTTCACACCATAGACTCATCTTGGTCAGGATCGATTTGAAATCTATCATGGTTTCAGAGAAATCATACTCCATGGTTCGTTGTTCTTGTAGAATGTTGAACGACTATCCCAACTAAAATCTATCCACTCAACAAAAATTATTTCAGAGAAATCATACTCCATGGTTCATTGTTCTTGTAGAATGTTGAACGACTACCCCAACTAAAATCTATCCACTCAATAAAAATTATTTCACACCACAGATTCATTTTGGTAAGGATCGATTTGAAATCTATCATGGTTTCAGAGAAATCATACTTCATGGTTCGTTGTTCTTGTAGAATGTTGAACGACTATCCCAACTAAAATCTATCCACTCAACAAAAATTATTTCAGAGAAATCATACTCCATGGTTCATTGTTCTTGTAGAATGTTGAACGACTACCCGTAACTAAAATCTATCCACTCAACAAAAATTATTTCACACCACAGACTCATCTTGGTCAGGATCGATTTGAAATCTATCATGGTTTCAGAGAAATCATACTCCATGGTTCGTTGTTCTTGTAGAATGTTGAACGACTATCCCAACAAAAATCTATCCACTCAATAAAAATTATTTCAGAGAAATCATACTCCATGGTTCATTGTTCTTGTAGAATGTTGAACGACTACCCCAACTAAAATCTATCCACTCAACAAAAATTATTTCACACCACAGATTCATTTTGGTCAGGATCGATTTGAAATCTATCATGGTTTCAGAGAAATCATACTCCATGGTTCGTTGTTCTTGTAGAATGTTGAACGAATATCCCAACTAAAATCTATCCACTCAACAAAAATTATTTCAGAGAAATCATACTCCATGGTAAGTTGTTCTTGTAGAATGCTGAACGACTACCCGTAACTAAAATCTATCCACTCAACAAAAATTATTTCACACCACAGATTCATTTTGGTCATGATCGATTTGAAATCTATCATGGTTTCAGAGAAGTCATACTCCATGGTTCGTTGTTCTTGTAGAATGTTGAACGACTATCCCAACTAAAATCTATCCACTCAACAAAAATTATTTCAGAGAAATCATACTCCATGGTAAGTTGTTCTTGTAGAATGTTGAACGACTACCCGTAACTAAAATCTATCCACTCAACAAAAATTATTTCACACCACAGACTCATCTTGGTCAGGATCGATTTGAAATCTATCATGGTTTCAGAGAAATCATAGTCCATGGTAAGTTGTTCTTGTAGAATGTTGAACGACTACCAATAACTAAAATCTATCCACTCAACAAAAATTATTTCAGAGAAATCATACTCCATGGTTCATTGTTCTTGTAGAATGTTGAACGACTATCCCAACTAAAATCTATCCACTCAACAAAAATTATTTCACACCACAGACTCATCTTGGTCAGGATCGATTTGAAATCTATCATGGTTTCAGAGAAATCATAGTCCATGGTAAGTTGTTCTTGTAGAATGTTGAACGACTATCCCAACTAAAATCTATCCGCTCAACAAAAATTATTTCAGAGAAATCATACTCCATGGTTCATTGTTCTTGTAGAATGTTGAACGACTACCCCAACTAAAATCTATCCACTCAACAAAAATTATTTCACACCACAGATTCATTTTGGTCAGGACCGATTTGAAATCTATCGTGGTTTCAGAGAAATCATACTCCATGGTTCATTGTTCTTGTAGAATGTTGAACGACTACCCCAACTAAAATCTATCCACTCAACAAAAATTATTTCACACCATAGATTCATTTTGGTCAGGATCGATTTGAAATCTGTCGTGGTTTCAGAGAAATCATACTCCATGGTTCATTGTTCTTGTAGAATGTTGAACGACTATCCCAACTAAAATCTATCCACTCAACAAAAATTATTTCAGAGAAATCATACTCCATGGTAAGTTGTTCTTGTAGAATGTTGAACGACTACCCGTAACTAAAATCTATCCACTCAACAAAAATTATTTCACACCACAGACTCATCTTGGTCAGGATCGATTTGAAATCTATCATGGTTTCAGAGAAATCATACTCCATGGTTCGTTGTTCTTGTAGAATGTTGAACGACTATCCCAACAAAAATCTATCCACTCAACAAAAATTATTTCAGAGAAATCATACTCCATGGTTCATTGTTCTTGTAGAATGTTGAACGACTACCCCAACTAAAATCTATCCACTCAACAAAAATTATTTCACACCACAGATTCATTTTGGTCAGGATCGATTTGAAATCTATCATGGTTTCAGAGAAATCATACTCCATGGTTCGTTGTTCTTGTAGAATGTTGAACGAATATCCCAACTAAAATCTATCCACTCAACAAAAATTATTTCAGAGAAATCATACTCCATGGTAAGTTGTTCTTGTAGAATGCTGAACGACTACCCGTAACTAAAATCTATCCACTCAACAAAAATTATTTCACACCACAGATTCATCTTGGTCAGGATCGATTTGAAATCTATCATGGTTTCAGAGAAATCATACTCCATGGTTAGTTGTTCTTGTAGAATGTTGAACGACTACCCCTAACTAAAATCTATCCACTCAACAAAAATTATTTCACACCACAGACTCATCTTGGTCAGGATCGATTTGAACTCTATCATGGTTTCAGAGAAATCATACTCCATGGTAAGTTGTTCTTGTAGAATGTTGAACGACTACCCGTAACTAAAATCTATCCACTCAACAAAAATTATTTCACACCACAGACTCATCTTGGTCAGGATCGATTTGAAATCTATCATGGTTTCAGAGAAATCATACTCCATGGTTCATTGTTCTTGTAGAATGTTGAACGACTACCCCTAACTAAAATCTATCCACTCAACAAAAATTATTTCACACCAGAGACTCATTTTGGTCAGGATCGATTTGGAATCTATCAAGGTTTCAGAGAAATCATAGTCCATGGTAAGTTGTTCTTGTAGAATGCTGAACGACTATCCCAACTAAAAGCTATCCACTCAACAAAAATTATTTCAAAGAAATCATACTCCATGGTTCATTGTTCTTTTAGAATGTTGAACGACTACCCCAACTAAAATCTATCCACTCAACAAAAATTATTTCACACCACAGACTCATCTTGGTCAGGATCGATTTGAAATCTATCATGGTTTCAGAGAAATCATACTCCATGGTTCGTTGTTCTTGTAGAATGTTGAACGACAATCCCAACTAAAATCTATCCACACAACAAAAATTATTTCAGAGAAATCATACTCCATGGTAAGTTGTTCTTGTAGAATGTTGAACGACTACCCGTAACTAAAATCTATCCACTCAACAAAAATTATTTCACACCACAGACTCATCTTGGTCAGGATCGATTTGAAATCTATCATGGTTTCAGAGAAATCATACTCCATGGTTCGTTGTTCTTGTAGAATGTTGAACGACTACCCCTAAATAAAATCTATCCACTCAACAAAAATTATTTCACACCACAGACTCATATTGGTCAGGATCGATTTGAAATCTATCATGGTTTCAGAGAAATCATACTCCATGGTTCGTTGTTCTTGTAGAATGTTGAACGACTATCCCAACTAAAGTCTATCCACTCAACAAAAATTATTTCAGAGAAATCATACTCCATGGTAAGTTGTTTTTGTAGAATGTTGAACGACTACCCCTAACTAAAATCTATCCACTCAACAAAAATTATTTCACACCACAGACTCATCTTGGTCAGGATCGATTTGAAATCTATCATGGTTTCAGAGAAATCATACTCCATGGTTCGTTGTTCTTGTAGAATGTTGAACGACTATCCCAACTAAAATCTATCCACTCAACAAAAATTATTTCAGAGAAATCATACTCCATGGTAAGTTGTTCTTGTAGAATGTTGAACGACTACCCCAACTAAAATCTATCCACTCAACAAAAATTATTTCACACCACAGACTCATCTTGGTCAGGATCGATTTGAAATCTATCATGGTTTCAGAGAAATCATACTCCATGGTTCGTTGTTCTTTTAGAATGTTGAACGACTATCCCAACTAAAATCTATCCACTCAACAAAAATTATTTCAGCGAAATCATACTCCATGGTTCGTTGTTCTTGTAGAATGTTGAACGACTACCCCAACTAAAATCTATCCACTCAACAAAAATTATTTCACACCACAGACTCACCTTGGTCAGGATCGATTTGAAATCTATCATGGTTTCAGAGAAATCATAGTCCATGGTAAGTTGTTCTTGTAGAATGTTGAACGACTACCACAACTAAAATCTATCCACTCAACAAAAATTATTTCACACCACAGACTCATCTTGGCCAGGATCAATTTGAAATCTATCATGGTTTCAGAGAAATCATAGTCCATGTTAAGTTGTTCTTGTAGAAAGTTGAACGACTACAACAACTAAAATCTATCCACTCAAAAAAATTATTTCACACCACAGACTCATCTTGGTCAGGATCGATTTGAAATCTATCATGGTTTCAGAGAAATCATACTCCATGGTTCGTTGTTCTTGTAGAATGTTGAACGACTATCCCAACTAAAATCTATCCACTCAACAAAAATTATTTCAGAGAAATCATACTCCATGGTAAGTTGTTCTTGTAGAATGTTGAACGACTACCCCAACTAAAATCTATCCACTCAACAAAAATTATTTCACACCACAGACTCATCTTGGTCAGGATCGATTTGAAATCTGTCATGGTTTCAGAGAAATCATACTCCATGGTTCGTTGTTCTTGTAGAATGTTGAACGACTATCCCAACTAAAATCTATCCACTCAACAAAAATTATTTCAGAGAAATCATACTCCATGGTTCGTTGTTCTTGTAGAATGTTGAACGACTACCCCAACTAAAATCTGTATACTCAACAAAAATTATTTCACACCACAGAATCATCTTGGTCAGGATCGATTTGAAATCTATCATGGTTTCAGAGAAATCATAGACCATGGTAAGTTGTTCTTGTAGAATGTTGAACGACTACCCCAACTAAAATCTATCCACTCAACAAAAATTATTTCACACCACAGACTCATCTTGGTCAGGATCGATTTGAAATCTATCATGGTTTCAGAGAAATCATACTCCATGGTTCGTTGTTCTTTTAGAATGTTGAACGACTATCCCAACTAAAATCTATCCACTCAACAAAAATTATTTCAGCGAAATCATACTCCATGGTTCGTTGTTCTTGTAGAATGTTGAACGACTACCCCAACTAAAATCTATCCACTCAACAAAAATTATTTCACACCACAGACTCACCTTGGTCAGGATCGATTTGAAATCTATCATGGTTTCAGAGAAATCATAGTCCATGGTAAGTTGTTCTTGTAGAATGTTGAACGACTACCACAACTAAAATCTATCCACTCAACAAAAATTATTTCACACCACAGACTCATCTTGGCCAGGATCAATTTGAAATCTATCATGGTTTCAGAGAAATCATAGTCCATGTTAAGTTGTTCTTGTAGAAAGTTGAACGACTACAACAACTAAAATCTATCCACTCAACAAAAATTATTTCACACCACAGACTCATCTTGGTCAGGATCGATTTGAAATCTATCATGGTTTCAGAGAAATCATACTCCATGGTTCGTTGTTCTTGTAGAATGTTGAACGACTATCCCAACTAAAATCTATCCACTCAACAAAAATTATTTCAGAGAAATCATACTCCATGGTAAGTTGTTCTTGTAGAATGTTGAACGACTACCCCAACTAAAATCTATCCACTCAACAAAAATTATTTCACACCACAGACTCATCTTGGTCAGGATCGATTTGAAATCTATCATGGTTTCAGAGAAATCATACTCCATGGTTCGTTGTTCTTGTAGAATGTTGAACGACTATCCCAACTAAAATCTATCCACTCAACAAAAATTATTTCAGAGAAATCATACTCCATGGTTCGTTGTTCTTGTAGAATGTTGAACGACTACCCCAACTAAAATCTGTATACTCAACAAAAATTATTTCACACCACAGACTCATCTTGGTCAGGATCGATTTGAAATCTATCATGGTTTCAGAGAAATCATAGACCATGGTAAGTTGTTCTTGTAGAATGTTGAACGACTACCCCAACTAAAATCTATCCACTCAACAAAAATTATTTCACACCACAGACTCATCTTGGTCAGGATCGATTTGAAATCTATCATGGTTTCAGAGAAATCATAGTCCATAGTAAGTTGTTCTTGTAGAAAGTTGAACGACTACAACAACTAAAATCTATCCACTCAACAAAAATTATTTCACACCACAGAGTCATCTTGGTCAGGATCGATTTGAAATCTATCATGGTTTCAGAGAAATCATACTCCATGGTTCGTTGTTCTTGTAAAATGTTGAACGACTACCCCAACTAAAATCTATCCACTCAACAAAAATTACTTCAGAGAAATCATACTCCATGGTTCGTTGTTCTTGTAGAATGTTGAACGACTACACCTAACTAAAATCTATCCACTCAACCAAAATTATTTCAGAGAAATCATACTCCATGGTTCGTTGTTCTTGTAGAATGTTGAACGACTACCTATAACTAAAATTTATCCACTCAACAAAAATTATTTTACACCACAGACTCATCTTGGTCAGGATCGATTTGAAATCTATCATGTTTTCAGAGAAATCATAGTCCATGGTAAGTCGTTCTTGTAGAATCTTGAACGACTATCCCAACTAAAATCTACCCACTCAACAAAAATTATTTCAGAGAAATCATACTCCATGGTTCGTTGTTCTTGTAGAATGTTGAACGACTACCCCAACTAAAATCTATCCACTCAACAAAAATTATTTCACACCACAGACTCATCTTGGTCAGGATCGATTTGAAATCTATCATGGTTTCAGAGAAATCATACTCCATGGTAAGTTGTTCTTGTAGAATGTTGAACGACTACCCCAACTAAAATCTATCCACTCAACAAAAATTATTTCACACCACAGACTCATCTTGGTCAGGATCGATTTGAAATCTATCATGGTTTCAGAGAAATCATACTCCATGGTTCGTTGTTCTTGTAGAATGTTGAACGACTACCCCAACTAAAATCTATCCACTCAACAAAAATTATTTCAGAGAAATCATACTCCATGGTAAGTTGTTCTTGTAGAATGTTGAACGACTACCCCAACTAAAATCTATCCACTCAACAAAAATTATTTCACACCACAGACTCATCTTGGTCAGGATCGATTTGAAATCTATCATGGTTTCAGAGAAATCATACTCCATGGTTCGTTGTTCTTGTAGAATGTTGAACGACTATCCCAACTAAAATCTATCCACTCAACAAAAATTATTTCACACCACAGACTCATCTTGGTCAGGATCGATTTGAAATCTATCATGGTTTCAGAGAAATCATACTCCATGGTAAGTTGTTCTTGTAGAATGTTGAACGACTACCCCAACTAAAATCTATCCACTCAACAAAAATTATTTCACACCACAGACTCATCTTGGTCACAATCGATTTGAAATCTATCATGGTTTCAGAGAAATCATAGTCCATGGTAAGTTGTTCTTGTAGAATGTTGAACGACTACCCCATCTAAAATCTATATACTCAACAAAAATTATTTCACACCACAGACTCATCTTGATCAGGATCGATTTGAAATCTATCATGGTTTCAGAGAAATCATACTCCATGGTTCGTTGTTCTTGTAGAATGTTGAACGACTATCCCAACTAAAATCTATCCACTCAACAAAAATTATTTCAGAGAAATCATACTCCATGTTAAGTTGTTCTTGTAGAATGTTGAACGACTACCCCAACTAAAATCTATCCACTCAACAAAAATTATTTCACACCACAGACTCATCTTGGTCAGGATCGATTTGAAATCTATCATGGTTTCAGAGAAATCATAGTCCATGGTAAGTTGTTCTTGTAGAATGTTGAACGACTACCCCAACTAAAATCTATCCACTCAACAAAAATTATTTCACACCACAGACTCATCTTGGCCAGGATCAATTTGAAATCTATCATGGTTTCAGAGAAATCATAGTCCATGTTAAGTTGTTCTTGTAGAAAGTTGAACGACTACAACAACTAAAATCTATCCACTCAACAAAAATTATTTCACACCACAGACTCATCTTGGTCAGGATCGATTTGAAATCTATCATGGTTTCAGAGAAATCATACTCCATGGTTCGTTGTTCTTGTAGAATGTTGAACGATTATCCCAACTAAAATCTATCCACTCAACAAAAATTATTCCAGAGAAATCATACTCCATGGTAAGTTGTTCTTGTAGAATGTTGAACGACTACCCCAACTAAAATCTATCCACTCAACAAAAATTATTTCACACCACAGACTCATCTTGGTCAGGATCGATTTGAAATCTATCATGGTTTCAGAGAAATCATACTCCATGGTTCGTTGTTCTTGTAGAATGTTGAACGACTATCCCAACTAAAATCTATCCACTCAACAAAAATTATTTCAGAGAAATCATACTCCATGGTTCGTTGTTCTTGTAGAATGTTGAACGACTACCCCAACTGAAATCTGTATACTCAACAAAAATTATTTCACACCACAGACTCATCTTGGTCAGGATCGATTTGAAATCTATCATGGTTTCAGAGAAATCATAGACCATGGTAAGTTGTTCTTGTAGAATGTTGAACGACTACCCCAACTAAAATCTATCCACTCAACAAAAATTATTTCAGAGAAATCATACTCCATGGTTCGTTGTTCTTGTAGAATGTTGAACGACTACCCCAACTAAAATCTGTATACTCAACAAAAATTATTTCACACCACAGACTCATCTTGGTCAGGGTCGATTTGAAATCTATCATGGTTTCAGAGAAATCATACTCCATGGTTCGTTGTTCTTGTAGAATGTTGAACGACTATCCCAACTAAAATCTATCCACTCAACAAAAATTATTTCAGAGAAATCATACTCCATGGTTCGTTGTTCTTGTACAATGTTGAACGACTACCCCAACTAAAATCTGTATACTCAACAAAAATTATTTCACACCACAGACTCATCTTGGTCAGGATCGATTTGAAATCTATCATGGTTTCAGAGAAATCATAGTCCATAGTAAGTTGTTCTTGTAGAAAGTTGAACGACTACAACAACTAAAATCTATCCACTCAACAAAAATTATTTCACACCACAGACTCATCTTGGTCAGGATCGATTTGAAATCTATCATGGTTTCAGAGAAATCATACTCCATGGTTCGTTGTTCTTGTAAAATGTTGAACGACTACCCCAACTAAAATCTATACACTCAACAAAAATTACTTCAGAGAAATCATACTCCATGGTTCGTTATTCTTGTAGAATGTTGAACGACTACACCTAACTAAAATCTATCCACTCAACCAAAATTATTTCAGAGAAATCATACTCCATGGTTCGTTGTTCTTGTAGAATGTTGAACGACTACCTATAACTAAAATTTATCCACTCAACAAAAATTATTTTACACCACAGACTCATCTTGGTCAGGATCGATTTGAAATCTATCATGTTTTCAGAGAAATCATAGTCCATGGTAAGTCGTTCTTGTAGAATCTTGAACGACTATCCCAACTAAAATCTACCCACTCAACAAATATTATTTCAGAGAAATCATACTCCATGGTTCGTTGTTCTTGTAGAATGTTGAACGACTACCCCAACTAAAATCTATCCACTCAACAAAAATTATTTCACACCACAGACTCATCTTGGTCAGGATCGATTTGAAATCTATCATGGTTTCAGAGAAATCATACTCCATGGTTCGTTGTTTTTGTAGAATGTTGAACGACTACCCCTAACTAAAATCTATCCACTCAACAAAAATTATTTCACACCACAGACTCATCTTGGTCAGGATCGATTTGAAATCTATCATGGTTGCAGAGAAATCATACTCCATGGTTCGTTGTTCTTGTAGAATGTTGAACGACTACCCCAACTAAAATCTATCCACTCAACAAAAATAATTTCAGAGAAATCATACTCCATGGTTCGTTGTTCTTGTAGAATGTTGAACGACTACCCCAACTAAAATCTGTATACTCAACAAAAATTATTTCACACCACAGACTCATCTTGGTCAGGATCGATTTGAAATCTATCATGGTTTCAGAGAAATCATAGACCATGGTAAGTTGTTCTTGTAGAATGTTGAACGACTACCCCAACTAAAATCTATCCACTCAACAAAAATTATTTCACACCACAGACTCATCTTGGTCAGGATCGATTTGAAATCTATCATGGTTTCAGAGAAATCATAGTCCATAGTAAGTTGTTCTTGTAGAAAGTTGAACGACTACAACAACTAAAATCTATCCACTCAACAAAAATTATTTCACACCACAGACTCATCTTGGTCAGGATCGATTTGAAATCTATCATGGTTTCAGAGAAATCATACTCCATGGTTCGTTGTTCTTGTAAAATGTTGAACGACTACCCCAACTAAAATCTATCCACTCAACAAAAATTACTTCAGAGAAATCATACTCCATGGTTCGTTGTTCTTGTATAATGTTGAACGACTACACCTAACTAAAATCTATCCACTCAACCAAAATTATTTCAGAGAAATCATACTCCATGGTTCGTTGTTCTTGTAGAATGTTGAACGACTACCTATAACTAAAATTTATCCACTCAACAAAAATTATTTTACACCACAGACTCATCTTTTTCAGGATCGATTTGAAATCTATCATGTTTTCAGAGAAATCATAGTCCATGGTAAGTCGTTCTTGTAGAATCTTGAACGACTATCCCAACTAAAATCTACCCACTCAACAAAAATTATTTCAGAGAAATCATACTCCATGGTTCGTTGTTCTTGTAGAATGTTGAACGACTACCCCAACTAAAATCTATCCACTCAACAAAAATTATTTCACACCACAGACTCATCTTGGTCAGGATCGATTTGAAATCTATCATGGTTTCAGAGAAATCATACTCCATGGTTCGTTGTTTTTGTAGAATGTTGAACGACTACCCCTAACTAAAATCTATCCACTCAACAAAAATTATTTCACACCACAGACTCATCTTGGTCAGGATCGATTTGAAATCTATCATGGTTGCAGAGAAATCATACTCCATGGTTCGTTGTTCTTGTAGAATGTTGAACGACTACCCCAACTAAAATCTATCCACTCAACAAAAATTATTTCAGAGAAATCATACTCCATGGTAAGTTGTTCTTGTAGAATGTTGAACGACTACCCCAACTAAAATCTATCCACTCAACAAAAATTATTTCACACCACAGACTCATCTTGGTCAGGATCGATTTGAAATTTTTCATGGTTTCAGAGAAATCATACTCCATGGTTCGTTGTTCTTGTAGAATGTTGAACGACTATCCCAACTAAAATCTATCCACTCAACAAAAATTATTTCACACCACAGACTCATCTTGGTCAGGATCGATTTGAAATCTATCATGGTTTCAGAGAAATCATAGTCCATGGTAAGTTGTTCTTGTAGAATGTTGAACGACTACCCCAACTAAAATCTATATACTCAACAAAAATTATTTCACACCACAGACTCATCTTGATCAGGATCGATTTGAAATCTATCATGGTTTCAGAGAAATCATACTCCATGGTTCGTTGTTCTTGTAGAATGTTGAACGACTATCCCAACTAAAATCTATCCACTCAACAAAAATTATTTCAGAGAAATCATACTCCATGGTAAGTTGTTCTTGTAGAATGTTGAACGACTACCCCAACTAAAATCTATCCACTCAACAAAAATTATTTCACACCACAGACTCATCTTGGTCAGGATCGATTTGAAATCTATCATGGTTTCAGAGAAATCATAGTCCATGGTTCGTTGTTCTTGTAGAATGTTGAACGACTACCCCAACTAAAATCTATCCACTCAACAAAAATTATTTCACACCACAGACTCATCTTGGCCAGGATCAATTTGAAATCTATCATGGTTTCAGAGAAATCATAGTCCATGTTAAGTTGTTCTTGTAGAAAGTTGAACGACTACAACAACTAAAATCTATCCACTCAACAAAAATTATTTCACACCACAGACTCATCTTGGTCAGGATCGATTTGAAATCTATCATGGTTTCAGAGAAATCATACTCCATGGTTCGTTGTTCTTGTAGAATGTTGAACGACTATCCCAACTAAAATCTATCCACTCAACAAAAATTATTTCAGAGAAATCATACTCCATGGTAAGTTGTTCTTGTAGAATGTTGAACGACTACCCCAACTAAAATCTATCCACTCAACAAAAATTATTTCACACCACAGACTCATCTTGGTCAGGATCGATTTGAAATTCAGAGAAATCATACTCCATGGTTCGTTGTTCTTGTAGAATGTTGAACGACTATCCCAACTAAAATCTATCCACTCAACAAAAATTATTTCAGAGAAATCATACTCCATGGTTCGTTGTTCTTGTACAATGTTGAACGACTACCCCAACTAAAATCTGTATACTCAACAAAAATTATTTCACACCACAGACTCATCTTGGTCAGGATCGATTTGAAATCTATCATGGTTTCAGAGAAATCATAGACCATGGTAAGTTGTTCTTGTAGAATGTTGAACGACTATCCCAACTTAAATCTATCCACTCAACAAAAATTATTTCACACCACAGACTCATCTTGGTCAGGATCGATTTGAAATCTATCATGGTTTCAGAGAAATCATACTCCATGGTTCGTTTTTCTTGTAAAATGTTGAACGACTACCCCAACTAAAATCTATCCACTCAACAAAAATTACTTCAGAGAAATCATACTCCATGGTTCGTTGTTCTTGTAGAATGTTGAACGACTACACCTAACTAAAATCTATCCACTCAACCAAAATTATTTCAGAGAAATCATACTCCATGGTTCGTTGTTCTTGTAGAATGTTGAACGACTACCTATAACTAAAATTTATCCACTCAACAAAAATTATTTTACACCACAGACTCATCTTGGTCAGGATCGATTTGAAATCTATCATGCTTTCAGAGAAATCATAGTCCATGGTAAGTCGTTCTTGTAGAATCTTGAACGAATATCCCAACTAAAATCTACCCACTCAACAAAAATTATTTCAGAGAAATCATACTCCATGGTTCGTTGTTCTTGTAGAATGTTGAACGACTACCCCAACTAAAATCTATCCACTCAACAAAAATTATTTCACACCACAGACTCATCTTGGTCAGGATCGATTTGAAATCTATTATGGTTTCAGAGAAATCATAGTCCATAGTAAGTTGTTCTTGTAGAAAGTTGAACGACTACAACAACTAAAATCTATCCACTCAACAAAAATTATTTCACACCACAGACTCATCTTGGTCAGGATCGATTTGAAATCTATCATGGTTTCAGAGAAATCATACTCCATGGTTCGTTGTTCTTGTAAAATGTTGAACGACTACCCCAACTAAAATCTATCCACTCAACAAAAATTACTTCAGAGAAATCATACTCCATGGTTCGTTGCTCTTGTAGAATGTTGAACGACTACACCTAACTAAAATCTATCCACTCAACCAAAATTATTTCAGAGAAATCATACTCCATGGTAAGTTGTTCTTGTAGAATGTTGAACGACTACCTATAACTAAAATTTATCCACTCAACAAAAATTATTTTACACCACAGACTCATCTTGGTCAGGATCGATTTGAAATCTATCATGTTTTCAGAGAAATCATAGTCCATGGTAAGTCGTTCTTGTAGAATCTTGAACGACTATCCCAACTAAAATCTACCCACTCAACAAAAATTATTTCAGAGAAATCATACTCCATGGTTCGTTGTTCTTGTAGAATGTTGAACGACTACCCCAACTAAAATCTATCCACTCAACAAAAATTATTTCACACCACAGACTCATCTTGGTCAGGATCGATTTGAAATCTATCATGGTTTCAGAGAAATCATACTCCATGGTTCGTTGTTTTTGTAGAATGTTGAACGACTACCCCTAACTAAAATCTATCCACTCAACAAAAATTATTTCACACCACAGACTCATCTTGGTCAGGATCGATTTGAAATCTATCATAGTTGCAGAGAAATCATACTCCATGGTTCGTTGTTCTTGTAGAATGTTGAACGACTACCCCAACTAAAATCTATCCACTCAACAAAAATTATTTCAGAGAAATCATACTCCATGGTAAGTTGTTCTTCTAGAATGTTGAACGACTACCCCAACTAAAATCTATCCACTCAACAAAAATTATTTCACACCACAGACTCATCTTGGTCAGGATCGATTTGAAATCTATCATGGTTTCAGAGAAATCATACTCCATGGTTCGTTGTTCTTGTAGAATGTTGAACGACTATCCCAACTAAAATCTATCCACTCAACAAAAATTATTTCACACCACAGACTCATCTTGGTCAGGATCGATTTGAAATCTATCATGGTTTCAGAGAAATCATACTCCATGGTAAGTTGTTCTTGTAGAATGTTGAACGACTACCCCAACTAAAATCTTTCCACTCAACAAAAATTATTTCACACCACAGACTCATCTTGGTCAGGATCGATTTGAAATCTATCATGGTTTCAGAGAAATCATAGTCCATGGTAAGTTGTTCTTGTAGAATGTTGAACGACTACCCCAACTAAAATCTATATACTCAACAAAAATTATTTCACACCACAGACTCATCTTGATCAGGATCGATTTGAAATCTATCATGGTTTCAGAGAAATCATACTCCATGGTTCGTTGTTCTTGTAGAATGTTGAACGACTATCCCAACTAAAATCTATCCACTCAACAAAAATTATTTCAGAGAAATCATACTCCATGGTAAGTTGTTCTTGTAGAATGCTGAACGACTACACCTAACTAAAATCTATCCACTCAACCAAAATTATTTCAGAGAAATCATACTCCATGGTTCGTTGTTCTTGTAGAATGTTGAACGACTACCCCTAACTAAAATCTATCCACTCAACAAAAATTATTTTACACCACAGACTCATCTTGGTCAGGATCGATTTGAAATCTATCATGGTTTCAGAGAAATCATAGTCCATTTTAAGTCGTTCTTGTAGAATTTTGAACGACTATCCCAACTAAAATCTATCCACTCAACAAAAATTATTTCAGAGAAATCATACTCCATGGTTCGTTGTTCTTGTAGAATGTTGAACGACTACCCCAACTAAAATCTATCCACTCAACAAAAATTATTTCACACCACAGACTCATCTTGGTCAGGATCGATTTGAAATCTATCATGGTTTCAGAGAAATCATACTCCATGGTTCGTTGTTCTTGTAGAATGTTGAACGACTACCCCAACTAAAATCTATCCACTCAACAAAAATTATTTCAGAGAAATCATACTCCATGGTTCGTTGTTCTTGTAGAATGTTGAACGACTACCCCAACTAAAATCTATCCACTCAACAAAAATTATTTCACACCACAGACTCATCTTGGTCAGGATCGATTTGAAATCTATCATGGTTTCAGAGAAATCATACTCCATGGTTCGTTGTTCTTGTAGAATGTTGAACGACTACCCCTAACTAAAATCTATCCACTCAACAAAAATTATTTCACACCACAGACTCATCTTGGTCAGGATCGATTTGAAATCTATCATGGTTGCAGAGAAATCATACTCCATGGTTCGTTGTTCTTGTAGAATGTTGAACGACTACCCGTAACTAAAATCTATCCACTCAACAAAAATTATTTCAGAGAAATCATACTCCATGGTAAGTTGTTCTTGTAGAATGTTGAACGACTACCCCAACTAAAATCTATCCACTCAACAAAAATTATTTCAGAGAAATCATACTCCATGGTAAGTTGTTCTTGTAGAATGTTGAACGACTACCCCTAACTAAAATCTATCCACTCAACAAAAATTATTTCACACCACAGACTCATCTTGGTCAGGATCGATTTGAAATCTATCATGGTTTCAGAGAAATCACAGTCCATGGTAAGTTGTTCTTGTAGAATATTGAGCGACTACCCCTTACTAAAATCTATCCACTCAACAAAAATTATTTCACACCACAGACTCATCTTGTTCAGGATCGATTTGAAATCTATCATGGTTTCAGAGAAATCATAGTCCATGGTAAGTTGTTCTTGTAGAATGTTGAACGACTATCCCAACTAAAATCTATCCACTCAACAAAAATTATTTCAGAGAAATCATACTCCATGGTAAGTTGTTCTTGTAGAATGTTGAACGAATATCCCAACTAAAATCTATCCACTCAACAAAAATTATTTCACACCACAGACTCATCTTGGTCAGGATCGATTTGAAATCTATCATGGTTTCAGAGAAATCATACTCCATGGTAAGTTGTTCTTGTAGAATGTTGAACGACTACCCCAACTAAAATGTATCCACTCAACAAAAATTATTTCACACCACAGATTCATCTTGGTCAGGATCGATTTGAAATCTATCATGGTTTCAGAGAAATCATACTCTTGTAGAATGTTGAACGACTACCCCTAACTAAAATCTATCCACTCAACAAAAATTATTTCACACCACAGACTCATCTTGGTCAGGATCGATTTGAAATCTATCATGGTTTCAGAGAAATCATAGTCCATGGTAAGTTGTTCTTGTAGACTGTTGAACGACTACTCCAACTAAAATCTATTCACTCAACAAAAATTATTTCAGAGAAATCATACTCCATGGTAAGTTGTTCTTGTAGAATGTTGAACGACTATCCCAACTAAAATCTATCCACTCAACAAAAATTATTTCACACCACAGACTCATCTTGGTCAGGATCGATTTCAAATCTATCATGGTTTCAGAGAAATCATAGTCCATGGTAAGTTGTTCTTGTAGAATATTGAACGACTACCCCTTACTAAAATCTATCCACTCAACAAAAATTATTTCAAAGAAATCATACTCCATGGTAAGTTGTTCTTGTAGAATGTTGAACGACTATCCCAACTAAAATCTATCCACTCAACAAAAATTATTTCACACCACAGACTCATCTTGGTCAGGATCGATTTGAAATCTATCATGGTTTCAGAGAAATCATACTCCATGGTAAGTTGTTCTTGTAGAATGTTGAACGACTACCCCAACAAAAATCTATCCACTCAACAAAAATTATTTCACACCACAGACTCATCTTGGTCAGGATCGATTTGAAATCTATCATGGTTTCAGAGAAATCATACTCCATGGTTCGTTGTTCTTGTAAAATGTTGAACGACTATCGCAACTAAAATCTATCCACTCAACAAAAATTATTTCAGAGAAATCATACTCCATGGTAAGTTGTTCCTGTAGAATGTTGAACGACTACCCCAACTAAAATCTATCCACTCAGCAAAAATTATTTCATACCACAGACTCATCTTGGTCAGGATCGTCTTGAAATCTATCATGGTTTCAGAGAAATCATACTCTTGTAGAATGTTGAACGACTACCCCTAACTAAAATCTATCCACTCAACAAAAATTATTTCACACCACAGACTCATCTTGGACAGAATCGATTTGAAATCTATCATGGTTTCAGAGAAATCATAGTCCATGGTAAGTTGTTCTTGTAGACTGTTGAACGACTACCCCAACTAAAATCTATTCACTCAACAAAAATTATTTCAGAGAAATCATACTCCATGGTAAGTTGTTCTTGTAGAATGTTGAACGACTACCCCAACTAAAATCTATCCACTCAACAAAAATTATTTCACACCACAGACTCATCTTGGTCAGGATCGATTTGAAATCTATCATGGTTTCAGAGAAATCATACTCCATGGTAAGTAGTTCTTGTAGAATGTTGAACGACTACCCCTAACTAAAATCTATCCACTCAACAAAAATTATTTCACACCACAGACTCATCTTGGTCAGGATCGATTTGAAATCTATCATGGTTTCAGAGAAATCATACTCCATGGTTCGTTGTTCTTGTAGAATGTTGAACGACTATCCCAACTAAAATCTATCCACTCAACAAAAATTATTTCAGAGAAATCATACTCCATGGTTCGTTGTTCTTGTAGAATGTTGAACGACTACCCCAACTAAAATCTATCCACTCAACAAAAATTATTTCACACCACAGACTCATCTTGGTCAGGATCGATTTGAAATCTATCATGGTTTCAGAGAAATCATAGTCCATGGTAAGTTGTTCTTGTAGAATGTTGAACGACTATCCCAACTAAAATCTAACCACTCAACAAAAATTATTTCAGAGAAATCATACTCCATGGTAAGTTGTTCTTGTAGAATGTTGAACGACTACCCCAACTAAAATCTATCCACACAACAAAAATTATTTCACACCACAGACTCATCTTGGTCAGGATCGATTTGAAATCTATCATGGTTTCAGATAAATCATACTCCATGGTTCGTTGTTCTTGTAGAATGTTGAACGACTACCCCAACTAAAATCTATCCACTCAACAAAAATTATTTCACACCACAGACTCATCTTGGTCAGGATCGATTTGAAATCTATCATGGTTTCAGAGAAATCATACTCCATGGTTCGTTGTTCTTGTAGAATGTTGAACGACTACCCCTAACTAAAATCTATCCACTCAACAAAAATTATTTCACACCACAGACTCATCTTGGTCAGGATCGATTTGAAATCTATCATGGTTTCAGAGAAATCATAGTCCATGATAAGTTGTTCTTGTAGACTGTTGAACGACTACCCCAACTAAAATCTATCCACTCAACAAAAATTATTTCAGAGAAATCATACTCCATGGTAAGTTGTTCTTGTCGAATGTTGAACGACTACCCCTCAACAAAAATTATTTCACACCACAGACTCATCTTGGTCAGGATCGATTTGAAATCTATCATGGTTTCAGAGAAATCATAGTCCATTTTAAGTTGTTCTTGTAGAATGTTGAACGACTACCCCAACTAAAATCTATCCACTCAACAAAAATTATTTCACACCACAGACTCATCTTGGTCAGGATCGATTTGAAATCTATCATGGTTTCAGAGAAATCATACTCCATGGTTCGTTGTTCTTGTAGAATGTTGAACGACTATCCCAACTAAAATCTATCCACTCAACAAAAATTATTTCAGAGAAATCATACTCCATGGTTCGTTGTTCTTGTAGAATGTTGAACGACTACCCCAACTAAAATCTATCCACTCAACAAAAATTATTTCACACCACAGACTCATCTTGGTCAGGATCGATTTGGAATCTATCATGGTTTCAGAGAAATCATACTCCATGGTAAGTTGTTCTTGTAGAATGTTGAACGACTATCCCAACTAAAATCTATCCACTCAACAAAAATTATTTCAGAGAAATCATACTCCATGGTTCGTTGTTCTTGTAGAATGTTGAACGACTACCCCAACTAAAATCTATCCACTCAACAAAAATTATTTCACACCACAGACTCATCTTGGTCAGGATCGATTTGAAATCTATCATGGTTTCAGAGAAATCATACTCCATGCTTCGTTGTTCTTGTAGAATGTTGAACGACTATCCCAACTAAAATCTATCCACTCAACAAAAATTATTTCACACCACAGACTCATCTTGGTCAGGATCGATTTGAAATCTATCATGGTTTCAGAGAAATCATACTCCATGGTTCGTTGTTCTTGTAGAATGTTGAACGACTACCCCAACTAAAATCTATCCACTCAACAAAAATTATTTCACACCACAGACTCATCTTGGTCAGGATCGATTTGAAATCTATCATGGTTTCAGAGAAATCATACTCCATGGTTCGTTGTTCTTGTAGAATGTTGAACGACTATCCCAACTAAAATCTATCCACTCAACAAAAATTATTTCAGAGAAATCATACTCCATGGTTCGTTGTTCTTGTAGAATGTTGAACGACTACCCCAACTAAAATCTATCCACTCAACAAAAATTATTTCACACCACAGACTCATCTTGGTCAGGATCGATTTGGAATCTATCATGGTTTCAGAGAAATCATACTCCATGGTAAGTTGTTCTTGTAGAATGTTGAACGACTATCCCAACTAAAATCTATCCACTCAACAAAAATTATTTCAGAGAAATCATACTCCATGGTTCGTTGTTCTTGTAGAATGTTGAACGACTACCCCAACTAAAATCTATCCACTCAACAAAAATTATTTCACACCACAGACTCATCTTGGTCAGGATCGATTTGGAATCTATCATGGTTTCAGAGAAATCATACTCCATGCTTCGTTGTTCTTGTAGAATGTTGAACGACTATCCCAACTAAAATCTATCCACTCAACAAAAATTATTTCACACCACAGACTCATCTTGGTCAGGATCGATTTGAAATCTATCATGGTTTCAGAGAAATCATACTCCATGGTTCGTTGTTCTTGTAGAATGTTGAACGACTATCCCAACTAAAATCTATCCACTCAACAAAAATTATTTCAGAGAAATCATACTCCATGGTTCGTTGTTCTTGTAGAATGTTGAACGACTACCCCAACTAAAATCTATCCACTCAACAAAAATTATTTCACACCACAGACTCATCTTGGTCAGGATCGATTTGAAATCTATCATGGTTTCAGAGAAATCATACTCCATGGTTCGTTGTTCTTGTAAAATGTTGAACGACTACCCCAACTAAATTCTATCCACTCAACAAAAATTACTTCAGAGAAATCATACTCCATGGTAAGTTGTTCTTGTAGAATGTTGAACGACTACCCCAACTAAAGTCTATCCACTCAACAAAAATTATTTCACACCACAGATTCATCTTGGTCAGGATCGATTTGAAATCTATCATGGTTTCAGAGAAATCATACTCCATGGTTCGTTGTTCTTGTAGAATGTTGAACGACTATCCCAACTAAAATCTATCCACTCAACAAAAATTATTTCAGAGAAATCATACTCCATGGTAAGTTGTTCTTGTAGAATGTTGAACGACTACCCCAACTAAAATCTATCCACTCAACAACAATTATTTCCCACCACAGACTCATCTTGGTCAGGATCGATTTGAAATCTATCATGGTTTCAGAGAAATCATAGTCCATGGTAAGTTTTTCTTGTGGAATGTTGAACGACTACCCCTAACTCAAATCTGGCCACTCAACAAAAATTATTTCACACCACAGACTCATCTTGGTCAGGATCGATTTGAAATCGATCATGGTTTCAGAGAAATCATACTCCATGGTAAGTTGTTCTTGTAAAATGTTGAACGACTACCCCGACTAAAATCTATCCACTCAACAAAAATTATTTCAGAGAAATCATACTCCATGGTAAGTTGTTCTTGTAGAATGTTGAACGACTACCCCAACTAAAATCTATCCACTCAACAAAAATTATTTCACACCACAGACTCATCTTGGTCAGGATCGATTTGAAATCTTTCATGGTTTCAGAGAAATCATAGTCCATGGTAAGTTGTTCTTGTAGAATGTTGAACGACTACCCCAACTAAAATCTATCCACTCAACAAAAATTATTTCACACCACAGACTCATCGTGGTCAGGATCGATTTGAAATCTATCATGGTTTCAGAGAAATCATACTCCATGGTTCGTTGTTCTTGTAGAATGTTGAACGACTATCCCAACTAAAATCTATCCACTCAACAAAAATTATTTCAGAGAAATCATACTCCATGGTTCGTTGTTCTTGTAGAATGTTGAACGACTACCCCAACTAAAATCTATCCACTCAACAAAAATTATTTCACACCACAGACTCATCTTGGTCAGGATCGATTTGAAATCTATAATGGTTTCAGAGAAATCATACTCCATGGTTCGTTGTTCTTGTAAAATGTTGAACGACTACCCCAACTAAAATCTATCCACTCAACAAAAATTATTTCACACCACAGACTCATCTTGGTCAGGATCGATTTGAAATCTATCATGGTTTCAGTGAAATCATACTCCATGGTTCGTTGTTCTTGTAAAATGTTGAACGACTTCCCCAACTAAAATCTATCCACGCAACAAAAATTATTTCACACCACAGACTCATCTTGGTCAGGACCGATTCGAAATCTATCATGGTTTCAGAGAAATCATAGTCCATGGTAAGTTGTTCTTGTAGAATGTTGAACGACTACCCCTAACTAAAATCTATCTACTCAACAAAAATTATTTCACACCGCAGACTCATCTTGGTCAGGATCGATTTGAAATTTATCATGGTTTCAGAGAAATCATACTCCATGGTTCGTTGTTCTTGTAGAATGTTAAACGACTACCCCAACTAAAATCTATCCACTCAACAAAAATTATTTCACACCACAGACTCATCTTGGTCAGGACCGATTTGAAATCTATCATGGTTTCAGAGAAATCATAGTCCATGGTAAGTTGTTCTTGTAGAATGTTGAACGACTACCCCTAACTAAAATCTATCCACTCAACAAAAATTATTTCACACCACAGAAATCATAGTCCATGGTAAGTTGTTCTTGTAGAATGTTGAACGACTACCCCAACTAAAATCTATCCACTCAACAAAAATTATTTCACACCACAGACTCATCTTGGTCAGGATCGATTTGAAATCTATCATGGCGTCAGAGAAATCATACTCCATGGTTCGCTGTTCTTGTAGAATGTTGAACGACTATCCCAACTAAAATCTATCCACTCAACAAAAATTATTTCAGAGAAATCATACTCCATGGTTCGTTGTTCTTGTAGAATGTTGAACGACTACCCCAACTAAAATCTATCCACTCAACAAAAATTATTTCACACCACAGACTCATCTTGGTCAGGATCGATTTGAAATCTATCATGGTTTCAGAGAAATCATAGTCCATGGTAAGTTGTTCTTGTAGAATGTTGAACGACTACCCCAACTAAAATCTATCCACTCAACAAAAATTATTTCACACCACAGACTCATCTTGGTCAGGATCGATTTGAAATCTATAATGGTTTCAGAGAAATCATACTCCATGATTCGTTGTTCTTGTAAAATGTTGAACGACTACCCCAACTAAAATCTATCCACTCAACAAAAATTATTTTACACCACAGACTCATCTTGGTCAGGATCGATTTGAAATCTATCATGGTTTCAGAGAAATCATACTTAATCGTTCGTTGTTCTTGTAGAATGTTGAACGACTACCCCAGCTAAAATCTATCCACTCAACAAAAATTATTTCACACCACAGACTCATCTTGGTCAGGATCGATTTGAAATCTATCATGGTTTCAGAGAAATCATACTCCATGGTAAGTTGTTCTTGTAGAATGTTGAACGACTACCCCAACTAAAATCTATCCACTCAACAAAAATTATTTCACACCACAGACTCATCTTGGTCAGGATCGATTTGAAATCTATCATGGTTTCAGAGATCTCATACTCCATGGTTCGTTGTCCTTGTAGAATGTTGAACGACTACCCCTAACTAAAATCTATCCACTCAACGAAAATTATTTCACACCACAGACTCATCTTGGTCAGGATCGATTTGAAATCTATCATGGTTTCAGAGAAATCATACTCCATGGTTCGTTGTTCTTGTAGAATGTTGAACGACTACCCCTAACAAAAATCTATTCACTCAACAAAAATTATTTCACACCACAGACTCATCTTGGTCAGGATCGATTTGAAATCTATCATGGTTGCAGAGAAATCATACTCCATGGTTCGTTGTTCTTGTAGAATGTTGAACGACTACCCCAACTAAAATCTATCCACTCAACAAAAATTATTTCAGAGAAATCATACTCCATGGTAAGTTGTTCTTGTAGAATGTTGAACGACTACCCCTAACTAAAATCTATCCACTCAACAAAAATTATTTCACACCACAGACTCATCTTGGTCAGGATCGATTTGAAATCTATCATGGTTTCAGAGAAATCATAGCCCATGGTAAGTTCTTCTTGTAGAATGTTGAACGACTACCCCTAACTAAAATCTATCCACTCAACAAAAATTATTTCACACCACAGACTCATCTTGGTCAGGATCGATTTGAAATCTATCATGGTTTCAGAGAAATCATACTCCATGGTTCGTTGTTCTTGTAGAATGTTCAACGACTATCCCAACTAAAATCTATCCACTCAACAAAAATTATTTCAGAGAAATCATACTCCATGGTTCGTTGTTCTTGTAGAATGTTGAACGACTACCCCAACTAAAATCTATCCACTCAACAAAAATTATTTCACACCACAGACTCATCTTGGTCAGGATCGATTTGAAATCTATCATGGTTTCAGAGAAATCATACTCCATGGTAAGTTGTTCTTGTAGAATGTTGAACGACTACCCCAACTAAAACCTATCCACTCAACAAAAATTATTTCACACCACAGACTCATCTTGGTCAGGATCGATTTGAAATCTATCATGGTTTCAGAGAAATCATAGCCCATGGTAAGTTCTTCTTGTAGAATGTTGAACGACTACCCCTAACTAAAATCTATCCACTCAACAAAAATTATTTCACACCACAGACTCATCTTGGTCAGGATCGATTTGAAATCTATCATGGTTTCAGAGAAATCATACTCCATGGTTCGTTGTTCTTGTAGAATGTTCAACGACTATCCCAACTAAAATCTATCCACTCAACAAAAATTATTTCAGAGAAATCATACTCCATGGTTCGTTGTTCTTGTAGAATGTTGAACGACTACCCCAACTAAAATCTATCCACTCAACAAAAATTATATCACACCACAGACTCATCTTGGTCAGGATCGATTTGAAATCTATCATGGTTTCAGAGAAATCATACTCCATGGTAAGTTGTTCTTGTAGAATGTTGAACGACTACCCCAACTAAAACCTATCCACTCAACAAAAATTATTTCACATCACAGACTCATCTTGGTCAGGATCGATTTGAAATCTATCATGGTTTCAGAGAAATCATAGTCCATGGTAAGTTGTTCTTGTAGAATGTTGAACGACTACACCAACTAAAATCTATCCACTCAACAAAAATTATTTCACACCACAGACTCATCTTGGTCAGGATCGATTTGAAATCTATCATGGTTTCAGAGAAATCATACTCCATGGTTCGTTGTTCTTGTAGAATGTTGAACGACTATCCCAACTAAAATCTATTCACTCAACAAAAATTATTTCAGAGAAATCATACTCCATGGTTCGTTGTTCTTGTAGAATGTTGAACGACTACCCCAACTAAAATCCATCCACTCAACAAAAATTATTTCACACCACAGACTCATCTTGGTCAGGATCGATTTGAAATCTATCATGGTTTCAGAGAAATCATAGTCCATGGTAAGTTGTTCTTGTGGAATGTTGAACGACTACCCCAACTAAAATCTATCCACTCAACAAAAATTATTTCAGAGAAATCATACTCCATGGTTCGTTGTTCTTGTAGAATGTTGAACGACTACCCAACTAAAATCTATCCACTCAACAAAAATTATTTCACACCACAGACTCATCTTGGTCAGGATCGATTTGAAATCTATCATGGTTTCAGAGAAATCATAGTCCATGGTTCGTTGTTCTTGTGGAATGTTGAACGACTATCCCAACTAAAATCTATCCACTCAACAAAAATTATTTCAGAGAAATCATACTCCATGGTAAGTTGTTCTTATAGAATGTTGAACGACTACCCCAACTACAATCTATCCACTCAACAAAAATTATTTCACACCATAGACTCATCTTGGTCAGGATCGATTTGAAATCTATCATGGTTTCAGGGAAATCATACTCCATGGTTCGTTGTTCTTGTAGAATGTTGAACGACTATCCCAACTAAAATCTATCCACTCAACAAAAATTATTTCAGAGAAATCATACTCCATGGCTCGTTGTTCTTATAGAATGTTGAGCGACTACCCCAACTAAAATCTATCCACTCAACAAAAATTATTTCACACCACAGACTCATCTTGGTCAGGATCGATTTGAAATCTATCATGGTTTCAGAGAAATCATAGTCCATGGTAAGTTGTTCTTGTAGAATGTTGAACGACTACCCCAACTAAAATCTATCCACTCAACAAAAATTATTTCACACCACAGACTCATCTTGGTCAGGATCGATTTGAAATCTATCATGGTTTCAAAGAAATCATACTCCATGGTTCGTTGTTCTTGTAGAATGTTGAACGACTATCCCAACTAAAATCTATCCACTCAACAAAAATTATTCCAGAGAAATCATACTCCATGGTAAGTTGTTCTTGTAGAATGTTGAACGACTACCCCAACTAAAATCTATCCACTCAACAAAAATTATTTCACACCACAGACTCATCTTGGTCAGGATCGATTTGAAATCTATCATGGTTTCAGAGAAATCATAGTCCATGGTAAGTTGTTCTTGTAGAATGTTGAACGACTACCCCAACTAAAATCTATCCACTCAACAAAAATTATTTCAGAGAAATCATACTCCATGGTTCGTTGTTCTTGTAGAATGTTGAACGACTACCCCAACTAAAATCTATCCACTCAACAAAAATTATTTCACACCACAGACTCATCTTGGTCAGGATCGATTTGAAATCTATCATGGTTTCAGAGAAATCATAGTCCATGGTAAGTTGTTCTTGTAGAATGTTGAACGACTACCCCAACTAAAATCTATCCACTCAACAAAAATTATTTCACACCACAGACTCATCTTGGTCAGGATCGATTTGAAATCTATCATGGTTTCAGAGAAATCATAGTCCATGGTAAGTTGTTCTTGTAGAATGTTGAACGACTACCCAACTAAAATCTATCCACTCAACAAAAATTATTTCACACCACAGACTCATCTTGGTCAGGATCGATTTGAAATCTATCATGGTTTCAGAGAAATCATAGTCCATGGTAAGTTGTTCTTGTAGAATGTTGAACGACTACCCCAACTAAAATCTATCCACTCAACAAAAATTATTTCACACCACAGACTCATCTTGGTCAGGATCGATTTGAAATCTATCATGGTTTCAGAGAAATCATACTCCATGGTTCGTTGTTCTTGTAGAATTTTGAACGACTACCCCAACTAAAATCTATCCACTCAACAAAAATTATTTCAGAGAAATCATACTCCATGGTTCGTTGTTCTTGTAGAATGTTGAACGACTACCCCAACTAAAATCTATCCACTCAACAAAAATTATTTCACACCACAGACTCATCTTGGTCAGGATCGATTTGAAATCTATCATGGTTTCAGAGAAATCATAGTCCATGGTAAGTTGTTCTTGTAGAATGTTGAACGACTAAACCTAACTAAAATCTATCCACTCAACAAAAATTATTTCACACCACAGACTCATCTTGGTCAGGATCGATTTGAAATCTATCATGTTTTCAGAGAAATCATACTCCATGGTTCGTTGTTCTTGTAGAATGTTGAACGACTATCCCAACTAAAATCTATCCACTCAACAAAAATTATTTCAGAGAAATCATACTCCATGGTTCGTTGTTCTTGTAGAATGTTGAACGACTACCCCAACTAAAATCTATCCACTCAACAAAAATTATTTCACACCACAGACTCATCTTGGTCAGGATCGATTTGAAATCTATCATGGTTTCAGAGAAATCATACTCCATGGTTCGTTGTCCTTGTAGAATGTTGAACGACTACCCCTAACTAAAATCTATCCACTCAACAAAAATTATTTCACACCACAGACTCATCTTGGTCAGGATCGATTTGAAATCTATCATGGTTTCAGAGAAATCATACTCCATGGTTCGTTGTTCTTGTAGAATGTTGAACGACTACCCCAACTAAAATCTATCCACTCAACAAAAATTATTTCACACCACAGACTCATCTTGGTCAGGATCGATTTGAAATCTATCATGGTTTCAGAGAAATCATAGTCCATGGTAAGTTGTTCTTGTAGAATGTTGAACGACTACCCTAACTAAAATCTATCCACTCAACAAAAATTATTTCACACCACAGACTCATCTTGGTCAGGATCGATTTGAAATCTATCATGGTTTCAGAGAAATCATACTCCATGGTTCGTTGTTCTTGTAGAATGTTGAACGACTATCCCAACTAAAATCTATTAACTCAACAAAAATTATTTCAGAGAAAACATACTCCATGGTAAGTTGTTCTTGTAGAATGTTGAACGACTATCCCAACTAAAATCTATCCACTCAACAAAAATTATTTCACACCACAGACTCATCTTGGTCAGGATCGATTTGAAATCTATCATCTTTTCAGAGAAATCATACTCCATGGTAAGTTGTTCTTGTAGAATGTTGGACGACTATCCCAACTAAAATCTATCCACTCAACAAAAATTATTTCAGAGAAATCATACTCCATTGTTCGTTGTTCTTGTAGAATGTTGAACGACTATCCCAACTAAAATCTATCCACTCAACAAAAATTATTTCAGAGAAATCATACTCCATGGTTCGTTGTTCTTGTAGAATGTTGAACGACTACCCCAACTAAAATCTATCCACTCAACAAAAATTATTTCACAATACAGACTCATCTTGGTCAGGATCGATTTGAAATCTATCATGGTTTCAGAGAAATCATACTCCATGGTTCGTTGTTCTTGTAAAATGTTGAACGACTATCCCAACTAAAATTTATCCACTCAACAAAAATTATTTCACATCACAGACTCATCTTGGTCAGGATCGATTTGAAATCTATCATGGTTTCAGAGAAATCATACTCCATGGTAAGTTGTTTTTGTAGAATGTTGAACGACTACCCCAACTAAAATCTATCCACTCAACAAAAATTATTTCACACCACAGACTCATGTTGGTCAGGCTCGATTTGAAATCTATCATGGTTTCAGAGAAATCATAGTCCATGGTAAGTTGTTCTTGTAGAATGTTGAACGATTACCCCAACTAAAATCTATCCACTCAACAAAAATTATTTCACACCACAGACTCATCTTGGTCAGGATCGATTTGAAATCTATCATGGTTTCAGAGAAATCATACTCTATAGTTCGTTGTTCTTGTAGAATGTTGAACGATTACCCCAACTAAAATCTATCCACTCAACAAAAATTATTTCACACCACAGACTCATCTTGGTCTGGATCGATTTGAAATCTATCATGGTTTCGGAGAAATCATAGTCCATGGTAAGTTGTTCTTGTAGAATGTTGAACGATTACCCCAACTAAAATCTATCCACTCAACAAAAATTATTTCACACCACAGACTCATCTTGGTCAGGATCGATTTGAAATCTATCATGGTTTCAGAGAAATCATAGTCCATGGTAAGTTGTTCTTGTAGAATGTTGAACGACTACCCCAACTAAAATCTATCCACTCAACAAAAATTATTTCACACCACGGACTCATCTTTTTCAGGATCGATTTGAAATAAATCATGGTTTCAGAGAAATCATACTCCATAGTTCGTTGTTCTTGTAGAATGTTGAACGATTACCCCAACTAAAATCTATCCACTCAACAAAAATTATTTCACACCACAGACTCATCTTGGTCAGGATCGATTTGAAATCTATCATGGTTTCAGAGAAATCATACTCCATGTTTCGTTGTTCTTGTAGAATGTTGAACGACTATCCCTAACTAAAATCTATCCACTCAACAAAAATTATTTCACACCACAGACTCATCTTGGTCAGGATCGATTTGAAATCTATCATGGATTCAGAGAAATCATACTCCATGGTAAGTTGTTCTTGTAGAATGTTGAACGACTACCCCAACTAAAATCTATCCACTCAACAAAAATTATTTCACACCACAGACTCATCTTGGTCAGGATCGATTTGAAATCTATCATGGTTTCAGAGAAATCATAGTCCATGGTAAGTTGTTCTTGTAGAATGTTGAACGACTACCCCAACTAAAATCTATCCACTCAACAAAAATTATTTCACACCACAGACTCATCTTGGTCAGGATCGATTTGAAATCTATCATGGTTTCAGAGAAATCATACTCCATGGTAAGTTGTTCTTGTAGAATGTTGAGCGACTACCCCAACTAAAATCTATCCACTCAACAAAAATTATTTCAGAGAAATCATACTCCATGGTAAGTTGTTCTTGTAGAATGTTGAACGACTATCCCAACTAAAATCTATCCACTCAACAAAAATTATTTCACACCACAGACTCATCTTGGTCAGGATCGATTTGAAATCTATCATCTTTTCAGAGAAATCATACTCCATGGTAAGTTGTTCTTGTAGAATGTTGAACGACTACCCCAACTAAAATCTATCCGCTCAACAAAAATTATTTCACACCACAGACACATCTTGGTCAGGATCGATTTGAAATCTATCATGGTTTCAGAGAAATCATACTCCATGGTTCGTTGTTCTTGTAGAATGTTGGACGACTATCCCAACTAAAATCTATCCACTCAACAAAAATTATTTCAGAGAAATCATACTCCATGGTTCGTTGTTCTTGTAGAATGTTGAATGACTACCCCAACTAAAATCTATCCACTCAACAAAAATTATTTCAGAGAAATCATACTCCATGGTTCGTTGTTCTTGTAGAATGTTGAGCGACTACCCCTAACTAAAATCTATCCACTCAACAAAAATTATTCCACACCACAGACTCATCTTGGTCAGGATCGATTTGAAATCTATCATGGTTTCAGAGAAATCATACTCCATGGTAAGTTGTTCTTGTAGAATGTTGAACGACTATCCCAACTAAAATCTATCCACTCAACAAAAATTATTTCAGAGAAATCATACTCCATGGTTCGTTGTTCCTGTAGAATGTTGAACGACTACCCCAACTAAAATCTATCCACTCAACAAAAATTATTTCACAATACAGACTCATCTTGGTCAGGATCGATTTGAAATCTATCATGGTTTCAGAGAAATCATACTCCATGGTTCGTTGTTCTGGTAGAATGTTGAACGACTACCCCAACTAAAATCTATCCACTCAACAAAAATTATTTCACACCACAGACACATCTTGGTCTTCTTGTAGAATGTTGGACGACTATCCCAACTAAAATCTATCCACTCCATGGTTCGTTGTTCTTGTAGAATGTTGAACGACTACCCCAACTAAAATCTATACACTCAACAAAAATTATTTCAGAGAAATCATACTCCATGGTTCGTTGTTCTTGTAGAATGTTGAGCGACTACCCCTAACTAAAATCTATCCACTCAACAAAAATTATTTCACACCACAGACTCATCTTTGTCAGGATCGATTTGAAATCTATCATGGTTTCAGAGAAATCATACTCCATGGTAAGTTGTTCTTGTAGAATGTTGAACGACTATCCCAACTAAAATCTATCCACTCAACAAAAATTATTTCAGAGAAATCATACTCCATGGTTCGTTGTTCTTGTAGAATGTTGAACGACTACCCCAACTAAAATCTATCCACTCAACAAAAATTATTTCACAATACAGACTCATCTTGGTCAGGATCGATTTGAAATCTATCATGGTTTCAGAGAAATCATACTCCATGGTTCGTTGTTCTTGTAAAATGTTGAACGACTATCCCAACTAAAATTTATCCACTCAACAAAAATTATTTCACATCACAGACTCATCTTGGTCAGGATCGATTTGAAATCTATCATGGTTTCAGAGAAATCATACTCCATGGTAAGTTGTTTTTGTAGAATGTTGAACGACTACCCGAACTAAAATCTATACACTCAACAAAAATTATTTCACACCACAGACTCATCTTGGTCAGGATCGATTTGAAATCTATCATGGTTTCAGAGAAGTCATACTCCATGGTAAGTTGTTCTTGTAGAATGTTGAACGACTACCCCTAACTAAAATCTATCCACTCAACAAAAATTCTTTCACACCACAGACTCATCTTGGTCAGGATCGATTTGAAATCTATCATGGTTTCAGAGAAATCATAGTCCATGGTAAGTTGTTCTTGTAGAATGTTGAACGACTACCCCTAATTAAAATCTATCCACTCAACAAAAATTATTTCACACCACAGACTCATCTTGGTCAGAATCGATTTGAAATCTATCATGGTTTCAGAGAAATCATACTCCATGGTTCGTTGTTCTTGTAGAATGTTGAACGACTATCCCACCTAAAATCTATCCACTCAACAAAAATTATTTCAGAGAAATCATACTCCATGGTTCGTTGTTCTTGTAGAATGTTGAACGACTACCCCAACTAAAATCTATCCACTCAACAAAAATTAGTTCAGAGAAATCATACTCCATGGTTCGTTGTTCTTGTAGAATGTTGAACGACTACCCCAACTAAAATCTATCCACTCAACAAAAATTATTTCACACCACAGACTCATCTTGGTCAGGATCGATTTGAAATCTTTCATGGTTTCAGAGAAATCATAGTCCATGCTAAGTTGTTCTTGTAGAATGTTGAACGACTACCCCTAACTAAAATCTATCCACTCAACAAAAATTATTTCACACCACAGACTCATCTTGGTCAGGATCGATTTGAAATCTATCATGGTTTCAGAGAAATCATACTCCATGATTCGCTGTTCTCGTAAAATGTTGAACGACTACCCCAACTAAAATCTATCCACTCAACAAAAATTATTTCACACCACAGACTCATCTTGGTCAGGATCGATTTGAAATCTATCATGGTTTCAGAGAAATCATACTCCATGGTTCGTTGTTCTTGTAGAATGTTGAACGACTATCCCAACTAAAATCTATCCACTCAACAAAAATTATTTCACACCACAGACTCATTTTGGTCAGGATCGATTTGAAATCTATCATGGTTTTAGAGAAATCATACTCCATGGTTCGTTGTTCTTGTAGAATGTTGAACGTCTATCCCAACTAAAATCTATCCACTCAACAAAAATTATTTCAGAGAAATCATACTCCATGCTAAGTTGTTCTTGTAGAATGTTGAACGACTATCCCAACTAAAATCTATCCACTCAACAAAAATTATTTCAGAGAAATCATACTCCATGATTCGTTGTTCTTGTAGAATGTTGAACGACTACCCCAACTAAAATCTATCCACTCAACAAAAATTATTTCAGAGAAATCATACTCCATGGTAAGTTGTTCTTGTAGAATGTTGAACGACTATCCCAACTAAAATCTATCCACTCAACAAAAATTATTTCACACCACAGACTCATCTTGGTCAGGATCGATTTGAAATCTATCATGGTTTCAGAGAAATCATACTCCATGGTTCGTTGTTCTTGTAGAATGTTGAACGACTATCCCAACTAAAATCTATCCACTCAACAAAAATTATTTCACACCACAGACTCATCTTGGTCAGGATCGATTTGAAATCTATCATGGTTTCAGAGAAATCATACTCCATGGTTCGTTGTTCTTGTAGAATGTTGAACGACTATCCCAACTAAAATCTATCCACTCAACAAAAATTATTTCAGAGAAATCATACTCCATGGTAAGTTGTTCTTGTAGAATGTTGAACGACTATCCCAACTAAAATCTATCCACTCAACAAAAATTATTTCAGAGAAATCATACTCCATGGTAAGTTGTTTTTGTAGAATGTTGAACGACTACACCAACTGAAATCTATCCACTCAACAAAAATTATTTCACACCACCGACGCATCTTGGTCAGGATCGATTTGAAATCTATCATGGTTTCAGAGAAATCATAGTCCATGGTAAGTTGTTCTTGTAGAATGTTGAACGACTACCCCAACTAAAATCTATCCACTCAACAAAAATTATTTCACACCACAGACTCATCTTGGTCAGGATCGATTTGAAATCTATCATGGTTTCAGAGAAATCATACTCCATGGTTCGTTGTTCTTGCAGAATGTTGAACGACTACCCCAACTAAAACCTATCCACTCAACAAAAATTATTTCACACCACAGACTCATCTTGGTCAGGATCGATTTGAAATCTATCATGGTTTCAGAGAAATCATAGTCCATGGTAAGTTGTTCTTGTAGAATGTTGAACGACTACCCCAACTAAAATCTATCCACTCAACAAAAATTATTTCAGAGAAATCATACTCCATGGTTCGTTGTTCTTGTAGAATGTTGAACGACTATCCCAACTAAAATCTATCCACTCAACAAAAATTATTTCAGAGAAATCATACTCCATGGTAAGTTGTTCTTGTAGAATGTTGAACGACTATCCCAACTAAAATCTATCCACTCAACAAAAATTATTTCACACCACAGACTCATCTTGGTCAGGATCGATTTGAAATCTATCATGGTTTCAGAGAAATCATACTCCATGGTTCGTTGTTCTTGTAGAATGTTGAACGACTATCCCAACTAAAATCTATCCACTCAACAAAAATTATTTCACACCACAGACTCATCTTGGTCAGGATCGATTTGAAATCTATCATGGTTTCAGAGAAATCATACTCCATGGTTCGTTGTTCTTGTAGAATGTTGAACGACTATCCCAACTAAAATCTATCCACTCAACAAAAATTATTTCAGAGAAATCATACTCCATGGTTCGTTGTTCTTGTAGAATGTTGAACGACTATCCCAACTAAAATCTATCCACTCAACAAAAATTATTTCAGAGAAATCATACTCCATGGTAAGTTGTTCTTGTAGAATGTTGAACGACTACCCCAACTGAAATCTATCCACTCAACAAAAATTATTTCACACCACAGACTCATCTTGGTCAGGATCGATTTGAAATCTATCATGGTTTCAGAGAAATCATAATCCATGGTAAGTTGTTCTTGTAAAATGTTGAACGACTACCCCAAATAAAATCTATCCACTCAACAAAAATTATTTCACACCACAGACTCATCTTGGTCAGGATCGATTTGAAATCTATCATGGTTTCAGAGAAATCATACTCCATGGTTCGTTGTTCTTGCAGAATGTTGAACGACTACCCCAACTAAAACCTATCCACTCAACAAAAATTATTTCACACCACAGACTCATCTTGGTCAGGATCGATTTGAAATCTATCATGGTTTCAGAGAAGTCATACTCCATGGTAAGTTGTTCTTGTAGAATGTTGAACGACTACCCCAACTAAAATCTATCCACTCAACAAAAATTATTTCACACCACAGACTGATCTTGGTCAGGATCGATTTGAAATCTATCATGGTTTCAGAGAAATCATACTCCATGGTTCGTTGTTCTTGTAGAATGTTGAACGACTATACCAACTAAAATCTATCCACTCAACAAAAATTATTTCAGAGAAATCATACTCCATGGTTCGTTGTTCTTGTAGAGTGTTGAACGGCTACCCCTAACTAAAATCTATCCACTCAACAAAAATTATTTCACACCACAGACTCATCTTGGTCAGGATCGATTTGAAATCTATCATGGTTTCACAGAAGTCATAATCCATGGTAAGTTGTTCTTGTAGAATGTTGAACGACTACCCCAACTAAAATCTATCCACTCAACAAAAATTATTTCACACCACAGACTCATCTTGGTCAGGATCGATTTGAAATCTATCATGGTTTCAGAGAAATCATACTCCATGGTAAGTTGTTCTTGTAGAATGTTGAACGACTACCCCAACTAAAATCTATCCACTCAACAAAAATTATTTCACACCACAGACTCATCTTGGTCAGGATCGATTTGAAATCTATCATGGTTTCAGAGAAATCATACTCCATGGTTCGTTGTTCTTGTAGAATGTTGAACGACTACCCCAACTAAAATCTATCCACTCAACAAAAATTATTTCACACCACAGACTCATCTTGGTCAGGATCGATTTGAAATCTATCATGGTTTCAGAGAAATCATACTCCATGGTTCGTTGTTCTTGTAGAATGTTGAACGACTACCCCTAACTAAAATCTATCCACTCAACAAAAATTATTTCACACCACAGACTCATCTTGGTCAGGATCGATTTGGAATCTATCATGGTTTCAGAGAAGTCATACTCAATGGTAAGTTGTTCTTGTAGAATGTTGAACGACTACCCCAACTAAAATCTATCCACTCAACAAAAATTATTTCACACCACAGACTCATCTTGGTCAGGATCGATTTGAAATCTATCATGGTTTCAGAGAAATCATACTCCATGGTTCGTTGTTCTTGTAAAATGTTGAACGACTATCCCAACTAAAATCTATCCACTCAACAAAAATTATTTCAGAGAAATCATACTCCAAGGTTCGTTGTTCTTGTAGAATGTTGAACGACTATCCCAACTAAAATCTATCCACTCAACAAAAATTATTTCACACCACAGACTCATCTTGGTCAGGATCGATTTGATATCTATCATGGTTTCAGAGAAATCATACTCCATGGTTCGTTGTTCTTGTAGAAAGTTGAACGACTATCCCAACTAAAATCTATCCACTCAACAAAAATTATTCAGAGAAATCATACTCCATGGTAAGTTATTCTTGTAGAATGTTGAACGACTACCCCAACTGAAATCTATCCACTCAACAAAAATTATTTCACACCACAGACTCATCTTGGTCAGGATCGATTTGAAATCTATCATGGTTTCAGAGAAATCATAGTCCATTTTAAGTTGTTCTTGTAAAATGTTGAACGACTACCCCAACTAAAATCTATCCACTCAACAAAAATTATTTCACACCACAGACTCATCTTGGTCAGGATCGATTTGAAATCTATCATGGTTTCAGAGAAATCATACTCCATGGTTCGTTATTCTTGTAGAATGTTGAACGACTACCCCAACTAAAATCTATCCACTCAACAAAAATTATTTCACACCACAGACTCATCTTGGTCAGGATCGATTTGGAATCTATCATGGTTTCAGAGAAATCATACTCCATGGTAAGTTGTTCTTGTAGAATGTTGAACGACTATCCCAACTAAAATCTATCCACTCAACAAAAATTATTTCAGAGAAATCATTCTCCATGGTTCGTTGTTCTTGTAAAATGTTGAACGACTACCGCAACTAAAATCTATCCACTCAACAAAAATTATTTCAGAGAAATCATACTCCATGGTTCGTTGTTCTTGTAGAACGTTGAACGACTATCCCAACTAAAATCTATCCACTCAACAAAAATTATTTCAGAGAAATCATACTCCATGGTAAGTTGTTCTTGTAGAATGTTGAACGACTATCCCAACTAAAAGCTATCCACTCAACAAAAATTATTTCAGAGAAATCATACTCCATGGTTCGTTGTTCTTGTAGAATGTTGAACGACTATCCCAACTAAAATCTATCCACTCAACAAAAATTATTTCACACCACAGACTCATCTTGGTCAGGATCGATTTGAAATCTATCATGGTTTCAGAGAAATCATACTCCATGGTTCGTTGTTCTTGTAGAATGTTGAACGACTATCCCAACTAAAATCTATCCACTCAACAAAAATTATTTCAGAGAAATCACACTCCATGGTAAGTTGTTCTTGTAGAATGTTGAACGACTACCCCAACTAAAATCTATCCACTCAACAAAAATTATTTCACACCACAGACTCATCTTGGTCAGGATCGATTTGAAATCTATCATGGTTTCAGAGAAATCATAGTCCATGGTAAGTTGTTCTTGTAAAATGTTGAACGACTACCCCAACTAAAATCTATCCACTCAACAAAAATTATTTCACACCACAGACTCATCTTGGTCAGGATCGATTTGAAATCTATCATGATTTCAGAGAAATCATACTCCATGGTAAGTTGTTCTTGTAGAATGTTGAACGACTAACCCAACTAAAATCTATCCACTCAACAAAAATTATTTCAGAGAAATCATACTCCATGGTTCGTTGTTCTTGTAAAATGTTGAACGACTACCGCAACTAAAATCTATCCACTCAACAAAAATTATTTCAGAGAAATCATACTCCATGGTAAGTTGTTCTTGTAGAATGTTGAATGACTATCCCAACTAAAATCTATCCACTCAACAAAAATTATTTCAGAGAAATCATACTCCATGGTAAGTTGTTCTTGTAGAATGTTGAACGACTATCCCAACTAAAATCTATCCACTCAACAAAAATTATTTCAGAGAAATCATACTCCATGGTTCGTTGTTCTTGTAGAATGTTGAACGACTATCCCAACTAAAATCTATCCACTCAACAAAAATTATTTCAGAGAAATCATACTCCATGGTTCGTTGTTCTTGTAGAATGTTGAACGACTATCCCAACTAAAATCTATCCACTCAACAAAAATTATTTCAGAGAAATCATACTCCATGGTAAGTTGTTCTTGTAGAATGTTGAACGACTATCCCAACTAAAATCTATCCACTCAACAAAAATTATTTCACACCACAGACTCATCTTGGTCAGGATCGATTTGAAATCTATCATGGTTTCAGAGTAATCATACTCCATGGTTCGTTGTTCTTGTAGAATGTTGAACGACTATCCCAACTAAAATCTATCCACTCAACAAAAATTATTTCACACCACAGACTCATCTTGGTCAGGATCGATTTGAAATCTATCATGGTTTCAGAGAAATCATACTCCATGGTTCGTTGTTCTTGTAGAATGTTGAACGACTATCCCAACTAAAAGCTATCCACTCAACAAAAATTATTTCAGAGAAATCATACTCCATGGTAAGTAAACTAAAATCTATCCACTCAACAAAAATTATTTCAGAGAAATCATACTCCATGGTAAGTTGTTCTTGTAGAACGTTGAACGACTATCCCAACTAAAATCTATCCACTCAACAAAAATTATTTCACACCACAGACTCATCTTGGTCAGGATCGATTTGAAATCTAGCATGGTTTCAGAGAAATCATACTCCATGGTAAGTTGTTCTTGTAGAATGTTGAACGACTATCCCAACTAAAATCTATCCACTCAACAAAAATTATTTCAGAGAAATCATACTCCGGGGTTCGTTGTTCTTGTAGAATGTTGAACGACTACCCCTAACTAAAATCTATCCACTTAACAAAAATTATTTCACACCACAGATTCATCTTGGTCAGAATCGATTTGAAATCTATCATGGTTTCAGAGAAATCATACTCCATGGTAAGTTGTTCTTGTAGAATGTTGAACGACTACCCCAACTAAAATCTATCCACTCAGCAAAAATTATTTCACACCACAGACTCATCTTGGTCAGGATCGATTTGAAATCTATCATGGTTTCAGAGAAATCATACTCCATGGTTCGTTGTTCTTGTAGAATGTTGAACGACTATCCCAACTAAAATCTATCCACTCAACAAAAATTATTTCAGAGAAATCATACTCCATGGTAAGTTGTTCTTGTAGAATGTTGAACGGCTACCCCAACTAAAATCTATCCACTCAACAAAAATTATTTCAGAGAAATCATACTCCATGGTTCGTTGTTCTTGTAGAATATTGAACGACTACCCCTAACTAAAATCTATCCACTCAACTAAAATTATTTCAGAGAAATCATACTCCATGTTTCGTTGTTCTTGTAGAATGTTGAACGACTACCCCTAACTAAAATCTATCCACTCAACAAAAATTATTTCAGAGAAATCATACTCCATGGTTCGTTGTTCTTGTAGAATGTTGAACGACTACCCCTAACTAAAATCTATCCACTCAACAAAAATTATTTCACACCACAGACTCATCTTGGTCAGGATCGATTTGAAATCTATCATGGTTTCAGAGAAATCATACTCCATGGTAAGTTGTTCTTGTAGAATGTTGAACGACTACCCCAACTAAAATCTATCCACTCAACAAAAATTATTTCACACCACAGACTCATCTTGGTCAGGATCGATTTGAAATCTATCATGGTTTCAGAGAAATCATACTCCATGGTTCGCTGTTCTTGTAGAATGTTGAACGACTACCCCAACTAAAATCTATCCACTCAACAAAAATTATTTCAGAGAAATCATACTCCATGGTTCGTTGTTCTTGTAGAATATTGAACGACTACCCCTAACTAAAATCTATCCACTCAACAAAAATTATTTCACACCACAGACTCATCTTGGTCAGGATCGATTTGAAATCTATCATGGTTTCAGAGAAATCATAGTCCATGGTAAGTTGTTCTTGTAGAATGTTGAACGACTATCCCAACTAAAATCTATCCACTCAACAAAAATTATTTCACACCACAGACTCATCTTGGTCAGGATCGATTTGAAATCTATCATGGTTTCAGAGAAATCATACTCCATGGTTCATTGTTCTTGTAGAATGTTGAACGACTACCCCAACTAAAATCTATCCACTCAACAAAAGTTATTTCAGAGAAATCATACTCCATGGTTCGTTGTTCTTGTAGAATGTTGAACGACTACCCCTAACTAAAATCTATCCACTCAACAAAATTTATTTCACACCACAGACTCATCTTGGTCAGGATCGATTTGAAATCTATCATGGTTTCAGAGAAATCATACTCCATGGTAAGTTGTTCTTGTAGAATGTTGACCGACTACCCCAACTAAAATCTATCCACTCAACAAAAATTATTTCACACCACAGACTCATCTTGGTCAGGATCGATTTGAAATCTATCATGGTTTCAGAGAAATCATACTCCATGGTAAGTTGTTCTTGTAGAAGGTTGAACGACTACCCCAAATTAAAATCTATCCACTCAACAAAAATTATTTCACACCACAGACTCATCTTGGTCAGGATCGATTTGAAATCTATCATGGGTTCAGAGAAATCATACTCCATGGTTCGTTGTTCTTGTAGAATGTTGAACGACTACCCCAACTAAAATCTATCCACTCAACAAAAATTATTTCAGAGAAATCATACTCCATGGTAATTTTCATTGTTCTTGTAGAATGTTGAACGACTACCCCAACTAAAAACTATCCACTCAACAAAAATTATTTCAGAGAAATCATACTCCATGGTTCGTTGTTCTTGTAGAATGTTGAACGACTACCCCTAACTAAAATCTATCCACTCAGCAAAATTTATTTCACACCACAGACTCATCTTTATCAGGATCGATTTGAAATCTATCATGGTTTCAGAGAAATCATACTCCATGGTTCGTTGTTCTTGTAGAATGTTGAACGACTACCCCAACTAAAATCTATCCACTCAACAAAAATTATTTCAGAGAAATCATACTCCATGGTAAGTTGTTCTTGTAGAATGTTGAACGACTACCCCAACTAAAATCTATCCACTCAACAAAAATTATTTCAGAGAAATCATACTCCATGGTTCGTTGTTCTTGTAGAATATTGAACGACTACCCCTAACTAAAATCTATCCACTCAACAAAAATTATTTCAGAGAAATCATACTCCATGGTAAGTTGTTCTTGTAGAATGTTGAACGACCATCCCAACTAAAATCTATCCACTCAACAAAAATTATTTCAGAGAAATCATACTCCATGGTTCGTTGTTCTTGTAGAATGTTGAACGACTATCCCAACTAAAATCTATCCACTCAACAAAAATTATTTCAGAGAAATCATACTCCATGGTAAGTTGTTCTTGTAGAATGTTGAACGACTATCCCAACTAAAATCTATCCACTCAACAAAAATTATTTCAGAGAAATCATACTCCATGGTTCGTTGTTCTTGTAGAATGTTGAACGACTATCCCAACTAAAATCTATCCACTCAACAAAAATTATTTCAGAGAAATCATACTCCATGGTTCGTTGTTCTTGTAGAATGTTGAACGACTATCCCAACTAAAATCTATCCACTCAACAAAAATTATTTCAGAGAAATCATACTCCATGGTAAGTTGTTCTTGTAGAATGTTGAACGTCTATCCCAACTAAAATCTATCGACTCAACAAAAATTATTTCACACCACAGATTCATCTTGGTCAGAATCGATTTGAAATCTATCATGGTTTCAGAGAAATCATACTCCATGGTAAGTTGTTCTTGTAGAATGTTGAACGGCTACCCCAACTAAAATCTATCCACTCAACAAAAATTATTTCACACCACAGACTCATCTTGGTCAGGATCGATTTGAAATCTATCATGGTTTCAGAGAAATCATACTCCATGGTAAGTTGTTCTTGTAGAATGTTGAACGACTACCCCAACTAAAATCTATCCACTCAACAAAAATTATTTCAGAGAAATCATACTCCATGGTTCGTTGTTCTTGTAGAATATTGAACGACTACCCCTAACTAAAATCTATCCACTCAACTAAAATTATTTCAGAGAAATCATACTCCATGGTTCGTTGTTCTTGTAGAATGTTGAACGACTACCCCTAACTAAAATCTATCCACTCAACAAAAATTATTTCAGAGAAATCATACTCCATGCTTCGTTGTTCTTGTAGAATGTTGAACGACTACCCCTAACTAAAATCTATCCACTCAACAAAAATTATTTCACACCACAGACTCAGCTTGGTCAGGATCGATTTGAAATCTATCATGGTTTCAGAGAATTCATACTCCATGGTAAGTTGTTCTTGTAGAATGTTGAACGACTACCCCAACTAAAATCTATCCACTCAACAAAAATTATTTCACACCACAGACTCATCTTGGTCAGGATCGATTTGAAATCTATCATGGTTTCAGAGAAATCATACTCCATGGTTCGTTGTTCTTGTAGAATGTTGAACGACTACCCCAACTAAAATCTATCCACTCAACAAAAATTATTTCACACCACAGACTCATCTTGGTCAGGATCGATTTGAAATCTATCATGGTTTCAGAGAAATCATACTCCATGGTTCGTTGTTCTTGTAGAATGTTGAACGACTACCCCAACTAAAATCTATCCACTCAACAAAAATTATTTCAGAGAAATCATACTCCGTGGTTCGTTGTTCTTGTAGAATGTTGAACGACTACCCCTAACTAAAATCTATCCACTCAACAAAAATTATTTCACACCACAGATTCATCTTGATCAGGATCGATTTGAAATCTATCATGGTTTCAGAGAAATCATACTCCATGGTAAGTTGTTCTTGTAGAATGTTGAACGACTACCCCAACTAAAATCTATCCACTCAACAAAAATTATTTCACACCACAGACTCATCTTGGTCAGGATCGATTTGAAATCTATCATGGTTTCAGAGAAATCATACTCCATGGTTCGTTGTTCTTGTAGAATGTTGAACGACTACCCCAACTAAAATCTATACACTCAACAAAAATTATTTCACACCACAGACTCATCTTGATCAGGATCGATTTGAAATCTAGCATGGTTTCAGAGAAATCATACTCCATGGTAAGTTGTTCTTGTAGAATGTTGAACGACTATCCCAACTAAAATCTATCCACTCAACAAAAATTATTTCAGAGAAATCATACTCCGTGGTTCGTTGTTCTTGTAGAATGTTGAACGACTACCCCTAACTAAAATCTATCCACTCAACAAAAATTATTTCACACCACAGATTCATCTTGGTCAGAATCGGTTTGAAATCTATCATGGTTTCAGAGAAATCATACTCCATGGTAAGTTGTTCTTGTAGAATGTTGAACGACTACCCCAACTAAAATCTATCCACTCAACAAAAATTATTTCACACCACAGACTCATCTTGGTCAGGATCGATTTGAAATCTATCATGGTTTCAGAGAAATCATAGTCCATGGTTCGTTGTTCTTGTAGAATGTTGAACGACTACCCCAACTAAAATCTATCCACTCAACAAAAATTATTTCAGAGAAATCATACTCCATGGTAAGTTGTTCTTGTAGAATGTTGAACGACTACCCCAACTAAAATCTATCCACTCAACAAAAATTATTTCAGAGAAATCATACTCCATGGTTCGTTGTTCTTGTAGAATATTGAACGACTACCCCTAACTAAAATCTATCCACTCAACTAAAATTATTTCAGAGAAATCATACTCCATGGTTCGTTGTTCTTGTAGAATGTTGAACGACTACCCCTAACTAAAATCTATCCACTCAACAAAAATTATTTCAGAGAAATCGTACTCCATGGTTCGTTGTTCTTGTAGAATGTTGAACGACTACCCCAACTAAAATCTATCCACTCAACAAAAATTATTTCACACCACAGACTCATCTTGGTCAGGATCGATTTGAAATCTATCATGGTTTCAGAGAAATCATACTCCATGGTAAGTTGTTCTTGTAGAATGTTGAACGACTACCCCAACTAAAATCTATCCACTCAAAAAAATTATTTCACACCACAGACTCATCTTGGTCAGGATCGATTTGAAATCTATCATGGTTTCAGAGAAATCATACTCCATGGTAAGTTGTTCTTGTAGAATGTTGAACGACTACCAAAACTAAAATCTATCCACTCAACAAAAATTATTTCACACCACAGACTCATCTTGATCAGGATCGATTTGAAATCTATCATGGTTTCAGAGAAATCATACTCCATGGTTCGTTGTTCTTGTAGAATGTTGAACGACTACCCCAACTAAAATCTATCCACTCAACAAAAATTATTTCAGAGACATCATACTCCATGGTTCGTTGTTCTTGTAGAGTGTTGAACGACTACCCCTAACTAAAATCTATCCACTCAACAAAATTTATTTCACACCACAGACTCATCTTGGTCAGGATCGATTTGAAATCTATCATGGTTTCAGAGAAATCATACTCCATGGTAAGTTGTTCTTGTAGAATGTTGAACGACTACCCCAACTAAAATCTATCCACTCAACAAAAATTATTTCACACCACAGACTCATCTTGGCCATAATAGATTTGAAATCTATCATGGTTTCAGAGAAATCATACTCCATGGTAAGTTGTTCTTGTAGAAGGTTGAACGACTACCCCTAACTAAAATCTATCCACTCAACAAAAATTATTTCACACCACAGACTCATCTTGGTCAGGATCGATTTGAAATCTATCATGGTTTCAGAGAAATCATACTCCATGGTAAGTTGTTCTTGTAGAATGTTGAACGACTAAGCCAAATAAAATCTATCCACTCAACAAAAATTATTTCACACCATAGACTCATCTTGGTCAGGATCGATTTGAAATTTATCATGGTTTCAGAGAAGTCATACTCCATGGTCAGTTGTTCTTGTAGAATGTTGAACGACTACCCCAACTAAAATCCATCCACTCAACAAAAATTATTTCACACCACAGACTCATCTTGGTCAGGATCGATTTGAAATCTATCATGGTTTCAGAGAAATCATACTCCATGGTAAGTTGTTCTTGTAGAATGTTGAACGACTAAGCCAACTAAAATCTATCCACTCAACAAAAATTATTTCACACCATAGACTCATCTTGGTCAGGATCGATTTGAAATTTATCATATTTTCAGAGAAGTCATACTCCATGGTCAGTTGTTCTTGTAGAATGTTGAACGACTAAGCCAACTAAAATCTATCCACTCAACAAAAATTATTTCACACCACAGACTCATCTTGGCCAGGATCGATTTGAAATCTATCATGGTTTCAGAGAAATCATACTCCATGGTAAGTTGTTCTTGTAGAAGGTTGAACGACTACCCCAACTAAAATCTATCCACTCAACAAAAATTATTTCACACCACAGACTCATCTTGGCCAGGATCGATTTGAAATCTATCATGGTTTCAGAGAAATCATACTCCATGGTAAGTTGTTCTTGTAGAAGGTTGAACGACTACCCCTAACTAAAATCTATCCACTCAACAAAAATTATTTCACACCACAGACTCATCTTGGTCAGGATCGATTTGAAATCTATCATGGTTTCAGAGAAATCATACTCCATGGTAAGTTGTTCTTGTAGAATGTTGAACGACTAAGCCAACTAAAATCTATCCACTCAACAAAAATTATTTCACACCACAGACTCATCTTGGCCAGGATCGATTTGAAATCTATCATGGTTTCAGAGAAATCATACTCCATGGTAAGTTGTTCTTGTAGAAGGTTGAACGACTACCCCTAACTAAAATCTATCCACTCAACAAAAATTATTTCACACCACAGACTCATCTTGGTCAGGATCGATTTGAAATCTATCATGGTTTCAGAGAAATCATACTCCATGGTAAGTTGTTCTTGTAGAATGTTGAACGACTAAGCCAACTAAAATCTATCCACTCAACAAAAATTATTTCACACCATAGACTCATCTTGGTCAGGATCGATTTGAAATTTATCATGGTTTCAGAGAAGTCATACTCCATGGTCAGTTGTTCTTGTAGAATGTTGAACGACTACCCCAACTAAAATCCATCCACTCAACAAAAATTATTTCACACCACAGACTCATCTTGGTCAGGATCGATTTGAAATCTATCATGGTTTCAGAGAAATCATACTCCATGGTAAGTTGTTCTTGTAGAATGTTGAACGACTATCCCAACTAAAATCTATCCACTCAACAAAAATTATTTCACACCACAGACTCATCTTGGTCAGGATCGATTTGAAATCTATCATGGTTTCAGAGAAATCATACTCCATGGTAAGTTGTTCTTGTAGAATGTTGAACGACTATCCCAACTAAAATCTATCCACTCATCAAAAATTATTTCAGAGAAATCATACTCCATGGTAAGTTGTTCTTGTAGAATGTTGAACGACTATCCCAACTAAAATCTATCCACTCAACAAAAATTATTTCACACCACAGACTCATCTTGGTCAGGATCGATTTGAAACCTATCATGGTTTCAGAGAAATCATACTCCATGGTAAGTTGTTCTTGTAGAATGTTGAACGACTACCAAAACTAAAATCTATCCACTCAACAAAAATTATTTCACACCACAGACTCATCTTGGTCAGGATCGATTTGAAATCTATCATGGTTTCAGAGAAATCATAGTCCATGTTAAGTTGTTCTTGTAGAATGTTGAACGACTATCCCAACTAAAATCTATCCACTCAACAAAAATTATTTCACACCACAGACTCATCTTGGTCAGGATCGATTTGAAACCTATCATGGTTTCAGAGAAATCATACTCCATGGTAAGTTGTTCTTGTAGAATGTTGAACGACTACCAAAACTAAAATCTATCCACTCAACAAAAATTATTTCAGAGAAATCATACTCCATGGTAAGTTGTTCTTGTAGAATGTTGAACGACTATCCCAACTAAAATCTATCCACTCAACAAAAATTATTTCACACCACAGACTCATCTTGGTCAGGATCGATTTGAAACCTATCATGGTTTCAGAGAAATCATACTCCATGGTAAGTTGTTCTTGTAGAATGTTGAACGACTACCCCAACTAAAATCTATCCACTCAACAAAAATTATTTCACACCACAGACTCATCTTGGTCAGGATCGATTTGAAATCTATCATGGTTTCAGAGAAATCATACTCCATGGTTCGTTGTTCTTGTAGAATGTTGAACGACTACCCCAACTAAAATCTATCCACTCAACAAAAATTATTTCACACCACAGACTCATCTTGGTCAGGATCGATTTGAAATCTATCATGGTTTCAGAGAAATCATACTCCATGGTAAGTTGTTCTTGTAGAATGTTGAACGACTATCCCAACTAAAATCTATCCACTCAACAAAAATTATTTCAGAGAAATCATACTCCATGGTAAGTTATTCTTGTAGAATGTTGAACGACTATCCCAACTAAAATCTATCCACTCAACAAAAATTATTTCACACCACAGACACATCTTGGTCAGGATCGATTTGAAACCTTTCATGGTTTCAGAGAAATCATACTCCATGGTAAGTTGTTCTTGTAGAATATTGAACGACTACCAAAACTAAAATCTATCCACTCAACAAAAATTATTTCACACCACAGACTCATCTTGGTCAGGATCGATTTGAAATCTATCATGGTTTCAGAGAAATCATACTCCATGGTTCGTTGTTCTTGTAGAATGTTGAACGACTACCCCAACTAAAATCTATCCACTCAACAAAAATTATTTCACACCACAGACTCATCTTGATCAGGATCGATTTGAAATTTATCATGGTTTCAGAGAAGTCATACTCCATGGTCAGTTGTTCTTGTAGAATGTTGAACGACTACCCCAACTAAAATTCATCCACTCAACAAAAATTATTTCACACCACAGACTCATCTTGGTCAGGATCGATTTGAAATCTATCATGGTTTCAGAGAAATCATACTCCATGGTAAGTTGTTCTTGTAGAATGTTGAACGACTACCCCAACTAAAATCTATCCACTCAACAAAAATTATTTCACACCACAGACTCATCTTGGTCAGGATCGATTTGAAATCTATCATGGTTTCAGAGAAATCATACTCCATGGTAAGTTGTTCTTGTAGAAGGTTGAACGACTACCCCAACTAAAATCTATCCACTCAACAAAAATTATTTCACACCACAGACTCATCTTGGTCAGGATCGATTTGAAATCTATCATGGTTTCAGAGAAATCATACTCCATGGTTCGTTGTTCTTGTAGAATGTTGAACGACTATCCCAACTAAAATCTATCCACTCAACAAAAATTATTTCAGAGAAATCATACTCCATGGTAAGTTGTTCTTGTAGAATGTTGAACGACTATCCCAACTAAAATCTATCCACTCAACAAAAATTATTTCACACCACAGACTCATCTTGGTCAGGATCGATTTGAAACCTATCATGGTTTCAGAGAAAACATACTCCATGGTAAGTTGTTCTTGTAGAATGTTGAACGACTACCAAAACTAAAATCTATCCACTCAACAAAAATTATTTCACACCACAGACTCATCTTGGTCAGGATCGATTTGAAATCTATCATGGTTTCAGAGAAATCATACTCCATGGTAAGTTGTTCTTGTAGAATGTTGAACGACTATCCCAACTAAAATCTATCCACTCAACAAAAATTATTTCACACCACAGACTCATCTTGGTCAGGATCGATTTGAAACCTATCATGGTTTCAGAGAAATCATACTCCATGGTAAGTTGTTCTTGTAGAATGTTGAACGACTACCCCAACTAAAATCTATCCACTCAACAAAAATTATTTCACACCACAGACTCATCTTGGTCAGGATCGATTTGAAATCTATCATGGTTTCAGAGAAATCATACTCCATGGTTCGTTGTTCTTGTAGAATGTTGAACGACTATCCCAACTAAAATCTATCCACTCAACAAAAATTATTTCAGAGAAATCATACTCCATGGTAAGTTGTTCTTGTAGAATGTTGAACGACTATCCCAACTAAAATCTATCCACTCAACAAAAATTATTTCACACCACAGACTCATCTTGGTCAGGATCGATTTGAAATCTATCATGGTTTCAGAGAAATCATAGTCCATGGTAAGTTGTTCTTGTAGAATGTTGAACGACTATCCCAACTAAAATCTATCCACTCAACAAAAATTATTTCACACCACAGACTCATCTTGGTCAGGATCGATTTGAAATCTATCATGGTTTCAGAGAAATCATACTCCATGGTAAGTTGTTCTTGTAGAATGTTGAACGACTATCCCAACTAAAATCTATCCACTCAACAAAAATTATTTCACACCACAGACTCATCTTGGTCAGGATCGATTTGAAACCTATCATGGTTTCAGAGAAATCATACTCCATGGTAAGTTGTTCTTGTAGAATGTTGAACGACTACCCCAACTAAAATCTATCCACTCAACAAAAATTATTTCACACCACAGACTCATCTTGGTCAGGATCGATTTGAAATCTATCATGGTTTCAGAGAAATCATACTCCATGGTTCGTTGTTCTTGTAGAATGTTGAACGACTACCCCAACTAAAATCTATCCACTCAACAAAAATTATTTCACACCACAGACTCATCTTGGTCAGGATCGATTTGAAATCTATCATGGTTTCAGAGAAATCATACTCCATGGTTCGTTGTTCTTGTAGAATGTTGAACGACTACCCCAACTAAAATCTATCCACTCAACAAAAATTATTTCACACCACAGACTCATCTTGATCAGGATCGATTTGAAATTTATCATGGTTTCAGAGAAGTCATACTCCATGGTCAGTTGTTCTTGTAGAATGTTGAACGACTACCCCAACTAAAATCCATCCACTCAACAAAAATTATTTCACACCACAGACTCATCTTGGTCAGGATCGATTTGAAATCTATCATGGTTTCAGAGAAATCATACTCCATGGTAAGTTGTTCTTGTAGAATGTTGAACGACTATCCCAACTAAAATCTATCCACTCAACAAAAATTATTTCACACCACAGACTCATCTTGGTCAGGAGCGATTTGAAATCTATCATGGTTTCAGAGAAATCATACTCCATGGTAAGTTGTTCTTGTAGAATATTGAACGACTATCCCAACTAAAATCTATCCACTCAACAAAAATTATTTCAGAGAAATCATACTCCATGGTAAGTTGTTCTTGTAGAATGTTGAACGACTATCCCAACTAAAATCTATCCACTCAACAAAAATTATTTCACACCACAGACTCATCTTGGTCAGGATCGATTTGAAACCTATCATGGTTTCAGAGAAATCATACTCCATGGTAAGTTGTTCTTGTAGAATGTTGAACGACTACCAAAACTAAAATCTATCCACTCAACAAAAATTATTTCAGAGAAATCATACTCCATGGTTCGTTGTTCTTGTAGAATGTTGAACGACTATCCCAACTAAAATCTATCCACTCAACAAAAATTATTTCAGAGAAATCATACTCCATGGTAAGTTGTTCTTGTAGAATGTTGAACGACTATCCCAACTAAAATCTATCCACTCAACAAAAATTATTTCACACCACAGACTCATCTTGGTCAGGATCGATTTGAAATCTATCATGGTTTCAGAGAAATCATACTCCATGGTAAGTTGTTCTTGTAGAATGTTGAACGACTATCCCAACTAAAATCTATCCACTCAACAAAAATTATTTCACACCACAGACTCATCTTGGTCAGGAGCGATTTGAAATCTATCATGGTTTCAGAGAAATCATACTCCATGGTAAGTTGTTCTTGTAGAATATTGAACGACTATCCCAACTAAAATCTATCCACTCAACAAAAATTATTTCAGAGAAATCATACTCCATGGTAAGTTGTTCTTGTAGAATGTTGAACGACTATCCCAACTAAAATCTATCCACTCAACAAAAATTATTTCACACCACAGACTCATCTTGATCAGGATCGATTTGAAATTTATCATGGTTTCAGAGAAGTCATACTCCATGGTCAGTTGTTCTTGTAGAATGTTGAACGACTACCCCTAACTAAAGTCTATCCACTCAACAAAAATTATTTCACACCACAGACTCATCTTGGTCAGGATCGATTTGAAATCTATCATGGTTTCAGAGAAATCATACTCCATGGTAAGTTGTTCTTGTAGAATGTTGAACGACTACCCCAACTAAAATCTATCCACTCAACAAAAATTATTTCACACCACAGACTCATCTTGGTCAGGATCGATTTGAAATCTATCATGGTTTCAGAGAAATCATACTCCATGGTTCGTTGTTCTTGTAGAATGTTGAACGACTACCCCAACTAAAATCTATCCACTCAACAAAAATTATTTCACACCACAGACTCATCTTGATCAGGATCGATTTGAAATCTATCATGGTTTCAGAGAAATCATACTCCATGGTTCGTTGTTCTTGTAGAATGTTGAACGACTACCCCAACTAAAATCTATCCACTCAACAAAAATTATTTCAGAGAAATCATACTCCATGGTTCGTTGTTCTTGTAGAGTGTTGAACGACTACCCCTAACTAAAATCTATCCACTCAACAAAATTTATTTCACACCACAGACTCATCTTGGTCAGGATCGATTTGAAATCTATCATGGTTTCAGAGAAATCATACTCCATGGTAAGTTGTTCTTGTAGAATGTTGAACGACTACCCCAACTAAAATCTATCCACTCAACAAAAATTATTTCACACCACAGACTCATCTTGGTCAGGATCGATTTGAAATCTATCATGGTTTCAGAGAAATCATACTCCATGGTAAGTTGTTCTTGTAGAAGGTTGAACGACTACCCCTAACTAAAATCTATCCACTCAACAAAAATTATTTCACACCACAGACTCATCTTGGTCAGGATCGATTTGAAATCTATCATGGTTTCAGAGAAATCATACTCCATGGTAAGTTGTTCTTGTAGAATGTTGAACGACTAAGCCAACTAAAATCTATCCACTCAACAAAAATTATTTCACACCATAGACTCATCTTGGTCAGGATCGATTTGAAATTTATCATGGTTTCAGAGAAGTCATACTCCATGGTCAGTTGTTCTTGTAGAATGTTGAACGACTACCCCAACTAAAATCCATCCACTCAACAAAAATTATTTCACACCACAGACTCATCTTGGTCAGGATCGATTTGAAATCTATCATGGTTTCAGAGAAATCATACTCCATGGTAAGTTGTTCTTGTAGAATGTTGAACGATTATCCCAACTAAAATCTATCCACTCAACAAAAATTATTTCACACCACAGACTCATCTTGGTCAGGATCGATTTGAAATCTATCATGGTTTCAGAGAAATCATACTCCATGGTAAGTTGTTCTTGTAGAATGTTGAACGACTATCCCAACTAAAATCTATCCACTCAACAAAAATTATTTCAGAGAAATCATACTCCATGGTAAGTTGTTCTTGTAGAATGTTGAACGACTACCCCAAATAAAATCTATCCACTCAACAAAAATTATTTCACACCACAGACTCATCTTGGTCAGGATCGATTTGAAACCTATCATGGTTTCAGAGAAATCATACTCCATGGTAAGTTGTTCTTGTAGAATGTTGAACGACTACCAAAACTAAAATCTATCCACTCAACAAAAATTATTTCACACCACAGACTCATCTTGGTCAGGATCGATTTGAAATCTATCATGGTTTCAGAGAAATCATAGTCCATGGTAAGTTGTTCTTGTAGAATGTTGAACGACTATCCCAACTAAAATCTATCCACTCAACAAAAATTATTTCACACCACAGACTCATCTTGGTCAGGATCGATTTGAAACCTATCATGGTTTCAGAGAAATCATACTCCATGGTAAGTTGTTCTTGTAGAATGTTGAACGACTACCAAAACTAAAATCTATCCACTCAACAAAAATTATTTCAGAGAAATCATACTCCATGGTAAGTTGTCCTTGTAGAATGTTGAACGACTATCCCAACTAAAATCTATCCACTCAACAAAAATTATTTCACACCACAGACTCATCTTGGTCAGGATCGATTTGAAACCTATCATGGTTTCAGAGAAATCATACTCCATGGTAAGTTGTTCTTGTAGAATGTTGAACGACTACCAAAACTAAAATCTATCCACTCAACAAAAATTATTTCACACCACAGACTCATCTTGGTCAGGATCGATTTGAAACCTATCATGGTTTCAGAGAAATCATACTCCATGGTAAGTTGTTCTTGTAGAATGTTGAACGACTACCCCAACTAAAATCTATCCACTCAACAAAAATTATTTCAGAGAAATCATACTCCATGGTAAGTTGTTCTTGTAGAATGTTGAACGACTACCCCAACTAAAATCTATCCACTCAACAAAAATTATTTCAGAGAAATCATACTCCATGGTTCGTTGTTCTTGTAGAATATTGAACGACTACCCCTAACTAAAATCTATCCACTCAACAAAAATTGTTTCACACCACAGACTCATCTTGGTCAGGATCGATTTGAAATCTATCATGGTTTCAGAGAAATCATACTCCATGGTAAGTTGTTCTTGTAGAAGGTTGAACGACTACCCCTAACTAAAATCTATCCACTCAACAAAAATTATTTCACACCACAGACTCATCTTGGTCAGGATCGATTTGAAATCTATCATGGGTAGAATGTTGAACGACTACCCCAACTAAAATCTATCCACTCAACAAAAATTATTTCAGAGAAATCATACTCCATGGTAAGTTGTTCTTGTAGAATGTTGAACGACTACCCCAACTAAAATCTATCCACTCAACAAAAATTATTTCAGAGAAATCATACTCCATGGTTCGTTGTTCTTGTAGAATATTGAACGACTACCCCTAACTAAAATCTATCCACTCAACAAAAATTATTTCACAACACAGACTCATCTTGGTCAGGATCGATTTGAAATCTATCATGGTTTCAGAGAAATCATACTCCATGGTTCGTTGTTCTTGTAGAATGTTGAACGACTACCCCAACTAAAATCTATCCACTCAACAAAAATTATTTCAGAGAAATCATACTCCATGGTAAGTTGTTCTTGTAGAATGTTGAACGACTACCCCAACTAAAATCTATCCACTCAACAAAAATTATTTCAGAGAAATCATACTCCATGGTTCGTTGTTCTTGTAGAATATTGAACGACTACCCCTAACTAAAATCTATCCACTCAACAAAAATTATTTCACACCACAGACTCATCTTGGTCAGGATCGATTTGAAATCTATCATGGTTTCAGAGAAATCATAGTCCATGGTTCGTTGTTCTTGTAGAATGTTGAACGACTATCCCAACTAAAATCTATCCACTCAACAAAAATTATTTCACAACACAGACTCATCTTGGTCAGGATCGATTTGAAATCTATCATGGTTTCAGAGAAATCATACTCCATGGTTCGTTGTTCTTGTAGAATGTTGAACGACTACCCCAACTAAAATCTATCCACTCAACAAAAATTATTTCAGAGAAATCATACTCCATGGTAAGTTGTTCTTGTAGAATGTTGAACGACTACCCCAACTAAAATCTATCCACTCAACAAAAATTATTTCAGAGAAATCATACTCCATGGTTCGTTGTTCTTGTAGAATATTGAACGACTACCCCTAACTAAAATCTATCCACTCAACAAAAATTATTTCACACCACAGACTCATCTTGGTCAGGATCGATTTGAAATCTATCATGGATTCAGAGAAATCATAGTCCATGGTTCGTTGTTCTTGTAGAATGTTGAACGACTATCCCAACTAAAATCTATCCACTCAACAAAAATTATTTCACACCACAGACTCATCTTGGTCAGGATCGATTTGAAATCTATCATGGTTTCAGAGAAATCATACTCCATGGTTCATTGTTCTTGTAGAATGTTGAACGACTACCCCAACTAAAATCTATCCACTCAACAAAAATTATTTCAGAGAAATCATACTCCATGGTTCGTTGTTCTTGTAGAATGTTGAACGACTACCCCTAACTAAAATCTATCCACTCAACAAAATTTATTTCACACCACAGACTCCTCTTGGTCAGGATCGATTTGAAATCTATCATGGTTTCAGAGAAATCATACTCCATGGTAAGTTGTTCTTGTAGAATGTTGACCGGCTACCCCAACTAAAATATATCCACTCAACAAAAATTATTTCACACCACAGACTCATCTTGGTCAGGATCGATTTGAAATCTATCATGGTTTCAGAGAAATCATACTCCATGGTAAGTTGTTCTTGTAGAAGGTTGAACGACTACCCCTAACTAAAATCTATCCACTCAACAAAAATTATTTCACACCACAGACTCATCTTGGTCAGGATCGATTTGAAATCTATCATGGGTTCAGAGAAATCATACTCCATGGTTCGTTGTTCTTGTAGAATGTTGAACGACTACCCCAACTAAAATCTATCCACTCAACAAAAATTATTTCAGAGAAATCATACTCCATGGTAAGTTGTTCTTGTAGAATGTTGAACGACTACCCCAACTAAAATCTATCCACTCAACAAAAATTATTTCAGAGAAATCATACTCCATGGTTCGTTGTTCTTGTAGAATATTGAACGACTACCCCTAACTAAAATCTATCCACTCAACAAAAATTATTTCACAACACAGACTCGTCTTGGTCAGGATCGATTTGAAATCTATCATGGTTTCAGAGAAATCATACTCCATGGTTCATTGTTCTTGTAGAATGTTGAACGACTACCCCAACTAAAAACTATCCACTCAACAAAAATTATTTCAGAGAAATCATACTCCATGGTTCGTTGTTCTTGTAGAGTGTTGAACGACTATCCCAACTAAAATCTATCCACTCAACAAAATTTATTTCACACCACAGACTCATCTTGGTCAGGATCGATTTGAAATCTATCATGGTTTCAGAGAAATCATAGTCCATGGTAAGTTGTTCTTGTAGAATGTTGAACGACTATCCCAACTAAAATCTATCCACTCAACAAAAATTATTTCACAACACAGACTCATCTTGGTCAGTATCGATTTGAAATCTGTCATGGTTTCAGAGAAATCATACTCCATGGTTCATTGTTCTTGTAGAATGTTGAACGACTACCCCAACTAAAAACTATCCACTCAACAAAAATTATTTCAGAGAAATCATACTCCATGGTTCGTTGTTCTTGTAGAGTGTTGAACGACTACCCCTAACTAAAATCTATCCACTCAACAAAATTTATTTCACACCACAGACTCATCTTGGTCAGGATCGATTTGAAATCTATCATGGTTTCAGAGAAATCATACTCCATGGTAAGTTGTTCTTGTAGAATGTTGAACGACTACCCCAACTAAAATCTATCCACTCAACAAAAATTATTTCACACCACAGACTCATCTTGGTCAGGATCGATTTGAAATCTATCATGGTTTCAGAGAAATCATACTCCATGGTAAGTTGTTCTTGTAGAAGGTTGAACGACTACCCCTAACTAAAATCTATCCACTCAACAAAAATTATTTCACACCACAGACTCATCTTGGTCAGGATCGATTTGAAATCTATCATGGTTTCAGAGAAATCATACTCCATGGTAAGTTGTTCTTGTAGAATGTTGAACGACTACCCCAACTAAAATCTATCCACTCAACAAAAATTATTTCACACCATAGACTCATCTTGGTCAGGATCGATTTGAAATTTATCATGGTTCCAGAGAAGTCATACTCCATGGTCAGTTGTTCTTGTAGAATGTTGAACGACTACCCCAACTAAAATCCATCCACTCAACAAAAATTATTTCACACCACAGACTCATCTTGGTCAGGATCGATTTGGAATCTATCATGGTTTCAGAGAAATCATACTCCATGGTAAGTTGTTCTTGTAGAATGTTGAACGACTATCCCAACTAAAATCTATCCACTCAACAAAAATTATTTCACACCACAGACTCATCTTGGTCAGGATCGATTTGAAATCTATCATGGTTTCAGAGAAATCATACTCCATGGTAAGTTGTTCTTGTAGAATGTTGAACGACTATCGCAACTAAAATCTATTTACTCAACAAAAATTATTTCAGAGAAATCATACTCCATGGTAAGTTGTTCTTGTAGAATGTTGAACGACTATCCCAACTAAAATCTATCCACTCAACAAAAATTATTTCACACCACAGACTCATCTTGGTCAGGATCGATTTGAAACCTATCATGGTTTCAGAGAAATCATACTCCATGGTAAGTTGTTCTTGTAGAATGTTGAACGACTACCAAAACTAAAATCTATCCACTCAACAAAAATTATTTCACACCACAGGCTCATCTTGGTCAGGATCGATTTGAAATCTATCATGGTTTCAGAGAAATCATAGTCCATGGTAAGTTGTTCTTGTAGAATGTTGAACGACTATCCCAACTAAAATCTATCCACTCAACAAAAATTATTTCACACCACAGACTCATCTTGGTCAGGATCGATTTGAAACCTATCATGGTTTCAGAGAAACCATACTCCATGGTAAGTTGTTCTTGTAGAATGTTGAACGACTACCAAAACTAAAATCTATCCACTCAACAAAAATTATTTCAGAGAAATCATACTCCATGGTAAGTTGTTCTTGTAGAATGTTGAACGACTATCCCAACTAAAATCTATCCACTCAACAAAAATTATTTCACACCACAGACTCATCTTGGTCAGGATCGATTTGAAACCTATCATGGTTTCAGAGAAATCATACTCCATGGTAAGTTGTTCTTGTAGAATGTTGAACGACTACCAAAACTAAAATCTATCCACTCAACAAAAATTATTTCACACCACAGACTCATCTTGGTCAGGATCGATTTGAAACCTATCATGGTTTCAGAGAAATCATACTCCATGGTAAGTTGTTCTTGTAGAATGTTGAACGACTACCCCAACTAAAATCTATCCACTCAACAAAAATTATTTCAGAGAAATCATACTCCATGGTTCGTTGTTCTTGTAGAATGTTGAACGACTACCCCTAACTAAAATCTATCCACTCAACAAAAATTATTTTACACCACAGACTCATCTTGGTCAGGATCGATTTGAAATCTATCATGGTTTCAGAGAAATCATACTCCAAGGTTCGTTGTTCTTGTAGAATGTTGAACGACTATCCCAACTAAAATCTATCCACTCAACAAAAATTATTTCACACCACAGACTCATCTTGGTCAGGATCGATTTGAAATCTATCATGGTTTCAGAGAAATCATACTACATGGTTCGTTGTTCTTGTAGAATGTTGAACGACTATCCCAACTAAAATCTATCCACTCAACAAAAATTATTTCAGAGAAATCATACTCCATGGTTCGTTGTTCTTGTAGAATGTTGAACGACTATCCCAACTAAAATCTATCCACTCAACAAAAATTATTTCACACCACAGACTCATCTTGGTCAGGATCGATTTGAAATCTATCATGGTTTCAGAGAAATCATACTCCATAGTAAGTTGTTCTTGTAGAATGTAGAACGACTACCCCAACTAAAATCTATCCACTCAACAAAAATTATTTCACACCACTGACTCATATTCGTCAGGATCGATTTGAAATCTATCATGGTTTCAGAGAAATCATTCTCCATGGTTCGTTGTTCTTGTAGAATGTTGAACGACTATCCCAACTAAAATCTATCCACTCAACAAAAATTATTATCAGAGAAATCATACTCCTTGTTTCGTTGTTCTTGTAGAATGTTGAACGACTACCCACTAACTAAAATCTATCCACTCAACAAAAATTATTTCACACCACAGACTCATCTTGGTTCAGGATCGATTTGAAATCTATCATGGTTTCAGAGAAATCATACTCCCATGGTTCGTTGTTCTTGTAGAATGTTGAACGACTATCCCAACTAAAATCTATCCACTCAACAAAAATTATTTCAGAGAAATCATACTCCATGATAAGTTGTTCTTGTAGAATGTTGAACGACTATCCCAACTAAAATCTATCCACTCAACAAAAATTATTTCACACCACAGACTCATCTTGGTCAGGATCGATTTGAACTCTATCATGGTTTCAGAGAAATCATACTCCATGGTTCGTTGTTCTTGTAGAATGTTGAACGACTACCCCAACTAAAATCTATCCACTCAACAAAAATTATTTCACACCACAGACTCATCTTGGTCAGGATCGATTTGAAATCTATCATGGTTTCAGAGAAATTATAGTCCATATTAAGTTGTTCTTGTAGAATGTTGAACGACTACCCCAACTAAAATCTATCCACTCAACAAAAATTGTTTCAGAGAAATCATACTCCATGGTAAGTTGTTCTTGTAGAATGTTGAACGACTATCCCAACTAAAATCTATCCACTCAACAAAAATTATTTCACACCACAGACTCATCTTGGACAGGATCGATTTGAAATCTATCATGGTTTCAGAGAAATCATACTCCATGGTTCGTTGTTCTTGTAGAATGTTGAACGACTATCCCAACTAAAATCTATCCACTCAACAAAAATTATTTCAGAGAAATCATAGTCCATGGTAAGTTGTTCTTGTAGAATATTGAACGACTACCCCAACTAAAATCTATCCACTCAACAAAAATTATTTCAGAGAAATCATCTTGGTCAGGATCGATTTGAAATCTATCATGGTTTCAGAGAAATCATACTCCATGGTTCGTTGTTCTTGTAGAATGTTGAACGACTATCCCAACTAAAATCTATCCACTCAACAAAAATTATTTCAAAGAAATCATACTCCATGGTAAGTTGTTCTTGTAGAATGTTGAACGACTATCCCAACTAAAATCTATCCACTCAACAAAAATTATTTCACACCACAGACTCATCTTGGTCAGGATCGATTTGAAACCTATCATGGTTTCAGAGAAATCATACTCCATGGTAAGTTGTTCTTGTAGAATGTTGAACGACTACCCCAACTAAAATCTATCCACTCAACAAAAATTATTTCACACCACAGACTCATCTTGGTCAGGATCGATTTGAAATCTATCATGGTTTCAGAGCAATCATACTCCATGGTTCGTTGTTCTTGTAGAATGTTGAACGACTATCCCAACTAAAATCTATCCACTCAACAAAAATTATTTCACACCACAGACTCATCTTGGTTATAATCGATTTGAAATCTATCATGGTTTCAGAGAAATCATACTCCATGGTAAGTTGTTCTTGTAGAATGTTGAACGACTATCCCAACTAAAATCTATCCACTCAACAAAAATTATTTCAGAGAAATCATACTCCATGGTAAGTTGTTCTTGTAGAATGTTGAACGACTACCCCAACTAAAATCTATCCACTCAACAACAATTATTTCACACCACAGACTCATCTTGGTCAGGATCGATTTGAGATCTATCATGGTTTCAGAGAAATCATACTCCATGGTAAGTTGTTCTTGTAGAATGTTGAACGACTACCCCAACTAAAATCTATTCACTCAACAAAAATTATTTCACACCACAGACTCATCTTGGTCAGGATCGATTTGAAATCTATCATGGTTTCAGAGAAATCATACTCCATGGTTCGTTGTTCTTGTAGAATGTTGAACGACTATCCCAACTAAAATCTATCCACTCAACAAAAATTATTTCACACCACAGACTCATCTTGGTCAGGATCGATTTGAAATCTATCATGGTTTCAGAGAAATCATACTCCATGGTTCGTTGTTCTTGTAGAATGTTGAACGACTATCCCAACTAAAATCTATCCACTCAACAAAAATTATTTCAGAGAAATCATACTCCATGGTTCGTTGTTCTTGTAGAATGTTGAACGACTATCCCAACTAAAATCTATCCACTCAACAAAAATTATTTCAGAGAAATCATACTCCATGGTTCGTTGTTCTTGTAGAATGTTGAACGACTATCCCAACTAAAATCTATCCACTCAACAAAAATTATTTCACACCACAGACTCATCTTGGTCAGGATCGATTTGAAATCTATCATGGTTTCAGAGAAATCATAGTCCATGGTTCGTTGGTCTTGTAGAATGTTGAACGACTACCCCAACTAAAATCTATCCACTCAACAAAAATTATTTCACACCACAGACTCATCTTGGTCAGGATCGATTTTAAATCTATCATGGTTTCAGAGAAATCATACTCCATGGTTCGTTGTTCTTGTAGAATGTTGAACGACTATCCCAACTAAAATCTATCCACTCAACAAAAATTATTTCAGAGAAATCATACTCCATGGTTCGTTGTTCTTGTAGAATGTTGAACGACTATCCCAACTAAAATCTATCCACTCAACAAAAATTATTTCAGAGAAATCATACTCCATGGTTCGTTGTTCTTGTAGAATGTTGAACGACTATCCCAACTAAAATCTATCCACTCAGCAAAAATTATTTCACACCACAGACTCATCTTGGTCAGGATCGATTTGAAATCTATCATGGTTTCAGAGAAATCATACTCCATGGTAAGTTGTTCTTGTAGAATGTTGAACGACTACCCCAACTAAAATCTATCCACTCAACAAAAATTATTTCACACCACAGACTCATCTTGGTCAGGATCGATTTGAAATCTATCATGGTTTCAGAGAAATCATAGTTCATGGTAAGTTGTTCTTGTAAAATGTTGAACGACTATCCCAACTAAAATCTATCCACTCAACAAAAATTATTTCAGAGAAATCATACTCCATGGTTCGTTGTTCTTGTAGAATGTTGAACGACTATCCCAACTAAAATCTATCCACTCAACAAAAATTATTTCACACCACAGACTCATCTTGGTCAGGATCGATTTGAAACCTATCATGGTTTCAGAGAAATCATACTCCATGGTAAGTTGTTCTTGTAGAATGTTGAACGACTACCCCAACTAAAATCTATCCACTCAACAAAAATTATTTCACACCACAGACTCATCTTGGTCAGGATCGATTTGAAATCTATCATGGTTTCAGAGAAATCATAGTTCATGGTAAGTTGTTCTTGTAAAATGTTGAACGACTATCCCAACTAAAATCTATCCACTCAACAAAAATTATTTCAGAGAAATCATACTCCATGGTTCGTTGTTCTTGTAGAATGTTGAACGACTACCCCAACTAAAATCTATCCACTCAACAAAAATTATTTCACACCACAGACTCATCTTGGTCAGGATCGATTTGAAATCTATCATGGTTTCAGAGAAATCATAGCCCATGGTTCGTTGTTCTTGTAGAATGTTGAACGACTATCCCAACTAAAATCTTTCCACTCAACAAAAATTATTTCACACCACAGACTCATGGTCAGGATCGATTTGAAATCTATCATGGTTTCAGAGAAATCATACTCCATGGTTCGTTGTTCTTGTAGAATGTTGAACGACTATCCCAACTAAAATCTATCCACTCAACAAAAATTATTTCACACCACAGACTCATCTTGGTCAGGATCGATTTGAAATCTATCATGGTTTCAGAGAAATCATAGCCCATGGTTCGTTGTTCTTGTAGAATGTTGAACGACTATCCCAACTAAAATCTTTCCACTCAACAAAAATTATTTCAGAGATATCATACTCCATGGTAAGTTGTTCTTGTAGAATGTTGAACGACTATCCCAACTAAAATCTATCCACTCAACAAAAATTATTTCACACCACAGACTCATCTTGGTCAGGATCGATTTGAAATCTATCATGGTTTCAGAGAAATCATACTCCATGGTAAGTTGTTCTTGTAGAATGTTGAACGACTACCCCAACTAAAATCTATCCACTCAACAAAAATTATTCCACACCACAGACTCATCTTGGTCAGGATCGATTTGAAATCTATCATGGTTTCAGAGCAATCATACTCCATGGTTCGTTGTTCTTGTAGAATGTTGAACGACTATCCCAACTAAAATCTATCCACTCAACAAAAATTATTTCACACCACAGACTCATCTTGGTCAGGATCGATTTGAAATCTATCATGGTTTCAGAGAAATCATACTCCATGGTAAGTTGTTCTTGTAGAATGTTGAACGACTATCCCAACTAAAATCTATCCACTCAACAAAAATTATTTCAGAGAAATCATACTCCATGGTTCGTTGTTCTTGTAGAATGTTGAACGACTATCCCAACTAAAATCTATCCACTCAACAAAAATTATTTCAGAGAAATCATACTCCATGGTAAGTTGTTCTTGTAGAATGTTGAACGACTACCCCAACTAAAATCTATCCACTCAACAAAAATTATTTCACACCACAGACTCATCTTGGTCAGGATCGATTTGAAATCTATCATGGTTTCAGAGAAATCATACTCCATGGTAAGTTGTTCTTGTAGGATGTTGAACGACTACCCCAACTAAAATCTATCCACTCAACAAAAATTATTTCACACCACAGACTCATCTTGGTCAGGATCGATTTGAAATCTATCATGGTTTCAGAGAAATCATACTTCATGGTTCGTTGTTCTTGTAGAATGTTGAACGACTATCCCAACTAAAATCTATCCACTCAACAAAAATTATTTCACACCACAGACTCATCTTGGTCAGGATCGATTTGAAATCTATCATGGTTTCAGAGAAATCATACTCCATGGTTCGTTGTTCTTGTAGAATGTTGAACGACTATCCCAACTAAAATCTATCCACTCAACAAAAATTATTTCACACCACAGACTCATCTTGGTCAGGATCGATTTGAAATCTATCATGGTTTCAGAGAAATCATACTCCATGGTAAGTTGTTCTTGTAGAATGTTGAACGACTACCCCAACTAAAATCTATCCACTCAACAAAAATTATTTCACACCACAGACTCAACTTGGTCAGGATCGATTTGAAATCTATCATGGTTTCAGAGAAATCATTCTCCATGGTTCGTTGTTCTTGTAGAATGTTGAACGACTATCCCAACTAAAATCTATTAACTCAACAAAAATTATTTCAGAGAAATCATACTCCATGGTTCGTTGTTCTTGTAGAATGTTGAACGACTATCCCAACTAAAATCTACCCACTCAACAAAAATTATTTCACACCACAGACTCATCTTGGTCAGGATCGATTTGAAATCTATCATGGTTTCAGAGAAATCATACTCCATGGTAAGTTGTTCTTGTAGAATGTTGAACGACTATCCCAACTAAAATCTATCCACTCAACAAAAATTATTTCAGAGAAATCATACTCCATGGTTCGTTGTTCTTGTAGAATGTTGAACGACTATCCCAACTAAAATCTATCCACTCAACAAAAATTATTTCAGAGAAATCATACTCCATGGTAAGTTGTTCTTGTAGAATGTTGAACGACTACCCCAACTAAAATCTATCCACTCAACAAAAATTATTTCACACCACAGACTCATCTTGGTCAGGATCGATTTGAAATCTATCATGGTTTCAGAGAAATCATACTCCATGGTAAGTTGTTCTTGTAGGATGTTGAACGACTACCCCAACTAAAATCTATCCACTCAACAAAAATTATTTCACACCACAGACTCATCTTGGTCAGGATCGATTTGAAATCTATCATGGTTTCAGAGAAATCATACTTCATGGTTCGTTGTTCTTGTAGAATGTTGAACGACTATCCCAACTAAAATCTATCCACTCAACAAAAATTATTTCACACCACAGACTCATCTTGGTCAGGATCGATTTGAAATCTATCATGGTTTCAGAGAAATCATACTCCATGGTTCGTTGTTCTTGTAGAATGTTGAACGACTATCCCAACTAAAATCTATCCACTCAACAAAAATTATTTCACACCACAGACTCATCTTGGTCAGGATCGATTTGAAATCTATCATGGTTTCAGAGAAATCATACTCCATGGTAAGTTGTTCTTGTAGAATGTTGAACGGCTACCCCAACTAAAATCTATCCACTCAACAAAAATTATTTCACACCACAGACTCAACTTGGTCAGGATCGATTTGAAATCTATCATGGTTTCAGAGAAATCATTCTCCATGGTTCCTTGTTCTTGTAGAATGTTGAACGACTATCCCAACTAAAATCTATTAACTCAACAAAAATTATTTCAGAGAAATCATACTCCATGATTCGTTGTTCTTGTAGAATGTTGAACGACTATCCCAACTAAAATCTATCCACTCAACAAAAATTATTTCACACCACAGACTCATCTTGGTCAGGATCGATTTGAAATCTATCATGGTTTCAGAGAAATCATAGTCCATGGTAAGTTGTTCTTGTAGAATGTTGAACGACTACCCCAACTAAAATCTATCCACTCAACAAAAATTACTTCAGAGAAATCATACTCCATGGTAAGTTGTTCTTGTAGAATGTTGAATGACTATCCCAACTAAAATCTATCCACTCAACAAAAATTATTTCACACCACAGACTCATCTTGGTCAGGATCGATTTGAAATCTATCATGGTTTCAGAGAAATCATACTCCATGGTTCGTTGTTCTTGTAGAATGTTGAACGACTATCCCAACTAAAATCTATCCACTCAACAAAAATTATTTCAGAGAAATTATAGTCCATGGTAAGTTGCTCTTGTAGAATGTTGAACGACTACCCCAACTAAAATCTATCCACTCAACAAAAATTATTTCACACCACAGACTCATCTTCGTCAGGATCGATTTGAAATCTATCATGGTTTCAGAGAAATCATACTCCATGGTTCGTTGTTCTTGTAGAATGTTGAACGACTATCCCAACTAAAATCTATCCACTCAACAAAAATTATTTCAGAGAAATCATACTCCATGGTAAGTTGCTCTTGTAGAATGTTGAACGACTATCCCAACTAAAATCTATCCACTCAACAAAAATTATTTCACACCACAGACTCATCTTGGTCAGGATCGATTTGAAATCTATCATGGTTTCAGAGAAATCATAGTCCATGGTAAGTTGTTCTTGTAGAATGTTGAACGACTACCCCAACTAAAATCTATCCACTCAACAAAAATTATTTCACACCACAGACTCATCTTGGTCAGGATCGATTTGAAATCTATCATGGTTTCAGAGCAATCATACTCCATGGTAAGTTGTTCTTGTAGAATGTTGAACGACTACCCCTAACTAAAATCTATCCACTCAACAAAAATTATTTCACACCACAGACTCATCTTGGTCAGGATCGATTTGAAATCTATCATGGTTTCAGAGAAATCATACTCCATGGTTCGTTGTTCTTGTAGAATGTTGAACGACTATCCCAACTAAAATCTATCCACTCAACAAAAATTATTTCAGAGAAATCATACTCCATGGTAAGTTGCTCTTGTAGAATGTTGAACGACTATCCCAACTAAAATCTATCCACTCAACAAAAATTATTTCACACCACAGACTCATCTTGGTCAGGATCGATTTGAAATCTATCATGGTTTCAGAGAAATCATAGTCCATGGTAAGTTGTTCTTGTAGAATGTTGAACGACTACCCCAACTAAAATCTATCCACTCAACAAAAATTATTTCACACCACAGACTCATCTTGGTCAGGATCGATTTGAAATCTATCATGGTTTCAGAGAAATCATAGTCCATGGTAAGTTGTTCTTGTAGAATGTTGAACGACTACCCCTAACTAAAATCTATCCACTCAACAAAAATTATTTCACACCACAGACTCATCTTGGTCAGGATCGATTTGAAATCTATCATGGTTTCAGAGCAATCATACTCCATGGTTCGTTGTTCTTGTAGAATGTTGAACGACTATCCCAACTAAAATCTATCCACTCAACAAAAATTATTTCACACCACAGACTCATCTTGGTCAGGATCGATTTGAAATCTATCATGGTTTCAGAGAAATCATACTCCATGGTTCGTTGTTCTTGTAGAATGTTGAACGACTATGCCAACTAAAATCTATCCACTCAACAAAAATTATTTCAGAGAAATCATACTCCATGGTTCGTTGTTCTTGTAGAATGTTGAACGACTACCCCAACTAAAATCTATCCACTCAACAAAAATTATTTCACACCACAGACTCATCTTGGTCAGGATCGATTTGAAATCTATCATGGTTTCAGAGAAATCATACTCCATGGTAAGTTGTTCTTGTAGAATGTTGAACGACTACCCCAACTAAAATCTATCCACTCAACAAAAATTATTTCACACCACAGACTCATCTTGGTCAGGATCGATTTGAAATCTATCATGGTTTCAGAGAAATCATACTTCATGGTTCGTTGTTCTTGTAGAATGTTGAACGACTATCCCAACTAAAATCTATCCACTCAACAAAAATTATTTCACACCACAGACTCATCTTGGTCAGGATCGATTTGAAATCTATCATGGTTTCAGAGAAATCATACTCCATGGTTCGTTGTTCTTGTAGAATGTTGAACGACTATCCCAACTAAAATCTATCCACTCAACAAAAATTATTTCACCCCACAGACTCATCTTGGTCAGGATCGATTTGAAATCTATCATGGTTTCAGAGAAATCATACTCCATGGTTCGTTGTTCTTGTAGAATGTTGAACGACTATCCCAACTAAAATCTATCCACTCAACAAAAATTATTTCAGAGAAATCATACTCCATGGTTCGTTGTTCTTGTAGAATGTTGAACGACTATCCCAACTAAAATCTATCCACTCAACAAAAATTATTTCACACCACAGACTCATCTTGGTCAGGATCGATTTGAAATCTATCATGTTTTCAGAGAAATCATACTCCATGGTTCGTTGTTCTTGTAGAATGTTGAACGACTATCCCAACTAAAATCTATCCACTCAACAAAAATTATTTCACACCACAGACTCATCTTGGTCAGGATCGATTTGAAATCTATCATGGTTTCAGAGAAATCATACTCCATGGTTCGTTGTTCTTGTAGAATGTTGAACGACTATCCCAACTAAAATCTATCCACTCAACAAAAATTATTTCAGAGAAATTATAGTCCATGGTAAGTTGTTCTTGTAGAATGTTGAACGACTACCCCAACTAAAAGCTATCCACTCAACAAAAATTATTTCACACCACAGACTCATCTTGGTCAGGATCGATTTGAAATCTATCATGGTTTCAGAGAAATCATACTCCATGGTAAGTTGTTCTTGTAGAATGTTGAACGACTACCCCAACTAAAATCTATCCACTCAACAAAAATTATTTCACACCACAGACTCATCTTGGTCAGGATCGATTTGAAATCTATCATGGTTTCAGAGAAATCATTCTCCATGGTTCTTTGTTTTTGTAGAATGTTGAACGACTATCCCAACTAAAATCTATCCACTCAACGAAAATTATTTCAGAGAAATCATACTCCATGGTTCGTTGTTCTTGTAGAATGTTGAACGACTACCCCTAACTAAAATCTATCCACTCAACAAAAATTATTTCACACCACAGACTCATCTTGGTCAGGATCGATTTGAAATCTATCATGGTTTCAGAGAAATCATAGTCCATGGTAAGTTGTTCTTGTAGAATGTTGAACGACTACCCCAACTAAAATCTATCCACTCAACAAAAATTATTTCAGAGGAATCATACTCCATGGTAAGTTGTTCTTGTAGAATGTTGAACGACTATCCCAACTAAAATCTATCCACTCAACAAAAATTATTTCACACCACAGACTCATCTTGGTCAGGATCGATTTGAAATCTATCATGGTTTCAGAGAAATCATACTCCATGGTTCGTTGTTCTTGTAGAATGTTGAACGACTATCCCAACTAAAATCTATCCACTCAACAAAAATTATTTCAGAGAAATCATAGTCCATGGTAAGTTGTTCTTGTAGAATTTTGAACGACTATCCCAACTAAAATCTATCCACTCAACAAAAATTATTTCACACCACAGACTCATCTTGGTCAGGATCGATTTGAAATCTATCATGGTTTCAGAGAAATCATACTCCATGGTTCGTTGTTCTTGTAGAATGTTGAACGATTATCCCAACTAAAATCTATCCACTCAACAAAAATAATTTCACACCACAGACTCATCTTGGTCAGGATCGATTTGAAATCTATCATGATTTCAGAGAAATCATACTCCATGGTAAGTTGTTCTTGTAGAATGTTGAACGACTACCCCAACTAAAATCTATCCACTCAACAAAAATTATTTCACACCACAGACTCATCTTGATCAGGATCGATTTGAAATCTATCATGGTTTCAGAGCAATCATACTCCATGGTTCGTTGTTCTTGTAGAATATTGAACGAATATCCCAACTAAAATCTATCCACTCAACAAAAATTATTTCACACCACAGACTCATCTTGGTCAGGATCGATTTGAAATCTATCATGGTTTCAGAGAAATCATAGTCCATGGTAAGTTGTTCTTGTAGAATGTTGAACGACTATCCCAACTAAAATCTATCCACTCAACAAAAATTATTTCAGAGAAATCATACTCCATGGTTCGTTGTTGTTGTAGAATGTTGAACGACTATCCCAACAAAAATCTATCCACTCAACAAAAATTATTTCAGAGAAATCATACTCCATGGTAAGTTGTTCTTGTAGAATGTTGAACGACTACCCCAACTAAAATCTATCCACTCAACAAAAATTATTTCACACCACAGACCCATCTTGGTCAGGATCGATTTGAAATCTATCATGGTTTCAGAGAAATCATACTCCATGGTTCGTTGTTCTTGTAGAATGTTGAACGACTATCCCAACTAAAATCTATCCACTCAACAAAAATTATTTCACACCACAGACTCATCTTGGTCAGGATCGATTTGAAATCTATCATGGTTTCAGAGAAATCATACTCCATGGTTCGTTGTTCTTGTAGAATGTTGAACGACTATCCCAACTAAAATCTATCCACTCAACAAAAATTATTTCAGAGAAATCATACTCCATGGTTCGTTGTTCTTGTAGAATGTTGAACGACTATCCCAACTAAAATCTATCCACTCAACAAAAATTATTTCACACCACAGACTCATCTTGGTCAGGATCGATTTGAAATCTATCATGGTTTCAGAGAAATCATACTCCATGGTAAGTTGTTCTTGTAGAATGTTGAACGACTACCCCAACTAAAATCTATCCACTCAACAAAAATTATTGCACACCACAGACTCATCTTGATCAGGATCGATTTGAAATCTATCATGGTTTCAGAGAAATCATAGTTCATGGTAAGTTGTTCTTGTAAAATGTTGAACGACTATCCCAACTAAAATCTATCCACTCAACAAAAATTATTTCAGAGAAATCATACTCCATGGTTCGTTGTTCTTGTAGAATGTTGAACGACTACCCCAACTAAAATCTATCCACTCAACAAAAATTATTTCACACCACAGACTCATCTTGGTCAGGATCGATTTGAAATCTATCATGGTTTCAGAGAAATCATACTCCATGGTTCGTTGTTCTTGTAGAATGTTGAACGACTATCCCAACTAAAATCTATCCACTCAACAAAAATTATTTCACACCACAGACTCATGGTCAGGATCGATTTGAAATCTATCATGGTTTCAGAAAAATCATACTCCATGGTTCGTTGTTCTTGTAGAATGTTGAACGACTATCCCAACTAAAATCTATCCACTCAACAAAAATTATTTCACACCACAGACTCATCTTGGTCAGGATCGATTTGAAATCTATCATGGTTTCAGAGAAATCATACTCCATGGTTCGTTGTTCTTGTAGAATGTTGAACGACTATCCCAACTAAAATCTATCCACTCAACAAAAATTATTTCAGAGAAATCATACTCCATGGTTCGTTGTTCTTGTAGAATGTTGAACGACTATCCCAACTAAAATCTATCCACTCAACAAAAATTATTTCAGAGAAATCATACTCCATGGTTCGTTGTTCTTGTAGAATGTTGAACGACTACCCCTAACTAAAATCTATCCACTCAACAAAAATTATTTCACACCACAGACTCATCTTGGTCGGGATCAATTTGAAATCTATCATGGTTTCAGAGAAATCATAGTCCATGGTAAGTTGTTCTTGTAGAATGTTGAACGACTACCCCAACTAAAATCTATCCACTCAACAAAAATTATTTCAGAGAAATCATACTCCATGGTAAGTTGTTCTTGTAGAATGTTGAACGACTATCCCAACTAAAATCTATCCACTCAACAAAAATTATTTCACACCACAGACTCATCTTGGTCAGGATCGATTTGAAATCTATCATGGTTTCAGAGAAATCATAGTCCATGGTAAGTTGTTCTTGTAGAATGTTGAACGACTACCCCAACTAAAATCTATCCACTCAACAAAAATTATTTCAGAGAAATCATACTCCATGGTAAGTTGTTCTTGTAGAATGTTGAACGACTATCCCAACTAAAATCTATCCACTCAACAAAAATTATTTCACACCACAGACTCATCTTGGTCAGGATCGATTTGAAATCTATCATGGTTTCAGAGAAATCATACTCCATGGTTCGTTGTTCTTGTAGAATGTTGAACGACTATCCCAACTAAAATCTATCCACTCAACAAAAATTATTTCAGAGAAATTATAGTCCATGGTAAGTTGTTCTTGTAGAATGTTGAACGACTACCCCAACTAAAATCTATCCACTCAAAAAAAATTATTTCACACCACAGACTCATCTTGGTCAGGATCGATTTGAAATCTATTATGGTTTCAGAGAAATCATACTCCATGGTTCGTTGTTCTTGTAGAATGTTGAACGACTATCCCAACTAAAATCTATCCACTCAACAAAAATTATTTCAGAGAAATCATACTCCATGGTAAGTTGTTCTTGTAGAATGTTGAACGACTATCCCAATTAAAATCTATTCACTCAACAAAAATTATTTCACACCACAGACTCATCTTGGTCAGGACCGATTTGAAATCTATCATGGTTTCAGAGAAATCATACTCCATGGTAAGTTGTTCTTGTAGAATGTTGAACGACTACCCCAACTAAAATCTATCCACTCAACAAAAATTATTTCACACCACAGACTCATCTTGGTCAGGATCGATTTGAAATCTATCATGGTTTCAGAGCAATCATACTCCATGGTTCGTTGTTCTTGTAGAATGTTGAACGACTATCCCAACTAAAATCTATCCACTCAACAAAACTTATTTCACACCACAGACTCATCTTGGTCAGGATCGATTTGAAATCTATCATGGTTTCAGAGAAATCATAATCCATGGTAAGTTGTTCTTGTAGAATGTTGAACGACTATCCCAACTAAAATCTATCCACTCAACAAAAAGTATTTCAGAGAAATCATACTCCATGGTTCGTTGTTCTTGTAGAATGTTGAACGACTATCCCAACTAAAATCTATCCACTCAACAAAAATTATTTCAGAGAAATCATACTCCATGGTAAGTTGTTCTTGTAGAATGTTGAACGACTACCCCAACTAAAATCTATCCACTCAACAAAAATTATTTCACACCACAGACTCATCTTGGTCAGGATCGATTTGAAATCTATCATGGTTTCAGAGAAATCATACTCCATGGTAAGTTGTTCTTGTAGAATGTTGAACGACTATCCCAACTAAAATCTATCCACTCAACAAAAATTATTTCACACCACAGACTCATCTTGGTCAGGATCGATTTGAAATCTATCATGGTTTCAGAGAAATCATACTCCATGGTTCGTTGTTCTTGTAGAATGTTGAACGACTATCCCAACTAAAATCTATCCACTCAACAAAAATTATTTCACACCAGAGACTCATCTTGGTCAGGATCGATTTGAAATCTATCATGGTTTCAGAGAAATCATACTCCATGGTAAGTTGTTCTTGTAGAATGTTGAACGAGTACCCCAACTAAAATCTATCCACTCAACAAAAATTATTTCACACCACAGACTCATCTTGGTCAGGATCGATTTGAAATCTATCATGGTTTCAGAGAAATCATAGTCCATGGTAAGTTGTTCTTGTAGAATGTTGAACGACTACCCCAACTAAAATCTATCCACTCAACAAAAATTATTTCAGAGAAATCATACTCCATGGTAAGTTGTTCTTGTAGAATGTTGAACGACTATCCCAACTAAAATCTATCCACTCAACAAAAATTATTTCACACCACAGACTCATCTTGGTCAGGATCGATTTGAAATCTATCATGGTTTCAGAGAAATCATACTCCATGGTTCGTTGTTCTTGTAGAATGTTGAACGACTATCCCAACTAAAATCTATCCACTCAACAAAAATTATTTCAGAGAAATTATAGTCCATGGTAAGTTGTTCTTGTAGAATGTTGAACGACTACCCCAACTAAAATCTATCCACTCAACAAAAATTATTTCACACCACAGACTCATCTTGGTCAGGATCGATTTGAAATCTATCATGGTTTCAGAGAAATCATACTCCATTGTTCGTTGTTCTTGTAGAATGTTGAACGACTATCCCAACTAAAATCTATCCACTCAACAAAAATTATTTCAGAGAAATCATACTCCATGGTAAGTTGTTCTTGTAGAATGTTGAACGACTATCCCAACTAAAATCTATCCACTCAACAAAAATTATTTCACACCACAGACTCATCTTGGTCAGGATCGATTTGAAATCTATCATGGTTTCAGAGAAATCATAGTCCATGGTAAGTTGTTCTTGTAGAAAGTTGAACGACTACAACAACTAAAATCTATCCACTCAACAAAAATTATTTCACACCACAGACTCATCTTGGTCAGGATCGATTTGAAATCTATCATGGTTTCAGAGCAATCATACTCCATGGTTCGTTGTTCTTGTAGAATGTTGAACGACTATCCCAACTAAAATCTATCCACTCAACAAAAATTATTTCACACCACAGACTCATCTTGGTCAGGATCGATTTGAAATCTATCATGGTTTCAGAGAAATCATACTCCATGGTAAGTTGTTCTTGTAGAATGTTGAACGACTATCCCAACTAAAATCTATCCACTCAACAAAAATTATTTCAGAGAAATCATACTCCATGGTTCGTTGTTTTTGTAGAATGTTGAACGACTACCCCAACTAAAATCTATCCACTCAACAAAAATTATTTCACACCACAGACTCATCTTGGTCAGGATCGATTTGAAATCTATCATGGTTTCAGAGAAATCATACTCCATGGTAAGTTGTTCTTGTAGAATGTTGAACGACTACCCCAACTAAAATCTATCCACTCAACAAAAATTATTTCACACCACAGACTCATCTTGGTCAGGATCGATTTGAAATCTATCATAGTTTCAGAGAAATCATACTCCATGGTAAGTTGTTCTTGTAGAATGTTGAACGACTATCCCAACTAAAATCTATCCACTCAACAAAAATTATTTCAGAGAAATCATACTCCATGGTTCGTTGTTTTTGTAGAATGTTGAACGACTACCCCAACTAAAATCTATCCACTCAACAAAAATTATTTCACACCACAGACTCATCTTGGTCAGGATCGATTTGAAATCTATCATGGTTTCAGAGAAATCATAGTCCATGGTAAGTTGTTCTTGTAGAATGTTGAACGACTATCCCAACTAAAATCTATCCACTCAACAAAAATTATTTCACACCACAGACTCATCTTGGTCAGGATCGATTTGAAATCTATCATGGTTTCAGAGAAATCATACTCCATGGTAAGTTGTTCTTGTAGAATGTTGAACGACTACCCCAACTAAAATCTATCCACTCAACAAAAATTATTTCACACCACAGACTCATCTTGGTCAGGATCGATTTGAAATCTATCATGGTTTCAGAGAAATCATACTTCATGGTTCGTTGTTCTTGTAGAATGTTGAACGACTATCCCAACTAAAATCTATCCACTCAACAAAAATTATTTCACACCACAGACTCATCTTGGTCAGGATCGATTTGAAATCTATCATGGTTTCAGAGAAATCATACTCCATGGTTCGTTGTTCTTGTAGAATGTTGAACGACTATCCCAACTAAAATCTATCCACTCAACAAAAATTATTTCACACCACAGACTCATCTTGGTCAGGATCGATTTGAAATCTATCATGGTTTCAGAGAAATCATACTCCATGGTTCGTTGTTCTTGTAGAATGTTGAACGACTATCCCAACTAAAATCTATCCACTCAACAAAAATTATTTCAGAGAAATCATACTCCATGGTTCGTTGTTCTTGTAGAATGTTGAACGACTATCCCAACTAAAATCTATCCACTCAACAAAAATTATTTCACACCAAAGACTCATCTTGGTCAGGATCGATTTGAAATCTATCATGGTTTCAGAGAAATCATACTCCATGGTTCGTTGTTCTTGTAGAATGTTGAACGACTATCCCAACTAAAATCTATCCACTCAACAAAAATTATTTCAGAGAAATCATACTCCATGGTTCGTTGTTCTTGTAGAATGTTGAACGACTATCCCAACTAAAATCTATCCACTCAACAAAAATTATTTCACACCACAGACTCATCTTGGACAGGATCGATTTGAAATCTATCATGGTTTCAGAGAAATCATACTCCATGGTAAGTTGTTCTTGTAGAATGTTGAACGACTATCCCAACTAAAATCTATCCACTCAACAAAAATTATTTCACACCACAGACTCATCTTGGTCAGGATCGATTTGAAATCTATCATGGTTTCAGAGAAATCATACTCCATGGTTCGTTGTTCTTGTAGAATGTTGAACGACTATCCCAACTAAAATCTATCCACTCAACAAAAATTATTTCAGAGAAATCATACTCCATGGTAAGTTGTTCTTGTAGAATGTTGAACGACTACCCCAACTAAAATCTATCCACTCAACAAAAATTATTTCACACCACAGACTCATCTTGATCAGGATCGATTTGAAATCTATCATGGTTTCAGAGCAATCATACTCCATGGTTCGTTGTTCTTGTAGAATATTGAACGAATATCCCAACTAAAATCTATCCACTCAACAAAAATTATTTCACACCACAGACTCATCTTGGTCAGGATCGATTTGAAATCTATCATGGTTTCAGAGAAATCATACTCCATGGTTCGTTGTTCTTGTAGAATGTTGAACGACTATCCCAACAAAAATCTATCCACTCAACAAAAATTATTTCAGAGAAATCATACTCCATGGTAAGTTGTTCTTGTAGAATGTTGAACGACTACCCCAACTAAAATCTATCCACTCAACAAAAATTATTTCACACCACAGACCCATCTTGGTCAGGATCGATTTGAAAGCTATCATGGTTTCAGAGAAATCATACTCCATGGTTCGTTGTTCTTGTAGAATGTTGAACGACTATCCCAACTAAAATCTATCCACTCAACAAAAATTATTTCAGAGAAATCATACTCCATGGTTCGTTGTTCTTGTAGAATGTTGAACGACTATCCCAACTAAAATCTATCCACTCAACAAAAATTATTTCACACCACAGACTCATCTTGGTCAGGATCGATTTGAAATCTATCATGGTTTCAGAGAAATCATACTCCATGGTAAGTTGTTCTTGTAGAATGTTGAACGACTACCCCAACTAAAATCTATCCACTCAACAAAAATTATTTCACACCACAGACTCATCTTGGTCAGGATCGATTTGAAATCTATCATGGTTTCAGAGAAATCATACTCCATGGTTCGTTGTTCTTGTAGAATGTTGAACGACTACCCCAACTAAAATCTATCCACTAAAAAAAAATTATTTCACACCACAGACTCATCTTGGTCAGGATCGATTTGAAATCTATCATGGTTTCAGAGAAATCATACTCCATGGTTCGTTGTTCTTGTAGAATGTTGAACGACTATCCCAACTAAAATCTATCCACTCAACAAAAATTATTTCACACCACAGACTCATCTTGGTCAGGATCGATTTGAAATCTATCATGGTTTCAGAGAAATCATACTCCATGGTTCGTTGTTCTTGTAGAATGTTGAACGACTATCCCAACTAAAATCTATCCACTCAACAAAAATTATTTCAGAGAAATCATACTCCATGGTTCGTTGTTCTTGTAGAATGTTGAACGACTATCCCAACTAAAATCTATCCACTCAACAAAAATTATTTCACACCATAGACTCATCTTGGTCAGGATCGATTTGAAATCTATCATGGTTTCAGAGAAATCATACTCCATGGTAAGTTGTTCTTGTAGAATGTTGAGCGACTACCCCAACTAAAATCTATCCACTCAACAAAAATTATTTCACACCACAGACTCATCTTGGTCAGGATCGATTTGAAATCTATCATGGTTTCAGAGAAATCATAGTTCATGGTAAGTTGTTCTTGTAAAATGTTGAACGACTATCCCAACTAAAATCTATCCACTCAACAAAAATTATTTCAGAGAAAACATACTCCATGGTTCGTTGTTCTTGTAGAATGTTGAACGACTACCCCAACTAAAATCTATCCACTCAACAAAAATTATTTCACACCACAGACTCATCTTGGTCAGGATCGATTTGAAATCTATCATGGTTTCAGAGAAATCATACTCCATGGTTCGTTGTTCTTGTAGAATGTTGAACGACTATCCCAACTAAAATCTATCCACTCAACAAAAATTATTTCACACCACAGACTCATGGTCAGGATCGATTTGAAATCTATCATGGTTTCAGAGAAATGATACTCCATGGTTCGTTGTTCTTGTAGAATGTTGAACGACTATCCCAACTAAAATCTATCCACTCAACAAAAATTATTTCACACCACAGACTCATCTTGGTCAGGATCGATTTGAAATCTATCATGGTTTCAGAGAAATCATACTCCATGGTTCGTTGTTCTTGTAGAATGTTGAACGACTATCCCAACTAAAATCTATCCACTCAACAAAAATTATTTCAGAGAAATCATACTCCATGGTTCGTTGTTCTTGTAGAATGTTGAACGACTACCCCTAACTAAAATCTATCCACTCAACAAAAATTATTTCACACCACAGACTCATCTTGGTCAGGATCGATTTGAAATCTATCATGGTTTCAGAGAAATCATTCTCCATGGTTCGTTGTTCTTGTAGAATGTTGAACGACTATCCCAACTAAAATCTATCCACTCAACAAAAATTATTTCAGAGAAATCATACTCCATGGTTCGTTGTTCTTGTAGAATGTTGAACGACTACCCCTAACTAAAATCTATCCACTCAACAAAAATTATTTCACACCACAGACTCATCTTGGTCAGGATCAATTTGAAATCTATCATGGTTTCAGAGAAATCATAGTCCATGGTAAGTTGTTCTTGTAGAATGTTGAACGACTACCCCAACTAAAATCTATCCACTCAACAAAAATTATTTCAGAGAAATCATACTCCATGGTAAGTTGTTCTTGTAGAATGCTGAACGACTATCCCAACTAAAATCTATCCACTCAACAAAAATTATTTCACACCACAGACTCATCTTGGTCAGGATCGATTTGAAATCTATCATGGTTTCAGAGAAATCATACTCCATGGTTCGTTGTTCTTGTAGAATGTTGAACGACTATCCCAACTAAAATCTATCCACTCAACAAAAATTATTTCAGAGAAATCATAGTCCATGGTAAGTTGTTCTTGTAGAATGTTGAACGACTACCCCAACTAAAATCTATCCACTCAACAAAAATTATTTCACCCCACAGACTCTTGGTCAGGATCGATTTGAAATCTATCATGGTTTCAGAGAAATCATACTCCATGGTTCGTTGTTCTTGTAGAATGTTGAACGACTATCCCAACTAAAATCTATCCACTCAACAAAAATTATTTCAGAGAAATCATACTCCATGGTAAGTTGTTCTTGTAGAATGTTGAACGACTATCCCAACTAAAATCTATCCACTCAACAAAAATTATTTCACACCACAGACTCATCTTGGTCAGGATCGATTTGAAATCTATCATGGTTTCAGAGCAATCATACTCCATGGTTCGTTGTTCTTGTAGAATGTTGAACGACTATCCCAACTAAAATCTATCCACTCAACAAAAATTATTTCACACCACAGACTCATCTTGGTCAGGATCGATTTGAAATCTATCATGGTTTCAGAGAAATCATAGTTCATGGTAAGTTGTTCTTGTAGAATGTTGAACGACTATCCCAACTAAAATCTATTTACTCAACAAAAATTATTTCACACCACAGACTCATCTTGGTCAGGATCGATTTGAAATCTATCATGGTTTCAGAGAAATCATACTCCATGGTTCGTTGTTCTTGTAGAATGTTGAACGACTATCCCAACTAAAATCTATCCACTCAACAAAAATTATTTCAGAGAAATCATACTCCATGGTAAGTTGTTCTTGTAGAATGTTGAACGACTACCCCAACTAAAATCTATCCACTCAACAAAAATTATTTCAGAGAAATCATACTCCATGGTAAGTTGTTCTTGTAGAATGTTGAACGACTATCCCAACTAAAATCTATCCACTCAACAAAAATTATTTCACACCACAGACTCATCTTGGTCAGGATCGATTTGAAATCTATCATGGTTTCAGAGAAATCATACTCCATGGTTCGTTGTTCTTGTAGAATGTTGAACGACTATCCCAACTAAAATCTATCCACTCAGCAAAAATTATTTCAGAGAAATCATAGTCCATGGTAAGTTGTTCTTGTAGAATGTTGAACGACTACCCCAACTAAAATCTATCCACTCAACAAAAATTATTTCACACCACAGACTCTTGGTCAGGATCGATTTGAAATCTATCATGGTTTCAGAGATATCATACTCCATGGTTCGTTGTTCTTGTAGAATGTTGAACGACTATCCCAACTAAAATCTATCCACTCAACAAAAATTATTTCAGAGAAATCATACTCCATGGTAAGTTGTTCTTGTAGAATGTTGAACGACTATCCCAACTAAAATCTATCCACTCAACAAAAATTATTTCACACCACAGACTCATCTTGGTCAGGATCGATTTGAAATCTATCATGGTTTCAGAGCAATCATACTCCATGGTTCGTTGTTCTTGTAGAATGTTGAACGACTATCCCAACTAAAATCTATCCACTCAACAAAAATTATTTCACACCACAGACTCATCTTGGTCAGGATCGATTTGAAATCTATCATGGTTTCAGAGAAATCATAGTTCATGGTAAGTTGTTCTTGTAGAATGTTGAACGACTATCCCAACTAAAATCTATCCACTCAACAAAAATTATTTCAGAGAAATCATACTCCATGGTTCGTTGTTCTTGTAGAATGTTGAACGACTATCCCAACTAAAATCTATCCACTCAACAAAAATTATTTCACACCACAGACTCATCTGGGTCAAAATCGATTTGAAATCTATCATGGTTTCAGAGAAATCATACTCCATGGTTCGTTGTTCTTGTAGAATGTTGAACGACTATCCCAACTAAAATCTATCCACTCAACAAAAATTATTTCAGAGAAATCATACTCCATGGTAAGTTTTTCTTGTAGAATGTTGAACGACTACCCCAACTAAAATCTATCCACTCAACAAACATTATTTCAGAGAAATCATACTCCATGGTAAGTTGTTCTTGTAGAATGTTGAACGACTATCCCAACTAAAATCTATCCACTCAACAAAAATTATTTCACACCACAGACTCATCTTGGTCTGGATCGATTTGAAATCTATCATGGTTTCAGAGAAATCATACTCCATGGTTCGTTGTTCTTGTAGAATGTTGAACGACTATCCCAACTAAAATCTATCCACTCAACAAAAATTATTTCAGAGAAATCATAGTCCATGGTAAGTTGTTCTTGTAGAATGTTGAACGACTACCCCAACTAAAATCTATCCACTCAACAAAAATTATTTCACACCACAGACTCATCTGGGTCAAAATCGATTTGAAATCTATCATGGTTTCAGAGAAATCATACTCCATGGTTCGTTGTTCTTGTAGAATGTTGAGCGACTATCCCAACTAAAATCTATCCACTCAACAAAAATTATTTCAGAGAAATCATACTCCATGGTAAGTTGTTCTTGTAGAATGTTGAACGACTATCCCAACTAAAATCCATCCACTCAACAAAAATTATTTCACACCACAGACTCATCTTGGTCAGGATCGATTTGAAATCTATCATGGTTTCAGAGAAATCATACTCCATGGTAAGTTGTTCTTGTAGAATGTTGAACGACTACCCCAACTAAAATCTATCCACTCAACAAAAATTATTTCACACCACAGACTCATCTTGGTCAGGATCGATTTGAAATCTATCATGGTTTCAAAGAAATCATAGTCCATGGTAAGTTGTTCTTGTAGAATGTTGAACGACTACCCCCAACTAAAATCTATCCACTCAACAAAAATTATTTCACACCACAGACTCATTTTGTTCAGGATCGATTTGAAATCTATCATGGTTTCAGAGAAATCATACTCCATGGTAAGTTGTTCTTGTAGAATGTTGAACGACTATCCCAACTAGAATCTATCCACTCAACAAAAATTATTTCAGAGAAATCATACTCCATGGTTCGTTGTTCTTGTAGAATGTTGAACGACTATCCCAACTAAAATCTATCCACTCAACAAAAATTATTTCACACCACAGACTCATCTTGGTCAGGATCGATTTGAAATCTATCATGGTTTCAAAGAAATCATAGTCCATTTTAAGTTGTTCTTGTAGAATGTTGAACGACTACCCCCAACTAAAATCTATCCACTCAACAAAAATTATTTCACACCACAGACTCATTTTGTTCAGGATCGATTTGAAATCTATCATGGTTTCAGAGAAATCATACTCCATGGTAAGTTGTTCTTGTAGAATGTTGAACGACTACCCCAACTAAAATCTATCCACTCAACAAAAATTATTTCAGAGAAATCATACTCCATGATTCGTTGTTCTTGTAGAATGTTGAACGGCTATCCCAACTAAAATCTATCCACTCAACAAAAATTATTTCACACCACAGACTGATCTTGGTCAGGATCGATTTGAAATCTATCATGGTTTCAGAGAAATCATTGTCCATGGTAAGTTGTTCTTGTAGAATGTTGAACGACTACCCCCAACTAAAATCTATCCACTCAACAAAAATTATTTCACACCACAGACTCATCTTGGTCAGGATCGATTTGAAATCTATCATGGTTTCAGAGAAATCATACTCCATGGTAAGTTGTTCTTGTAGAATGTTGAACGACTACCCCAACTAAAATCTATCCACTCAACAAAAATTATTTCACACCACAGACTCATCTTGGTCAGGATCGATTTGAAATCTATCATGGTTTCAGAGAAATCATAGTCCATGGTAAGTTGTTCTTGTAGAATGTTGAACGACTACCCCAACTAAAATCTATCCACTCAACAAAAATTATTTCACACCACAGGCTCATCTTGGTCAGGATCGATTTGAAATCTATCATATTTTCAGAGAAATCATACTCCATGGTTCGTTGTTCTTGTAGAATGTTGAACGACTATCCCAACTAAAATCTATCCACTCAACAAAAATTATTTCACACCACAGACTCATTTTGTTCAGGATCGATTTGAAATCTATCATGGTTTCAGAGAAATCATACTCCATGGTAAGTTGTTCTTGTAGAATGTTGAACGACTATCCCAACTAGAATCTATCCACTCAACAAAAATTATTTCAGGGAAATCATACTCCATGGTTCGTTGTTCTTGTAGAATGTTGAACGACTATCCCAACTAAAATCTATCCACTCAACAAAAATTATTTCAGAGAAATCATACTCCATGGTAAGTTGTTCTTGTAGAATGTTGAACGACTATCCCAACTAAAATCCATCCACTCAACAAAAATTATTTCACACCACAGACTCATCTTGGTCAGGATCGATTTGAAATCTATCATGGTTTCAGAGAAATCATACTCCATGGTAAGTTGTTCTTGTAGAATGTTGAACGACTACCCCAACTAAAATCTATCCACTCAACAAAAATTATTTCACACCACAGACTCATCTTGGTCAGGATCGATTTGAAATCTATCATGGTTTCAAAGAAATCATAGTCCATGGTAAGTTGTTCTTGTAGAATGTTGAACGACTACCCCCAACTAAAATCTATCCACTCAACAAAAATTATTTCACACCACAGACTCATTTTGTTCAGGATCGATTTGAAATCTATCATGGTTTCAGAGAAATCATACTCCATGGTAAGTTGTTCTTGTAGAATGTTGAACGACTATCCCAACTAGAATCTATCCACTCAACAAAAATTATTTCAGAGAAATCATACTCCATGGTTCGTTGTTCTTGTAGAATGTTGAACGACTATCCCAACTAAAATCTATCCACTCAACAAAAATTATTTCACACCACAGACTCATCTTGGTCAGGATCGATTTGAAATCTATCATGGTTTCAAAGAAACCATAGTCCATGGTAAGTTGTTCTTGTAGAATGTTGAACGACTACCCCCAACTAAAATCTATCCACTCAGCAAAAATTATTTCACACCACAGACTCATTTTGTTCAGGATCGATTTGAAATCTATCATGGTTTCAGAGAAATCATACTCCATGGTAAGTTGTTCTTGTAGAATGTTGAACGACTACCCCAACTAAAATCTATCCACTCAACAAAAATTATTTCAGAGAAATCATACTCCATGATTCGTTGTTCTTGTAGAATGTTGAACGACTATCCCAACTAAAATCTATCCACTCAACAAAAATTATTTCACACCACAGACTCATCTTGGTCAGGATCGATTTGAAATCTATCATGGTTTCAGAGAAATCATAGTCCATGGTAAGTTGTTCTTGTAGAATGTTGAACGACTACCCCCAACTAAAATCTATCCACTCAACAAAAATTATTTCACACCACAGACTCATCTTGGTCAGGATCGATTTGAAATCTATCATGGTTTCAGAGAAATCATACTCCATGGTAAGTTGTTCTTGTAGAATGTTGAACGACTACCCCAACTAAAATCTATCCACTCAACAAAAATTATTTCACACCACAGACTCATCTTGGTCAGGATCGATTTGAAATCTATCATGGTTTCAGAGAAATCATAGTCCATGGTAAGTTGTTCTTGTAGAATGTTGAACGACTACCCCAACTAAAATCTATCCACTCAACAACAATTATTTCACACCACAGGCTCATCTTGGTCAGGATCGATTTGAAATCTATCATATTTTCAGAGAAATCATACTCCATGGTTCGTTGTTCTTGTAGAATGTTGAACGACTATCCCAACTAAAATCTATCCACTCAACAAAAATTATTTCACACCACAGACTCATCTTGGTCAGGATCGATTTGAAATCTATCATGGTTTCAGAGAAATCATAGTCCATGGTAAGTTGTTCTTGTAGAATGTTGAACGACTACCCCCAACTAAAATCTATCAACTCAACAAAAATTATTTCACACCACAGACTCATCTTGGTCAGGATCGATTTGAAATCTATCATGGTTTCAGAGAAATCATACTCCATGGTAAGTTGTTCTTGTAGAATGTTGAACGACTACCCCAACTAAAATCTATCCACTCAACAAAAATTATTTCACACCACAGACTCATCTTGGTCAGGATCGATTTGAAATCTATCATGGTTTCAGAGAAATCATAGTCCATGGTAAGTTGTTCTTGTAGAATGTTGAACGACTACCCCCAACTAAAATCTATCCACCCAACAAAATTTATTTCACACCACAGACTCATCTTGGTCAGGATCGATTTGAAATCTATCATGGTTTCAGAGAAATCATACTCCATGGTAAGTTGTTCTTGTAGAATGTTGAACGACTACCCCAACTAAAATCTATCCACCCATCAAAAATTATTTCACCCCAAAGACTCATCTTGGTCAGGATCGATTTGAAATCTATCATGGTTTCAGAGAAATCATACTCCATGGTAAGTTGTTCTTGTAGAATGTTGAACGACTACCCCAACTAAAATTTATCCACTCAACAAAAATTATTTCACACCACAGGCTCCTCTTGGTCAGGATCGATTTGAAATCTATCATGGTTTCAGAGAAATCATAGTCCATGGTAAGTTGTTCTTGTAGAATGTTGAACGACTACCCCCAACTAAAATCTATCCACTCAACAAAAATTATTTCACACCACAGGCTCCTCTTGGTCAGGATCGATTTGAAATCTATCATGGTTTCAGAGAAATCATAGTCCATGGTAAGTTGTTCTTGTAGAATGTTGAACGACTACCCCAACTAAAATCTATATACTCAACAAAAATTATTTCACACCACAGACTCATCTTGGTCAGGATCGATTTGAAATCTATCATGGTTTCAGAGAAATCATAGTCCATGGTAAGTTGTTCTTGTAGAATGTTGAACGACTACCCCAACTAAAATCTATCCACTCAACAAAAATTATTTCACACCACAGATTCATCTTGGTCAGGATCGATTTGAAATCTATCATGGTTTCAGAGAAATCATACTCCATGGTTCGTTGTTCTTGTAAAATGTTGAACGACTATCCCAACTAAAATCTATCCACTCAACAAAAATTATTTCAGAGAAATCATACTCTATGGTTCGTTGTTCTTGTAGAATGTTGAACGACTACCCCAACTAAAATCTATCCACTCAACAAAAATTATTTCACACCACAGACTCATCTTGGTCAGGATCGATTTGAAATCTATCATGGTTTCAGAGAAATCATACTCCATGGTAAGTTGTTCTTGTAGAATGTTGAACGACTAGCCCTAACTAAAATCTATCCACTCAACAAAAATTATTTCACACCACAGACTCATCTTGGTCAGGATCGATTTGAAATCTATCATGGTTTCAGAGAAATCATACTCCATGGTTCGTTGTTCTTGTAGAATGTTGAACGACTATCCCAACTAAAATCTATCCACTCAACAAAAATTATTTCAGAGAAATCATACTCCATGGTTCGTTGTTCTTGTAGAATGTTGAACGACTACCCCTAACTAAAATCTATGGACTCAACAAAAATTATTTCACACCACAGACTCATCTTGGTCAGGATCGATTTGAAATCTATCATGGTTTCAGAGAAATCATACTCCATGGTTCGTTGTTCTTGTAGAATGTTGAACAACTATCCCAACTAAAATCAATCCACTCAACAAAAATTATTTCACACCACAGACTCATCTTGGTCAGGATCGATTTGAAATCTATCATATTTTCAGAGAAATCATACTCCATGGTTCGTTGTTCTTGTAGAATGTTGAACGACTATCCCAACTAAAATCTATCCACTCAACAAGAATTATTTCAGAGAAATCATACTCCATGGTTCGTTGTTCTTGTAGAATGTTGAACGACTATCCCTAACTAAAATCTATCCACTCAACCAAAATTATTTCACACCACAGACTCATCTTGGTCAGGATCGATTTGAAATCTATCATATTTTCAGAGAAATCATACTCCATGGTTCGTTGTTCTTGTAGAATGTTGAACGACTACCCCTAACTAAAATCTATCCACTCAACAAAAATTATTTCACACCACAGACTCATCTTGGTCAGGATCGATTTGAAATCTATCATGGTTTCAGAGAAATCATACTCCATGGTTCGTTGTTCTTGTAAAATGTTGAGCGACTATCCCAACTAAAATCTATCCACTCAACAAAAATTATTTCAGAGAAATCATTTTCCATGGTTCGTTGTTCTTGTAGAATGTTGAACGACTACCCCAACTAAAATCTATCCACTCAACAAAAATTATTTCACACCACAGACTCATCTTGGTCAGGATCGATTTGAAATCTATCATGGTTTCAGAGAAATCATAGTCCATGGTAAGTTGTTCTTGTAGTATGTTGAACGACTACCCCCAACTAAAATCTATCCACCCAACAAAATTTATTTCACACCACAGACTCATCTTGGTCAGGATCGATTTGAAATCTATCATGGTTTCAGAGAAATCATACTCCATGGTAAGTTGTTCTTGTAGAATGTTGAACGACTACCCCAACTAAAATCTATCCACCCAACAAAAATTATTTCACCCCAAAGACTCATCTTGGTCAGGATCGATTTGAAATCTATCATGGTTTCAGAGAAATCATACTCCATGGTAAGTTGTTCTTGTAGAATGTTGAACGACTACCCCAACTAAAATCTATCCACTCAACAAAAATTATTTCACACCACAGGCTCCTCTTGGTCAGGATCGATTTGAAATCTATCATGGTTTCAGAGAAATCATAGTCCATGGTAAGTTGTTCTTGTAGAATGTTGAACGACTACCCCCAACTAAAATCTATCCACTCAACAAAAATTATTTCACACCACAGACTCATCTTGGTCAGAATCGATTTGAAATCTATCATGGTTTCAGAGAAATCATAGTCCATGGTAAGTTGTTCTTGTAGAATGTTGAACGACTACCCCAACTAAAATCTATATACTCAACAAAAATTATTTCACACCACAGACTCATCTTGGTCAGGATCGATTTGAAATCTATCATGGTTTCAGAGAAATCATAGTCCATGGTAAGTTGTTCTTGTAGAATGTTGAACGACTACCCTAACTAAAATCTATCCACTCAACAAAAATTATTTCACACCACAGACTCATCTTGGTCAGGATCGATTTGAAATCTATCATGGTTTCAGAGAAATCATACTCCATGGTTCGTTGTTCTTGTAAAATGTTGAACGACTATCCCAACTAAAATCTATCCACTCAACAAAAATTATTTCAGAGAAATCATACTCTATGGTTCGTTGTTCTTGTAGAATGTTGAACGACTACCCCAACTAAAATCTATCCACTCAACAAAAATTATTTCACACCACAGACTCATCTTGGTCAGGATCGATTTGAAATCTATCATGGTTTCAGAGAAATCATACTCCATGGTAAGTTGTTCTTGTAGAATGTTGAACGACTAGCCCTAACTAAAATCTATCCACTCAACAAAAATTATTTCACACCACAGACTCATCTTGGTCAGGATCGATTTGAAATCTATCATGGTTTCACAGAAATCATACTCCATGGTTCGTTGTTCTTGTAGAATGTTGAACGACTATCCCAACTAAAATCTATCCACTCAACAAAAATTATTTCAGAGAAATCATACTCCATGGTTCGTTGTTCTTGTAGAATGTTGAACGACTACCCCTAACTAAAATCTATCCACTCAACAAAAATTATTTCACACCACAGACTCATCTTGGTCAGGATCGATTTGAAATCTATCATGGTTTCAGAGAAATCATACTCCATGGTTCGTTGTTCTTGTAGAATGTTGAACAACTATCCCAACTAAAATCAATCCACTCAACAAAAATTATTTCACACCACAGACTCATCTTGGTCAGGATCGATTTGAAATCTATCATATTTTCAGAGAAATCATACTCCATGGTTCGTTGTTCTTGTAGAATGTTGAACGACTATCATAACTAAAATCTATCCACTCAACAAAAATTATTTCAGAGAAATCATACTCCATGGTTCGTTGTTCTTGTAGAATGTTGAACGACTATCCCTAACTAAAATCTATCCACTCAACCAAAATTATTTCAGAGAAACCATAGTCCATGGTAAGTTGTTCTTGTAGAATGTTGAACGACTATCCCTAACTAAAATCTATCCACTCAACCAAAATTATTTCAGAGAAATCATAGTCCATGGTAAGTTGTTCTTGTAGAATGTTGAACGACTATCCCAACTAAAATCTATCCACTCAACAAAAATTATTTCACACCACAGACTCATCTTGGTCAGGATCGATTTGAAATCTATCATGGTTTCAGAGAAATCATACTCCATGGTTCGTTGTTCTTGTAGAATGTTGAATGACTATCCCAACTAAAATCTATCCACTCAACAAAAATTATTTCAGAGAAATCATACTCCATGGTTCGTTCCTCTTGTAGAATGTTGAACGACTATCCCAACTAAAATCTATCCACTCAACAAAAATTATTTCAGAGAAATCATACTCCATGGTAAGTTGTTCTTGTAGAATGTTGAACGACTATCCCAACTAAAATCTATCCACTCAACAAAAATTATTTCAGAGAAATCATACTCCATGGTAAGTTGTTCTTGTAGAATGTTGAACGACTATCCCAACTAAAATCTATCCACTCAACAAAATTTATTTCAGAGAAATCATACTCTATGGTAAGTTGTTCTTGTAGAATGTTGAACGACTACCCCAACTAAAATCTATCCACTCAACAAAAATTATTTCACACCACAGACTCATCTTGATCAGGATCGATTTGAAATCTATCATGGTTTCAGAGAAATCATACTACATGGTTCGTTGTTCTTGTAGAATGTTGAACGACTATCCCTAACTAAAATCTATCCACTCAACAAAAATTATTTCACACCACAGACTCATCTTGGTCAGGATCGATTTGAAATCTATCATGGTTTCAGAGAAATCATACTCCATGGTAAGTTGTTCTTGTAGAATGTTGAACGACTACAACAACTAAAATCTATCCACACAACAAAAATTATTTCACACCACAGACTCATCCTGGTCAGGATCGATTTGAAATCTATCATGGTTTCAGAGAAATCATACTCCATGGTAAGTTGTTCTTGTAGAATGTTGAACGACTACCCCAACTAAAATCTATCCACTCAACAAAAATTATTTCACACCACAGACTCATCTTGGTCAGGATCGATTTGAAATCTATCATGGTTTCAGAGAAATCATACTCCATGGTTCGTTGTTCTTGTAGAATGTTGAACGACTACCCCAACTAAAATCTATGCACTCAACAAAAATTATTTCACACCACAGACTCATCTTGGTCAGGATCGATTTGAAATCTATCATGCTTTCAGAGAAATCATAGTCCATGGTTAGTTGTTCTTGTAGAATGTTGAACGACTATCCAACTAAAATCTATCCACTCAACAAAAATTATTTCAGAGAAATCATACTCCATAGTAAGTTGTTCTTGTAGAATGTTGAATGACTACCCCTAACTAAAATCTATCCACTCAACAAAAATTATTTCACACCACAGACCCATCTTGGTCAGGATCGATTTGAAATCTATCATGGTTCCAGAGAAATTATACTCCATGGTAAGTTGTTCTTGTAGACTGTTGAGCGACTACCCCAACTAAAATCTATCCACTCAACAAAAATTATTTCACACCACAGACTCATCTTGGTCAGGATCGATTTGAAATCTATCATGGTTTCAGAGAAATCATACTCCATTGTTCGTTGTTCTTGTAGAATGTTAAACGACTATCCCAACTAAAATCTATCCACTCAACAAAAATTATTTCACACCACAGACTCATCTTGGTCAGGATCGATTTGAAATCTATCATGGTTTCAGAGAAATCATACTCCATGGTAAGTTGTTCTTGTAGAATGTTGAACGACTACCCCAACTAAAATCTATCCACTCAACAAAAGATATTTCACACCACAGACTCATCTTGGTCAGGATCGATTTGAAATCTATCATGGTTTCAGAGAAATCATAGTCCATGGTAAGTTGTTATTGTAGAATGTTGAACGACTACCCCTAACTAAAATCTATCCACTCAACAAAAATTATTTCACACCACAGACTCATCTTGGTCAGGATCGATTTGAAATCTACCATGGTTTCAGAGAAATCATACTCCATGGTTCGTTGTTCTTGTAGAATGTTGAACGACTACCCCTAACTAAAATCTATCCACTCAACAAAAATTATTTCACACCACAGACTCATCTTGGTCAGGATCGATTTGAAATCTATCGTGGTTTCAGAGAAATCATAGTCCATGGTAAGTTGTTCTTGTAGAATATTGAACGACTACCCCTAACTAAAATCTATCCACTCAACAAAAATTATTTCACACCACAGACTCATCTTGGTCTGGATCGATTTGAAATCTATCATGGTTTCAGAGAAATCATACTCCATGGTTCGTTGTTCTTGTAGAATGTTGAACGACTACCCCAACTAAAATCTATCCACTCAACAAAAATTATTTCACACCACAGACTCATCTTGGTCATAATCGATTTGAAATCTATCATGGTTTCAGAGAAATCATACTCCATGGTTCGTTGTTCTTATAGAATGTTGAACGACTACCCCTAACTAAAATCTATCCACTCAACAAAAATTATTTCACACCACAGACTCATCTTGGTCAGGATCGATTTGAAATCTATCATGGTTTCAGAGAAATCAGAGTCCATGGTAAGTTGTTCTTGTAGAATGTTGAACGACTACCCCTAACAAAAATCTATCCACTCAACAAAAATTATTGCACACCACAGGCTCATCTTGGTCAGGATCGATTTGAAATCTATCATGGTTTCAGAGAAATCATAGTCCATGGTAAGTTGTTATTGTAGAATGTTCAACGACTACCCCAACTAAAATCTATCCACTCAACAAAAATTATTTCACACCACAGACTCATCTTGGTCAGGATCAATTTGAAATTTATCATGGTTTCAGAGAAATCATACTCCATGGTTCGTTGTTCTTGTAGAATGTTGAACGACTATCAAAACTAAAATCTATCCACTCAACAAAAATTATTTCAGAGAAATCATACTCCATGGTTCGTTGTTCTTGTAGAATGTTGATCGACTATCTCAACTAAAATCTATCCACTCAACAAAAATTATTTCACACCACAGACTCATCTTGGTCAGGATCGATTTGAAATCTATCATGGTTTCAGAGAAATCATACTCCATGGTTCGTTGTTCTTGTAAAATGTTGAACGACTACCCCAACTAAAATCTATCCACTCAACAAAAATTATTTCACACCACAGACTCATCTTGGTCAGGATCGATTTGAAATCTATCATGGTTTCAGAGAAATCATACTCCATGGTTCGTTGTTCTTGTAAAATGTTGAACGACTACCCCAACTAAAATCTATCCACTCAACAAAAATTATTTCACACCACAGACTCATCTTGGTCAGGATCGATTTGAAATCTATCATGGTTTCAGAGAAATCATAGTCCATGGTAAGTTGTTCTTGTAGAATGTTGAACGACTACCCCTAACTAAAATCTATCCACTCAACAAAAATTATTTCACACCACAGACTCATCTTGGTCACAATCGATTTGAAATCTATCATGGTTTCAGAGAAATCATACTCCATGGTTCGTTCTTCTTGTAGAATGTTGAACGAATATCCCAACTAAAATCTATCCACTCAACAAAAATTATTTCAGAGAAATCATACTCCATGGTTCGTTGTTCTTGTAGAATGTTGAACGACTACCCCAAACTACAATTTATCCACTCAACAAAAATTATTTCACACCACAGACTCATCTTGGTCAGGATCGATTTGAAATCTATCATGGTTTCAGAGAAATCATACTCCATGGTTCGTTGTTCTTGTAGAATGTTGAACGACTATCCCAACTAAAATCTATCCACTCAACAAAAATTATTTCAGAGAAATCATACTCCATGGTTCGTTGTTCTTGTAGAATGTTGAACGACTACCCCTAACTAAAATCTATCCACTCAACAAAAATTATTTCACACCACAGACTCATCTTGGTCAGGATCGATTTGAAATCTATCATGGTTTCAGAGAAATCATACTCCATGGTTCGTTGTTCTTGTAGAATGTTGAACGACTACCCCAACTAAAATCTATCCACTCAACAAAAATTATTTCACAATACAGACTCATCTTGATCAGGATCGATTTGAAATCTATCATGGTTTCAGAGAAATTATAGTCCATTGTAAGTTGTTCTTGTAGAATGTTGAACGACTACCCCTAACTAAAATCTATCCACTCAACAAAAATTATTTCACACCACAGACTCATCTTGGTCAGAATCGATTTGAAATCTATCATGGTTTCAGATAAATCATAGTCCATGGTAAGTTGTTCTTGTAGAATGTTGAACGACTACCAAAACTAAAATCTATCCACTCAACAAAAATTATTTCACAATACAGACTCATCTTGATCAGGATCGATTTGAAATCTATCATGGTTTCAGAGAAATTATAGTCCATTGTAAGTTGTTCTTGTAGAATGTTGAAAGACTACCCCAACTAAAATCTATCCACTCAACAAAAATTATTTCACACCACAGACTCATCTTGATCAGGATCGATTTGAAATCTATCATGGTTGCAGAGAAATCATACTCCATGGTTCGTTGTTCTTGTAGAATGTTGAACGACTACCCCAACTAAAATCTATCCACTCAACAAAAATTATTTCAGAGAAATCATACTCCATGGTGAGTTGTTCTTGTAGAACGTTAAACGACTACCCCAACTAAAATCTATCCACTCAACAAAAATTATTTCAGAGAAATCATACTCCATGGTAAGTTGTTCTTGTAGAATGTTGAACGACTACCCCTAACTAAAATCTATCCACTCAACAAAAATTATTTCACACCACAGACTCATCTTGGTCAGGATCGATTTGAAATCTATCATGGTTTCAGAGAAATCATAGTCCATGGTAAGTTGTTCTTGTAGAATGTTGAACGACTACCCCAACTAAAATCTATCCACTCAACAAAAATTATTTCACACCACAGACTCATCTTGGTCAGGATCGATTTGAAATTTATCATGGTTTCAGAGAAATCATAGTCCATGGTAAGTTGTTCTTGTAGAATGTTGAACGACTACCCCTAACTAAAATCTATCCACTCAACAAAAATTATTTCACACCACAGACTCATCTTGGTCAGGATCGATTTGAAATCTATCATGGTTTCAGAGAAATCATACTACATGGTTCGTTGTTCTTGTAGAATGTTGAACGACTATCCCAACTAAAATCTATAAACTCAACAAAAATTATTTCAAAGAAATCATACTCCATGGTAAGTTGTTCTTGTAGAATGTTGAACGACTACCCCAACTAAAATCTATCCACTCAACAAAAATTATTTCACACCACAGACTCATCTGGGTCAGGATCGATTTGAAATATATCATGGTTTCAGAGAAATCATACTCTATGGTTCGTTGTTCTTGTAGAATGTTGAACGACTATCCCAACTAAAATCTATCCACTCAACAAAAATTATTTCAGAGAAATCATACTCCATGGTAAGTTGTTCTTGTAGAATGTTGAACGACTACCCCTAACTAAAATCTATCCACTCAACAAAAATTATTTCACACCACAGACTCATCTTGGTCAGGATCGATTTGAAATCTATCATGGTTTCAGAGAAATCATAGTCCATGGTAAGTTGTTCTTGTAGAATGTTGAACGACTACCCCAACTAAAATCTATCCACTCAACAAAAATTATTTCACACCACAGACTCATCTTGGTCAGGATCGATTTGAAATCTATCATGGTTTCAGAGAAATCATAGTCCATGGTAAGTTGTTCTTGTAGAATGTTGAACGACTACCCCAACTAAAATCTATCCACTCAACAAAAATTATTTCACACCACAGACTCATCTTGGTCAGGATCGATTTGAAATCTATCATGGTTGCAGAGAAATCATACTCCATGGTTCGTTGTTCTTGTAGAATGTTGAACGACTACCCCAACTAAAATCTATCCACTCAACAAAAATTATTTCACACCACAGACTCATCTTGGTCAGGATCGATTTGAAATCTATCATGGTTTCAGAGAAATCATACTCCATGGTTCGTTGTTCTTGTAGAATGTTAAACGACTATCCCAACTAAAATCTATCCACTCAACAAAAATTATTTCACACCACAGACTCATCTTGGTCAGGATCGATTTGAAATCTATCATGGTTTCAGAGAAATCATAGTCCATGGTAAGTTGTTCTTGTAGAATGTTGAACGACTACCCCTAACTAAAATCTATCCACTCAACAAAAATTATTTCACAAAACAGACTCATCTTGGTCAGGATCGATTTGAAATCTATCATGGTTTCAGAGAAATCATACTCCATGGTAAGTTGTTCTTGTAGAATGTTGAACGACTACCCCAACTAAAATCTATCCACTCAACAAAATTTATTTCACACCACAGACTCATCTTGGTCAGGATCGATTTGAAATCTATCATGGTTTCAGAGAAATCATACTCCATGGTTCGTTGTTCTTGTAGAATGTTGAACGACTATCATAACTAAAATCTATCCACTCAACAAAAATTATTTCAGAGAAATCATACTCCATGGTTCGTTGTTCTTGTAGAATGTTGAACGACTACCCCAACTAAAATCTATCCACTCAACCAAAATTATTTCAGAGAAATCATACTCCATGGTAAGTTGTTCTTGTAGAATGTTGAACGACTACCCCAACTAAAATCTATCCACTCAACAAAAATTATTTCACACCACAGACTCATCTTGGTCAGGATCGATTTGAAATCTATCATTTTTTCAGAGAAATCATACTCCATGGTTCGTTGTTCTTGTAGAATGTTAAACGACTATCCCAACTAAAATCTATCCACTCAACAAAAATTATTTCACACCACAGACTCATCTTGGTCAGGATCGATTTGAAATCTATCATGGTTTCAGAGAAATCATACTCCATGGTAAGTTGTTCTTGTAGAATGTTGAACGACTACCCCTAACTAAAATCTATCCACTCAACAAAAATTATTTCACACCACAGACTCATCTTGGTCAGGATCGATTTGAAATCTATCATGGTTTCAGAGAAATCATACTCCATGGTTCGTTGTTCTTGTAGGCTACTAAAATCCAACTAAAATCTATCCACTCAACAAAAATTATTTCAGAGAAATCATACTCCATGGTTCGTTGTTCTTGTAGAATGTTGAACGACTACCCCAACTAAAATCTATCCACTCAACAAAAATTATTTCACACCACAGACTCATCTTGGTCAGGATCGATTTGAAATCTATCATGGTTTCAGAGAAATCATACTCCATGGTTCGTTGTTCTTGTAGAATGTTGAACCACTATCCCAACTAAAATCTATCCACTCAACAAAAATTATTTCAGAGAAATCATACTCCATGTTTCGTTGTTCTTGTAGAACGTTGAACGACTACCCCAACTAAAATCTACCCACTCAACAAAAATTATTTCACACCACAGACTCATCTTGGTCAGGATCGATTTGAAATCTATCATGGTTTCAGGGAAATCATAGTTAATGGTAAGTTGATCTTGTAGAATGTTGAACGACTACCCAAACTAAAATCTATCCACTCAACAAAAATTATTTCACACAACAGTCTCATCTTGGTCAGGATCGATTTGAAATCTGTCATGGTTTCAGAGAAATCATACTCCATGATTCGTTGTTCTTGTAGAATGTTGAACGACTATCCCAACTAAAATCTATCCACTCAACAAAAATTATTTCAGAGAAATCATACTCCATGGTTCGTTGTTCTTGTAGAATGTTGAACGACTACCCCAACTAAAATCTATCCACTCAACAAAAATTATTTCACACCACAGACTCATCTTGGTCAGGATCGATTTGAAATCTATCATGGTTTCAGAGAAATCATAGTCCATGGTAAGTTGTTCTTGTAGAATGTTGAACGACTACCCCAACTAAAATCTATCCACTCAACAAAAATTATTTCACACCACAGATTCATTCAGAGAAATCATACTCCATGGTTCGTTGTTCTTGTAGAATGTTGAACGACTACCCCAACTAAAATCTATCCACTCAACAAAAATTATTTCACACCACAGACTCATCTTGGTCAGGATCGATTTGAAATCTATCATGGTTTCAGAGAAATCATAGTCCATGGTAAGTTGTTGTTGTAGAATGTTGAACGACTATCCCAACTAAAATCTATCCACTCAACAAAAATTATTTCAGAGAAATCATACTGCATGGTAAGTTGTTCTTGTAGAATGTTGAACGACTATCCCAACTAAAATCTATCCACTCAACAAAAATTATTTCAGAGAAATCATACTCCATGGTTCGTTCTTCTTGTAGAATGTTGAACGACTATCCCAACTAAAATCTATCCACTCAACAAAAATTATTTCAGAGAAATCATACTCCATGGTAAGTTGTTCTTGTAGAATGTTGAACGACTATCCCAACTAAAATCTATCCACTCAACAAAAATTATTTCAGAGAAATCATACTCCATGGTTCGTTCTTCTTGTAGAATGTTGAACGACTATCCCAACTAAAATCTATCCACTCAACAAAAATTATTTCAGAGAAATCATACTCCATGGTAAGTTGTTCTTGTAGAATGTTGAATGACTATCCCAACTAAAATCTATCCACTCAACAAAAATTATTTCAGAGAAATCATACTCCATGGTTCGTTCTTCTTGTAGAATGTTGAACGACTATCCCAACTAAAATCTATCCACTCAACAAAAATTATTTCAGAGAAATCATACTCCATGGTAAGTTGTTCTTGTAGAATGTTGAACGACTATCCCAACTAAAATCTATCCACTCAACAAAAATTATTTCACACCACAGACTCATCTTGGTCAGGATCGACTTGAAATCTATCATGGGTTCAGAGAAATCATACTATATGGTTCGTTGTTCTTGTAGAATGTTGAATGACTATCCCAACTAAAATCTATCCACTCAACAAAAATTATTTCACACCACAGACTCATCTTGGTCAGGATCGATTTGAAATCTATCATGGTTGCAGAGAAATCATACTCCATGGTTCGTTGTTCTTGTAGAATGTTGAACGACTACCCCAACTAAAATCTATCCACTCAACAAAAATTATTTCAGAGAAATCATACTCCATGGTAAGTTGTTCTTGTAGAATGTTGAATGACTATCCCAACTAAAATCTATCCACTCAACAAAAATTATTTCAGAGAAATCATACTCCATGGTTCGTTCTTCTTGTAGAATGTTGAACGACTATCCCAACTAAAATCTATCCACTCAACAAAAATTATTTCAGAGAAATCATACTCCATGGTAAGTTGTTCTTGTAGAATGTTGAACGACTATCCCAACTAAAATCTATCCACTCAACAAAAATTATTTCACACCACAGACTCATCTTGGTCAGGATCGACTTGAAATCTGTCATGGGTTCAGAGAAATCATACTCCATGGTTCGTTGTTCTTGTAGAATGTTCAACGACTATCCCAACTAAAATCTATCCACTCAATTTGAAATCTATCATGGTTTCAGAGAAATCATAGTCCATGGTAAGTTGTTCTTGTAGAATGTTGAACGAATATCCCAACTAAAATCTATCCACTCAACAAAAATTATTTCAGAGAAATCATACTCCATGGTTCGTTGTTCTTGTAGAATGTTGAACGACTACCCCAACTAAAATCTATCCACTCAACAAAAATTATTTCAGAGAAATCATACTCCATGGTTCGTTCTTCTTGTAGAATGTTGAACGACTATCCCAACTAAAATCTATCCACTCAACAAAAATTATTTCAGAGAAATCATACTCCATGGTAAGTTGTTCTTGTAGAATGTTGAATGACTATCCCAACTAAAATCTATCCACTCAACAAAAATTATTTCAGAGAAATCATACTCCATGGTTCGTTCTTCTTGTAGAATGTTGAACGACTATCCCAACTAAAATCTATCCACTCAACAAAAATTATTTCAGAGAAATCATACTCCATGGTAAGTTGTTCTTGTAGAATGTTGAACGACTATCCCAACTAAAATCTATCCACTCAACAAAAATTATTTCACACCACAGACTCATCTTGGTCAGGATCGACTTGAAATCTGTCATGGGTTCAGAGAAATCATACTCCATGGTTCGTTGTTCTTGTAGAATGTTCAACGACTATCCCAACTAAAATCTATCCACTCAATTTGAAATCTATCATGGTTTCAGAGAAATCATAGTCCATGGTAAGTTGTTCTTGTAGAATGTTGAACGAATATCCCAACTAAAATCTATCCACTCAACAAAAATTATTTCAGAGAAATCATACTCCATGGTTCGTTGTTCTTGTAGAATGTTGAACGACTACCCCAACTAAAATCTATCCACTCAACAAAAATTATTTCACACCACAGACTCATCTTGGTCAGGATCGATTTGAAATCTATCATGGTTTCAGAGAAATCATACTCCATGGTTCGTTGTTCTTGTGGAATGTTGAACGACTATCCCAACTAAAATCTATCCGCTCAACAAAAATTATTTCAGAGAAATCATACTCCATGGTAAGTTGTTCTTGTAGAATGTTGAACGACTACCCCAACTAAAATCTATCCACTCAACAAAAATTATTTCACACCACAGACTCATCTTGGTCAGGATCAATTTGAAATCTATCATGGTTTCAGAGAAATCATACTCCATGGTTCGTTTTTCTTGTAGAATGTTGAACGACTATCCCAACTAAAATCTATCCACTCAACAAAAATTATTTCAGAGAAATCATACTCCATGGTTCGTTGTTCTTGTAGAATGTTGAACGACTACCCCAACTAAAATCTATCCACTCAACAAAAATTATTTCACACCACAGACTCATCTTGGTCAGGATCGATTTGAAATCTATCATGGTTTCAGAGAAATCATACTCCATGGTTCGTTGTTCTTGTGGAATGTTGAACGACTATATCAACTAAAATCTATCCGCTCAACAAAAATTATTTCAGAGAAATCATACTCCATGGTAAGTTGTTCTTGTAGAATGTTGAACGACTACCCCAACTAAAATCTATCCACTCAACAAAAATTATTTCACACCACAGACTCATCTTGATCAGGATCGATTTGAAATCTATCGTGGTTTCAGAGAAATCATACTCCATGGTTCGTTTTTCTTGTAGAATGTTGAACGACTATCCCAACTAAAATCTATCCACTCAACAAAAATTATTTCAGAGAAATCATACTCCATGGTAAGTTGTTCTTGTAGAATGTTGAACGACTACCCCAACTAAAATCTATCCACTCAACAAAAATTATTTCACACCACAGACTCATCTTGGTCAGGATCGATTTGAAATCTATCATGGTTTCAGAGAAATCATACTCCATGGTTCGTTGTTCTTGTAGAATGTTGAACGACTATCCCAACTAAAATCTATCCACTCAACAAAAATTATTTCAGAGAAATCATACTCCATGGTAAGTTGTTCTTGTAGAATGTTGAACGACTACCCCAACTAAAATCTATCCACTCAACAAAAATTATTTCACACCACAGACTCATCTTGGTCAGGATCGATTTGAAATCTCTCATGGTTTCAGAGAAAAAATACTCCATGGTTCGTTGTTCTTGTAGAATGTTGAACGACTACCCCTAACTAAAATCTATCCACTCAACAAAAATTATTTCACACCACAGACTCATCTTGGTCAGGATCGATTTGAAATCCATCATGGTTTCAGAGAAATCATAGTCCATGGTAAGTTGTTCTTGTAGAATGTTGAACGACTACCCCAACTAAAATCTATCCACTCAACCAAAATTATTTCACACCACAAACTCATCTTGGTCAGGATCGATTTGAAATCTATCATGGTTTCAGAGAAATCATACTCCATGGTTCGTTGTTCTTGTAAAATGTTGAACGACTACCCCAACTAAAATCTATCCACTCAACAAAAATTATTTGACACCACAGACTCATCTTGGTCAGGATCGATTTGAAATCTATCATGGTTTCAGAGAAATCATAGTCCATGGTAAGTTGTTCTTGTAGAATGTTGAACGACTGCCCCAACTAAAATCTATCCACTCAACAAAAATTATTTCACACCACAGACTCATCTTGGTCAGGATCGATTTGAAATCTCTCATGGTTTCAGAGAAATCATACTCCATGGTAAGTTGTTCTTGTAGAATGTTGAACGACTACCCCAACTAAAATCTATTCACTCAACAAAAATTATTTCAGAGAAATCATACCCCATGGTAAGTTGTTCTTGTAGAATGTTGAACGACTACCCCAACTAAAATCTATCCACTCAACAAAAATTATTTCAGAGAAATCATACTCCATGGTAAGTTGTTCTTGTAGAATGTTGAACAACTACCCCTAACTAAAATCTATCCACTCAACAAAAATTATTTCACACCACAGACTCATCTTGGTCAGGATCGATTTGAAATCTATCATGGTTTCAGAGAAATCATAGTCCATGGTAAGTTGTTCTTGTAGAATGTTGAACGACTGCCCCAACTAAAATCTATCCACTCAACAAAAATTATTTCACACCACAGACTCATCTTGGTCAGGATCGATTTGAAATCTCTCATGGTTTCAGAGAAATCATACTCCATGGTAAGTTGTTCTTGTAGAATGTTGAACGACTACCCCAACTAAAATCTATTCACTCAACAAAAATTATTTCAGAGAAATCATACCCCATGGTAAGTTGTTCTTGTAGAATGTTGAACGACTACCCCAACTAAAATCTATCCACTCAACAAAAATTATTTCAGAGAAATCATACTCCATGGTAAGTTGTTCTTGTAGAATGTTGAACAACTACCCCTAACTAAAATCTATCCACTCAACAAAAATTATTTCACACCACAGACTCATCTTGGTCAGGATCGATTTGAAATCTATCATGGTTTCAGAGAAATCATAGTCCATGGTAAGTTGTTCTTGTAGAATGTTGAACGACTGCCCCAACTAAAATCTATCCACTCAACAAAAATTATTTCACACCACAGACTCATCTTGGTCAGGATCGATTTGAAATCCATCATGGTTTCAGAGAAATCATAGTCCATGGTAAGTTGTTCTTGTAGAATGTTGAACGACTACCCCAACTAAAATCTATCCACTCAACCAAAATTATTTCACACCACAAACTCATCTTGGTCAGGATCGATTTGAAATCTATCATGGTTTCAGAGAAATCATACTCCATGGTTCGTTGTTCTTGTAAAATGTTGAACGACTACCCCAACTAAAATCTATCCACTCAACAAAAATTATTTCACACCACAGACTCATCTTGGTCAGGATCGATTTGAAATCTATCATGGTTTCGGAGAAATCATAGTCCATGCTAAGTTGTTCGTGAAGAATGTTGAACGACTACCCCAACTAAAATCTATCCACTCAACAAAAATTATTTCAGAGAAATCATACTCCATGGTTCGTTGTTCTTGTAGAATGTTGAACGACTACCCCTAACTAAAATCTATCCACTCAACAAAAATTATTTCACACCACAGACTCATCTTGGTCAGGATCGATTTGAAATCTATCATGGTTTCAGAGAAATCATACTCCATGGTTCGTTGTTCTTGTAGAATGTTGAACGACTATCCCAACTAAAATCTATCCACTCAACAAAAATTATTTCAGAGAAATCATACTCCATGGTAAGTTGTTCTTGTAGAATGTTGAACGATTACCCCAACTAAAATCCATCCACTCAACAAAAATTATTTCACACCACAGACTCATCTTGGTCAGGATCGATTTGAAATCTATCATGGTTTCAGAGAAATCATAGTCCATGGTAAGTTGTTCTTGTAGAATGTTGAACGACTATCCCAACTAAAATCTATCCACTCAACAAAAATTATTTCAGAGAAATCATACTCCATGGTTCGTTGTTCTTGTAGAATGTTGAACGACTACCCCAACTAAAGTCTATCCACTCAACAAAAACTATTTCAGAGAAATCATACTCCATGGTAAGTTGTTCTTGTAGAATGTTGAACGACTACCCCAACTAAAATCTATCCACTCAACAAAAATTATTTCACACCACAGACTCATCTTTTTCAGGATCGATTTGAAATCTATCATGGTTTCAGAGAAATCATACTCCATGGTATGTTGTTCTTGTAGAATGTTGAACGACTACCCCAACTAAAATCTATCCACTCAACAAAAATTATTTCACACCACAGACTCATCTTGGTCAGGATCGATTTGAAATCTATCATGGTTTCAGAGAAATCATAGTCCATGGTAAGTTGTTCTTGTAGAATGTTGAACGACTACCCCAACTAAAATCTATCCACTCAACAAAAATTATTTCACACCACAGACTCATCTTGGTCAGGATCGATTTGAAATCTATCATGGTTTCAGAGAAATCATACTCCATGGTAAGTTGTTCTTGTAGAATGTTGAACGACTACCCCTAACTAAACTCTATCCACTCAACAAAAATTATTTCACACCACAGACTCATCTTGGTCAGGATCGATTTGAAATCTATCATGGTTTCAGAGAAATCATACGCCATGGTTCGTTGTTCTTGTAGAATGTTGAACGACTATCCCAACTAAAATCTATCCACTCAACAAAAATTATTTCAGAGAAATCATACTCCATGGTAAGTTGTTCTTGTAGAATGTTGAACGACTACCCAACTAAAATCTATCCACTCAACAAAAATTATTTCACACCACAGAATCATCTTGGTCAGGATCGATTTGAAATCTATCATGGTTTCAGAGAAATCAGAGTCCATGGTAAGTTGTTCTTGTAGAATGTTGAACGACTACCCCTAACTAAAATCTATCCACTCAACAAAAATTATTTCACACCACAGACTCATCTTGGTCAGGATCGATTTGAAATCTGTCATGGTTTCAGAGAAATCATACTCCATGATTCGTTGTTCTTGTAAAATTTTGAACGACTATCCCAACTAAAATCTATCCACTCAACAAAAATTATTTCAGAGAAATCATACTCCATGTTTCGTTGTTCTTGTAGAATGTTGAACGACTACCCCAACTAAAATCTATCCACTCAACAAAAATTATTTCAGAGAAATCATACTCCATGGTAAGTTGTTCATGTAGAATGTTGAACGACTATCCCAACTAAAATCTATCCACTCAACAAAAATTATTTCACACCACAGACTCATCTTGGTCAGGATCGATTTGAAATCTATCATGGTTTCAAAGAAATCATAGTCCATGGTAAGTTGTTCTTGTAGAATGTTGAACGACTACAGCAACTAAAATCTATCCACTCAACAAAAATTAGTTCACACCACAGACTCATCTTGGTCAGGATCGATTTGAAATCCATCATGGTTTCACAGGAATCATACTCCATGGTTCGTTGTTCTTGTAAAATGTTGAACGACTACCCCAACTAAAATGTATCCACTCAACAAAAATTATTTCACACCACAGACTCATCTTGGTCAGGATCGATTTGAAATCTATCATGGTTTCAGAGAAATCATTCTCCATGGTCCGTAGTTCTTGTAGAATGTTGAACGACTATCCCAACTAAAATCTATCCACTCAACAAAAATTATTTCAGAAAAATCATACTCCATGGTAAGTTGTTCTTGTAGAATGTTGAACGACTACCCCAACTAAAATCTATCCACTCAACAAAAATTATTTCACACCACAGACTCATCTTGGTCAGGATCGATTTGAAATCTATCATGGTTTCAGAGAAATCATACTCCATGGTTCGTTGTTCTTGTAGAATGTTGAACGACTATCCCAACTAAAATCTATCCACTCAACAAAAATTATTTCAGAGAAATCATACTCCATGGTTCGTTGTTCTTGTAGAATGTTGAACGACTACCCCAACTAAAATCTATCCACTCAACAAAAATTATTTCACACCACAGACTCATCTTGGTCAGGATCGATTTGAAATCTATCATGGTTTCAGAGAAATCATAGTCCATGGTAAGTTGTTCTTGTAGAATGTTGAACGACTACCCCAACTAAAATCTATCCACTCAACAAAAATTATTTCACACCACAGACTCATCTTGGTCAGGATCAATTTGAAATCTATCATGGTTTCAGAGAAATCATACTCCATGGTTCGTTGTTCTTGTAGAATGTTGAACGACTACCCCAACTAAAATCTATCCACTCAACAAAAATTATTTCACACCACAGACTCATCTTGGTCAAGATCGATTTGAAATCTATCATGGTTTCAGAGAAATCATACTCCATGGTTCGTTGTTCTTGTAGAATGTTGAACGACTACCCCAACTGAAATCTATCCACTCAACAAAAATTATTTCGCACCACAGACTCATCTTGGTCAGGATCGATTTGAAATCTATCATGGTTTCAGAGAAATCATACTTAATGGTTCGTTGTTCTTGTAAAATGTTGAACGACTACCCCAACTAAAATCTATCCACTCAACAAAAATTATTTCACACCACAGACTCATCTTGGTCAGGATCGATTTGAAATCTATCATGGTTTCAGAGAAATCATACTCCATGGTAAGTTGTTCTTGTAGAATGTTGAACGACTACCCCTAACTAAAATCTATCCACTCAACAAAAATTATTTCACACCACAGACTCATCTTGGTCAGGATCGATTTGAAATCTATCATGGTTTCAGAGAAATCATACTCCATGGTAAGTTGTTCTTGTAGAATGTTGAACGACTATCCCAACTAAAATCTATCCACTCAACAAAAATTATTTCAGAGAAATCATACTCCATGGTTCGTTGTTCTTGTAGAATGTTTAACGACTACCCCAACTAAAATCTATCCACTCAACAAAAATTATTTCACACCACAGACTCATCTTGGTCAGGATCGATTTGAAATCTATCATGGTTTCAGAGAAATCATAGTCCATGGTAAGTTGTTCTTGTAGAATGTTGAACGACTACCCCAACTAAAATCTATCCACTCAACAAAAATTATTTCACACCACAGACTCATCTTGGTCAGGATCGATTTGAAATCTATCATGGTTTCAGAGAAATTATACTCCATGGTAAGTTGTTCTTGTAGAATGTTGAACGACTACCCAACTAAAATCTATCCACTCAACAAAAATTATTTCACACCACAGAATCATCTTGGTCAGGATCGATTTGAAATCTATCATGGTTTCAGAGAAATCATAGTCCATGGTAAGTTGTTCTTGTAGAATGTTGAACGACTACCCCTAACTAAAATCTATCCACTCAACAAAAGTTATTTCACACCACAGACTCATCTTGGTCAGGATCGATTTGAAATCTGTCATGGTTTCAGAGAAATCATACTCCATGATTCGTTGTTCTTGTAGAATTTTGAACGACTATCCCAACTAAAATCTATCCACTCAACAAAAATTATTTCAGAGAAATCATACTCCATGTTTCGTTGTTCTTGTAGAATGTTGAACGACTACCCCAACTAAAATCTATCCACTCAACAAAAATTATTTCAGAGAAATCATACTCCATGGTAAGTTGTTCATGTAGAATGTTGAACGACTATCCCAACTAAAATCTATCCACTCAACAAAAATTATTTCACACCACAGATTCATCTTGGTCAGGATCGATTTGAAATCTATCATGGTTTCACAGGAATCATACTCCATGGTTCGTTGTTCTTGTAAAATGTTGAACGACTACCTCAACTAAAATCTATCCACTCAACAAAAATTTTTTCTCACCACAGACTCATCTTGGTCAGGATCGATTTGAAATCCATCATGGTTTCACAGGAATCATACTCCATGTTTCGTTGTTCTTGTAGAATGTTGAACGACTACCCCAACTAAAATCTATCCACTCAACAAAAATTATTTCAAAGAAATCATAGTCCATGATAAGTTGTTCTTGTAGAATGTTGAACGACTACCCCAACTAAAATCTATCCACTCAACAAAAATTTTTTCTCACCACAGACTCATCTTGGTCAGGATCGATTTGAAATCCATCATGGTTTCACAGGAATCATACTCCATGGTTCGTTGTTCTTGTAAAATGTTGAACGACTACCCCAACTAAAATCTATCCACTCAACAAAAATTATTTCACACCACAGACTCATCTTGGTCAGGATCGATTTGAAATCTATCATGGCTTCAGAGAAATCATTCTCCATGGTCCGTTGTTCTTGTAGAATGTTGAACGACTATCCCAACTAAAATCTATCCACTCAACAAAAATTATTTCAGAAAAATCATACTTCATGGTAAGTTGTTCTTGTAGAATGTTGAACGACTACCCCAACTAAAATCTATCCACTCAACAAAAATTATTTCACACCACAGACTCATCTTGGTCAGGATCGATTTGAAATCTATCATGGTTTCAGAGAAATCATAGTCCATGGTAAGTTGTTCTTGTAGAATGTTGAACGACTACCCCAACTAAAATCTATCCACTCAACAAAAATTATTTCACACCACAGACTCATTTTGGTCAGGATCAATTTGAAATCTATCATGGTTTCAGAGAAATCATACTCCATGGTTCGTTGTTCTTGTAGAATGTTGAACGACTACCCCAACTAAAATCTATCCACTCAACAAAAATTATTTCACACCACAGACTCATCTTGGTCAGGATCGATTTGAAATCTATCATGGTTTCAGAGAAATCATACTCCATGGTTCGTTGTTCTTGTAGAATGTTGAACGACTACCCCAACTAAAATCTATCCACTCAACAAAAATTATTTCGCACCACAGACTCATCTTGGGCAGGATCGATTTGAAATCTATCATGGTTTCAGAGAAATCATACTCCATGGTTCGTTGTTCTTGTAAAATGTTGAACGACTACCCCAACTAAAATCTATCCACTCAACAAAAATTATTTCACACCACAGACTCATCTTGGTCAGGATCGATTTGAAATCTATCATGGTTTCAGAGAAATCATACTCCATGGTAAGTTGTTCTTGTAGAATGTTGAACGACTACCCCTAACTAAAATCTATCGACTCAACAAAAATTATTTCACACCACAGACTCATCTTGGTCAGGATCGATTTGAAATCTATCATGGTTTCAGAGAAATCATAGTCCATGGTAAGTTGTTCTTGTAGAATGTTGAACGACTATCAAAACTAAAATCTATCCACTCAACAAAAATTATTTCAGAGAAATCATACTCCATGGTTCGTTGTTCTTGTAGAATGTTGAACGACTACCCCAACTAAAACCTATCCACTCAACAAAAATTATTTCACACCACAGACTCATCTTGGTCAGGATCGATTTGAAATCTATCATGGTTTCAGAGAAATCATAGTCCATGGTAAGTTGTTCTTGTAGAATGTTGAACGACTACCCCAACTAAAATCTATCCACTCAACAAAAAATTATTTCACACCACAGACTCATCTTGGTCAGGATCGATTTGAAATCTATCATGGTTTCAGAGAAATCATACTCCATGGTTCGTTGTTCTTGTAGAATGTTGAACGACTATCCCAACTAAAATCTATCCACTCAACAAAAATTATTTCACACCACAGACTCATCTTGGTCAGGATCGATTTGAAATCTATCATGGTTTCAGAGAAATCATACTCCATGGTTCGTTGTTCTTGTAGAATGTTGAACGACTACCCCAACTAAAATCTATCCACTCAACAAAAATTATTTCACACCACAGACTCATCTTGGTCAGGATCGATTTGAAATCTATCACGGTTTCAGAGAAATCATACTCCATGGTTCGTTGTTTTTGTAAAATGTTGAACGACTACTCCAACTAAAATCTATCCACTCAACAAAAATTATTTCACACCACAGACTCATCTTGGTCAGGATCGATTTGAAATCTATCATGGTTTCAAAGAAATCATACTCCATGGTAAGTTGTTCTTGTAGAATGTTGAACGACTATCCCAACTAAAATCTATCCACTCAACAAAAATTATTTCACACCACAGACTCACCTTGGTCAGGATCGATTTGAAATCTATCATGGTTTCAGAGAAATCATACTCCATGGTAAGTTGTTCTTGTAGAATGTTGAACGACTACCCCTAACTAAAATCTATCCACTCAACAAAAATTATTTCACACCACAGACTCATCTTGGTCAGGATCGATTTGAAATTTATCATGGTTTCAGAGAAATCATACTCCATGGTTCGTTGTTCTTGTAGAATGTTGAACGACTACCCCAACTAAAATCTATCCACTCAACAAAAATTATTTCACACCACAGACTCATCTTGGTCAGGATCGATTTGAAATCTATCATGGTTTCAGAGAAATCATAGTCCATGGTAAGTTGTTCTTGTAGAATGTTGAACGACTACCCCAACTAAAATCTATCCACTCAACAAAAATTATTTCACACCACAGACTCATCTTGGTCAGGATCGATTTGAAATCTATCATGGTTTCAGAGAAATCATACTCCATGGTTCGTTGTTCTTGTAGAATGTTGAACGACTATCCCAACTAAAATCTATCCACTCAACAAAAATTATTTCAGAGAAATCATACTCCATGGTAAGTTGTTCTTGTAGAATGTTGAACGACTACCCCTAACTAAAATCTATCCACTCAACAAAAATTATTTCACACCACAGACTCATCTTGGTCAGGATCGATTTGAAATCTATCATGGTTTCAGAGAAATCATAGTCAATGGTAAGTTGTTCTTGTAGAATGTTGAACGACTACCCCAACTAAAATCTATCCACTCAACAAAAATTATTTTACACCACAGACTCATCTTGGTCAGGATGGATTTGAAATCTATCATGGTTTCAGAGAAATCATACTCCATGGTAAGTTGTTCTTGTAGAATGTTGAACGGCTACCCCTAACTAAAATCTATCCACTCAACAAAAATTATTTCACACCACAGACTCATCTTCGTCAGGATCGATTTGAAATCTATCATGGTTTCAGAGAAATCATACTCCATGGTAAGTTGTTCTTGTAGAATGTTGAACGACTACCCCAACTAAAATCTATCCACTCAACCAAAATTATTTCAGAGAAATCATACTCCATGGTAAGTTGTTCTTGTAGAATGTTGAACGACTACGACAACTAAAATCTATCCACTCAACAAAAATTATTTCACACCACAGACTCATCTTGGTCAAGATCGATTTGAAATCTATCATGGTTTCAGAGAAATCATACTCCATGGTTCGTTGTTCTTGTAGAATGTTGAACGACTATGCCAACTAAAATCTATCCACTCAACAAAAATTATTTCAGAGAAATCATACTCCATGGTTCGTTGTTCTTGTAGAATGTTGAACGACTACCCCAACTAAAATCTATCAACTCAACAAAAATTATTTCACACCACAGACTCATCTTGGTCAGGATCGATTTGAAATCTATCATGGTTTCAGAGAAATCATAGTCCATGGTAAGTTGTTCTTGTAGAATGTTGAACGACTACCCCAACTAAAATCTATCCACTCAACAAAAATTATTTCACACCACAGACTCATCTTGGTCAGGATCGATTTGAAATCTATCATGGTTTCAGAGAAATCATAGTCCATGGTAAGTTGTTCTTGTAGAATGTTGAACGACTACCCCAACTAAAATCTATCCACTCAACAAAAATTATTTCAGAGAAATCATACTCCATGTTTCGTTGTTCTTGTGGAATGTTGAACGACTAACCCAACTAAAATCTATCCACTCAACAAAAATTATTTCACACCACAGACCCATCTTGGTCAGGATCGATTTGAAATCTATCATGGTTTCAGAGAAATCATAGTCCATGGTAAGTTGTTCTTGTAGAATGTTGAACGACTACCCCAACTAAAATCTATCCACTCAACAAAAATTATTTCACACCACAGACTCATCTTGGTCAGGATCGATTTGAAATCTATCATGGTTTCAGAGAAATCATACTCCATGGTTCGTTGTTCTTGTAGAATGTTGAACGACTACCCCAACTAAAATCTATCCACTCAACAAAAATTATTTCACACCACAGACTCATCTTGGTCAGGATCGATTTGAAATCTATCACGGTTTCAGAGAAATCATACTCCATGGTTCGTTGTTCTTGTAGAATGTTGAACGACTACCCCAACTAAAATCTATCCACTCAACAAAAATTATTTCACACACAGACTCATCTTGGTCAGGATCGATTTGAAATCTATCACGGTTTCAGAGAAATCATACTCCATGGTTCGTTGTTCTTGTAAAATGTTGAACGACTACCCCAACTAAAATCTATCCACTCAACAAAAATTATTTCACACCACAGACTCATCTTGGTCAGGATCGATTTGAAATCTACCATGGTTTCAGAGAAATCATACTCCATGGTAAGTTGTTCTTGTAGAATGTTGAACGACTACCCCAACTAAAATCTATCCACTCAACAAAAATTATTTCACACCACAGACTCATCTTGGTCAGGATCGATTTGAACTCTATCATGGTTTCAGAGAAATCATACTCCATGGTTCGTTGTTCTTGTAGAATGTTGAACGACTACCCCAACTAAAATCTATCCACTCAACAAAAATTATTTCACACCACAGACTCATCTTGGTCAGGATCGATTTGAAATCTATCACGGTTTCAGAGAAATCATACTCCATGGTTCGTTGTTCTTGTAGAATGTTGAACGACTACCCCAACTAAAATCTATCCACTCAACAAAAATTATTTCACACCACAGACTCATCTTGGTCACAATCGATTTGAAATCTATCATGGTTTCAGAGAAATCATAGTCCATGGTAAGTTGTTCTTGTAGAATGTTGAACGACTATCCCAACTAAAATCTATCCACTCAACAAAAATTATTTCAGAGAAATCATACTCCATGGTTATTTGTTCTTGTAGAATGTTGAACGACTACCCCAACTAAAATCTATCCACTCAACAAAAATTATTTCACACCACAGACTCATCTTGGTCAGGATCGATTTGAAATCTATCATGGTTTCAGAGAAATCATAGTCCATGGTAAGTTGTTCTTGTAGAATGTTGAACGACTACCCCAACTAAAATCTATCCACTCAACAAAAATTATTGCACACCACAGACTCATCTTGGTCAGGATCGATTTGAAATCTATCATGGTTTCAGAGAAATCATACTCCATGGTTCGTTGTTCTTGTAGAATGTTGAACGACTATCCCAACTAAAATCTATCCACTCAACCAAAATTATTTCAGAGAAATCATACTCCATGGTAAGTTGTTCTTGTAGAATGTTGAACGACTACCCCAACTAAAATCTATCCACTCAACAAAAATTATTTCACACCACAGACTCATCTTGGTCAAGATCGATTTGAAATCTATCATGGTTTCAGAGAAATCATACTCCATGGTTCGTTGTTCTTGTAGAATGTTGAACGACTATCCCAACTAAAATCTATCCACTCAACAAAAATTATTTCAGAGAAATCATACTCCATGGTTCGTTGTTCTTGTAGAATGTTGAACGACTACCCCTAATTAAAATCTATCCACTCAACAAAAATTATTTCACACCACAGACTCATCTTGGTCAGGATCGATTTGAAATCTATCATGGTTTCAGAGAAATCATAGTCCATGGTAAGTTGTTCTTGTAGAATGTTGAACGACTACCCCAACTAAAATCTATCCACTCAACAAAAATTATTTCACACCACAGACTCATCTTGGTCAGGATCGATTTCAAATCTATCATGGTTTCAGAGAAATCATAGTCCATGGTAAGTTGTTCTTGTAGAATGTTGAACGACTACCCCAACTAAAATCTATCCACTCAACAAAAATTATTTCAGAGAAATCATACTCCATGGTTCGTTGTTCTTGTGGAATGTTGAACGACTAACCCAACTAAAATCTATCCACTCAACAAAAATTATTTCAGAGAAATCATACTCCATGGTAAGTTGTTCTTGTAGAATGTTGAACGACTACCCCTAATTAAAATCTATCCACTCAACAAAAATTATTTCACACCACAGACTCATCTTGGTCAGGATCGATTTGAAATCTATCATGGTTTCAGAGAAATCATACTCCATGGTTCGTTATTCTTGTAGAATGTTGAACGACTATCCCAACTAAAATCTATCCACTCAACAAAAATTATTTCAGAGAAATCATACTCCATGGTAAGTTGTTCTTGTAGAATGTTGAACGACTACCCCAACTAAAATCTATCCACTCAACAAAAATTATTTCACACCACAGACTCATCTTGGTCAGGATCGATTTGAAATCTATCATGGTTTCAGAGAAATCATACTTAATGGTTCGTTGTTCTTGTAGAATGTTGAACGACTATCCCAACTAAAATCTATCCACTCAACAAAAATTATTTCAGAGAAATCATACTCCATGGTTCGTTGTTCTTGTAGAATGTTGAACGACTACCCCAACTAAAATCTATCCACTCAACAAAAATTATTTCACACCACAGACTCATCTTGGTCAAGATCGATTTGAAATCTATCATGGTTTCAGAGAAATCATACTCCATGGTTCGTTGCTCTTGTAGAATGTTGAACGACTATCCCAACTAAAATCTATCCACTCAACAAAAATTATTTCAGAGAAATCATACTCCATGGTTCGTTGTTCTTGTAGAATGTTGAACGACTACCCCTAATTAAAATCTATCCACTCAACAAAAATTATTTCACACCACAGACTCATCTTGGTCAGGATCGATTTGAAATCTATCATGGTTTCAGAGAAATCATACTCCATGGTAAGTTGTTCTTGTAGAATGTTGAACGACTATCCCAACTAAAATCTATCCACTCAACAAAAATTATTTCAGAGAAATCATACTCCATGGTTCGTTGTTCTTTTGGAATGTTGAATGACTAACCCAACTAAAATCTATCCACTCAACAAAAATTATTTCAGAGAAATCATACTCCATGGTAAGTTGTTCTTGTAGAATGTTGAACGACTACCCCTAATTAAAATCTATCCACTCAACAAAAATTATTTCACACCACAGACTCATCTTGGTCAGGATCGATTTGAAATCTATCATGGTTTCAGAGAAGTCATACTCCATGGTTCGTTATTCTTGTAGAATGTTGAACGACTATCCCAACTAAAATCTATCCACTCAACAAAAATTATTTCAGAGAAATCATACTCCATGGTAAGTTGTTCTTGTAGAATGTTGAACGACTACCCCAACTAAAATCTATCCACTCAACAAAAATTATTTCACACCACAGACTCATCTTGGTCAGGATCGATCTGAAATCTATCATGGTTTCAGAGAAATCATACTCCATGGTTCGTTGTTCTTGTAGAATGTTGAACGACTATCCCAACTAAAATCTATCCACTCAACAAAAATTATTTCAGAGAAATCATACTCCATGGTTCGTTGTTCTTGTAGAATGTTGAACGACTACCCCAACTAAAATCTATCCACTCAACAAAAATTATTTCACACCACAGACTCATCTTGGTCAGGATCGATTTGAAATCTATCATGGTTTCAGAGAAATCATACTCCATGGTAAGTTGTTCTTGTAGAATGTTGAACGACTACCCCTAACTAAAATCTATCCACTCAACAAAAATTATTTCAGAGAAATCATACTCCATGGTAAGTTGTTCTTGTAGAATGTTGAACGACTACCCCAACTAAAATCTATCCACTCAACAAAAATTATTTCAGAGAAAACATACTCCATGGTAAGTTTTTCTTGTAGAATGTTGAACGACTACCCCAACTAAAATCTATCCACTCAACAAAAATTATTTCACACTACAGACTCATCTTGGTCAGGATCGATTTGAAATCTATCATGGTTTCAGAGAAATCATACTCCATTGTAAGTTGTTCTTGTAGAATGTTGAACGACTACCCCTAACTAAAATCTATCCACTCAACAAAAATTATTTCACAGAAATCATACTCCATGTTTCGTTGTTCTTGTAGAATGTTGAACGACTACCCCAACTAAAATCTATCCACTCAACAAAACTTATTTCACACCACAGACTCATCTTGGTCAGGATCGATTTGAAATCTATCATGGTTTCAGAGAAATCATACTCCATGGTTCGTTGTTCTTGTAGAATGTTGAACGACTACCCCTAACTAAAATCTATCCACGCAACAAAAATTATTTCACACCACAGACTCATCTTGGTCAGGATCGATTTGAAATCTATCATGGTTTCAGAGAAATCATACTCCATGGTTCGTTGTTCTTGTAGAATGTTGAACGACTATCCCAACTTAACTCTATCCACTCAACAAAAATTATTTCACACCACAGACTCATCTTGGTCAGGATCGATTTGAAATCTATCATGGTTTCAGAGAAATCATAGTCCATGGTAAGTTGTTCTTGTAGAATGTTGAACGACTACCCCAACTAAAATCTATCTACTCAACAAAAATTATTTCACACCGCAGACTCATCTTGGTCAGGATCGATTTGAAATCTATCATGGTTTCAGAGAAATCATAGTCCATTTTAAGTTGTTCTTGTAGAATGTTGAACGACTATCCCAACTAAAATCTATCCACTCAACAAAAATTATTTCACACCACAGACTCATCTTGGTCAGGATCGATTTGAAATCTATCATGGTTTCAGAGAAATCATACTCCAAGGTAAGTTGTTCTTGTAGAATGTTGAACGACTACCCCAACTAAAATCTATCCACTCAACAAAAATTATTTCACACCACAGACTCATCTTGGTCAGGATCGATTTGAAATCTATCATGGTTTCAGAGAAATCATACTCCATGGTAAGTTGTTCTTGTAGAATGTTGAACGACTACCCCAACTAAAATCTATCCACTCAACAAAAATTATTTCAGAGAAATCATACTCCATGGTAAGTTGTTCTTGTAGAATGTTGAACGACTACCCCAACTAAAATCTATCCACTCAACAAAAATTATTTCACACCACAGACTCATATTGGTCAAGATCGATTTGAAATCTATCATGGTTTCAGAGAAATCATACTCCATGGTTCGTTGTTCTCGTAGAATGTTGAACGACTATCCCAACTAAAATCTATCCACTCAACAAAAATTATTTCAGAGAAATCATAGTCCATGGTAAGTTGTTCTTGTAGAATGTTGAACGACTATCCCAACTAAAATCTATCCACTCAACAAAAATTATTTCACACCACAGACTCATCTTGGTCAGGATCGATTTGAAATCAATCATGGTTTCAGAGAAATCATAGCCCATGGTAAGTTGTTCTTGTAGAATGTTGAACGATTACCCCAACTAAAATCTATCCACTCAACAAAAATTATTTCACACCACAGACTCATCTTGGTCAGGATCGATTTGAAATCTATCATGGTTTCAGAGAAATCATAGTCCATGGTAAGTTGTTCTTGTAGAATGTTGAACGACTACCCCAACTAAAATCTATCCACTCCACAAAAATTATTTCAGAGAAATCATACTCCATGGTTCGTTGTTCTTGTAGAATGTTGAACGACTAACCCAACTAAAATCTATCCACTCAACAAAAATTATTTCAGAGAAATCATACTAGATGGTAAGTTGTTCTTGTAGAATGTTGAACGACTATCCCAACTAAAATCTATCCACTCAACAAAAATTATTTCACACCACAGACTCATCTTGGTCAGGATCGATTTGAAATCTATCATGGTTTCAGAGAAATCATACTCCATGATAAGTTGTTCTTGTAGAATGTTGAACGACTATCAAAACTAAAATCTATCCACTCAACAAAAATTATTTCAGAGAAATCATACTCCATGGTAAGTTGTTCTTGTAGAATGTTGAACGACTACCCCAACTAAAATCTATCCACTCAACAAAAATTATTTCACACCACAGACTCATCTTGGTCAGGATCGATTTGAAATCTATCATGGTTTCAGAGAAATCATACTACATGGTTCGTTGTTCTTGTAGAATGTTGAAATACTATCCCAACTAAAATCTATCCACTCAACAAAAATTATTTCAGAGAAATCATACTCCATGGTTCGTTGTTCTTGTAGAATGTTGAACGACTACCCCAACTAAAATCTATCCACTCAACAAAAATTATTTCACACCACAGACTCATCTTGGTCAGGATCGATTTGAAATCTATCATGGTTTCAGAGAAATCATAGTCCATGGTAAGTTGTTCTTGTAGAATGTTGAACGACTACCCCAACTAAAATCTATCCACTCAACAAAAATTATTTCACACCACAGACTCATCTTGGTCAGGATCGATTTGAAATCTATAATGGTTTCAGAGAAATCATAGTCCATGGTAAGTTGTTCTTGTAGAATGTTGAACGACTATCCCAACTAAAATCTATCCACTCAACAAAAATTATTTCAGAGAAATCATACTCCATGGTAAGTTGTTCTTGTAGAATGTTGAACGACTACCCCAACTAAAATCTATCCACTCAACAAAAATTATTTCACACCACAGACTCATCTTGGTCAGGATCGATTTGAAATCTATCATGGTTTCAGAGAAATCATACTCCATGGTAAGTTGTTCTTGTAGAATGATGAACGACTACCCCTAACTAAAATCTATCCACTCAACAAAAATTATTTCAGAGAAATCATACTCCATGGTAAATTGTTCTTGTAGAATGTTGAAAGACTACCCCAACTAAAATCTATCCACTTAACAAAAATTATTTCACACCACAGACTCATCTTGGTCAGGATCGATTTGAAATCTATCATGGTTTCAGAGAAATCACACTCCATGGTTCGTTGTTCTTGTAGAATGTTGAACGACTATCCCAACTAAAATCTATCCACTCAACAAAAATTATTTCAGAGAAATCATACTCCATGGTTCGTTGTTCTTGTAGAATGTTGAACGACTACCCCAACTAAAATCTATCCACTCAACAAAAATTATTTCACACCACAGACTCATCTTGGTCAGGATCGATTTGAAATCTATCATGGTTTCAGAGAAATCATACTCCTTGGTAAGTTGTTCTTGTAGAATGTTGAACGACTACCCCTAACTAAAATCTATCCACGCAACAAAAATTATTTCAGAGAAATCATACTCCATGGTAAGTTGTTCTTGCAGAATGTTGAACGACTACCCCAACTAAAATCTATCCACTCAACAAAAATTATTTCACACCACAGGCTCATCTTGGTCAGGATCGATTTCAAATCTATCATGGTTTCAGAGAAATCATACTCCTTGGTAAGTTGTTCTTGTAGAATGTTGAACGACTACCCCTAACTAAAATCTATCCACGCAACAAAAATTATTTCAGAGAAATCATACTCCATGGTAAGTTGTTCTTGCAGAATGTTGAACGACTATCCCAACTAAAATCCATCCACTCAACAAAAAGTAAATCAGAGAAATCATACTCCATGGTAAGTTGTTCTTGTAGAATGTTGAACGACTACCCCAACTAAAATCTATCCACTCAACAAAAATTATTTCAGAGAAATCATACTCCATGGTAAGTTGTTCTTGTAGAATGTTGAACGACTACCCCAACTAAAATCTATCCACTTAACAAAAATTATTTCACACCACAGACTCATCTTGGTCAGGATCGATTTGAAATCTATCATGGTTTCAGAGAAATCATACTCCATGGTAAGTTGTTCTTGTAGAATGTTGAACGACTACCCCTAACTAAAATCTATCCACTCAACAAAAATTATTTCAGAGAAATCATACTCCATGGTAAGTTGTTCTTGTAGAATGTTGAACGACTACCCCAACTAAAATCTATCCACTTACCAAAAATTATTTCACACCACAGACTCATCTTGGTCAGGATCGATTTGAAATCTATCATGGTTTCAGAGAAATCATACTCCATGGTTCGTTGTTCTTGTAGAATGTTGAACGACTATCCCAACTAAAATCTATCCACTCAACAAAAATTATTTCAGAGAAATCATACTCCATGGTTCGTTGTTCTTGTAGAATGTTGAACGACTACCCCGACTAAAATCTATCCACTCAACAAAAATTATTTCACACCACAGACTCATCTTGGTCAGGATCGATTTGAAATCTATCATGGTTGCAGAGAAATCATACTCCATGGTTCGTTGTTCTTGTAGAATGTTGAACGACTACCCCTAACTAAAATCTATCCACTCAACAAAAATTATTTCACACCACAGACTCATCTTGGTCAGGATCGATTTGAAATCTATCATGGTTTCAGAGAAATCATACTCCATGGTTCATTGTTCTTGCAGAATGTTGAACGACTACCCCTAACTAAAATCTATCCACTCAACAAAAATTATTTCACACCACAGACTCATCTTGGTCAGGATCGATTTGAAATCTATCATGGTTTCAGAGAAATCATAGTCCATGGTAAGTTGTTCTTGTAGAATGTTGAACGACTATCCCAACTAAAATCTATCCACTCAACAAAAATTATTTCAGAGAAATCATACTCCATGGTAAGTTGTTCTTGTAGAATGTTGAACGACTACCCCAACTAAAATCTATCCACTCAACAAAAATTATTTCACACCACAGACTCATCTTGGTCAGGATCGATTTGAAATCTATCATGGTTTCAGAGAAATCATACTCCATGGTTCGTTGTTCTTGTAGAATGTTGAACGACTATCCCAACTAAAATCTATCCGCTCAACAAAAATTATTTCAGAGAAATCATACTCCATGGTTCATTGTTCTTGTAGAATGTTGAACGACTACCCCAACTAAAATCTATCCACTCAACAAAAATTATTTCACACCACAGATTCATTTTGGTCAGGATCGATTTGAAATCTATCATGGTTTCAGAGAAATCATACTCCATGGTTCGTTGTTCTTGTAGAATGTTGAACGCCTATCCCAACTAAAATCTATCCACTCAACAAAAATTTTTTCAGAGAAATCATACTCCATGGTAAGTTGTTCTTGTAGAATGTTGAACGACTACCCGTAACTAAAATCTATCCACTCAACAAAAATTATTTCACACCACAGACTCATCTTGGTCAGGATCGATTTGAAATCTATCATGGTTTCAGGGAAATCATAGTCCATGGTAAGTTGTTCTTGTAGAATGTTGAACGACTACCAATAACTAAAATCTATCCACTCAACAAAAATTATTTCACACCACAGATTCATTTTGGTCAGGATCGATTTGAAATCTATCATGGTTTCAGAGAAATCATACTCCATGGTTCGTTGTTCTTGTAGAATGTTGAACGCCTATCCCAACTAAAATCTATCCACTCAACAAAAATTTTTTCAGAGAAATCATACTCCATGGTAAGTTGTTCTTGTAGAATGTTGAACGAATACTCGTAACTAAAATCTATCCACTCAACAAAAATTATTTCACACCACAGACTCATCTTGGTCAGGATCGATTTGAAATCTATCGTGGTTTCAGGGAAATCATAGTCCATGGTAAGTTGTTCTTGTAGAATGTTGAACGACTACCAATAACTAAAATCTATCCACTCAACAAAAATTATTTCAGAGAAATCATACTCCATGGTTCATTGTTCTTGTAGAATGCTGAACGACTACCCCAACTAAAATCTATCCACTCAACAAAAATTATTTCACACCACAGATTCATTTTGGTCAGGATCGATTTGAAATCTATCATGGTTTCAGAGAAATCATACTCCATGTTTCATTGATCTTGTAGAATGTTGAACGACTATCCCAACTAAAATCTATCCACTCAACAAAAATTATTTCAGAGAAATCATACTCCATGGTAAGTTGTTCTTGTAGAATGTTGAACGAATATCCCAACTAAAATCTATCCACTCAACAAAAATTATTTCACACCACAGACTCATCTTGGTCAGGATCGATTTGAAATCTATCATGGTTTCAGAGAAATCATAGTCCATGGTAAGTTGTTCTTGTAGAATGTTGAACGACTATCCCAACTAAAATCTACCCACTCAACAAAAATTATTTCAGAGAAATCATACTCCATGGTAAGTTGTTCTTGTAGAATGTTGAACGACTACCCCAACTAAAATCTATCCACTCAACAAAAATTATTTCACACCACAGACTCATCTTGGTCAGGATCGATTTGAAATCTATCATGGGTTCAGAGAAATCATAGTCCATGGTAAGTTGTTCTTGTAGAATGTTGAACGACTATCCCAACTAAAATCTATCCACTCAACAAAAATTATTTCAGAGAAATCATACTCCATGGTTCATTGTTCTTGTAGAATGTTGAACGACTACCCCAACTAAAATCTATCCACTCAATAAAAATTATTTCACACCACAGATTCATTTTGGTCAGGATCGATTTGAAATCTATCATGGTTTCAGAGAAATCATACTCCATGGTTCGTTGTTCTTGTAGAATGTTGAACGACTATCCCAACTAAAATCTATCCACTCAACAAAAATTATTTCAGAGAAATCATACTCCATGGTAAGTTGTTCTTGTAGAATGTTGAACGACTACCCCAACTAAAATCTATCCACTCAACAAAAATTATTTCACACCACAGACTCATCTTGGTCAATATCGATTTGAAATCTATCATGGTTTCAGAGAAATCATACTCCATGGTTCGTTGTTCTTGTAGAATGTTGAACGACTATCCCAACTAAAATCTATCCACTCAACAAAAATTATTTCAGAGAAATCATACTCCATGGTTCATTGTTCTTGTAGAATGTTGAACGACTACCCCAACTAAAATCTATCCACTCAACAAAAATTATTTCACACCACAGATTCATTTTGGTCAGGATCGATTTGAAATCTATCATGGTTTCAGAGAAATCATACTCCATGGTTCGTTGTTCTTGTAGAATGTTGAACGAATATCCCAACTAAAATCTATCCACTCAACAAAAATTATTTCAGAGAAATCATACTCCATGGTAAGTAGAATGCTGAACGACTACCCGTAACTAAAATCTATCCACTCAACAAAAATTATTTCACACCACAGACTCATCTTGGTCAGGATCGATTTGAAATCTATCATGGTTTCAGAGAAATCATACTCCATGATTCGTTGTTCTTGTAGAATGTTGAACGACTACCCCTAACTAAAATCTATCCACTCAACAAAAATTATTTCACACCACAGACTCATATTGGTCAGGATCGATTTGAAATCTATCATGGTTTCAGAGAAATCATACTCCATGGTAAGTTGTTCTTGTAGAATGTTGAACGACTACCCGTAACTAAAATCTATCCACTCAACAAAAATTATTTCACACCACAGACTCATCTTGGTCAGGATCGATTTGAAATCTATCATGGTTTCAGAGAAATCATACTCCATGGTTCATTGTTCTTGTAGAATGTTGAACGACTTCCCCTAACTAAAATCTATCCACTCAACAAAAATTATTTCACACCACAGACTCATCTTGGTCAGGATCGATTTGAAATCTATCATGGTTTCAGAGAAATCATAGCCCATGGTAAGTTGTTCTTGTAGAATGTTGAACGACTATCCCAACTAAAAGCTATCCACTCAACAAAAATTATTTCAAAGAAATCATACTCCATGGTTCATTGTTCTTGTAGAATGTTGAACGACTACCCCAACTAAAATCTATCCACTCAACAAAAATTATTTCACACCACAGACTCATCTTGGTCAGGATCGATTTGAAATCTATCATGGTTTCAGAGAAATCATACTCCATGGTTCGTTGTTCTTGTAGAATGTTGAACGACTACCAATAACTAAAATCTATCCACTCAACAAAAATTATTTCAGAGAAATCATACTCCATGGTTCGTTGTTCTTGTAGAATGTTGAACGACTACCCCAACTAAAATCTATCCACTCAACAAAAATTATTTCACACCACAGATTCATTTTGGTCAGGATCGATTTGAAATCTATCATGGTTTCAGAGAAATCATACTCCATGGTTCGTTGTTCTTGTAGAATGTTGAACGACTATCCCAACTAAAATCTATCCACTCAACAAAAATTATTTCAGAGAAATCATACTCCATGGTAAGTTGTTCTTGTAGAATGTTGAACGACTACCCGTAACTAAAATCTATCCACTCAACAAGAATTATTTCACACCACAGACTCATCTTGGTCAGGATCGATTTGAAATCTATCATGGTTTCAGAGAAATCATACTCCATGGTTCGTTGTTCTTGTAGAATGTTGAACGACTACCAATAACTAAAATCTATCCACTCAACAAAAATTATTTCACACCACAGACTCATCTTGGTCAGGATCGATTTGAAATCTATCATGGTTTCAGAGAAATCATACTCCATGGTTCGTTGTTCTTGTAGAATGTTGAACGACTATCCCAACTAAAATCTATCCACTCAACAAAAATTATTTCAGAGAAATCATACTCCATGGTAAGTTGTTCTTGTAGAATGTTGAACGACTACCCGTAACTAAAATCTATCCACTCAACAAGAATTATTTCACACCACAGACTCATCTTGGTCAGGATCGATTTGAAATCTATCATGGTTTCAGAGAAATCATACTCCATGGTTCGTTGTTCTTGTAGAATGTTGAACGACTACCAATAACTAAAATCTATCCACTCAACAAAAATTATTTCACACCACAGACTCATCTTGGTCAGGATCGATTTGAAATCTATCATGGTTTCAGAGAAATCATACTCCATGGTTCGTTGTTCTTGTAGAATGTTGAACGACTATCCCAACTAAAGTCTATCCACTCAACAAAAATTATTTCAGAGAAATCATACTCCGTGGTAAGTTGTTTTTGTAGAATGTGGAACGACTACCCCTAACTAAAATCTATCCACTCAACAAAAATTATTTCACACCACAGACTCATCTTGGTCAGGATCGATTTGAAATCTATCACGGTTTCAGAGAAATCATACTCCATGGTTCGTTGTTCTTGTAGAATGTTGAACAACTATCCCAACTAAAATCTATTAACTCAACAAAAATTATTTCAGAGAAATCATACTCCATGGTAAGTTGTTCCTGTAGAATGTTGAACGACTACCCCAACTAAAATCTATCCACTCAACAAAAATTATTTCACACCACAGACTCATCTTGGTCAGGATCGATTTGAAATCTATCATGGTTTCAGAGAAATCATACTCCATGGTTCGTTGTTCTTGTAGAATGTTGAACGACTATCCCAACTAAAATCTATCCACTCAACAAAAATTATTTCAGAGAAATCATACTCCATGGTTCGTTGTTCTTGTAGAATGTTGAACGACTACCCCAACTAAAATCTATCCACTCAACAAAAATTATTTCACATAACAGACTCATCTTGGTCAGGATCGATTTGAAATCTATCATGGTTTCAGAGAAATCATAGTCCATGGTAAGTTGTTCTTGTAGAATGTTGAACGACTACCCCAACTAAAATCTATCCACTCAACAAAAATTATTTCACACCACAGACTCATCTTGGCCAGGATCAATTTGAAATCTATCATGGTTTCAGAGAAATCATAGTCCATGTTAAGTTGTTCTTGTAGAAAGTTGAACGACTACAACAACTAAAATCTATCCACTCAACAAAAATTATTTCACACCACAGACTCATCTTGGTCAGGATCGATTTGAAATCTATCATGGTTTCAGAGAAATCATACTCCATGGTTCGTTGTTCTTGTAGAATGTTGAACGACTATCCCAACTAAAATCTATCCACTCAACAAAAATTATTTCAGAGAAATCATAGTCCATGGTAAGTTGTTTTTGTAGAATGTTGAACGACTACCCCAACTAAAATCTATCCACTCAACAAAAATTATTTCACACCACAGACTCATCTTGGTCAGGATCGATTTGAAATCTATCATGGTTTCAGAGAAATCATACTCCATGGTTCGTTGTTCTTGTAGAATGTTGAACGACTATCCCAACTAAAATCTATCCACTCAACAAAAATTATTTCAGAGAAATCATACTCCATGGTTCGTTGTTCTTGTAGAATGTTGAACGACTACCCCTAACTAAAATTTATCCACTCAACAAAAATTATTTTACACCACAGACTCATCTTGGTCAGGATCGATTTGAAATCTATCATGTTTTCAGAGAAATCATAGTCCATGGTAAGTCGTTCTTGTAGAATCTTGAACGACTATCCCAACTAAAATCTACCCACTCAACAAAAATTATTTCAGAGAAATCATACTCCATGGTTCGTTGTTCTTGTAGAATGTTGAACGACTACCCCAACTAAAATCTATCCACTCAACAAAAATTATTTCACACCACAGACTCATCTTGGTCAGGATCGATTTGAAATCTATCATGGTTTCAGAGAAATCATACTCCATGGTTCGTTGTTTTTGTAGAATGTTGAACGACTACCCCTAACTAAAATCTATCCACTCAACAAAAATTATTTCACACCACAGACCCATCTTGGTCAGGATCGAATTGAAATCTATCATGGTTGCAGAGAAATCATACTCCATGGTTCGTTGTTCTTGTAGAATGTTGAACGACTACCCCAACTAAAATCTATCCACTCAACAAAAATTATTTCAGAGAAATCATACTCCATGGTAAGTTGTTCTTGTAGAATGTTGAACGACTACCCCAACTAAAATCTATCCACTCAACAAAAATTATTTCACACCACAGACTCATCTTGGTCAGGATCGATTTGAAATCTATCATGGTTTCAGAGAAATCATACTCCATGGTAAGTTGTTCTTGTAGAATGTTGAACGACTACCCCTACCTAAAATCTATCCACTCAACAAAAATTATTTCACACCACAGACTCATCTTGGTCAGGATCGATTTGAAATCTATCATGGTTTCAGAGAAATCATACTCCATGGTTCGTTGTTCTTGTAGAATGTTGAACGACTACCCCTAACTAAAATCTATCCACTCAACAAAAATTATTTCACACCACAGACTCATCTTGGTCAGGATCGATTTGAAATCTATCATGGTTTCAGAGAAATCATACTCCATGGTTCGTTGTTCTTGTAGAATGTTGAACGACTATCCCAACTAAAGTCTATCCACTCAACAAAAATTATTTCAGAGAAATCATACTCCGTGGTAAGTTGTTTTTGTAGAATGTTGAACGACTACCCCTAACTAAAATCTATCCACTCAACAAAAATTATTTCACACCACAGACTCATCTTGGTCAGGATCGATTTGAAATCTATCATCAATCAATCAATCTATCCACTCAACAAAAATTATTTCACACCACAGACTCATCTTGGTCAGGATCGATTTGAAATCTATCATGGTTGCAGAGAAATCATACTCCATGGTTCGTTGTTCTTGTAGAATGTTGAACGACTATCCCAACTAAAATCTATCCACTCAACAAAAATTATTTCAGAGAAATCATACTCCATGGTTCGTTGTTCTTGTAGAATGTTGAAGGACTACCCCAACTAAAATCTATCCACTCAACAAAAATTATTTCACACCACAGACTCATCTTGGTCAGGATCGATTTGAAATCTATCATGGTTTCAGAGAAATCATAGTCCATGGTAAGTTGTTCTTGTAGAACGTTGAACGACTACCCCAACTAAAATCTATCCACTCAACAAAAATTATTTCACACCACAGACTCATCTTGGCCAGGATCAATTTGAAATCTATCATGGTTTCAGAGAAATCATAGTCCATGTTAAGTTGTTCTTGTAGAAAGTTGAACGACTACAACAACTAAAATCTATCCACTCAACAAAAATTATTTCACACCACAGACTCATCTTGGTCAGGATCGATTTGAAATCTATCATGGTTTCAGAGAAATCATACTCCATGGTTCGTTGTTCTTGTAGAATGTTGAACGACTATCCCAACTAAAATCTATCCACTCAACAAAAATTATTTCAGAGAAATCATAGTCCATGGTAAGTTGTTTTTGTAGAATGTTGAACGACTACCCCAACTAAAATCTATCCACTCAACAAAAATTATTTCACACCACAGACTCATCTTGGTCAGGATCGATTTGAAATCTATCATGGTTTCAGAGAAATCATACTCCATGGTTCGTTGTTCTTGTAGAATGTTGAACGACTATCCCAACTAAAATCTATCCACTCAACAAAAATTATTTCAGAGAAATCATACTCCATGGTTCGTTGTTCTTGTAGAATGTTGAACGACTACCCCAACTAAAATCTGTCCACTCAACAAAAATTATTTCACACCACAGACTCATCTTGGTCAGGATCGATTTGAAATCTATCATGGTTTCAGAGAAATCATAGACCATGGTAAGTTGTTCTTGTAGAATGTTGAACGACTACCCCAACTAAAATCTATCCACTCAACAAAAATTATTTCACACCACAGACTCATCTTGGTCAGGATCGATTTGAAATCTATCATGGTTTCAGAGAAATCATAGTCCATAGTAAGTTGTTCTTGTAGAAAGTTGAACGACTACAACAACTAAAATCTATCCACTCAACAAAAATTATTTCAGACCACAGACTCATCTTGGTCAGGATCGATTTGAAATCTATCATGGTTTCAGAGAAATCATACTCCATGGTTCGTTGTTCTTGTAAAATGTTGAACGACTACCCCAACTAAAATCTATCCACTCAACAAAAATTATTTCAGAGAAATCATACTCCATGGTAAGTTGTTCTTGTAGAATGTTGAACGACTACACCTAACTAAAATCTATCCACTCAACCAAAATTATTTCAGAGAAATCATACTCCATGGTTCGTTGTTCTTGTAGAATGTTGAACGACTACTCCTAACTAAAATTTATCCACTCAACAAAAATTATTTTACACCACAGACTCATCTTGGTCAGGATCGATTTGAAATCTATCATGTTTTCAGAGAAATCATAGTCCATGGTAAGTCGTTCTTGTAGAATCTTGAACGACTATCCCAACTAAAATCTACCCACTCAACAAAAATTATTTCAGAGAAATCATACTCCATGGTTCGTTGTTCTTGTAGAATGTTGAACGACTACCCCAACTAAAATCTATCCACTCAACAAAAATTATTTCACACCACAGACTCATCTTGGTCAGGATCGATTTGAAATCTATCATGGTTTCAGAGAAATCATACTCCATGGTTCGTTGTTTTTGTAGAATGTTGAACGACTACCCCTAACTAAAATCTATCCACTCAACAAAAATTATTTCACACCACAGACTCATCTTGGTCAGGATCGATTTGAAATCTATCATGGTTGCAGAGAAATCATACTCCATGGTTCGTTGTTCTTGTAGAATGTTGAACGACTACCCCAACTAAAATCTATCCACTCAACAAAAATTATTTCAGAGAAATCATACGCCATGCTAAGTTGTTCTTGTAGAATGTTGAACGACTACCCCAACTAAAATCTATCCACTCAACAAAAATTATTTCACACCACAGACTCATCTTGGTCAGGATCGATTTGAAATCTATCATGGTTTCAGAGAAATCATACTCCATGGTTCGTTGTTCTTGTAGAATGTTGAACGACTATCCCAACTAAAATCTATCCACTCAACAAAAATTATTTCACACCACAGACTCATCTTGGTCAGGATCGATTTGAAATCTATCATGGTTTCAGAGAAATCATACTTCATGGTAAGTTGTTCTTGTAGAATGTTGAACGACTACCCCAACTAAAATCTATCCACTCAACAAAAATTATTTCACACCACAGACTCATCTTGGTCAGGATCGATTTGAAATCTATCATGGTTTCAGAGAAATCATAGTCCATAGTAAGTTGTTCTTGTAGAAAGTTGAACGACTACAACAACTAAAATCTATCCACTCAACAAAAATTATTTCACACCACAGACTCATCTTGGTCAGGATCGATTTGAAATCTATCATGGTTTCAGAGAAATCATACTCCATGGTTCGTTGTTCTTGTAGAATGTTGAACGACTATCCCAACTAAAATCTATCCACTCAACAAAAATTATTTCAGAGAAATCATAGTCCATGGTAAGTTGTTTTTGTAGAATGTTGAACGACTACCCCAACTAAAATCTATCCACTCAACAAAAATTATTTCACACCACAGACTCATCTTGGTCAGGATCGATTTGAAATCTATCATGGTTTCAGAGAAATCATACTCCATGGTTCGTTGTTCTTGTAGAATGTTGAACGACTATCCCAACTAAAATCTATCCACTCAACAAAAATTATTTCAGAGAAATCATACTCCATGGTTCGTTGTTCTTGTAGAATGTTGAACGACTACCCCAACTAAAATCTGTCCACTCAACAAAAATTATTTCACACCACAGACTCATCTTGGTCAGGATCGATTTGAAATCTATCATGGTTTCAGAGAAATCATAGACCATGGTAAGTTGTTCTTGTAGAATGTTGAACGACTACCCCAACTAAAATCTATCCACTCAACAAAAATTATTTCACACCACAGACTCATCTTGGTCAGGATCGATTTGAAATCTATCATGGTTTCAGAGAAATCATAGTCCATAGTAAGTTGTTCTTGTAGAAAGTTGAACGACTACAACAACTAAAATCTATCCACTCAACAAAAATTATTTCAGACCACAGACTCATCTTGGTCAGGATCGATTTGAAATCTATCATGGTTTCAGAGAAATCATATTCCATGGTTCGTTGTTCTTGTAAAATGTTGAACGACTACCCCAACTAAAATCTATCCACTCAACAAAAATTATTTCAGAGAAATCATACTCCATGGTAAGTTGTTCTTGTAGAATGTTGAACGACTACACCTAACTAAAATCTATCCACTCAACCAAAATTATTTCAGAGAAATCATACTCCATGGTTCGTTGTTCTTGTAGAATGTTGAACGACTACTCCTAACTAAAATTTATCCACTCAACAAAAATTATTTTACACCACAGACTCATCTTGGTCAGGATCGATTTGAAATCTATCATGTTTTCAGAGAAATCATAGTCCATGGTAAGTCGTTCTTGTAGAATCTTGAACGACTATCCCAACTAAAATCTACCCACTCAACAAAAATTATTTCAGAGAAATCATACTCCATGGTTCGTTGTTCTTGTAGAATGTTGAACGACTACCCCAACTAAAATCTATCCACTCAACAAAAATTATTTCACACCACAGACTCATCTTGGTCAGGATCGATTTGAAATCTATCATGGTTTCAGAGAAATCATACTCCATGGTTCGTTGTTTTTGTAGAATGTTGAACGACTACCCCTAACTAAAATCTATCCACTCAACAAAAATTATTTCACACCACAGACTCATCTTGGTCAGGATCGATTTGAAATCTATCATGGTTGCAGAGAAATCATACTCCATGGTTCGTTGTTCTTGTAGAATGTTGAACGACTACCCCAACTAAAATCTATCCACTCAACAAAAATTATTTCAGAGAAATCATACGCCATGGTAAGTTGTTCTTGTAGAATGTTGAACGACTACCCCAACTAAAATCTATCCACTCAACAAAAATTATTTCACACCACAGACTCATCTTGGTCAGGATCGATTTGAAATCTATCATGGTTTCAGAGAAATCATACTCCATGGTTCGTTGTTCTTGTAGAATGTTGAACGACTATCCCAACTAAAATCTATCCACTCAACAAAAATTATTTCACACCACAGACTCATCTTGGTCAGGATCGATTTGAAATCTATCATGGTTTCAGAGAAATCATACTTCATGGTAAGTTGTTCTTGTAGAATGTTGAACGACTACCCCAACTAAAATCTATCCACTCAACAAAAATTATTTCACACCACAGACTCATCTTGGTCAGGATCGATTTGAAATCTATCATGGTTTCAGAGTAATCATAGTCCATGGTAAGTTGTTCTTGTAGAATGTTGAACGACTACCCCAACTAAAATCTATATACTCAACAAAAATTATTTCACACCACAGACTCATCTTGATCAGGATCGATTTGAAATCTATCATGGTTTCAGAGAAATCATACTCCATGGTTCGTTGTTCTTGTAGAATGTTGAACGACTATCCCAACTAAAATCTATCCACTCAACAAAAATTATTTCAGAGAAATCATACTCCATGGTAAGTTGTTCTTGTAGAATGTTGAACGACTACACCTAACTAAAATCTATCCACTCAACCAAAATTATTTCAGAGAAATCATACTCCATGGTTCGTTGTTCTTGTAGAATGTTGAACGACTACCCCTAACTAAAATCTATCCACTCAACAAAAATTATTTTACACCACAGACTCATCTTGGTCAGGATCGATTTGAAATCTATCATGGTTTCAGAGAAATCATAGTCCATTTTAAGTCGTTCTTGTAGAATTTTGAACGACTATCCCAACTAAAATCTATCCACTCAACAAAAATTATTTCAGAGAAAGCATACTCCATGGTTCGTTGTTCTTGTAGAATGTTGAACGACTACCCCAACTAAAATCTATCCACTCAACAAAAATTATTTCACACCACAGACTCATCTTGGTCAGGATCGATTTGAAATCTATCATGGTTTCAGAGAAATCATACTCCATGGTTCGTTGTTCTTGTAGAATGTTGAACGACTACCCCAACTAAAATCTATCCACTCAACAAAAATTATTTCAGAGAAATCATACTCCATGGTTCGTTGTTCTTGTAGAATGTTGAACGACTACCCCAACTAAAATCTATCCATTCAACAAAAATTATTTCACACCACAGACTCATCTTGGTCAGGATCGATTTGAAATCTATCATGGTTTCAGAGAAATTATACTCCATGGTTCGTTGTTCTTGTAGAATGTTGAACGACTACCCCTAACTAAAATCTATCCACTCAACAAAAATTATTTCACACCACAGACTCATCTTGGTCAGGATCGATTTGAAATCTATCATGGTTGCAGAGAAATCATACTGCATGGTTCGTTGTTCTTGTAGAATGTTGAACGACTACCCGTAACTAAAATCTATCCACTCAACAAAAATTATTTCAGAAAAATCATACTCCATGGTAAGTTGTTCTTGTAGAATGTTGAACGACTACCCCAACTAAAATCTATCCACTCAACAAAAATTATTTCAGAGAAATCATACTCCATGGTAAGTTGTTCTTGTAGAATGTTGAACGACTACCCCTAACTAAAATCTATCCACTCAACAAAAATTATTTCACACCACAGACTCATCTTGGTCAGGATCGATTTGAAATCTATCATGGTTTCAGAGAAATCACAGTCCATGGTAAGTTGTTCTTGTAGAATATTGAACGACTACCCCTTACTAAAATCTATCCACTCAACAAAAATTATGTCACACCACAGACTCATCTTGGTCAGGATCGATTTGAAATCTATCATGGTTTCAGAGAAATCATACTCCATGGTTCGTTGTTCTTGTAGAATGTTGAACGACTATCCCAACTAAAATCTATCCACTCAACAAAAATTATTTCAGAGAAATCATACTTCATGGTAAGTTGTTCTTGTAGAATGTTGAACGACTACCCAACTAAAATCTATCCACTCAACAAAAATTATTTCACACCACAGACTCATCTTGGTCAGGATCGATTTGAAATCTATCATGGTTTCAGAGAAATCATAGTCCATGGTAAGTTGTTCTTGTAGAATGTTGAACGACTACACCAACTAAAATCTATCCACTCAACAAAAATTATTTCAGAGAAATCATACTCCATGGTAAGTTGTTCTTGTAGAATGTTGAACGACTATCCCAACTAAAATCTATCCACTCAACAAAAATTATTTCACACCACAGACTCATCTTGGTCAGGATCGATTTGATATCTATCATGGTTTCAGAGAAATCATACTCCATGGTAAGTTGTTCTTGTAAAATGTTGAACGACTATCCCAACTAAAATCTATCCACTCAACAAAAATTATTTCAGAGAAATCATACTCCATGGTACGTTGTTCTTGTAGAATGTTGAACGACTACCCCAACTAAAATCTATCCACTCAACAAAAATTATTTCATACCACAGACTCATCTTGGTCAGGATCGATTTGAAATCCATCATGGTTTCAGAGAAATCATACTCTTGTAGAATGTTGAACGACTACCCCTAACTAAAATCTATCCACTCAACAAAAATTATTTCACACCACAGACTCATCTTGGTCAGGATCGATTTGAAATCTATCATGGTTTCAGAGAAATCATAGTCCATGGTAAGTTGTTCTTGTAGACTGTTGAACGACTACCCCAACTAAAATCTATTCACTCAACAAAAATTATTTCAGAGAAATCATACTCCATGGTAAGTTGTTCTTGTAGAATGTTGAACGACTATCCCAACTAAAATCTATCCACTCAACAAAAATTATTTCACACCACAGACTCATCTTGGTCAGGATCGATTTGAAATCTATCATGGTTTCAGAGAAATCATAGTCCATGGTAAGTTGTTCTTGTAGAATATTGAACGACTACCCCTTACTAAAATCTATCCACTCAACAAAAATTATTTCACACCACAGACTCATCTTGGTCAGGATCGATTTGAAATCTATCATGGTTTCAGAGAAATCATACTCCATGGTTCGTTGTTCTTGTAGAATGTTGAACGACTATCCCAACTAAAATCTATTGACTCAACAAAAATTATTTCAGAGAAATCATACTCCATGGTAAGTTGTTCTTGTAGAATGTTGAACGACTACCCCAACTAAAATTTATCCACTCAACAAAAATTATTTCACACCACAGACTCATCTTGGGCAGGATCGATTTGAAATCTATCATGGTTTCAGAGAAATCATAGTCCATGGTAAGTTGTTCTTGTAGAATGTTGAACGACTATCCCAACTAAAATCTATCCACTCAACAAAAATTATTTCAAAGAAATCATACTCCATGGTAAGTTGTTCTTGTAGAATGTTGAACGACTATCCCAACTAAAATCTATCCACTCAACAAAAATTATTTCACACCACAGACTCATCTTGGTCAGGATCGATTTGAAATCTATCATGGTTTCAGAGAAATCATACTCCATGGTTCGTTGTTCTTGTAAAATGTTGAACGACTACCCCAACTAAAATCTATCCACTCAACAAAAATTATTTCACACCACAGACTCATCTTGGTCAGGATCGATTTGAAATCTATCATGGTTTCAGAGAAATCATACTCCATGGTAAGTTGTTCTTGTAGAATGTTGAACGACTACCCCTAACTAAAATCTATCGACTCAACAAAAATTATTTCACACCACAGACTCATCTTGGTCAGGATCGATTTGAAATCTATCATGGTTTCAGAGAAATCATACTAAATGGTAAGTTGTTCTTGTAGAATGTTGAACGACTATCCCAACTAAAATCTATCCACTCAACAAAAATTATTTCAGAGAAATCATACTCCATGGTTCGTTGTTCTTGTAGAATGTTGAACGACTACCCCAACTAAAATCTATCCACTCAACAAAAATTATTTCACACCACAGACTCATCTTGGTCAGGATCGATTTGAAATCTATCATGGTTTCAGAGAAATCATAGTCCATGGTAAGTTGTTCTTGTAGAATGTTGAACGACTACCCCAACTAAAATCTATCCACTCAACAAAAATTATTTCACACCACAGACTCATCTTGGTCAGGATCGATTTGAAATCTATCATGGTTTCAGAGAAATCATACTCCATGGTTCGTTGTTCTTGTAGAATGTTGAACGACTACCCCAACTAAAATCTATCCACTCAACAAAAATTATTTCACACCACAGACTCATCTTGGTCAGGATCGATTTGAAATCTATCATGGTTTCAGAGAAATCATACTCCATGGTAAGTTGTTCTTGTAGAATGTTGAACGACTACCCCAACTAAAATCTATCCACTCAACAAAAATTATTTCACACCACAGACTCATCTTGGTCAGGATCGATTTGAAATCTATCACGGTTTCAGAGAAATCATAGTCCATGGTTCGTTGTTCTTGTAAAATGTTGAACGACTACTCCAACTAAAATCTATCCACTCAACAAAAATTATTTCACACCACAGACTCATCTTGGTCAGGATCGATTTGAAATCTATCAAGGTTTCAGAGAAATCATACTCCATGGTAAGTTGTTCTTGTAGAATGTTGAACGACTACCCCAACTAAAATCTATCCACTCAACAAAAATTATTTCACACCACAGACTCATCTTGGTCAGGATCGATTTGAAATCTATCATGGTTTCAGAGAAATCATACTCCATGGTAAGTTGTTCTTGTAGAATGTTGAACGACTATCCCAACTAAAATCTATCCACTCAACAAAAATTATTTCAGAGAAATCATACTCCATGGTTCGTTGTTCTTGTAGAATGTTGAACGACTACCCCTAACTAAAATCTATCCACTCAACAAAAATTATTTCACACCACAGACTCATCTTGGTCAGGATCGATTTGAAATCTATCATGGTTTCAGAGAAATCATACTCCATGGTTCGTTGTTCTTGTAGAATGTTGAACGACTACCCCAACTAAAATCTATCCACTCAACAAAAATTATTTCACACCACAGACTCATCTTGGTCAGGATCGATTTGAAATCTATCATGGTTTCAGAGAAATCATAGTCCATGGTAAGTTATTCTTGTAGAATGTTGAACGACTACCCCAACTAAAATCTATCCACTCAACAAAAATTATTTCACACCACAGACTCATCTTGGTCAGCATCGATTTGAAATCTATCATGGTTTCAGAGAAATCATACTCCATGGTTCGTTGTTCTTGTAGAATGTTGAACGACTATCCCAACTAAAATCTATCCACTCAACAAAAATTATTTCAGAGAAATCATACTCCATGGTAAGTTGTTCTTGTAGAATGTTGAACGACTACCCCTAACTAAAATCTATCCACTCAACAAAAATTATTTCACACCACAGACTCATCTTGGTCAGGATCGATTTGAAATCTATCATGGTTTCAGAGAAATCATAGTCAATGGTAAGTTGTTCTTGTAGAATGTTGAACGACTACCCCAACTAAAATCTATCCACTCAACAAAAATTATTTCACACCACAGACTCATCTTGGTCAGGATGGATTTGAAATCTATCATGGTTTCAGAGAAATCATACTCCATGGTAAGTTGTTCTTGTAGAATGTTGAACGGCTACCCCTAACTAAAATCTATCCACTCAACAAAAATTATTTCACACCACAGACTCATCTTCGTCAGGATCGATTTGAAATCTATCATGGTTTCAGAGAAATCATACTCAATGGTAAGTTGTTCTTGTAGAATGTTGAACGACTACCCCAACTAAAATCTATCCACTCAACCAAAATTATTTCAGAGAAATCATACTCCATGGTAAGTTGTTCTTGTAGAATGTTGAACGACTACCCCAACTAAAATCTATCCACTCAACAAAAATTATTTCACACCACAGACTCATCTTGGTCAAGATCGATTTGAAATCTATCATGGTTTCAGAGAAATCATACTCCATGGTTCGTTGTTCTTGTAGAATGTTGAACGACTATCCCAACTAAAATCTATCCACTCAACAAAAATTATTTCAGAGAAATCATACTCCATGGTTCGTTGTTCTTGTAGAATGTTGAACGACTACCCCAACTAAAATCTATCCACTCAACAAAAATTATTTCACACCACAGACTCATCTTGGTCAGGATCGATTTGAAATCTATCATGGTTTCAGAGAAATCATAGTCCATTGGTAAGTTGTTCTTGTAGAATGTTGAACGACTACCCCAACTAAAATCTATCCACTCAACAAAAATTATTTCACACCACAGACTCATCTTGGTCAGGATCGATTTGAAATCTATCATGGTTTCAGAGAAATCATAGTCCATGGTAAGTTGTTCTTGTAGAATGTTGAACGACTACCCCAACTAAAATCTATCCACTCAACAAAAATTATTTCAGAGAAATCATACTCCATGGTTCGTTGTTCTTGTGGAATGTTGAACGACTAACCCAACTAAAATCTATCCACTCAACAAAAATTATTTCACACCACAGACCCATCTTGGTCAGGATCGATTTGAAATCTATCATGGTTTCAGAGAAATCATAGTCCATGGTAAGTTGTTCTTGTAGAATGTTGAACGACTACCCCAACTAAAATCTATCCACTCAACAAAAATTATTTCACACCACAGACTCATCTTGGTCAGGATCGATTTGAAATCTATCATGGTTTCAGAGAAATCATACTCCATGGTTCGTTGTTCTTGTAGAATGTTGAACGACTACCCCAACTAAAATCTATCCACTCAACAAAAATTATTTCACACCACAGACTCATCTTGGTCAGGATCGATTTGAAATCTATCATGGTTTCAGAGAAATCATACTCCATGGTTCGTTGTTCTTGTAGAATGTTGAACGACTACCCCAACTAAAATCTATCCACTCAACAAAAATTATTTCACACCACAGACTCATCTTGGTCAGGATCGATTTGAAATCTATCACGGTTTCAGAGAAATCATACTCCATGGTAAGTTGTTCTTGTAGAATGTTGAACGGCTACCCCTAACTAAAATCTATCCACTCAACAAAAATTATTTCACACCACAGACTCATCTTCGTCAGGATCGATTTGAAATCTATCATGGTTTCAGAGAAATCATACTCAATGGTAAGTTGTTCTTGTAGAATGTTGAACGACTACCCCAACTAAAATCTATCCACTCAACCAAAATTATTTCAGAGAAATCATACTCCATGGTAAGTTGTTCTTGTAGAATGTTGAACGACTACCCCAACTAAAATCTATCCACTCAACAAAAATTATTTCACACCACAGACTCATCTTGGTCAAGATCGATTTGAAATCTATCATGGTTTCAGAGAAATCATACTCCATGGTTCGTTGTTCTTGTAGAATGTTGAACGACTATCCCAACTAAAATCTATCCACTCAACAAAAATTATTTCAGAGAAATCATACTCCATGGTTCGTTGTTCTTGTAGAATGTTGAACGACTACCCCAACTAAAATCTATCCACTCAACAAAAATTATTTCACACCACAGACTCATCTTGGTCAGGATCGATTTGAAATCTATCATGGTTTCAGAGAAATCATAGTCCATTGGTAAGTTGTTCTTGTAGAATGTTGAACGACTACCCCAACTAAAATCTATCCACTCAACAAAAATTATTTCACACCACAGACTCATCTTGGTCAGGATCGATTTGAAATCTATCATGGTTTCAGAGAAATCATAGTCCATGGTAAGTTGTTCTTGTAGAATGTTGAACGACTACCCCAACTAAAATCTATCCACTCAACAAAAATTATTTCAGAGAAATCATACTCCATGGTTCGTTGTTCTTGTGGAATGTTGAACGACTAACCCAACTAAAATCTATCCACTCAACAAAAATTATTTCACACCACAGACCCATCTTGGTCAGGATCGATTTGAAATCTATCATGGTTTCAGAGAAATCATAGTCCATGGTAAGTTGTTCTTGTAGAATGTTGAACGACTACCCCAACTAAAATCTATCCACTCAACAAAAATTATTTCACACCACAGACTCATCTTGGTCAGGATCGATTTGAAATCTATCATGGTTTCAGAGAAATCATACTCCATGGTTCGTTGTTCTTGTAGAATGTTGAACGACTACCCCAACTAAAATCTATCCACTCAACAAAAATTATTTCACACCACAGACTCATCTTGGTCAGGATCGATTTGAAATCTATCATGGTTTCAGAGAAATCATACTCCATGGTTCGTTGTTCTTGTAGAATGTTGAACGACTACCCCAACTAAAATCTATCCACTCAACAAAAATTATTTCACACCACAGACTCATCTTGGTCAGGATCGATTTGAAATCTATCACGGTTTCAGAGAAATCATACTCCATGGTTCGTTGTTCTTGTAAAATGTTGAACGACTACCCCAACTAAAATCTATCCACTCAACAAAAATTATTTCACACCACAGACTCATCTTGGTCAGGATCGATTTGAAATCTATCATGGTTTCAGAGAAATCATACTCCATGGTAAGTTGTTCTTGTAGAATGTTGAACGACTACCCCAACTAAAATCTATCCACTCAACAAAAATTATTTCACACCACAGACTCATCTTGGTCAGGATCGATTTGAAATCTATCATGGTTTCAGAGAAATCATAGACCATGGTAAGTTGTTCTTGTAGAATGTTGAACGACTACCCCAACTAAAATCTATCCACTCAACAAAAATTATTTCACACCACAGACTCATCTTGGTCAGGATCGATTTGAAATCTATCACGGTTTCAGAGAAATCATACTCCATGGTTCGTTGTTCTTGTAAAATGTTGAACGACTACCCCAACTAAAATCTATCCACTCAACAAAAAATATTTCACACCACAGACTCATCTTGGTCAGGATCGATTTGAAATCTATCATGGTTTCAGAGAAATCATACTCCATGGTAAGTTGTTCTTGTAGAATGTTGAACGACTACCCCAACTAAAATCTATCCACTCAACAAAAATTATTTCACACCACAGACTCATCTTGGTCACAATCGATTTGAAATCTATCATGGTTTCAGAGAAATCATAGTCCATGGTAAGTTGTTCTTGTAGAATGTTGAACGACTATCCCAACTAAAATCTATCCACTCAACAAAAATTATTTCAGAGAAATCATACTCCATGGTTCGTTGTTCTTGTAGAATGTTGAACGACTACCCCAACTAAAATCTATCCACTCAACAAAAATTATTTCACACCACAGACTCATCTTGGTCAGGATCGATTTGAAATCTATCATGGTTTCAGAGAAATCATAGTCCATGGTAAGTTGTTCTTGTAGAATGTTGAACGACTACCCCAACTAAAATCTATCCACTCAACAAAAATTATTTCACACCACAGACTCATCTTGGTCAGGATCGATTTGAAATCTATCATGGTTTCAGAGAAATCATACTCCATGGTTCGTTGTTCTTGTAGAATGTTGAACGACTATCCCAACTAAAATCTATCCACTCAACAAAAATTATTTCAGAGAAATCATACTCCATGGTAAGTTGTTCTTGTAGAATGTTGAACGACTACCCCTAACTAAAATCTATCCACTCAACAAAAATTATTTCACACCACAGACTCATCTTCGTCAGGATCGATTTGAAATCTATCATGGTTTCAGAGAAATCATACTCCATGGTAAGTTGTTCTTGTAGAATGTTGAACGACTACCCCAACTAAAATCTATCCACTCAACCAAAATTATTTCAGAGAAATCATACTCCATGGTAAGTTGTTCTTGTAGAATGTTGAACGACTACCCCAACTAAAATCTATCCACTCAACAAAAATTATTTCACACCACAGACTCATCTTGGTCAAGATCGATTTGAAATCTATCATGGTTTCAGAGAAATCATACTCCATGGTTCGTTGTTCTTGTAGAATGTTGAACGACTATCCCAACTAAAATCTATCCACTCAACAAAAATTATTTCAGAGAAATCATACTCCATGGTTCGTTGTTCTTGTAGAATGTTGAACGACTACCCCAACTAAAATCTATCCACTCAACAAAAATTATTTCACACCACAGACTCATCTTGGTCAGGATCGATTTGAAATCTATCATGGTTTCAGAGAAATCATAGTCCATGGTAAGTTGTTCTTGTAGAATGTTGAACGACTACCCCAACTAAAATCTATCCACTCAACAAAAATTATTTCACACCACAGACTCATCTTGGTCAGGATCGATTTCAAATCTATCATGGTTTCAGAGAAATCATAGTCCATGGTAAGTTGTTCTTGTAGAATGTTGAACGACTACCCCAACTAAAATCTATCCACTCAACAAAAATTATTTCAGAGAAATCATACTCCATGGTTCGTTGTTCTTGTGGAATGTTGAACGACTAACCCAACTAAAATCTATCCACTCAACAAAAATTATTTCAGAGAAATCATACTCCATGGTAAGTTGTTCTTGTAGAATGTTGAACGACTACCCCTAATTAAAATCTATCCACTCAACAAAAATTATTTCACACCACAGACTCATCTTGGTCAGGATCGATTTGAAATCTATCATGGTTTCAGAGAAATCATACTCCATGGTTCGTTGTTCTTGTGGAATGTTGAACGACTAACCCAACTAAAATCTATCCACTCAACAAAAATTATTTCACACCACAGACTCATCTTGGTCAGGATCGATTTGAAATCTATCATGGTTTCAGAGAAATCATACTCCATGGTTCGTTGTTCTTGTGGAATGTTGAACGACTAACCCAACTAAAATCTATCCACTCAACAAAAATTATTTCACACCACAGATTCATCTTGGTCAGGATCGATTTGAAATCTATCATGGTTTCAGAGAAATCATACTCCATGGTAAGCTGTTCTTGTAGAATGTTGAACGACTACCCCTAACTAAAATCTATCCACTCAACAAAAATTATTTCAGAGAAATCATACTCCATGGTAAGTTGTTCTTGTAGAATGTTGAACGACTACCCCAACTAAAATCTATCCACTCAACAAAAATTATTTCAGAGAAATCATACTCCATGGTTCGTTGTTCTTGTGGAATGTTGAACGACTAACCCAACTAAAATCTATCCACTCAACAAAAATTATTTCACACCACAGACTCATCTTGGTCAGGATCGATTTGAAATCTATCATGGTTTCAGAGAAATCATACTCCATGGTTCGTTGTTCTTGTGGAATGTTGAACGACTAACCCAACTAAAATCTATCCACTCAACAAAAATTATTTCACACCACAGACTCATCTTGGTCAGGATCGATTTGAAATCTATCATGGTTTCAGAGAAATCATACTCCATGGTAAGTTGTTCTTGTAGAATGTTGAACGACTACCCCAACTAAAATCTATCCACTCAACAAAAATTATTTCACACCACAGACTCATCTTGGTCAGGATCGATTTGAAATCTATCATGGTTTCAGAGAAATCATACTCCATGGTTCGTTGTTCTTGTGGAATGTTGAACGACTAACCCAACTAAAATCTATCCACTCAACAAAAATTATTTCAGAGAAATCATACTCCATGGTAAGTTGTTCTTGTAGAATGTTGAACGACTACCCCTAATTAAAATCTATCCACTCAACAAAAATTATTTCACACCACAGACTCATCTTGGTCAGGATCGATTTGAAATCTATCATGGTTTCAGAGAAATCATACTCCATGGTTCGTTGTTCTTGTAGAATGTTGAACGACTATCCCAACTAAAATCTATCCACTCAACAAAAATTATTTCAGAGAAATCATACTCCATGGTAAGTTGTTCTTGTAGAATGTTGAACGACTACCCCAACTAAAATCTATCCACTCAACAAAAATTATTTCACACCACAGACTCATCTTGGTCAGGATCGATTTGAAATCTATCATGGTTTCAGAGAAATCATACTCCATGGTTCGTTGTTCTTGTAGAATGTTGAACGACTATCCCAACTAAAATCTATCCACTCAACAAAAATTATTTCAGAGAAATCATACTCCATGGTTCGTTGTTCTTGTAGAATGTTGAACGACTACCCCAACTAAAATCTATCCACTCAACAAAAATTATTTCACACCACAGATTCATCTTGGTCAGGATCGATTTGAAATCTATCATGGTTTCAGAGAAATCATACTCCATGGTAAGCTGTTCTTGTAGAATGTTGAACGACTACCCCTAACTAAAATCTATCCACTCAACAAAAATTATTTCAGAGAAATCATACTCCATGGTAAGTTGTTCTTGTAGAATGTTGAACGACTACCCCAACTAAAATCTATCCACTCAACAAAAATTATTTCAGAGAAATCATACTCCATGGTAAGTTGTTCTTGTAGAATGTTGAACGACTACCCCAACTAAAATCTATCCACTCAACAAAAATTATTTCACACCACAGACTCATCTTGGTCAGGATCGATTTGAAATCTATCATGGTTTCAGAGAAATCATACTCCATGGTAAGTTGTTCTTGTAGAATGTTGAACGACTACCCCTAACTAAAATCTATCCACTCAACAAAAATTATTTCAGAGAAATCATACTCCATGTTTCGTTGTTCTTGTAGAATGTTGAACGACTACCCCAACTAAAATCTATCCACTCAACAAAACTTATTTCACACCACAGACTCATCTTGGTCAGGATCGATTTGAAATCTATCATGGTTTCAGAGAAATCATACTCCATGGTTCGTTGTTCTTGTAGAATGTTGAACGACTATCCCAACTTAAATCTATCCACTCAACAAAAATTATTTCACACCACAGACTCATCTTGGTCAGGATCGATTTGAAATCTATCATGGTTTCAGAGAAATCATAGTCCATGGTAAGTTGTTCTTGTAGAATGTTGAACGACTACCCCAACTAAAATCTATCCACTCAACAAAAATTATTTCACACCGCAGACTCATCTTGGTCAGGATCGATTTGAAATCTATCATGGTTTCAGAGAAATCATAGTCCATTTTAAGTTGTTCTTGTAGAATGTTGAACGACTATCCCAACTAAAATCTATCCACTCAACAAAAATTATTTCACACCACAGACTCATCTTGGTCAGGATCGATTTGAAATCTATCATGGTTTCAGAGAAATCATACTCCATGGTAAGTTGTTCTTGTAGAATGTTGAACGACTACCCCTAACTAAAATCTATCCACTCAACAAAAATTATTTCACACCACAGACTCATCTTGGTCAGGATCGATTTGAAATCTATCATGGTTTCAGAGAAATCATACTCCATGGTAAGTTGTTCTTGTAGAATGTTGAACGACTACCCCAACTAAAATCTATCCACTCAACAAAAATTATTTCAGAGAAATCATACTCCATGGTTCGTTGTTCTTGTAGAATGTTGAACGACTACCCCAACTAAAATCTATCCACTCAACAAAAATTATTTCACACCACAGACTCATATTGGTCAAGATCGATTTGAAATCTATCATGGTTTCAGAGAAATCATACTCCATGGTTCGTTGTTCTTGTAGAATGTTGAACGACTATCCCAACTAAAATCTATCCACTCAACAAAAATTATTTCAGAGAAATCATAGTCCATGGTAAGTTGTTCTTGTAGAATGTTGAACGACTATCCCAACTAAAATCTATCCACTCAACAAAAATTATTTCACACCACAGACTCATCTTGGTCAGGATCGATTTGAAATCTATCATGGTTTCAGAGAAATCGTAGCCCATGGTAAGTTGTTCTTGTAGAATGTTGAACGATTACCCCAACTAAAATCTATCCACTCAACAAAAATTATTTCACACCACAGACTCATCTTGGTCAGGATCGATTTGAAATCTATCATGGTTTCAGAGAAATCATACTCCATGGTTCGTTGTTCTTGTAGAATGTTGAAATACTATCCCAACTAAAATCTATCCACTCAACAAAAATTATTTCAGAGAAATCATACTCCATGGTTCGTTGTTCTTGTAGAATGTTGAACGACTACCCCAACTAAAATCTATCCACTCAACAAAAATTATTTCACACCACAGACTCATCTTGGTCAGGATCGATTTGAAATCTATCATGGTTTCAGAGAAATCATAGTCCATGGTAAGTTGTTCTTGTAGAATGTTGAACGACTACCCCAACTAAATTCTATCCACTCAACAAAAATTATTTCACACCACAGACTCATCTTGGTCAGGATCGATTTGAAATCTATAATGGTTTCAGAGAAATCATAGTCCATGGTAAGTTGTTCTTGTAGAATGTTGAACGACTATCCCAACTAAAATCTATCCACTCAACAAAAATTATTTCAGAGAAATCATACTCCATGGTAAGTTGTTCTTGTAGAATGTTGAACGACTACCCCAACTAAAATCTATCCACTCAACAAAAATTATTTCACACCACAGACTCATCTTGATCAGGATCGATTTGAAATCTATCATGGTTTCAGAGAAATCATACTCCATGGTAAGTTGTTCTTGTAGAATGTTGAACGACTACCCCTACCTAAAATCTATCCACTCAACAAAAATTATTTCAGAGAAATCATACTCCATGGTAAGTTGTTCTTGTAGAATGTTGAAAGACTACCCCAACTAAAATCTATCCACTTAACAAAAATTATTTCACACCACAGACTCATCTTGGTCAGGATCGATTTGAAATCTATCATGGTTTCAGAGAAATCATACTCCATGGTTCGTTGTTCTTGTAGAATGTTGAACGACTATCCCAACTAAAATCTATCCACTCAACAAAAATTATTTCAGAGAAATCATACTCCATGGTTCGTTGTTCTTGTAGAATGTTGAACGACTAACCCAACTAAAATCTATCCACTCAACAAAAATTATTTCAGAGAAATCATACTAGATGGTAAGTTGTTCTTGTAGAATGTTGAACGACTATCCCAACTAAAATCTATCCACTCAACAAAAATTATTTCACACCACAGACTCATCTTGGTCAGGATCGATTTGAAATCTATCATGGTTTCAGAGAAATCATACTCCATGATAAGTTGTTCTTGCAGAATGTTGAACGACTATCCCAACTAAAATCTATCCACTCAACAAAAATTATTTCAGAGAAATCATACTCCATGGTAAGTTGTTCTTGTAGAATGTTGAACGACTACCCCAACTAAAATCTATCCACTCAACAAAAATTATTTCACACCACAGACTCATCTTGGTCAGGATCGATTTGAAATCTATCATGGTTTCAGAGAAATCATACTCCATGGTTCGTTGTTCTTGTAGAATGTTGAAATACTATCCCAACTAAAATCTATCCACTCAACAAAAATTATTTCAGAGAAATCATACTCCATGGTTCGTTGTTCTTGTAGAATGTTGAACGACTACCCCAACTAAAATCTATCCACTCAACAAAAATTATTTCACACCACAGACTCATCTTGGTCAGGATCGATTTGAAATCTATCATGGTTTCAGAGAAATCATAGTCCATGGTAAGTTGTTCTTGTAGAATGTTGAACGACTACCCCAACTAAAATCTATCCACTCAACAAAAATTATTTCACACCACAGACTCATCTTGGTCAGGATCGATTTGAAATCTATAATGGTTTCAGAGAAATCATAGTCCATTGTAAGTTGTTCTTGTAGAATGTTGAACGACTATCCCAACTAAAATCTATCCACTCAACAAAAATTATTTCAGAGAAATCATACTCCATGGTAAGTTGTTCTTGTAGAATGTTGAACGACTACCCCAACTAAAATCTATCCACTCAACAAAAATTATTTCACACCACAGACTCATCTTGGTCAGGCTCGATTTGAAATCTATCATGGTTTCAGAGAAATCATACTCCATGGTAAGTTGTTCTTGTAGAATGTTGAACGACTACCCCTAACTAAAATCTATCCACTCAACAAAAATTATTTCAGAGAAATCATACTCCATGGTAAGTTGTTCTTGTAGAATGTTGAAAGACTACCCCAACTAAAATCTATCCACTTAACAAAAATTATTTCACACCACAGACTCATCTTGGTCAGGATCGATTTGAAATCTATCATGGTTTCAGAGAAATCATACTCCATGGTTCGTTGTTCTTGTAGAATGTTGAACGACTATCCCAACTAAAATCTATCCACTCAACAAAAATTATTTCAGAGAAATCATACTCCATGGTTCGTTGTTCTTGTAGAATGTTGAACGACTACCCCAACTAAAATCTATCCACTCAACAAAAATTATTTCACACCACAGACTCATCTTGGTCAGGATCGATTTGAAATCTATCATGGTTTCAGAGAAATCATACTCCTTGGTAAGTTGTTCTTGTAGAATGTTGAACGACTACCCCTAACTAAAATCTATCCACGCAACAAAAATTATTTCAGAGAAATCATACTCCATGGTAAGTTGTTCTTGCAGAATGTTGAACGACTACCCCAACTAAAATCTATCCACTCAACAAAAATTATTTCACACCACAGACTCATCTTGGTCAGGATCGATTTGAAATCTATAATGGTTTAAGAGAAATCATAGTCCATGGTAAGTTGTTCTTGTAGAATGTTGAACGACTATCCCAACTAAAATCCATCCACTCAACAAAAATTAAATCAGAGAAATCATACTCCATGGTAAGTTGTTCTTGTAGAATGTTGAACGACTACCCCAACTAAAATCTATCCACTCAACAAAAATTATTTCAGAGAAATCATACTCCATGGTAAGTTGTTCTTGTAGAATGTTGAACGACTACCCCAACTAAAATCTATCCACTTAACAAAAATTATTTCACACCACAGACTCATCTTGGTCAGGATCGATTTGAAATCTATCATGGTTTCAGAGAAATCATACTCCATGGTAAGTTGTTCTTGTAGAATGTTGAACGACTACCCCTAACTAAAATCTATCCACTCAACAAAAATTATTTCAGAGAAATAATACTCCATGGTAAGTTGTTCTTGTAGAATGTTGAACGACTACCCCAACTAAAATCTATCCACTTAACAAAAATTATTTCACACCACAGACTCATCTTGGTCAGGATCGATTTGAAATCTATCATGGTTTCAGAGAAATCATACTCCATGGTAAGTTGTTCTTGTAGAATGTTGAACGACTACCCCAACTAAAATCTATCCACTCAACAAAAATTATTTCACACCACCGACTCATCTTGGTCAGGATCGATTTGAAATCTATCATGGTTTCAGAGAAATCATACTCCATTGTAAGTTGTTCTTGTAGAATGTTGAACGACTACCCCAACTAAAATCTATCCACTCAACAAAAATTATTTCAGAGAAATCATACTCCATGGTAAGTTGTTCTTGTAGAATGTTGAACGACTACCCCAACTAAAATCTATCCACTTAACAAAAATTATTTCACACCACAGACTCATCTTGGTCAGGATCGATTTGAAATCTATCATGGTTTCAGAGAAATCATACTCCATGGTAAGTTGTTCTTGTAGAATGTTGAACGACTACACCAACTAAAATCTATCCACTTAACAAAAATTATTTCACACCACAGACTCATCTTGGTCAGGATCGATTTGAAATCTATCATGGATTCAGAGAAATCATACTCCATGGTAAGTTGTTCTTGTAGAATGTTGAACGACTACCCCAACTAAAATCTATCCACTCAACAAAAATTATTTCACACCACAGACTCATCTTGGTCAGGATCGATTTGAAATCTATCATGGTTTCAGAGAAATCATACTCCATGGTAAGTTGTTCTTGTAGAATGTTGAACGACTACCCCAACTAAAATCTATCCACTCAACAAAAATTATTTCAGAGAAATCATACTCCATGGTAAGTTGTTCTTGTAGAATGTTGAACGACTACCCCAACTAAAATCTATCCACTTAACAAAAATTATTTCACACCACAGACTCATCTTGGTCAGGATCGATTTGAAATCTATCATGGTTTCAGAGAAATCATACTCCATGGTTCGTTGTTCTTGTAGAATGTTGAACGACTATCCCAACTAAAATCTATCCACTCAACAAAAATTATTTCAGAGAAATCATACTCCATGGTTCGTTGTTCTTGTAGAATGTTGAACGACTACCCCGACTAAAATCTATCCACTCAACAAAAATTATTTCACACCACAGACTCATCTTGGTCAGGATCGATTTGAAATCTATCATGGTTTCAGAGAAATCATACTCCATGGTAAGTTGTTCTTGTAGAATGTTGAACGACTACCCCTAACTAAAATCTATCCACTCAACAAAAATTATTTCACACCACAGACTCATCTTGGTCAGGATCGATTTGAAATCTATCATGGTTTCAGAGAAATCATACTCCATGGTTCATTGTTCTTGTAGAATGTTGAAGGACTACCCCTAACTAAAATCTATCCACTCAACAAAAATTATTTCACACCACAGACTCATCTTGGTCAGGATCGATTTGAAATCTATCATGGTTTCAGAGAAATCATAGTCCATGGTAAGTTGTTCTTGTAGAATGTTGAACGACTATCCCAACTAAAATCTATCCACTCAACAAAAATTATTTCAGAGAAATCATACTCCATGGTAAGTTGTTCTTGTAGAATGTTGAACGACTACCCCAACTAAAATCTATCCACTCAACAAAAATTATTTCACACCACAGACTCATCTTGGTCAGGATCGATTTGAAATCTATCATGGTTTCAGAGAAATCATACTCCATGGTTCGTTGTTCTTGTAGAATGTTGAACGACTATCCCAACTAAAATCTATGCGCTCAACAAAAATTATTTCAGAGAAATCATACTCCATGGTTCATTGTTCTTGTAGAATGTTGAACGACTACCCCAACTAAAATCTATCCACTTAACAAAAATTATTTCACACCACAGACTCATCTTGGTCAGGATCGATTTGAAATCTATCATGGTTTCAGAGAAATCATACTCCATGGTAAGTTGTTCTTGTAGAATGTTGAACGACTACCCCTAACTAAAATCTATCCACTCAACAAAAATTATTTCAGAGAAATAATACTCCATGGTAAGTTGTTCTTGTAGAATGTTGAACGACTACCCCAACTAAAATCTATCCACTTAACAAAAATTATTTCACACCACAGACTCATCTTGGTCAGGATCGATTTGAAATCTATCATGGTTTCAGAGAAATGATACTCCATGGTTCGTTGTTCTTGTAGAATGTTGAACGACTATCCCAACTAAAATCTATCCACTCAACAAAAATTATTTCAGAGAAATCATACTCCATGGTTCGTTGTTCTTGTAGAATGTTGAACGACTACCCCGACTAAAATCTATCCACTCAACAAAAATTATTTCACACCACAGACTCATCTTGGTCAGGATCGATTTGAAATCTATCATGGTTTCAGAGAAATCATACTCCATGGTAAGTTGTTCTTGTAGAATGTTGAACGACTACCCCTAACTAAAATCTATCCACTCAACAAAAATTATTTCACACCACAGACTCATCTTGGTCAGGATCGATTTGAAATCTATCATGGTTTCAGAGAAATCATACTCCATGGTTCATTGTTCTTGTAGAATGTTGAAGGACTACCCCTAACTAAAATCTATCCACTCAACAAAAATTATTTCACACCACAGACTCATCTTGGTCAGGATCGATTTGAAATCTATCATGGTTTCAGAGAAATCATACTCCATGGTTCATTGTTCTTGTAGAATGTTGAAGGACTACCCCTAACTAAAATCTATCCACTCAACAAAAATTATTTCACACCACAGACTCATCTTGGTCAGGATCGATTTGAAATCTATCATGGTTTCAGAGAAATCATACTCCATGGTAAGTTGTTCTTGTAGAATGTTGAACGACTACCCCAACTAAAATCTATCCACTCAACAAAAATTATTTCACACCACAGACTCATCTTGGTCAGGATCGATTTGAAATCTATCATGGTTTCAGAGAAATCATACTCCATGGTAAGTTGTTCTTGTAGAATGTTGAACGACTACCCCAACTAAAATCTATCCACTCAACAAAAATTATTTCAGAGAAATCATACTCCATGGTAAGTTGTTCTTGTAGAATGTTGAACGACTACCCCAACTAAAATCTATCCACTTAACAAAAATTATTTCACACCACAGACTCATCTTGGTCAGGATCGATTTGAAATCTATCATGGTTTCAGAGAAATCATACTCCATGGTAAGTTGTTCTTGTAGAATGTTGAACGACTACACCAACTAAAATCTATCCACTTAACAAAAATTATTTCACACCACAGACTCATCTTGGTCAGGATCGATTTGAAATCTATCATGGATTCAGAGAAATCATACTCCATGGTAAGTTGTTCTTGTAGAATGTTGAACGACTACCCCAACTAAAATCTATCCACTCAACAAAAATTATTTCACACCACAGACTCATCTTGGTCAGGATCGATTTGAAATCTATCATGGTTTCAGAGAAATCATACTCCATGGTAAGTTGTTCTTGTAGAATGTTGAACGACTACCCCAACTAAAATCTATCCACTCAACAAAAATTATTTCAGAGAAATCATACTCCATGGTAAGTTGTTCTTGTAGAATGTTGAACGACTACCCCAACTAAAATCTATCCACTCAACAAAAATTATTTCACACCACAGATTCATCTTGGTCAGGATCGATTTGAAATCTATCATGGTTTCAGAGAAATGATACTCCATGGTTCGTTGTTCTTGTAGAATGTTGAACGACTATCCCAACTAAAATCTATCCACTCAACAAAAATTATTTCAGAGAAATCATACTCCATGGTTCGTTGTTCTTGTAGAATGTTGAACGACTACCCCGACTAAAATCTATCCACTCAACAAAAATTATTTCACACCACAGACTCATCTTGGTCAGGATCGATTTGAAATCTATCATGGTTTCAGAGAAATCATACTCCATGGTAAGTTGTTCTTGTAGAATGTTGAACGACTACCCCTAACTAAAATCTATCCACTCAACAAAAATTATTTCACACCACAGACTCATCTTGGTCAGGATCGATTTGAAATCTATCATGGTTTCAGAGAAATCATACTCCATGGTTCATTGTTCTTGTAGAATGTTGAAGGACTACCCCTAACTAAAATCTATCCACTCAACAAAAATTATTTCACACCACAGACTCATCTTGGTCAGGATCGATTTGAAATCTATCATGGTTTCAGAGAAATCATAGTCCATGGTAAGTTGTTCTTGTAGAATGTTGAACGACTATCCCAACTAAAATCTATCCACTCAACAAAAATTATTTCAGAGAAATCATACTCCATGGTAAGTTGTTCTTGTAGAATGTTGAACGACTACCCCAACTAAAATCTATCCACTCAACAAAAATTATTTCACACCACAGACTCATCTTGGTCAGGATCGATTTGAAATCTATCATGGTTTCAGAGAAATCATACTCCATGGTTCGTTGTTCTTGTAGAATGTTGAACGACTATCCCAACTAAAATCTATCCGCTCAACAAAAATTATTTCAGAGAAATCATACTCCATGGTTCATTGTTCTTGTAGAATGTTGAACGACTACCCCAACTAAAATCTATCCACTCAACAAAAATTATTTCACACCACAGATTCATTTTGGTCAGGATCGATTTGAAATCTATCATGGTTTCAGAGAAATCATACTCCATGGTTCGTTGTTCTTGTAGAATGTTGAACGACTATCCCAACTAAAATCTATCCACTCAACAAAAATTATTTCAGAGAAATCATACTCCATGGTAAGTTGTTCTTGTAGAATGTTGAACGACTACCCGTAACTAAAATCTATCCACTCAACAAAAATTATTTCACACCACAGACTCATCTTGGTCAGGATCGATTTGAAATCTATCATGGTTTCAGAGAAATCATAGTCCATGGTAAGTTGTTCTTGTAGAATGTTGAACGACTACCAATAACTAAAATCTATCCACTCAACAAAAATTATTTCAGAGAAATCATACTCCATGGTTCATTGTTCTTGTAGAATGTTGAACGACTACCCCAACTAAAATCTATCCACTCAACAAAAATTATTTCACACCACAGATTCATTTTGGTCAGGATCGATTTGAAATCTATCATGGTTTCAGAGAAATCATACTCCATGGTTCATTGATCTTGTAGAATGTTGAACGACTATCCCAACTAAAATCTATCCACTCAACAAAAATTATTTCAGAGAAATCATACTCCATGGTAAGTTGTTCTTGTAGAATGTTGAACGACTATCCCAACTAAAATCTATCCACTCAACAAAAATTATTTCACACCACAGACTCATCTTGGTCAGGATCGATTTGAAATCTATCATGGTTTCAGAGAAATCATAGTCCATGGTAAGTTGTTCTTGTAGAATGTTGAACGACTATCCCAACTAAAATCTATCCACTCAACAAAAATTATTTCAGAGAAATCATACTCCATGGTAAGTTGTTCTTGTAGAATGTTGAACGACTACCCCAACTAAAATCTATCCACTCAACAAAAATTATTTCACACCACAGACTCATCTTGGTCAGGATCGATTTGAAATCTATCATGGTTTCAGAGAAATCATACTCCATGGTTCGTTGTTCTTGTAGAATGTTGAACGACTATCCCAACTAAAATCTATCCACTCAACAAAAATTATTTCAGAGAAATCATACTCCATGGTTCATTGTTCTTGTAGAATGTTGAACGACTACCCCAACTAAAATCTATCCACTCAATAAAAATTATTTCACACCACAGATTCATTTTGGTCAGGATCGATTTGAAATCTATCATGGTTTCAGAGAAATCATACTCCATGGTTCGTTGTTCTTGTAGAATGTTGAACGACTATCCCAACTAAAATCTATCCACTCAACAAAAATTATTTCAGAGAAATCATACTCCATGGTAAGTTGTTCTTGTAGAATGTTGAACGACTACCCGTAACTAAAATCTATCCACTCAACAAAAATTATTTCACACCACAGACTCATCTTGGTCAGGATCGATTTGAAATCTATCATGGTTTCAGAGAAATCATACTCCATGGTTCGTTGTTCTTGTAGAATGTTGAACGACTATCCCAACTAAAATCTATCCACTCAACAAAAATTATTTCAAAGAAATCATACTCCATGGTTCATTGTTCTTGTAGAATGTTGAACGACTACCCCAACTAAAATCTATCCACTCAACAAAAATTATTTCACACCACAGATTCATTTTGGTCAGGATCGATTTGAAATCTATCATGGTTTCAGAGAAATCATACTCCATGGTTCGTTGTTCTTGTAGAATGTTGAACGACTATCCCAACTAAAATGTATCCACTCAACAAAAATTATTTCAGAGAAATCATACTCCATGGTTCATTGTCCTTGTAGAATGTTGAACGACTACCCCTAACTAAAATCTATCCACTCAACAAAAATTATTTCACACCACAGACTCATCTTGGTCAGGATCGATTTGAAATCTATCATGGTTTCAGAGAAATCATAGTCCATGGTAAGTTGTTCTTGTAGAATGTTGAACGACTATCCCAACTAAAATCTATCCACTCAACAAAAATTATTTCAGAGAAATCATACTCCATGGTAAGTTGTTCTTGTAGAATGTTGAACGACTACCCCAACTAAAATCTATCCACTCAACAAAAATTATTTCACACCACAGACTCATCTTGGTCAGGATCGATTTGAAATCTATCATGGTTTCAGAGAAATCATACTCCATGGTTCGTTGTTCTTGTAGAATGTTGAACGACTATCCCAACTAAAATCTATCCACTCAACAAAAATTATTTCAGAGAAATCATACTCCATGGTTCATTGTTCTTGTAGAATGTTGAACGACTACCCCAACTAAAATCTATCCACTCAATAAAAATTATTTCACACCACAGATTCATTTTGGTCAGGATCGATTTGAAATCTATCATGGTTTCAGAGAAATCATACTCCATGGTTCGTTGTTCTTGTAGAATGTTGAACGACTATCCCAACTAAAATCTATCCACTCAACAAAAATTATTTCAGAGAAATCATACTCCATGGTAAGTTGTTCTTGTAGAATGTTGAACGACTACCCCAACTAAAATCTATCCACTCAACAAAAATTATTTCACACCACAGACTCATCTTGGTCAGGATCGATTTGAAATCTATCATGGTTTCAGAGAAATCATACTCCATGGTTCGTTGTTCTTGTAGAATGTTGAACGACTATCCCAACTAAAATCTATCCACTCAACAAAAATTATTTCAAAGAAATCATACTCCATGGTTCATTGTTCTTGTAGAATGTTGAACGACTACCCCAACTAAAATCTATCCACTCAACAAAAATTATTTCACACCACAGACTCATCTTGGTCAGGATCAATTTGAAATCTATCATGGTTTCAGAGAAATCATACTCCATGGTTCGTTGTTCTTGTAGAATGTTGAACGAATATCCCAACTAAAATCTATCCACTCAACAAAAATTATTTCAGAGAAATCATACTCCATGGTAAGTAGAATGCTGAACGACTACCCGTAACTAAAATCTATCCACTCAACAAAAATTATTTCACACCACAGACTCATCTTGGTCAGGATCGATTTGAAATCTATCATGGTTTCAGAGAAATCATACTCCATGGTTCGTTGTTCTTGTAGAATGTTGAACGACTACCCCTAACTAAAATCTATCCACTCAACAAAAATTATTTCACACCACAGACTCATATTGGTCAGGATCGATTTGAAATCTATCATGGTTTCAGAGAAATCATACTCCATGGTAAGTTGTTCTTGTAGAATGTTGAACGACTACCCGTAACTAAAATCTATCCACTCAACAAAAATTATTTCACACCACAGACTCATCTTGGTCAGGATCGATTTGAAATCTATCATGGTTTCAGAGAAATCATACTCCATGGTTCATTGTTCTTGTAGAATGTTGAACGACTTCCCCTAACTAAAATCTATCCACTCAACAAAAATTATTTCACACCACAGACTCATCTTGGTCAGGATCGATTTGAAATCTATCATGGTTTCAGAGAAATCATAGTCCATGGTTCATTGTTCTTGTAGAATGTTGAACGACTATCCCAACTAAAAGCTATCCACTCAACAAAAATTATTTCAAAGAAATCATACTCCATGGTTCATTGTTCTTGTAGAATGTTGAACGACTACCCCAACTAAAATCTATCCACTCAACAAAAATTATTTCACACCACAGACTCATCTTGGTCAGGATCGATTTGAAATCTATCATGGTTTCAGAAAAATCATACTCCATGGTTCGTTGTTCTTGTAGAATGTTGAACGACTATCCCAACTAAAATCTATCCACTCAACAAAAATTATTTCAGAGAAATCATACTCCATGGTAAGTTGTTCTTGTAGAATGTTGAACGACTACCCGTAACTAAAATCTATCCACTCAACAAAAATTATTTCACACCACAGACTCATCTTGGTCGGGATCGATTTGAAATCTATCATGGTTTCAGAGAAATCATACTCCATGGTTCGTTGTTCTTGTAGAATGTTGAACGACTACCCCTAACTAAAATCTATCCACTCAACAAAAATTATTTCACACCACAGACTCATCTTGGTCAGGATCGATTTGAAATCTATCATGGTTTCAGAGAAATCATACTCCATGGTTCGTTGTTCTTGTAGAATGTTGAACGACTATCCCAACTAAAGTCTATCCACTCAACAAAAATTATTTCAGAGAAATCATACTCCGTGGTAAGTTGTTTTTGTAGAATGTTGAACGACTACCCCTAACTAAAATCTATCCACTCAACAAAAATTATTTCACACCACAGACTCATCTTGGTCAGGATCGATTTGAAATCTATCATGGTTTCAGAGAAATCATACTCCATGGTTCGTTGTTCTTGTAGAATGTTGAACGACTATCCCAACTAAAATCTATCCACTCAACAAAAATTATTTCAGAGAAATCATACTCCATGGTAAGTTGTTCTTGTAGAATGTTGAACGACTACCCCAACTAAAATCTATCCACTCAACAAAAATTATTTCACACCACAGACTCATCTTGGTCAGGATCGATTTGAAATCTATCATGGTTTCAGAGAAATCATACTCCATGGTTCGTTGTTCTTGTAGAATGTTGAACGACTATCCCAACTAAAGTCTATCCACTCAACAAAAATTATTTCAGAGAAATCATACTCCATGGTTCGTTGTTCTTGTAGAATGTTGAACGACTACCCCAACTAAAATCTATCCACTCAACAAAAATTATTTCACACCACAGACTCATCTTGGCCAGGATCAATTTGAAATCTATCATGGTTTCAGAGAAATCATAGTCCATGTTAAGTTGTTCTTGTAGAAAGTTGAACGACTACAACAACTAAAATCTATCCACTCAACAAAAATTATTTCACACCACAGACTCATCTTGGTCAGGATCGATTTGAAATCTATCATGGTTGCAGAGAAATCATGCTCCATGGTTCGTTGTTCTTGTAGAATGTTGAACGACTATCCCAACTAAAATCTATCCACTCAACAAAAATTATTTCAGAGAAATCATAGTCCATGGTAAGTTGTTTTTGTAGAATGTTGAACGACTACCCCAACTAAAATCTATCCACTCAACAAAAATTATTTCACACCACAGACTCATCTTGGTCAGGATCGATTTGAAATCTATCATGGTTTCAGAGAAATCATACTCCATGGTTCGTTGTTCTTGTAGAATGTTGAACGACTATCCCAACTAAAATCTATCCACTCAACAAAAATTATTTCAGAGAAATCATAGTCCATGGTAAGTTGTTTTTGTAGAATGTTGAACGACTACCCCAACTAAAATCTATCCACTCAACAAAAATTATTTCACACCACAGACTCATATTGGTCAGGATCGATTTGAAATCTATCATGGTTTCAGAGAAATCATAGTCCATGGTAAGTTGTTCTTGTAGAATGTTGAACGACTACCCCAACTAAAATCTATCCACTCAACAAAAATTATTTCACACCACAGACTCATCTTGGCCAGGATCAATTTGAAATCTATCATGGTTTCAGAGAAATCATAGTCCATGTTAAGTTGTTCTTGTAGAAAGTTGAACGACTACAACAACTAAAATCTATCCACTCAACAAAAATTATTTCACACCACAGACTCATCTTGGTCAGGATCGATTTGAAATCTATCATGGTTGCAGAGAAATCATGCTCCATGGTTCGTTGTTCTTGTAGAATGTTGAACGACTATCCCAACTAAAATCTATCCACTCAACAAAAATTATTTCAGAGAAATCATAGTCCATGGTAAGTTGTTTTTGTAGAATGTTGAACGACTACCCCAACTAAAATCTATCCACTCAACAAAAATTATTTCACACCACAGACTCATCTTGGTCAGGATCGATTTGAAATCTATCATGGTTTCAGAGAAATCATACTCCATGGTTCGTTGTTCTTGTAGAATGTTGAACGACTATCCCAACTAAAATCTATCCACTCAACAAAAATTATTTCAGAGAAATCATACTCCATGGTAAGTTGTTCTTGTAGAATGTTGAACGACTACCCCAACTAAAATCTGTCCACTCAACAAAAATTATTTCACACCACAGACTCATCTTGGTCAGGATCGATTTGAAATCTATCATGGTTTCAGAGAAATCATAGACCATGGTAAGTTGTTCTTGTAGAATGTTGAACGACTACCCCAACTAAAATCTATCCACTCAACAAAAATTATTTCACACCACAGATTCATCTTGGTCAGGATCGATTTGAAATCTATCATGGTTTCAGAGAAATCATAGTCCATAATAAGTTGTTCTTGTAGAAAGTTGAACGACTACAACAACTAAAATCTATCCACTCAACAAAAATTATTTCAGACCACAGACTCATCTTATTCAGGATCGGTTTGAAATCTATCATGGTTTCAGAGAAATCATACTCCATGGTTCGTTGTTCTTGTAAAATGTTGAACGACTACCCCAACTAAAATCTATCCACTCAACAAAAATTATTTCAGAGAAATCATACTCCATGGTAAGTTGTTCTTGTAGAATGTTGAACGACTACACCTAACTAAAATCTATCCACTCAACCAAAATTATTTCAGAGAAATCATACTCCATGGTTCGTTGTTCTTGTAGAATGTTGAACGACTACCCCTAACTAAAATTTATCCACTCAACAAAAATTATTTTACACCACAGACTCATCTTGGTCAGGATCGATTTGAAATCTATCATGTTTTCAGAGAAATCATAGTCCATGGTAAGTCGTTCTTGTAGAATCTTGAACGACTATCCCAACTAAAATCTACCCACTCAACAAAAATTATTTCAGAGAAATCATACTCCATGGTTCGTTGTTCTTGTAGAATGTTGAACGACTACCCCAACTAAAATCTATCCACTCAACAAAAATTATTTCACAAAACAGACTCATCTTGGTCAGGATCGATTTGAAATCTATCATGGTTTCAGAGAAATCATACTCCATGGTTCGTTGTTTTTGTAGAATGTTGAACGACTACCCCTAACTAAAATCTATCCACTCAACAAAAATTATTTCACACCACAGACTCATCTTGGTCAGGATCGATTTGAAATCTATCATGGTTGCAGAGAAATCATACTCCATGGTTCGTTGTTCTTGTAGAATGTTGAACGACTACCCCAATTAAAATCTATCCACTCAACAAAAATTATTTCACACCACAGACTCATCTTGGCCAGGATCAATTTGAAATCTATCATGGTTTCAGAGAAATCATAGTCCATGTTAAGTTGTTCTTGTAGAAAGTTGAACGACTACAACAACTAAAATCTATCCACTCAACAAACATTATTTCACACCACAGACTCATCTTGGTCAGGATCGATTTGAAATCTATCATGGTTGCAGAGAAATCATACTCCATGGTTCGTTGTTCTTGTAGAATGTTGAACGACTACCCCAATTAAAATCTATCCACTCAACAAAAATTATTTCACACCACAGACTCATCTTGGCCAGGATCAATTTGAAATCTATCATGGTTTCAGAGAAATCATAGTCCATGTTAAGTTGTTCTTGTAGAATGTTGAACGACTACCCCAACTAAAATCTATCCACTCAACAAAAATTATTTCACACCACAGACTCATCTTGGTCAGGATCGATTTGAAATCTATCATGGTTTCAGAGAAATCATAGTCCATGGTAAGTTGTTCTTGTAGAATGTTGAACGACTACCCCAATTAAAATCTATCCACTCAACAAAAATTATTTCACACCACAGACTCATCTTGGCCAGGATCAATTTGAAATCTATCATGGTTTCAGAGAAATCATAGTCCATGTTAAGTTGTTCTTGTAGAAAGTTGAACGACTACAACAACTAAAATCTATCCACTCAACAAACATTATTTCACACCACAGACTCATCTTGGTCAGGATCGATTTGAAATCTATCATGGTTTCAGAGAAATCATACTCCATGGTTCGTTGTTCTTGTAGAATGTTGAACGACTATCCCAACTAAAATCTATCCACTCAACAAAAATTATTTCAGAGAAATCTTAGTCCATGGTAAGTTGTTTTTGTAGAATGTTGAACGACTACCCGAACTAAAATCTATCCACTCAACAAAAATTATTTCACACCACAGACTCATCTTGTTCAGGATCGATTTGAAATCTATCATGGTTTCAGAGAAATCATACTCCATGGTTCGTTGTTCTTGTAGAATGTTGAACGCCTATCCCAACTAAAATCTATCCACTCAACAAAAATTATTTCAGAGAAATCATACTCCATGGTTCGTTGTTCTTGTAGAATGTTGAACGACTACGCCAACTAAAATCTGTCCACTCAACAAAAATTATTTCACACCACAGACTCATCTTGGTCAGGATCGATTTGAAATCTATCATGGTTTCAGAGAAATCATAGACCATGGTAAGTTGTTCTTGTAGAATGTTGAACGACTACCCCAACTAAAATCTATCCACTCAACAAAAATTATTTCACACCACAGACTCATCTTGGTCAGGATCGATTTGAAATCTATCATGGTTTCAGAGAAATCATAGTCCATAGTAAGTTGTTCTTGTAGAAAGTTGAACGACTAGAACAACTAAAATCTATCCACTCAACAAAAATTATTTCAGACCACAGACTCATCTTGGTCAGGATCGATTTGAAATCTATCATGGTTTCAGAGAAATCATACTCCATGGTTCGTTGTTCTTGTAAAATGTTGAACGACTACCCCAACTAAAATCTATCCACTCAACAAAAATTATTTCAGAGAAATCATACTCCATGGTAAGTTGTTCTTGTAGAATGTTGAACGACTACACCTAACTAAAATCTATCCACTCAACCAAAATTATTTCAGAGAAATCATACTCCATGGTTCGTTGTTCTTGTAGAATGTTGAACGACTACCCCTAACTAAAATTTATCCACTCAACAAAAATTATTTTACACCACAGACTCATCTTGGTCAGGATCGATTTGAAATCTATCATGTTTTCAGAGAAATCATAGTCCATGGTAAGTCGTTCTTGTAGAATCTTGAACGACTATCATAACTAAAATCTACCCACTCAACAAAAATTATTTCAGAGAAATCATACTCCATGGTTCGTTGTTCTTGTAGAATGTTGAACGACTACCCCAACTAAAATCTATCCACTCAACAAAAATTATTTCACACCACAGACTCATCTTGGTCAGGATCGATTTGAAATCTATCATGGTTTCAGAGAAATCATACTCCATGGTTCGTTGTTTTTGTAGAATGTTGAACGACTACCCCTAACTAAAATCTATCCACTCAACAAAAATTATTTCACACCACAGACTCATCTTGGTCAGGATCGATTTGAAATCTATCATGGTTGCAGAGAAATCATACTCCATTTTTCGTTGTTCTTGTAGAATGTTGAACGACTACCCCAACTAAAATCTATCCACTCAACAAAAATTATTTCAGAGAAATCATACTCCATGGTAAGTTGTTCTTGTAGAATGTTGAACGACTACCCCAACTAAAATCTATCCACTCAACAAAAATTATTTCACACCACAGACTCATCTTGGTCAGGATCGATTTGAAATCTATCATGGTTTCAGAGAAATCATACTCCATGGTAAGTTGTTCTTGTAGAATGTTGAACGACTATCCCAACTAAAATCTATCCACTCAACAAAAATTATTTCACACCACAGACTCATCTTGGTCAGGATCGATTTGAAATCTATCATGGTTTCAGAGAAATCATACTCCATGGTAAGTTGTTCTTGTAGAATGTTGAACGACTACCCCAACTAAAATCTATCCACTCAACAAAAATTATTTCACACCACAGACTCATCTTGGTCAGGATCGATTTGAAATCTATCATGGTTTCAGAGAAATCATAGTCCATGGTAAGTTGTTCTTGTAGAATGTTGAACGACTACCCCAACTAAAATCTATCCCCTCAACAAAAATTATTTCACACCACAGACTCATCTTGATCAGGATCGATTTGAAATCTATCATGGTTTCAGAGAAATCATACTCCATGGTTCGTTGTTCTTGTGGAATGTTGAACGACTATCCCAACTAAAATCTATCCACTCAACAAAAATTATTTCAGAGAAATCATACTCCATGTTAAGTTGTTCTTGTAGAATGTTGAACGACTACCCCAACTAAAATCTATCCACTCAACAAAAATTATTTCACACCACAGACTCATCTTGGTCAGGATCGATTTGAAATCTATCATGGTTTCAGAGAAATCATACTCCATGGTTCGTTGTTCTTGTGGAATGTTGAACGACTATCCCAACTAAAATCTATCCACTCAACAAAAATTATTTCAGAGAAATCATACTCCATGTTAAGTTGTTCTTGTAGAATGTTGAACGACTACCCCAACTAAAATCTATCCACTCAACAAAAATTATTTCACACCACAGACTCATCTTGGTCAGGATCGATTTGAAATCTATCATGGTTTCAGAGAAATCATACTCCATGGTTCGTTGTTCTTGTAGAATGTTGAACGACTATCCCAACTAAAATCTATCCACTCAACAAAAATTATTTCAGAGAAATCATACTCCGTGGTAAGTTGTTTTTGTAGAATGTTGAACGACTACCCCTAACTAAAATCTATCCACTCAACAAAAATTATTTCACACCACAGACTCATCTTGGTCAGGATCGATTTGAAATCTATCATGGTTTCAGAGAAATCATACTCCATGGTTCGTTGTTCTTGTGGAATGTTGAACGACTATCCCAACTAAAATCTATCCACTCAACAAAAATTATTTCAGAGAAATCATACTCCATGTTAAGTTGTTCTTGTAGAATGTTGAACGACTACCCCAACTAAAATCTATCCACTCAACAAAAATTATTTCACACCACAGACTCATCTTGGTCAGGATCGATTTGAAATCTATCATGGTTTCAGAGAAATCATAGTCCATGGTAAGTTGTTCTTGTAGAATGTTGAACGACTACCCCAACTAAAATCTATCCACTCAACAAAAATTATTTCACACCACAGACTCATCTTGGCCAGGATCAATTTGAAATCTATCATGGTTTCAGAGAAATCATAGTCCATGTTAAGTTGTTCTTGTAGAAAGTTGAACGACTACAACAACTAAAATCTATCCACTCAACAAAAATTATTTCACACCACAGACTCATCTTGGTCAGGATCGATTTGAAATCTATCATGGTTTCAGAGAAATCATACTCCATGGTTCGTTGTTCTTGTAGAATGTTGAACGACTATCCCAACTAAAATCTATCCACTCAACAAAAATTATTTCAGAGAAATCATAGTCCATGGTAAGTTGTTTTTGTAGAATGTTGAACGACTACCCGAACTAAAATCTATCCACTCAACAAAAATTATTTCACACCACAGACTCATCTTGGTCAGGATCGATTTGAAATCTATCATGGTTTCAGAGAAATCATACTCCATGGTTCGTTGTTCTTGTAGAATGTTGAACGCCTATCCCAACTAAAATCTATCCACTCAACAAAAATTATTTCAGAGAAATCATACTCCATGGTTCGTTGTTCTTGTAGAATGTTGAACGACTACGCCAACTAAAATCTGTATACTCAACAAAAATTATTTCACACCACAGACTCATCTTGGTCAGGATCGATTTGAAATCTATCATGGTTTCAGAGAAATCATAGACCATGGTAAGTTGTTCTTGTAGAATGTTGAACGACTACCCCAACTAAAATCTATCCACTCAACAAAAATTATTTCACACCACAGACTCATCTTGGTCAGGATCGATTTGAAATCTATCATGGTTTCAGAGAAATCATAGTCCATAGTAAGTTGTTCTTGTAGAAAGTTGAACGACTAGAACAACTAAAATCTATCCACTCAACAAAAATTATTTCAGACCACAGACTCATCTTGGTCAGGATCGATTTGAAATCTATCATGGTTTCAGAGAAATCATACTCCATGGTTCGTTGTTCTTGTAGAATGTTGAACGCCTATCCCAACTAAAATCTACCCACTCAACAAAAATTATTTCAGAGAAATCATACTCCATGGTTCGTTGTTCTTGTAGAATGTTGAACGACTACCCCAACTAAAATCTATCCACTCAACAAAAATTATTTCACACCACAGACTCATCTTGGTCAGGATCGATTTGAAATCTATCATGGTTTCAGAGAAATCATACTCCATGGTTCGTTGTTTTTGTAGAATGTTGAACGACTACCCCTAACTAAAATCTATCCACTCAACAAAAATTATTTCACACCACAGACTCATCTTGGTCAGGATCGATTTGAAATCTATCATGGTTGCAGAGAAATCATACTCCATTTTTCGTTGTTCTTGTAGAATGTTGAACGACTACCCCAACTAAAATCTATCCACTCAACAAAAATTATTTCAGAGAAATCATACTCCATGGTAAGTTGTTCTTGTAGAATGTTGAACGACTACCCCAACTAAAATCTATCCACTCAACAAAAATTATTTCACACCACAGACTCATCTTGGTCAGGATCGATTTGAAATCTATCATGGTTTCAGAGAAATCATACTCCATGGTTCGTTGTTCTTGTAGAATGTTGAACGACTATCCCAACTAAAATCTATCCACTCAACAAAAATTATTTCACACCACAGACTCATCTTGGTCAGGATCGATTTGAAATCTATCATGGTTTCAGAGAAATCATACTCCATGGTAAGTTGTTCTTGTAGAATGTTGAACGACTACCCCAACTAAAATCTATCCACTCAACAAAAATTATTTCACACCACAGACTCATCTTGGTCAGGATCGATTTGAAATCTATCATGGTTGCAGAGAAATCATACTCCATTTTTCGTTGTTCTTGTAGAATGTTGAACGACTACCCCAACTAAAATCTATCCACTCAACAAAAATTATTTCAGAGAAATCGTACTCCATGGTAAGTTGTTCTTGTAGAATGTTGAACGACTACCCCAACTAAAATCTATCCACTCAACAAAAATTATTTCACACCACAGACTCATCTTGGTCAGGATCGATTTGAAATCTATCATGGTTTCAGAGAAATCATACTCCATGGTTCGTTGTTCTTGTAGAATGTTGAACGACTATCCCAACTAAAATCTATCCACTCAACAAAAATTATTTCACACCACAGACTCATCTTGGTCAGGATCGATTTGAAATCTATCATGGTTTCAGAGAAATCATACTCCATGGTAAGTTGTTCTTGTAGAATGTTGAACGACTACCCCAACTAAAATCTATCCACTCAACAAAAATTATTTCACACCACAGACTCATCTTGGTCAGGATCGATTTGAAATCTATCATGTTTTCAGAGAAATCATAGTCCATGGTAAGTCGTTCTTGTAGAATCTTGAACGACTATCCCAACTAAAATCTACCCACTCAACAAAAATTATTTCAGAGAAATCATACTCCATGGTTCGTTGTTCTTGTAGAATGTTGAACGACTACCCCAACTAAAATCTATCCACTCAACAAAAATTATTTCACACCACAGACTCATCTTGGTCAGGATCGATTTGAAATCTATCATGGTTTCAGAGAAATCATACTCCATGGTTCGTTGTTTTTGTAGAATGTTGAACGACTACCATTAACTAAAATCTATCCACTCAACAAAAATTATTTCACACCACAGACTCATCTTGGTCAGGATCGATTTGAAATCTATCATGGTTGCAGAGAAATCATACTCCATTTTTCGTTGTTCTTGTAGAATGTTGAACGACTACCCCAACTAAAATCTATCCACTCAACAAAAATTATTTCAGAGAAATCATACTCCATGGTAAGTTGTTCTTGTAGAATGTTGAACGACTACCCCAACTAAAATCTATCCACTCAACAAAAATTATTTCACACCACAGACTCATCTTGGTCAGGATCGATTTGAAATCTATCATGGTTTCAGAGAAATCATACTCCATGGTTCGTTGTTCTTGTAGAATGTTGAACGACTATCCCAACTAAAATCTATCCACTCAACAAAAATTATTTCACACCACAGACTCATCTTGGTCAGGATCGATTTGAAATCTATCATGGTTTCAGAGAAATCATACTCCATGGTAAGTTGTTCTTGTAGAATGTTGAACGACTACCCCAACTAAAATCTATCCACTCAACAAAAATTATTTCAGAGAAATCATACTCCATGGTAAGTTGTTCTTGTAGAATGTTGAACGACTACACCTAACTAAAATCTATCCACTCAACCAAAATTATTTCAGAGAAATCATACTCCATGGTTCGTTGTTCTTGTAGAATGTTGAACGACTACCCCTAACTAAAATTTATCCACTCAACAAAAATTATTTTACACCACAGACTCATCTTGGTCAGGATCGATTTGAAATCTATCATGTTTTCAGAGAAATCATAGTCCATGGTAAGTCGTTCTTGTAGAATCTTGAACGACTATCCCAACTAAAATCTACCCACTCAACAAAAATTATTTCAGAGAAATCATACTCCATGGTTCGTTGTTCTTGTAGAATGTTGAACGACTACCCCAACTAAAATCTATCCACTCAACAAAAATTATTTCACACCACAGACTCATCTTGGTCAGGATCGATTTGAAATCTATCATGGTTTCAGAGAAATCATACTCCATGGTTCGTTGTTTTTGTAGAATGTTGAACGACTACCCCTAACTAAAATCTATCCACTCAACAAAAATTATTTCACACCACAGACTCATCTTGGTCAGGATCGATTTGAAATCTATCATGGTTGCAGAGAAATCATACTCCATTTTTCGTTGTTCTTGTAGAATGTTGAACGACTACCCCAACTAAAATCTATCCACTCAACAAAAATTATTTCAGAGAAATCATACTCCATGGTAAGTTGTTCTTGTACAATGTTGAACGACTACCCCAACTAAAATCTATCCACTCAACAAAAATTATTTCACACCACAGACTCATCTTGGTCAGGATCGATTTGAAATCTATCATGGTTTCAGAGAAATCATACTCCATGGTTCGTTGTTCTTGTAGAATGTTGAACGACTATCCCAACTAAAATCTATCCACTCAACAAAAATTATTTCACACCACAGACTCATCTTGGTCAGGATCGATTTGAAATCTATCATGGTTTCAGAGAAATCATACTCCATGGTAAGTTGTTTTTGTAGAATGTTGAACGACTACCCCAACTAAAATCTATCCACTCAACAAAAATTATTTCACACCACAGACTCATCTTGGTCAGGATCGATTTGAAATCTATCATGGTTTCAGAGAAATCATAGTCCATGGTAAGTTGTTCTTGTAGAATGTTGAACGACTACCCCAACTAAAATCTATCCCCTCAACAAAAATTATTTCACACCACAGACTCATCTTGATCAGGATCGATTTGAAATCTATCATGGTTTCAGAGAAATCATACTCCATGGTTCGTTGTTCTTGTAGAATGTTGAACGACTATCCCAACTAAAGTCTATCCACTCAACAAAAATTATTTCAGAGAAATCATACTCCGTGGTAAGTTGTTTTTGTAGAATGTTGAACGACTACCCCTAACTAAAATCTATCCACTCAACAAAAATTATTTCAAACCACAGACTCATCTTGGTCAGGATCGATTTGAAATCTATCATGGTTTCAGAGAAATCATACTCCATGGTTCGTTGTTCTTGTGGAATGTTGAACGACTATCCCAACTAAAATCTATCCACTCAACAAAAATTATTTCAGAGAAATCATACTCCATGTTAAGTTGTTCTTGTAGAATGTTGAACGACTACCCCAACTAAAATCTATCCACTCAACAAAAATTATTTCACACCACAGACTCATCTTGGTCAGGATCGATTTGAAATCTATCATGGTTTCAGAGAAATCATACTCCATGGTTCGTTGTTTTTGTAGAATGTTGAACGACTACCCCTAACTAAAATCTATCCACTCAACAAAAATTATTTCACACCACAGACTCATCTTGGTCAGGATCGATTTGAAATCTATCATGGTTGCAGAGAAATCATACTCCATGGTTCGTTGTTCTTGTAGAATGTTGAACGACTACCCCAACTAAAATCTATCCACTCAACAAAAATTATTTCAGAGAAATCATACTCCATGGTAAGTTGTTCTTGTAGAATGTTGAACGACTACCCCAACTAAAATCTATCCACTCAACAAAAATTATTTCACACCACAGACTCATCTTGGTCAGGATCGATTTGAAATCTATCATGGTTTCAGAGAAATCATACTCCATGGTTCGTTGTTCTTGTAGAATGTTGAACGACTACCCCTAACTAAAATCTATCCACTCAACAAAAATTATTTCACACCACAGACTCATCTTGGTCAGGATCGATTTGAAATCTGTCATGGTTTCAGAGAAATCATACTCCATGGTTCGTTGTTCTTGTAGAATGTTGAACGACTATCCCAACTAAAGTCTATCCACTCAACAAAAATTATTTCAGAGAAATCATACTCCGTGGTAAGTTGTTTTTGTAGAATGTTGAACGACTACCCCTAACTAAAATCTATCCACTCAACAAAAATTATTTCACACCACAGACTCATCTTGCTCAGGATCGATTTGAAATCTATCATGGTTTCAGAGAAATCATACTCCATGGTTCGTTGTTCTTGTGGAATGTTGAACGACTATCCCAACTAAAATCTATCCACTCAACAAAAATTATTTCAGAGAAATCATACTCCATGTTAAGTTGTTCTTGTAGAATGTTGAACGACTACCCCAACTAAAATCTATCCACTCAACAAAAATTATTTCACACCACAGACTCATCTTGGTCAGGATCGATTTGAAATCTATCATGGTTTCAGAGAAATCATACTCCATGGTTCGTTGTTCTTGTAGAATGTTGAACGACTATCCCAACTAAAATCTATCCACTCAACAAAAATTATTTCAGAGAAATCATACTCCATGGTTCGTTGTTCTTGTAGAATGTTGAACGACTACCCCAACTAAAATCTATCCACTCAACAAAAATTATTTCACACCACAGACTCATCTTGGTCAGGATCGATTTGAAATCTATCATGGTTTCAGAGAAATCATAGTCCATGGTAAGTTGTTCTTGTAGAATGTTGAACGACTACCCCAACTAAAATCTATACACTCAACAAAAATTATTTCACACCACAGACTCATCTTGGTCAGGATCAATTTGAAATCTATCATGGTTTCAGAGAAATCATAGTCCATGTTAAGTTGTTCTTGTAGAAAGTTGAACGACTACAACAACTAAAATCTATCCACTCAACAAAAATTATTTCACACCACAGACTCATCTTGGTCAGGATCGATTTGAAATCTATCATGGTTTCAGAGAAATCATACTCCATGGTTCGTTGTTCTTGTAGAATGTTGAACGACTATCCCAACTAAAATCTATCCACTCAACAAAAATTATTTCAGAGAAATCATAGTCCATGGTAAGTTGTTTTTGTAGAATGTTGAACGACTACCCGAACTAAAATCTATCCACTCAACAAAAATTATTTCACACCACAGACTCATCTTGGTCAGGATCGATTTGAAATCTATCATGGTTTCAGAGAAATCATACTCCATGGTTCGTTGTTCTTGTAGAATGTTGAACGCCTATCCCAACTAAAATCTATCCACTCAACAAAAATTATTTCAGAGAAATCATACTCCATGGTTCGTTGTTCTTGTAGAATGTTGAACGACTACGCCAACTAAAATCTATCCACTCAACTAAAATTATTTCACACCACAGACTCATCTTGGTCAGGATCGATTTGAAATCTATCATGGTTTCAGAGAAATCATAGACCATGGTAAGTTGTTCTTGTAGAATGTTGAACGACTACCCCAACTAAAATCTATCCACTCAACAAAAATTATTTCACACCACAGACTCATCTTGGTCAGGATCGATTTGAAATCTATCATGGTTTCAGAGAAATCATAGTCCATAATAAGTTGTTCTTCTAGAAAGTTGAACGACTAGAACAACTAAAATCTATCCACTCAACAAAAATTATTTCAGAGAAATCATACTCCATGGTAAGTTGTTCTTGTAGAATGTTGAACGACTACACCTAACTAAAATCTATCCACTCAACAAAAATTATTTCAGAGAAATCATACTCCATGGTAAGTTGTTCTTGTAGAATGTTGAACGACTACCCCAACTAAAATCTATCCACTCAACAAAAATTATTTCACACCACAGACTCATCTTGGTCAGGATCGATTTGAAATCTATCATGGTTTCAGAGAAATCATACTCCATGGTTCGTTGTTCTTGTAGAATGTTGAACGACTACCCCTAACTAAAATCTATCCACTCAACAAAAATTATTTCACACCACAGACTCATCTTGGTCAGGATCGATTTGAAATCTGTCATGGTTTCAGAGAAATCATACTCCATGGTTCGTTGTTCTTGTAGAATGTTGAACGACTATCCCAACTAAAGTCTATCCACTCAACAAAAATTATTTCAGAGAAATCATACTCCGTGGTAAGTTGTTTTTGTAGAATGTTGAACGACTACCCCTAACTAAAATCTATCCACTCAACAAAAATTATTTCACACCACAGACTCATCTTGCTCAGGATCGATTTGAAATCTATCATGGTTTCAGAGAAATCATACTCCATGGTTCGTTGTTCTTGTGGAATGTTGAACGACTATCCCAACTAAAATCTATCCACTCAACAAAAATTATTTCAGAGAAATCATACTCCATGTTAAGTTGTTCTTGTAGAATGTTGAACGACTACCCCAACTAAAATCTATCCACTCAACAAAAATTATTTCACACCACAGACTCATCTTGGTCAGGATCGATTTGAAATCTATCATGGTTTCAGAGAAATCATACTCCATGGTTCGTTGTTCTTGTAGAATGTTGAACGACTATCCCAACTAAAATCTATCCACTCAACAAAAATTATTTCAGAAAAATCATACTCCATGGTTCGTTGTTCTTGTAGAATGTTGAACGACTACCCCAACTAAAATCTATCCACTCAACAAAAATTATTTCACACCACAGACTCATCTTGGTCAGGATCGATTTGAAATCTATCATGGTTTCAGAGAAATCATAGTCCATGGTAAGTTGTTCTTGTAGAATGTTGAACGACTACCCCAACTAAAATCTATACACTCAACAAAAATTATTTCACACCACAGACTCATCTTGGCCAGGATCAATTTGAAATCTATCATGGTTTCAGAGAAATCATAGTCCATGTTAAGTTGTTCTTGTAGAAAGTTGAACGACTACAACAACTAAAATCTATCCACTCAACAAAAATTATTTCACACCACAGACTCATCTTGGTCAGGATCGATTTGAAATCTATCATGGTTTCAGAGAAATCATACTCCATGGTTCGTTGTTCTTGTAGAATGTTGAACGACTATCCCAACTAAAATCTATCCACTCAACAAAAATTATTTCAGAGAAATCATAGTCCATGGTAAGTTGTTTTTGTAGAATGTTGAACGACTACCCGAACTAAAATCTATCCACTCAACAAAAATTATTTCACACCACAGACTCATCTTGGTCAGGATCGATTTGAAATCTATCATGGTTTCAGAGAAATCATACTCCATGGTTCGTTGTTCTTGTAGAATGTTGAACGCCTATCCCAACTAAAATCTATCCACTCAACAAAAATTATTTCAGAGAAATCATACTCCATGGTTCGTTGTTCTTGTAGAATGTTGAACGACTACGCCAACTAAAATCTGTCCACTCAACAAAAATTATTTCACACCACAGACTCATCTTGGTCAGGATCGATTTGAAATCTATCATGGTTTCAGAGAAATCATAGACCATGGTAAGTTGTTCTTGTAGAATGTTGAACGACTACCCCAACTAAAATCTATCCACTCAACAAAAATTATTTCACACCACAGACTCATCTTGGTCAGGATCGATTTGAAATCTATCATGGTTTCAGAGAAATCATAGTCCATAATAAGTTGTTCTTCTAGAAAGTTGAACGACTAGAACAACTAAAATCTATCCACTCAACAAAAATTATTTCAGACCACAGACTCATCTTGGTCAGGATCGATTTGAAATCTATCATGGTTTCAGAGAAATCATACTCCATGGTTCGTTGTTCTTGTAAAATGTTGAACGACTACCCCAACTAAAATCTATCCACTCAACAAAAATTATTTCAGAGAAATCATACTCCATGGTAAGTTGTTCTTGTAGAATGTTGAACGACTACACCTAACTAAAATCTATCCACTCAACCAAAATTATTTCAGAGAAATCATACTCCATGGTTCGTTGTTCTTGTAGAATGTTGAACGACTACCCCTAACTAAAATTTATCCACTCAACAAAAATTATTTTACACCACAGACTCATCTTGGTCAGGATCGATTTGAAATCTATCATGTTTTCAGAGAAATCATAGTCCATGGTAAGTCGTTCTTGTAGAATCTTGAACGACTATCCCAACTAAAATCTATCCACTCAACAAAAATTATTTCAGAGAAATCATACTCCATGGTTCGTTGTTCTTGTAGAATGTTGAACGACTACCCCAACTAAAATCTATCCACTCAACAAAAATTATTTCACACCACAGACTCATCTTGGTCAGGATCGATTTGAAATCTATCATGGTTTCAGAGAAATCATACTCCATGGTTCGTTGTTTTTGTAGAATGTTGAACGACTACCCCTAACTAAAATCTATCCACTCAACAAAAATTATTTCACACCACAGACTCATCTTGGTCAGGATCGATTTGAAATCTATCATGGTTGCAGAGAAATCATACTCCATGGTTCGTTGTTCTTGTAGAATGTTGAACGACTACCCCAACTAAAATCTATCCACTCAACAAAAATTATTTCACACCACAGACTCATCTTGGTCAGGATCGATTTGAAATCTATCATGGTTTCAGAGAAATCATACTCCATGGTTCGTTGTTCTTGTAGAATGTTGAACGACTACCCCAACTAAAATCTATCCACTCAACAAAAATTATTTCAGAGAAATCATACTCCATGGTTCGTTGTTCTTGTAGAATGTTGAACGACTACCCCAACTAAAATCTATCCATTCAACAAAAATTATTTCACACCACAGACTCATCTTGATCAGGATCGATTTGAAATCTATCATGGTTTCAGAGAAATCATACTCCATGGTTCGTTGTTCTTGTAGAATGTTGAACGACTATCCCAACTAAAATCTATCCACTCAACAAAAATTATTTCAGAGAAATCATACTCCATGGTTCGTTGTTCTTGTAGAATGTTGAACGACTACCCCAACTAAAATCTATCCATTCAACAAAAATTATTTCACACCACAGACTCATCTTGGTCAGGATCGATTTGAAATCTATCATGGTTTCAGAGAAATCATAGTCCATTTTAAGTCGTTCTTGTAGAATTTTGAACGACTATCAGAACTAAAATCTATCCACTCAACAAAAATTATTTCAGAGAAATCATACTCCATGGTTCGTTGTTCTTGTAGAATGTTGAACGACTACCCCAACTAAAATCTATCCACTCAACAAAAATTATTTCACACCACAGACTCATCTTGGTTAGGATCGATTTGAAATCTATCATGGTTTCAGAGAAATCATACTCCATGGTTCGATGTTCTTGTAGAATGTTGAACGACTACCCCAACTAAAATCTATCCACTCAACAAAAATTATTTCAGAGAAATCATACTCCATGGTTCGTTGTTCTTGTAGAATGTTGAACGACTACCCCAACTAAAATCTATCCATTCAACAAAAATTATTTCACACCACAGACTCATCTTGGTCAGGATCGATTTGAAATCTATCATTGTTTCAGAGAAATCATACTCCATGGTTCGTTGTTCTTGTAGAATGTTGAACGACTACCCCTAACTAAAATCTATCCACTCAACAAAAATTATTTCACACCACAGACTCATCTTGGTCAGGATCGATTTGAAATCTATCATGGTTGCAGAGAAATCATACTCCATGGTTCGTTGTTCTTGTAGAATGTTGAACGACTACCCGTAACTAAAATCTATCCACTCAACAAAAATTATTTCAGAAAAATCATACTCCATGGTAAGTTGTTCTTGTAGAATGTTGAACGACTACCCCAACTAAAATCTATCCACTCAACAAAAATTATTTCACACCACAGACTCATCTTGGTCAGGATCGATTTGAAATCTATCATGGTTTCAGAGAAATCACAGTCCATGTTTCGTTGTTCTTGTAGAATATTGAACGACTACCCCTTACTAAAATCTATCCACTCAACAAAAATTATGTCACACCACAGACTCATCTTGGTCAGGATCGATTTGAAATCTATCATGGTTTCAGAGAAATCATACTCCATGGTTCGTTGTTCTTGTAGAATGTTGAACGACTATCCCAACTAAAATCTATCCACTCAACAAAAATTATTTCAGAGAAATCATACTTCATGGTAAGTTGTTCTTGTAGAATGTTGAACGACTACCCAACTAAAATCTATCCACTCAACAAAAATTATTTCACACCACAGAATCATCTTGGTCAGGATCGATTTGAAATCTATCATGGTTTCAGAGAAATCATAGTCCATGGTAAGTTGTTCTTGTAGAATGTTGAACGACTATCCCAACTAATATCTATCCACTCAACAAAAATTATTTCAGAGAAATCATACTCCATGGTAAGTTGTTCTTGTAGAATGTTGAACGACTATCCCAACTTAAATCTATCCACTCAACAAAAATTATTTCACACCACAGACTCATCTTGGTCAGGATCGATTTGATATCTATCATGGTTTCAGAGAAATCATACTCCATGGTAAGTTGTTCTTGTAAAATGTTGAACGACTATCCCAACTAAAATCTATCCACTCAACAAAAATTATTTCAGAGAAATCATACTCCATGGTACGTTGTTCTTGTAGAATGTTGAACGACTACCCCAACTAAAATCTATCCACTCAACAAAAATTATTTCATACCACAGACTCATCTTGGTCAGGATCGATTTGAAATCCATCATGGTTTCAGAGAAATCATACTCTTGTAGAATGTTGAACGACTACCCCTAACTAAAATCTATCCACTCAACAAAAATTATTTCAAACCACAGACTCATCTTGGTCAGGATCGATTTGAAATCTATCATGGTTTCAGAGAAATCATAGTCCATGGTAAGTTGTTCTTGTAGACTGTTGAACGACTACCCCAACTAAAATCTATTCACTCAACAAAAATTATTTCAGAGAAATCATACTCCATGGTAAGTTGTTCTTGTAGAATGTTGAACGACTATCCCAACTAAAATCTATCCACTCAACAAAAATTATTTCACACCACAGACTCATCTTGGTCAGGATCGATTTGAAATCTATCATGGTTTCAGAGAAATCATAGTCCATGGTAAGTTGTTCTTGTAGAATATTGAACGACTACCCCTTACTAAAATCTATCCACTCAACAAAAATTATTTCACACCACAGACTCATCTTGGTCAGGATCGATTTGAAATCTATCATGGTTTCAGAGAAATCATACTCCATGTTTCGTTGTTCTTGTAGAATGTTGAACGACTATCCCAACTAAAATCTATCCACTCAACAAAAATTATTTCAGAGAAATCATACTCCATGGTAAGTTGTTCTTGTAGAATGTTGAATGACTACCCCAACTAAAATTTATCCACTCAACAAACATTATTTCACACCACAGACTCATCTTGGTCAGGATCGATTTGAAATCTATCATGGTTTCAGAGAAATCATAGTCCATGGTAAGTTGTTCTTGTAGAATGTTGAACGACTATCCCAACTAAAATCTATCCACTCAACAAAAATTATTTCACACCACAGACTCATCTTGGTCAGGATCGATTTCAAATCTATCATGGTTTCAGAGAAATCATACTCCATGGTAAGTTGTTCTTGTAGAATGTTGAACGACTACCCCAACTAAAATCTATCCACTCAACAAAAATTATTTCACACCACAGACTCATCTTGGTCAGGATCGATTTGAAATCTATCATGGTTTCAGAGAAATCATACTCCATGGTTCGTTGTTCTTGTAAAATGTTGAACGACTATCCCAACTAAAATCTATCCACTCAACAAAAATTATTTCAGAGAAATCATACTCCATGGTACGTTGTTCTTGTAGAATGTTGAACGACTACCCCAACTAAAATCTATCCACTCAACAAAAATTATTTCATACCACAGACTCATCTTGGTCAGGATCGATTTGAAATCTATCATGGTTTCAGAGAAATCATACTCCATGGTAAGTTGTTCTTGTAGAATGTTAAACGACTACCCCAACTAAAATCTATCCACTCAACAAAAATTATTTCACACCACAGACTCATCTTGGTCAGGATCGATTTGAAATCTATCATGGTTTCAGAGAAATCATACTCCATGGTTCGTTGTTCTTGTAAAATGTTGAACGACTATCCCAACTAAAATCTATCCACTCAACAAAAATTATTTCAGAGAAATCATACTCCATGGTACGTTGTTCTTGTAGAATGTTGAACGACTACCCCAACTAAAATCTATCCACTCAACAAAAATTATTTCATACCACAGACTCATCTTGGTCAGGATCGATTTGAAATCTATCATGGTTTCATAGAAATCATACTCCATGGTAAGTAGTTCTTGTAGAATGTTGAACGACTACCCCTAACTAAAATCTATCCACTCAACAAAAATTATTTCACACCACAGACTCATCTTGGTCAGGATCGATTTGAAATCTATCATGGTTTCAGAGAAATCATACTCCATGGTTCGTTGTTCTTGTAGAATGTTGAACGACTATCCCAACTAAAATCTATCCACTCAACAAAAATTATTTCAAAGAAATCATACTCCATGGTAAGTTGTTCTTGTAGAATGTTGAACGACTATCGAAACTAAAATCTATCCACTCAACAAAAATTATTTCACAAAACAGACTCATCTTGGTCAGGATCGATTTGAAATCTATCATGGTTTCAGAGAAATCATACTCCATGGTAAGTTGTTCTTGTAGAATGTTGAACGACTACCCCAACTAAAATCTATCCACTCAACAAAAATTATTTCACACCACAGACTCATCTTGGTCAGGATCGATTTGAAATCTATCATGGTTTCAGAGAAATCATACTCCATGGTTCGTTGTTCTTGTAAAATGTTGAACGACTATCCCAACTAAAATCTATCCACTCAACAAAAATTATTTCAGAGAAATCATACTCCATGGTACGTTGTTCTTGTAGAATGTTGAACGACTACCCCAACTAAAATCTATCCACTCAACAAAAATTATTTCATACCACAGACTCATCTTGGTCAGGATCGATTTGAAATCTATCATGGTTTCATAGAAATCATACTCCATGGTAAGTAGGTCTTGTAGAATGTTGAACGACTACCCCTAACTAAAATCTATCCACTCAACAAAAATTATTTCACACCACAGACTCATCTTGGTCAGGATCGATTTGAAATCTATCATGGTTTCAGAGAAATCATACTCCATGGTTCGTTGTTCTTGTAGAATGTTGAACGACTATCCCAACTAAAATCTATCCACTCAACAAAAATTATTTCACACCACAGACTCATCTTGGTCAGGATCGATTTGAAATCTATCATGGTTTCAGAGAAATCATACTCCATGGTAAGTTGTTCTTGTAGACTGTTGAACGACTACCCCAACTAAAATCTATTCACTCAACAAAAATTATTTCAGAGAAATCATACTCCATGGTAAGTTGTTCTTGTAGAATGTTGAACGACTACCCCAACTAAAATCTATCCACTCAACAAAAATTATTTCACACCACAGACTCATCTTGGTCAGGATCGATTTGAAATCTATCATGGTTTCAGAGAAATCATACTCCATGGTAAGTAGTTCTTGTAGAATGTTGAACGACTAACCCTAACTAAAATCTATCCACTCAACAAAAATTATTTCACACCACAGACTCATCTTGGTCAGGATCGATTTGAAATCTATCATGGTTTCAGAGAAATCATACTCCATGGTTCGTTGTTCTTGTAGAATGTTGAACGACTATCCCAACTAAAATCTATCCACTCAACAAAAATTATTTCAGAGAAATCATACTCCATGGTAAGTTGTTCTTGTAGAATGTTGAACGACTATCCCAACTAAAATCTATTCACTCAACAAAAATTATTTCAGAGAAATCATACTCCATGGTAAGTTGTTCTTGTAGAATGTTGAACGACTACCCCAACTAAAATCTATCCACTCAACAAAAATTATTTCACACCACAGACTCATCTTGGTCAGGATCGATTTGAAATCTATCATGGTTTCAGAGAAATCATACTCCATGGTAAGTAGTTCTTGTAGAATGTTGAACGACTACCCCTAACTAAAATCTATCCACTCAACAAAAATTATTTCACACCACAGACTCATCTTGGTCAGGATCGATTTGAAATCTATCATGGTTTCAGAGAAATCATACTCCATGGTAAGTAGTTCTTGTAGAATGTTGAACGACTAACCCTAACTAAAATCTATCCACTCAACAAAAATTATTTCACACCACAGACTCATCTTGGTCAGGATCGATTTGAAATCTATCATGGTTTCAGAGAAATCATACTCCATGGTAAGTTGTTCTTGTAGACTGTTGAACGACTACCCCAACTAAAATCTATTCACTCAACAAAAATTATTTCAGAGAAATCATACTCCATGGTAAGTTGTTCTTGTAGAATGTTGAACGACTACCCCAACTAAAATCTATCCACTCAACAAAAATTATTTCACACCACAGACTCATCTTGGTCAGGATCGATTTGAAATCTATCATGGTTTCAGAGAAATCATACTCCATGGTAAGTAGTTCTTGTAGAATGTTGAACGACTAACCCTAACTAAAATCTATCCACTCAACAAAAATTATTTCACACCACAGACTCATCTTGGTCAGGATCGATTTGAAATCTATCATGGTTTCAGAGAAATCATACTCCATGGTAAGTTGTTCTTGTAGACTGTTGAACGACTACCCCAACTAAAATCTATTCACTCAACAAAAATTATTTCAGAGAAATCATACTCCATGGTAAGTTGTTCTTGTAGAATGTTGAACGACTACCCCAACTAAAATCTATCCACTCAACAAAAATTATTTCACACCACAGACTCATCTTGGTCAGGATCGATTTGAAATCTATCATGGTTTCAGAGAAATCATACTCCATGGTAAGTTGTTCTTGTAGACTGTTGAACGACTACCCCAACTAAAATCTATTCACTCAACAAAAATTATTTCAGAGAAATCATACTCCATGGTAAGTTGTTCTTGTAGAATGTTGAACGACTACCCCAACTAAAATCTATCCACTCAACAAAAATTATTTCACACCACAGACTCATCTTGGTCAGGATCGATTTGAAATCTATCATGGTTTCAGAGAAATCATACTCCATGGTAAGTTGTTCTTGTAGACTGTTGAACGACTACCCCAACTAAAATCTATTCACTCAACAAAAATTATTTCAGAGAAATCATACTCCATGGTAAGTTGTTCTTGTAGAATGTTGAACGACTACCCCAACTAAAATCTATCCACTCAACAAAAATTATTTCACACCACAGACTCATCTTGGTCAGGATCGATTTGAAATCTATCATGGTTTCATAGAAATCATACTCCATGGTAAGTAGGTCTTGTAGAATGTTGAACGACTACCCCTAACTAAAATCTATCCACTCAACAAAAATTATTTCACACCACAGACTCATCTTGGTCAGGATCGATTTGAAATCTATCATGGTTTCAGAGAAATCATACTCCATGGTAAGTAGTTCTTGTAGAATGTTGAACGACTACCCCTAACTAAAATCTATCCACTCAACAAAAATTATTTCACACCACAGACTCATCTTGGTCAGGATCGATTTGAAATCTATCATGGTTTCAGAGAAATCATACTCCATGGTAAGTTGTTCTTGTAGACTGTTGAACGACTACCCCAACTAAAATCTATTCACTCAACAAAAATTATTTCAGAGAAATCATACTCCATGGTAAGTTGTTCTTGTAGAATGTTGAACGACTACCCCAACTAAAATCTATCCACTCAACAAAAATTATTTCACACCACAGACTCATCTTGGTCAGGATCGATTTGAAATCTATCATGGTTTCAGAGAAATCATACTCCATGGTAAGTAGTTCTTGTAGAATGTTGAACGACTAACCCTAACTAAAATCTATCCACTCAACAAAAATTATTTCACACCACAGACTCATCTTGGTCAGGATCGATTTGAAATCTATCATGGTTTCAGAGAAATCATACTCCATGGTTCGTTGTTCTTGTAGAATGTTGAACGACTATCCCAACTAAAATCTATCCACTCAACAAAAATTATTTCAGAGAAATCATACTCCATGGTAAGTTGTTCTTGTAGAATGTTGAACGACTATCCCAACTAAAATCTATTCACTCAACAAAAATTATTTCAGAGAAATCATACTCCATGGTAAGTTGTTCTTGTAGAATGTTGAACGACTACCCCAACTAAAATCTATCCACTCAACAAAAATTATTTCACACCACAGACTCATCTTGGTCAGGATCGATTTGAAATCTATCATGGTTTCAGAGAAATCATACTCCATGGTAAGTAGTTCTTGTAGACTGTTGAACGACTACCCCAACTAAAATCTATTCACTCAACAAAAATTATTTCAGAGAAATCATACTCCATGGTAAGTTGTTCTTGTAGAATGTTGAACGACTATCCCAACTAAAATCTATCCACTCAACAAAAATTATTTCACACCACAGACTCATCTTGGTCAGGATCGATTTGAAATCTATCATGGTTTCAGAGAAATCATAGTCCATGGTAAGTTGTTCTTGTAGAATATTGAACGACTACCCCTTACTAAAATCTATCCACTCAACAAAAATTATTTCACACCACAGACTCATCTTGGTCAGGATCGATTTGAAATCTATCATGGTTTCAGAGAAATCATACTCCATGTTTCGTTGTTCTTGTAGAATGTTGAACGACTATCCCAACTAAAATCTATCCACTCAACAAAAATTATTTCAGAGAAATCATACTCCATGGTAAGTTGTTCTTGTAGAATGTTGAATGACTACCCCAACTAAAATTTATCCACTCAACAAACATTATTTCACACCACAGACTCATCTTGGTCAGGATCGATTTGAAATCTATCATGGTTTCAGAGAAATCATAGTCCATGGTAAGTTGTTCTTGTAGAATGTTGAACGACTATCCCAACTAAAATCTATCCACTCAACAAAAATTATTTCACACCACAGACTCATCTTGGTCAGGATCGATTTCAAATCTATCATGGTTTCAGAGAAATCATACTCCATGGTAAGTTGTTCTTGTAGAATGTTGAACGACTACCCCAACTAAAATCTATCCACTCAACAAAAATTATTTCACACCACAGACTCATCTTGGTCAGGATCGATTTGAAATCTATCATGGTTTCAGAGAAATCATACTCCATGGTTCGTTGTTCTTGTAAAATGTTGAACGACTATCCCAACTAAAATCTATCCACTCAACAAAAATTATTTCAGAGAAATCATACTCCATGGTACGTTGTTCTTGTAGAATGTTGAACGACTACCCCAACTAAAATCTATCCACTCAACAAAAATTATTTCATACCACAGACTCATCTTGGTCAGGATCGATTTGAAATCTATCATGGTTTCAGAGAAATCATACTCCATGGTAAGTTGTTCTTGTAGAATGTTAAACGACTACCCCAACTAAAATCTATCCACTCAACAAAAATTATTTCACACCACAGACTCATCTTGGTCAGGATCGATTTGAAATCTATCATGGTTTCAGAGAAATCATACTCCATGGTTCGTTGTTCTTGTAAAATGTTGAACGACTATCCCAACTAAAATCTATCCACTCAACAAAAATTATTTCAGAGAAATCATACTCCATGGTACGTTGTTCTTGTAGAATGTTGAACGACTACCCCAACTAAAATCTATCCACTCAACAAAAATTATTTCATACCACAGACTCATCTTGGTCAGGATCGATTTGAAATCTATCATGGTTTCATAGAAATCATACTCCATGGTAAGTAGTTCTTGTAGAATGTTGAACGACTACCCCTAACTAAAATCTATCCACTCAACAAAAATTATTTCACACCACAGACTCATCTTGGTCAGGATCGATTTGAAATCTATCATGGTTTCAGAGAAATCATACTCCATGGTTCGTTGTTCTTGTAGAATGTTGAACGACTATCCCAACTAAAATCTATCCACTCAACAAAAATTATTTCAAAGAAATCATACTCCATGGTAAGTTGTTCTTGTAGAATGTTGAACGACTATCGAAACTAAAATCTATCCACTCAACAAAAATTATTTCAAAAAACAGACTCATCTTGGTCAGGATCGATTTGAAATCTATCATGGTTTCAGAGAAATCATACTCCATGGTAAGTTGTTCTTGTAGAATGTTGAACGACTACCCCAACTAAAATCTATCCACTCAACAAAAATTATTTCACACCACAGACTCATCTTGGTCAGGATCGATTTGAAATCTATCATGGTTTCAGAGAAATCATACTCCATGGTTCGTTGTTCTTGTAAAATGTTGAACGACTATCCCAACTAAAATCTATCCACTCAACAAAAATTATTTCAGAGAAATCATACTCCATGGTACGTTGTTCTTGTAGAATGTTGAACGACTACCCCAACTAAAATCTATCCACTCAACAAAAATTATTTCATACCACAGACTCATCTTGGTCAGGATCGATTTGAAATCTATCATGGTTTCATAGAAATCATACTCCATGGTAAGTAGGTCTTGTAGAATGTTGAACGACTACCCCTAACTAAAATCTATCCACTCAACAAAAATTATTTCACACCACAGACTCATCTTGGTCAGGATCGATTTGAAATCTATCATGGTTTCAGAGAAATCATACTCCATGGTTCGTTGTTCTTGTAGAATGTTGAACGACTATCCCAACTAAAATCTATCCACTCAACAAAAATTATTTCACACCACAGACTCATCTTGGTCAGGATCGATTTGAAATCTATCATGGTTTCAGAGAAATCATACTCCATGGTAAGTTGTTCTTGTAGACTGTTGAACGACTACCCCAACTAAAATCTATTCACTCAACAAAAATTATTTCAGAGAAATCATACTCCATGGTAAGTTGTTCTTGTAGAATGTTGAACGACTACCCCAACTAAAATCTATCCACTCAACAAAAATTATTTCACACCACAGACTCATCTTGGTCAGGATCGATTTGAAATCTATCATGGTTTCAGAGAAATCATACTCCATGGTAAGTAGTTCTTGTAGAATGTTGAACGACTAACCCTAACTAAAATCTATCCACTCAACAAAAATTATTTCACACCACAGACTCATCTTGGTCAGGATCGATTTGAAATCTATCATGGTTTCAGAGAAATCATACTCCATGGTTCGTTGTTCTTGTAGAATGTTGAACGACTATCCCAACTAAAATCTATCCACTCAACAAAAATTATTTCAGAGAAATCATACTCCATGGTAAGTTGTTCTTGTAGAATGTTGAACGACTATCCCAACTAAAATCTATTCACTCAACAAAAATTATTTCAGAGAAATCATACTCCATGGTAAGTTGTTCTTGTAGAATGTTGAACGACTACCCCAACTAAAATCTATCCACTCAACAAAAATTATTTCACACCACAGACTCATCTTGGTCAGGATCGATTTGAAATCTATCATGGTTTCAGAGAAATCATACTCCATGGTAAGTAGTTCTTGTAGAATGTTGAACGACTACCCCTAACTAAAATCTATCCACTCAACAAAAATTATTTCACACCACAGACTCATCTTGGTCAGGATCGATTTGAAATCTATCATGGTTTCAAAGAAATCATACTCCATGGTTCGTTGTTCTTGTAGAATGTTGAACGACTATCCCAACTAAAATCTATCCACTCAACAAAAATTATTTCAGAGAAATCATACTCCATGGTTCGTTGTTCTTGTAGAATGTTGAACGACTACCCCAACTAAAAGCTATCCACTCAACAAAAATTATTTCACACCACAGACTCATCTTGGTCAGGATCGATTTGAAATCTATCATGGTTTCAGAGAAATCATACTCCATGGTAAGTTGTTCTTGTAGAATGTTGAACGACTATCCCAACTAAAATCTATCCACTCAACAAAAATTATTTCAGAGAAATCATACTCCATGGTAAGTTATTCTTGTAGAATGTTGAACGACTACCCCAACTAAAATCTATCCACTCAACAAAAATTATTTCACACCACAGACTCATCTTGGTCAGGATCGATTTGAAATCTATCATGGTTTCAGATAAATCATACTCCAAGGTTCGTTGTTCTTGTAGAATGTTGAGCGACTACCCGTAACTAAAATCTATCCACTCAACAAAAATTATTTCACACCACAGACTCATCTTGGTCAGGATCGATTTGAAATCTATCATGGTTTCAGAGAAATCATACTCCATGGTAAGTTGTTCTTGTAGAATGTTGAACGACTATCCCAACTAAAATCTATCCACTCAACAAAAATTATTTCAGAGAAATCATACTCCATGGTTCGTTGTTCTTGTAGAATGTTGAACGACTACCCCAACTAAAAGCTATCCACTCAACAAAAATTATTTCACACCACAGACTCATCTTGGTCAGGATCGATTTGAAATCTATCATGGTTTCAGAGAAATCATACTCCATGGTAAGTTGTTCTTGTAGAATGTTGAACGACTATCCCAACTAAAATCTATCCACTCAACAAAAATTATTTCAGAGAAATCATACTCCATGGTAAGTTATTCTTGTAGAATGTTGAACGACTACCCCAACTAAAATCTATCCACTCAACAAAAATTATTTCACACCACAGACTCATCTTGGTCAGGATCGATTTGAAATCTATCATGGTTTCAGATAAATCATACTCCATGGTTCGTTGTTCTTGTAGAATGTTGAACGACTATCCCAACTAAAATTTATCCACTCAAAAAAATTATTTCAGAGAAATCATACTCCATGGTAAGTTGTTCTTGTAGAATGTTGAACGACTATCCCAACTAAAATCTATCCACTCAACAAAAATTATTTCAGAGAAATCATACTCCATGGTAAGTTGTTCTTGTAGAATGTTGAACGACTACCCCAACTAAAATCTATCCACTCAACAAAAATTATTTCACACCACAGACTCATCTTGGTCAGGATCGATTTGAAATCTATCATGGTTTCAGAGAAATCATACTCCATGGTTCGTTGTTCTTGTAGAATGTTGAACGACTATCCCAACTAAAATTTATCCACTCAAAAAAATTATTTCAGAGAAATCATACTCCATGGTAAGTTGTTCTTGTAGAATGTTGAACGACTACCCCAATCTATCCACTCAACAAAAATTATTTCAGAGAAATCATACTCCATGGTAAGTTGTTCTTGTAGAATGTTGAACGACTACCCCAATCTATTCACTCAACAAAAATTATTTCAGAGAAATCATACTCCATGGTAAGTTGTTCTTGTATTATGTTGAACGACTATCCCAACTAAAATCTATCCACTCAACAAAAATTATTTCAGAGAAATCATACTCCATGGTAAGTTGTTCTTGTAGAATGTTGAACGACTACCCCAACTAAAATTTTTCCACTCAACAAAAATTATTTCACACCACAGACTCATCTTGGTCAGGATCGATTTGAAATCTATCATGGTTTCAGAGAAATCATAGGCCATGGTAAGTTGTTCTTGTAGAATGTTGAACGACTATCCCAACTAAAATCTATCCACTCAACAAAAATTATTTCAGAGAAATCATACTCCATGGTAAGTTGTTCTTGTAGAATGTTGAACGACTACCCCAACTAAAATCTATCCACTCAACAAAAATTATTTCACACCACAGACTCATCTTGGTCAGGATCGATTTGAAATCTATCATGGTTTCAGAGAAATCATAGGCCATGGTAAGTTGTTCTTGTAGAATGTTGAACGACTATCCCAACTAAAATCTATCCACTCAACAAAAATTATTTCAGAGAAATCATACTCCATGGTAAGTTGTTCTTGTAGAATGTTGAACGACTATCCCAACTAAAATTTATCCACTCAAAAAAATTATTTCAGAGAAATCATACTCCATGGTAAGTTGTTCTTGTAGAATGTTGAACGACTATCCCAACTAAAATCTATCCACTCAACAAAAATTATTTCAGAGAAATCATACTCCATGGTAAGTTGTTCTTGTAGAATGTTGAACGACTACCCCAACTAAAATCTATCCACTCAACAAAAATTATTTCACACCACAGACTCATCTTGGTCAGGATCGATTTGAAATCTATCATGGTTTCAGAGAAATCATACTCCATGGTTCGTTGTTCTTGTAGAATGTTGAACGACTATCCCAACTAAAATTTATCCACTCAAAAAAATTATTTCAGAGAAATCATACTCCATGGTAAGTTGTTCTTGTAGAATGTTGAACGACTACCCCAATCTATCCACTCAACAAAAATTATTTCAGAGAAATCATACTCCATGGTAAGTTGTTCTTGTAGAATGTTGAACGACTACCCCAATCTATTCACTCAACAAAAATTATTTCAGAGAAATCATACTCCATGGTAAGTTGTTCTTGTAGAATGTTGAACGACTATCCCAACTAAAATCTATCCACTCAACAAAAATTATTTCAGAGAAATCATACTCCATGGTAAGTTGTTCTTGTAGAATGTTGAACGACTACCCCAACTAAAATCTATCCACTCAACAAAAATTATTTCACACCACAGACTCATCTTGGTCAGGATCGATTTGAAATCTATCATGGTTTCAGAGAAATCATAGGCCATGGTAAGTTGTTCTTGTAGAATGTTGAACGACTATCCCAACTAAAATCTATCCACTCAACAAAAATTATTTCACACCACAGACTCATCTTGGTCAGGATCGATTTGAAATCTATCATGGTTTCAGAGAAATCATACTCCATGGTTCGTTGTTCTTGTAAAATGTTGAACGACTATCCCAACTAAAATCTATCCACTCAACAAAAATTATGTCAGAGAAATCATACTCCATGGTACGTTGTTCTTGTAGAATGTTGAACGACTACCCCAACTAAAATCTATCCACTCAACAAAAATTATTTCACACCACAGACTCATCTTGGTCAGGATCGATTTGACATCTATCATGGTTTCAGAGAAATCATACTCCATGGTTCGTTGTTCTTGTAGAATGTTGAACGACTATCCCAACTAAAATCTATCCACTCAACAAAAATTATTTCAGAGAAATCATACTCCGTGGTACGTTGTTCTTGTAGAATGTTGAACGACTACCCCAACTAAAATCTATCCACTCAACAAAAATTATTTCATACCACAGACTCATCTTGGTCAGGATCGATTTGAAATCTATCATGGTTTCAGAGAAATCATACTCCATGGTTCGTTGTTCTTGTAGAATGTTGAACGACTACCCCTAACTAAAATCTATCCACTCAACAAAAATTATTTCACACCACAGACTCATCTTGGTCAGGATCGATTTGAAATCTATCATGGTTTCAGAGAAATCATAGTCCATGATAAGTTGTTCTTGTAGACTGTTGAACGACTACCCCTAACTAAAATCTATCCACTCAACAAAAATTATTTCAGAGAAATCATACTCCATGGTAAGTTGTTCTTGTAGAATGTTGAACGACTACCCCAACTAAAATCTATCCACTCAACAAAAATTATTTCACACCACAGACTCATCTTGGTCAGGATCGATTTGAAATCTATCATGGTTTCAGAGAAATCATACTCCATGGTAAGTTGTTCTTGTAGAATGTTGAACGACTACCCCAACTAAAATCTATCCACTCAACAAAAATTATTTCACACCACAGACTCATCTTGGTCAGGATCGATTTGAAATCTATCATGGTTTCAGAGAAATCATACTCCATGGTTCGTTGTTCTTGTAGAATGTTGAACGACTATCCCAACTAAAATCTATCCACTCAACAAAAATTATTTCAGAGAAATCATACTCCATGGTTCGTTGTTCTTGTAGAATGTTGAACGACTACCCCAACTAAAATCTATCCACTCAACAAAAATTATTTCACACCACAGACTCATCTTGGTCAGGATCGATTTGAAATCTATCACGGTTTCAGAGAAATCATACTCCATGGTTCGTTGTTCTTGTAGAATGTTGAACGACTACCCCTAACTAAAATCTATCCACTCAACAAAAATTATTTCACACCACAGACTCATCTTGGTCAGGATCGATTTGAAATCTATCATGGTTTCAGAGAAATCATAGTCCATGATAAGTTGTTCTTGTAGACTGTTGAACGACTACCCCTAACTAAAATCTATCCACTCAACAAAAATTATTTCAGAGAAATCATACTCCATGGTAAGTTGTTCTTGTAGAATGTTGAACGACTACCCCAACTAAAATCTATCCACTCAACAAAAATTATTTCACACCACAGACTCATCTTGGTCAGGATCGATTTGAAATCTATCATGGTTTCAGAGAAATCATACTCCATGGTAAGTTGTTCTTGTAGAATGTTGAACGACTACCCCAACTAAAATCTATCCACTCAACAAAAATTATTTCACACCACAGACTCATCTTGGTCAGGATCGATTTGAAATCTATCATGGTTTCAGAGAAATCATACTCCATGGTTCGTTGTTCTTGTAGAATGTTGAACGACTATCCCAACTAAAATCTATCCACTCAACAAAAATTATTTCAAAGAAATCATACTCCATGGTAAGTTGTTCTTGTAGAATGTTGAACGACTACCCCAACTAAAATCTATCCACTCAACAAAAATTATTTCACACCACAGACTCATCTTGGTCAGGATCGATTTGAAATCTATCATGGTTTCAGAGAAATCATACTCCATGGTAAGTTGTTCTTGTAGAATGTTGAACGACTATCCCAACTAAAATCTATCCACTCAACAAAAATTATTTCAGAGAAATCATACTCCATGGTAAGTTGTTCTTGTAGAATGTTGAACGCCTACCCCAACTAAAATCTATCCACTCAACAAAAATTATTTCACACCACAGACTCATCTTGGTCAGGATCGATTTGAAATCTATCATGGTTTCAGATAAATCATACTCCATGGTTCGTTGTTCTTGTAGAATGTTGAACGACTACCCCTAACTAAAATCTATCCACTCAACAAAAATTATTTCACACCACAGACTCATCTTGGTCAGGATCGATTTGAAATCTATCATGGTTTCAGAGAAATCATACTCCATGGTTCGTTGTTCTTGTAGAATGTTGAACGACTATCCCAACTAAAATTTATCCACTCAAAAAAATTATTTCAGAGAAATCATACTCCATGGTAAGTTGTTCTTGTAGAATGTTGAACGACTATCCCAACTAAAATCTATCCACTCAACAAAAATTATTTCACACCACAGACTCATCTTGGTCAGGATCGATTTGAAATCTATCATGGTTTCAGAGAAATCATACTCCATGGTTCGTTCTTCTTGTAGAATGTTGAACGACTATCCCAACTAAAATCTATCCACTCAACAAAAATTATTTCAGAGAAATCATACTCCATGGTTCGTTGTTCTTGTAGAATGTTGAACGACTATCCCGACTAAAATCTATCCACTCAACAAAAATTATTTCAGAGAAATCATACTCCATGGTTCGTTGTTCTTGTAGAATGTTGAACGACTATCCCGACTAAAATCTATCCACTCAACAAAAATTATTTCAGAGAAATCATACTCCATGGTTCGTTGTTCTTGTAGAATGTTGAACGACTACCCCAACTAAAATCTATCCACTCAACAAAAATTATTTCAGAGAAATCATACTCCATGGTAAGTTGTTCTTGTAGAATGTTGAACGACTATCCCGACTAAAATCTATCCACTCAACAAAAATTATTTCAGAGAAATCATACTCCATGGTTCGTTGTTCTTGTAGAATGTTGAACGACTACCCCAACTAAAATCTATCCACTCAACAAAAATTATTTCACACCACAGACTCATCTTGGTCAGGATCGATTTGAAATCTATCATGGTTTCAGAGAAATCATAGGCCATGGTAAGTTGTTCTTGTAGAATGTTGAACGACTACCCCAACTAAAATCTATCCACTCAACAAAAATTATTTCACACCACAGACTCATCTTGGTCAGGATCGATTTGAAATCTATCATGGTTTCAGAGAAATCATAGGCCATGGTAAGTTGTTCTTGTAGAATGTTGAACGACTATCCCAACTAAAATCTATCCACTCAACAAAAATTATTTCAGAGAAATCATACTCCATGGTTCGTTGGTCTTGTAGAATGTTGAACGACTACCCCAACTAAAATCTATCCACTCAACAAAAATTATTTCACACCACAGACTCATCTTGGTCAGGATCGATTTGAAATCTATCATGGTTTCAGAGAAATCATACTCCATGGTTCGTTGTTCTTGTAGAATGTTGAACGACTATCCCAACTAAAATCTATCCACTCAACAAAAATTATTTCAGAGAAATCATACTCCATGGTTCGTTGTTCTTGTAGAATGTTGAACGACTACCCCAACTAAAATCTATCCACTCAACAAAAATTATTTCACACCACAGACTCATCTTGGTCAGGATCGATTTGAAATCTATCATGGTTTCAGAGAAATAATACTCCATGGTTCGTTGTTCTTGTAAAATGTTGAACGACTACCAAAACTAAATTCTATCCACTCAACAAAAATTACTTCAGAGAAATCATACTCCATGGTAAGTTGTTCTTGTAGAATGTTGAACGACTACCCCAACTAAAATCTATCCACTCAACAAAAATTATTTCACACCACAGACTCATCTTGGTCAGGATCGATTTGAAATCTATCATGGTTTCAGAGAAATCATAGGCCATGGTAAGTTGTTCTTGTAGAATGTTGAACGACTATCCCAACTAAAATCTATCCACTCAACAAAAATTATTTCAGAGAAATCATACTCCATGGTTCGTTGGTCTTGTAGAATGTTGAACGACTACCCCAACTAAAATCTATCCACTCAACAAAAATTATTTCACACCACAGACTCATCTTGGTCAGGATCGATTTGAAATCTATCATGGTTTCAGAGAAATCATACTCCATGGTTCGTTGTTCTTGTAGAATGTTGAACGACTATCCCAACTAAAATCTATCCACTCAACAAAAATTATTTCAGAGAAATCATACTCCATGGTTCGTTGTTCTTGTAGAATGTTGAACGACTACCCCAACTAAAATCTATCCACTCAACAAAAATTATTTCACACCACAGACTCATCTTGGTCAGGATCGATTTGAAATCTATCATGGTTTCAGAGAAATAATACTCCATGGTTCGTTGTTCTTGTAAAATGTTGAACGACTACCAAAACTAAATTCTATCCACTCAACAAAAATTACTTCAGAGAAATCATACTCCATGGTAAGTTGTTCTTGTAGAATGTTGAACGACTACCCCAACTAAAATCTATCCACTCAACAAAAATTATTTCACACCACAGATTCATCTTGGTCAGGATCGATTTGAAATCTATCATGGTTTCAGAGAAATCATACTCCATGGTTCGTTGTTCTTGTAGAATGTTGAACGACTATCCCAACTAAAATCTATCCACTCAACAAAAATTATTTCAGAGAAATCATACTCCATGGTAAGTTGTTCTTGTAGAATGTTGAACGACTACCCCAACTAAAATCTATCCACTCAACAACAATTATTTCCCACCACAGACTCATCTTGGTCAGGATCGATTTGAAATCTATCATGGTTTCAGAGAAATCATAGTCCATGGTAAGTTTTTCTTGTAGAATGTTGAACGACTACCCCAACTAAAATCTATCCACTCAACAAAAATTATTTCACACCACAGACTCATCTTGGTCAGGACCGATTTGAAATTTATCATGGTTTCAGAGAAATCATACTCCATGTTTCGTTGTTCTTATAAAATGTTGAACGAATACCCCAACTAAAATCTATCCACTCAACAAAAATTATTTCAGGGAAATCATACTCCATGGTAAGTTGTTCTTGTAGAATGTTGAACGACTACCCCAACTAAAAACTATCCACTCAACAAAAACTATTTCACACCACAGACTCATCTTGGTCAGGATCGATTTGAAATCTATCATGGTTTCAGAGAAATCATAGTCCATGGTAAGTTGTTGTTGTAGAATGTTGAACGACTACCCCTAACTAAAATCTATCCACTCAACAAAAATTATTTCACACCATAGACTCATCTTGGTCAGGATCGATTTGAAATCTATCATGGTGTCAGAGAAATCATACTCCATGGTTCGTTGTTCTTGTAGAATGTTGAACGACTATCCCAACTAAAATCTATCCACTCAACAAAAATTATTTCAGAGAAATCATACTCCATGGTTCGTTGTTCTTGTAAAATGTTGAACGACTACCCCAACTAAAATCTATCCACGCAACAAAAATTATTTCACACCACAGACTCATCTTGGTCATAATCGATTCGAAATCTATCATGGTTTCAGAGAAATCATAGTCCATGGTAAGTTGTTCTTGTAGAATGTTGAACGACTACCCCTAACTAAAATCTATCCACTCAACAAAAATTATTTCACACCGCAGACTCATCTTGGTCAGGATCGATTTGAAATTTATCATGGTTTCAGAGAAATCATACTCCATGGTTCGTTGTTCTTGTAGAATGTTAAACGACTACCCCAACTAAAATCTATCCACTCAACAAAAATTATTTCACACCACAGACTCATCTTGGTCAGGATCGATTTGAAATTTATCATGGTTTCAGAGAAATCATACTCCATGTTTCGTTGTTCTTATAAAATGTTGAACGAATACCCCAACTAAAATCTATCCACTCAACAAAAATTATTTCAGGGAAATCATACTCCATGGTAAGTTGTTCTTGTAGAATGTTGAACGACTACCCCAACTAAAATCTATCCACTCAACAAAAATTATTTCACACCACAGACTCATCTTGTTCAGGATCGATTTGAAATCTATCATGGTTTCAGAGAAATCATACTCCATGGTAAGTTGTTCTTGTAGAATGTTGAACGACTACCCCAACTAAAATCTATCCACTCAACAAAAATTATTTCACACCACAGACTCATCTTGGTCAGGATCGATTTGAAATCTATCATGGTTTCAGTGAAATCATAGTCCATGGTAAGTTGTTCTTGTAGAATGTTGAACGACTACCCCAACTAAAATCTATCCACGCAACAAAAATTATTTCACACCACAGACTCATCTTGGTCATAATCGATTCGAAATCTATCATGGTTTCAGAGAAATCATAGTCCATGGTAAGTTGTTCTTGTAGAATGTTGAACGACTACCCCTAAATAAAATCTATCCACTCAACAAAAATTATTTCACACCGCAGACTCATCTTGGTCAGGATCGATTTGAAATTTATCATGGTTTCAGAGAAATCATACTCCATGGTTCGTTGTTCTTGTAGAATGTTAAACGACTACCCCAACTAAAATCTATCCACTCAACAAAAATTATTTCACACCACAGACTCATCTTGGTCAGGATCGATTTGAAATTTATCATGGTTTCAGAGAAATCATACTCCATGTTTCGTTGTTCTTATAAAATGTTGAACGAATACCCCAACTAAAATCTATCCACTCAACAAAAATTATTTCAGGGAAATCATACTCCATGGTAAGTTGTTCTTGTAGAATGTTGAACGACTACCCCAACTAAAATCTATCCACTCAACAAAAATTATTTCACACCACAGACTCATCTTGGTCAGGATCGATTTGAAATCTATCATGGTGTCAGAGAAATCATACTCCATGGTTCGTTGTTCTTGTAGAATGTTGAACGACTATCCCAACTAAAATCTATCCACTCAACAAAAATTATTTCAGAGAAATCATACTCCATGGTTCGTTGTTCTTGTAGAATGTTGAACGACTACCCCAACTAAAATCTATCCACTCAACAAAAATTATTTCACACCACAGACTCATCTTGGTCAGGATCGATTTGAAATCTATCATGGTTTCAGAGAAATCATAGTCCATGGTAAGTTGTTCTTGTAGAATGTTGAACGACTACCCCAACTAAAATCTATCCACTCAACAAAAATTATTTCACACCACAGACTCATCTTGGTCAGGATCGATTTGAAATCTATAATGGTTTCAGAGAAATCATACTCCATGGTTCGTTGTTCTTGTAAAATGTTGAACGACTACCCCAACTAAAATCTATCCACTCAACAAAAATTATTTTACACCACAGACTCATCTTGGTCAGGATCGATTTGAAATCTATCATGGTTTCAGAGAAATCATACTTAATCGTTCGTTGTTCTTGTAAAATGTTGAACGACTACCCCAACTAAAATCTATCCACTCAACAAAAATTATTTCACACCACAGACTCATCTTGGTCAGGATCGATTTGAAATCTATCATGGTTTCAGAGAAATCATACTCCATGGTAAGTTGTTTTTGTAGAATGTTGAACGACTACCCGAACTAAAATCTATCCACTCAACAAAAATTATTTCACACCACAGACTCATCTTGGTCAGGATCGATTTGAAATCTATCATGGTTTCAGAGATCTCATACTCCATGGTTCGTTGTCCTTGTAGAATGTTGAACGACTACCCCTAACTAAAATCTATCCACTCAACGAAAATTATTTCACACTACAGACTCATCTTGGTCAGGATCGATTTGAAATCTATCATGGTTTCAGAGAAATCATACTCTATGGTTCGTTGTTCTTGTAGAATGTTGAACGACTACCCCTAACTAAAATCTATTCACTCAACAAAAATTATTTCACACCACAGACTCATCTTGGTCAGGATCGATTTGAAATCTATCATGGTTGCAGAAAAATCATGCTCCATGGTTCGTTGTTCTTGTAGAATGTTGAACGACTACCCCAACTAAAATCTATCCACTCAACAAAAATTATTTCAGAGAAATCATACTCCATGGTAAGTTGTTCTTGTAGAATGTTGAACGACTACCCCAACTAAAATCTATCCACTCAACAAAAATTATTTCACACCACAGACTCATCTTGGTCAGGATCGATTTGAAATCTATCATGGTTTCAGAGAAATCATAGCCCATGGTAAGTTGTTCTTGTAGAATGTTGAACGACTACCCCTAACTAAAATCTATCCACTCAACAAAAATTATTTCACACCACAGACTCGTCTTGGTCAGGATCGATTTGAAATCTATCATGGTTTCAGAGAAATCATACTCCATGGTTCGTTGTTCTTGTAGAATGTTCAACGACTATCCCAACTAAAATCTATCCACTCAACAAAAATTATTTCAGAGAAATCATACTCCATGGTTCGTTGTTCTTGTAGAATGTTGAACGACTACCCCAACTAAAATCTATCCACTCAACAAAAATTATTTCACACCACAGACTCATTTTGGTCAGGATCGATTTGAAATCTATCATGGTTTCAGAGAAATCATACTCCATGGTAAGTTGTTCTTGTAGAATGTTGAACGACTACCCCAACTAAAACCTATCCACTCAACAAAAATTATTTCACACCACAGACTCATCTTGGTCAGGATCGATTTGAAATCTATCATGGTTTCAGAGAAATCATAGTCCATGGTAAGTTGTTCTTGTAGAATGTTGAACGACTACACCAACTAAAATCTATCCACTCAACAAAAATTATTTCACACCACAGACTCATCTTGGTCAGGATCGATTTGAAATCTATCATGGTTTCAGAGAAATCATACTCCATGGTTCGTTGTTCTTGTAGAATGTTGAACGACTATCCCAACTAAAATCTATCCACTCAACAAAAATTATTTCAGAGAAATCATACTCCATGGTTCGTTGTTCTTGTAGAATGTTGAACGACTACCACAACTAAAATCTATCCACTCAACAAAAATTATTTCACACCACAGACTCATCTTGGTCAGGATCGATTTGAAATCTATCATGGTTTCAGAGAAATCATAGTCCATGGTAAGTTGTTCTTGTAGAATGTTGAACGACTACCCCAACTAAAATATATCCACTCAACAAAAATTATTTCACACCACAGACTCATCTTGGTCAGGATCGATTTGAAATCTATAATGGTTTCAGAGAAATCATACTCCATGGTTCGTTGATCTTGTAAAATGTTGAACGACTACCCCAACTAAAATCTATCCACTCAACAAAAATTATTTTACACCACAGACTCATCTTGGTCAGGATCGATTTGAAATCTATCATGGTTTCAGAGAAATCATACTTAATCGTTCGTTGTTCTTGTAAAATGTTGAACGACTACCCCAACTAAAATCTATCCACTCAACAAAAATTATTTCACACCACAGACTCATCTTGGTCAGGATCGATTTGAAATCTATCATGGTTTCAGAGAAATCATACTCCATGGTAAGTTGTTCTTGTAGAATGTTGAACGACTACCCCAACTAAAATCTAACCACTCAACAAAAATTATTTCACACCACAGACTCATCTTGGTCAGGATCGATTTGAAATCTATCATGGTTTCAGAGAAATCATAGTCCATGGTAAGTTGTCCTTGTAGAATGTTGAACGACTACCCCTAACTAAAATCTATCCACTCAACGAAAATTATTTCACACCACAGACTCATCTTGGTCAGGATCGATTTGAAATCTATCATGGTTTCAGAGAAATCATAGTCCATGGTAAGTTGTTCTTGTAGAATGTTGAACGACTACCCCTAACTAAAATCTATTCACTCAACAAAAATTATTTCACACCACAGATTCATCTTGCTCAGGATCGATTTGAAATCTATCATGGTTGCAGAGAAATCATAGTCCATGGTAAGTTGTTCTTGTAGAATGTTGAACGACTACCCCAACTAAAATCTATTCACTCAACAAAAATTATTTCACACCACAGATTCATCTTGGTCAGGATCGATTTGAAATCTATCATGGTTTCAGAGAAATCATACTCCATGGTTCGTTGTTCTTGTAGAATGTTGAACGACTACCCCAACTAAAATCTATCCACTGAACAAAAATTATTTCAGAGAAATCATACTCCATGGTAAGTTGTTCTTGTAGAATGTTGAACGATTACCCCTAACTAAAATCTATCCACTCAACAAAAATTATTTCACACCACAGACTCATCTTGATCAGGATGGATTTGAAATCTATCATGGTTTCAGAGAAATCATACTCCATGGTAAGTTGTTCTTGTAGAATGTTGAACGACTACCCCTAACTAAAATCTATCCACTCAACAAAAATTATTTCACACCACAGACTCGTCTTGGTCAGGATCGATTTGAAATCTATCATGGTTTCAGAGAAATCATACTCCATGGTTCGTTGTTCTTGTAGAATGTTCAACGACTATCCCAACTAAAATCTATCCACTCAACAAAAATTATTTCAGAGAAATCATACTCCATGTTTCGTTGTTCTTGTAGAATGTTGAACGACTACCCCAACTAAAATCTATCCACTCAACAAAAATTATTTCACACCACAGACTCATCTTGGTCAGGATCGATTTGAAATCTATCATTGTTTCAGAGAAATCATAGTCCATGGTAAGTTGTTCTTGTAGAATGTTGAACGACTACCCCAACTAAAATCTATTAACTCAACAAAAATTATTTCACACCACAGACTCATCTTGGTCAGGATCGATTTGAAATCTATCATGGTGTCAGAGAAATCATACTCCATGGTTCGTTGTTCTTGTAGAATGTTGAACGACTATCCCAACTAAAATCTATCCACTCAACAAAAATTATTTCAGAGAAATCATACTCCATGATTCGTTGTTCTTGTAGAATGTTGAACGACTACCCCAACTAAAATCTATCCACTCAACAAAAATTATTTCACACCACAGACTCATCTTGGTCAGGATCGATTTGAAATCTATCATGGTTTCAGAGAAATCATAGTCCATGGTAAGTTGTTCTTGTAGAATGTTGAACGACTACCCCAACTAAAATCTATCCACTCAACAAAAATTATTTCACACCACAGACTCATCTTGGTCAGGATCGATTTGAAATCTATAATGGTTTCAGAGAAATCATACTCCATGGTTCGTTGTTCTTGTAAAATGTTGAACGACTACCCCAACTAAAATCTATCCACTCAACAAAAATTATTTTACACCACAGACTCATCTTGGTCAGGATCGATTTGAAATCTATCATGGTTTCAGAGAAATCATACTTAATCGTTCGTTGTTCTTGTAAAATGTTGAACGACTACCCCAACTAAAATCTATCCACTCAACAAAAATTATTTCACACCACAGACTCATCTTGGTCAGGATCGATTTGAAATCTATCATGGTTTCAGAGAAATCATACTCCATGGTAAGTTGTTCTTGTAGAATGTTGAACGACTACCCCAACTAAAATCTATCCACTCAACAAAAATTATTTCACACCACAGACTCATCTTGGTCAGGATCGATTTGAAATCTATCATGGTTTCAGAGATCTCATACTCCATGGTTCGTTGTCCTTGTAGAATGTTGAACGACTACCCCTAACTAAAATCTATCCACTCAACGAAAATTATTTCACACTACAGACTCATCTTGGTCAGGATCGATTTGAAATCTATCATGGTTTCAGAGAAATCATACTCTATGGTTCGTTGTTCTTGTAGAATGTTGAACGACTACCCCTAACTAAAATCTATTCACTCAACAAAAATTATTTCACACCACAGACTCATCTTGGTCAGGATCGATTTGAAATCTATCATGGTTGCAGAAAAATCATGCTCCATGGTTCGTTGTTCTTGTAGAATGTTGAACGACTACCCCAACTAAAATCTATCCACTCAACAAAAATTATTTCAGAGAAATCATACTCCATGGTAAGTTGTTCTTGTAGAATGTTGAACGACTACCCCAACTAAAATCTATCCACTCAACAAAAATTATTTCACACCACAGACTCATCTTGGTCAGGATCGATTTGAAATCTATCATGGTTTCAGAGAAATCATAGCCCATGGTAAGTTGTTCTTGTAGAATGTTGAACGACTACCCCTAACTAAAATCTATCCACTCAACAAAAATTATTTCACACCACAGACTCGTCTTGGTCAGGATCGATTTGAAATCTATCATGGTTTCAGAGAAATCATACTCCATGGTTCGTTGTTCTTGTAGAATGTTCAACGACTATCCCAACTAAAATCTATCCACTCAACAAAAATTATTTCAGAGAAATCATACTCCATGGTTCGTTGTTCTTGTAGAATGTTGAACGACTACCCCAACTAAAATCTATCCACTCAACAAAAATTATTTCACACCACAGACTCATTTTGGTCAGGATCGATTTGAAATCTATCATGGTTTCAGAGAAATCATACTCCATGGTAAGTTGTTCTTGTAGAATGTTGAACGACTACCCCAACTAAAACCTATCCACTCAACAAAAATTATTTCACACCACAGACTCATCTTGGTCAGGATCGATTTGAAATCTATCATGGTTTCAGAGAAATCATAGTCCATGGTAAGTTGTTCTTGTAGAATGTTGAACGACTACACCAACTAAAATCTATCCACTCAACAAAAATTATTTCACACCACAGACTCATCTTGGTCAGGATCAATTTGAAATCTATCATGGTTTCAGAGAAATCATACTCCATGGTTCGTTGTTCTTGTAGAATGTTGAACGACTATCCCAACTAAAATCTATCCACTCAACAAAAATTATTTCAGAGAAATCATACTCCATGGTTCGTTGTTCTTGTAGAATGTTGAACGACTACCCCAACTAAAATCTATCCACTCAACAAAAATTATTTCACACCACAGACTCATCTTGGTCAGGATCGATTTGAAATCTATCATGGTTTCAGAGAAATCATAGTCCATGGTAAGTTGTTCTTGTAGAATGTTGAACGACTACCCCAACTAAAATATATCCACTCAACAAAAATTATTTCACACCACAGACTCATCTTGGTCAGGATCGATTTGAAATCTATAATGGTTTCAGAGAAATCATACTCCATGGTTCGTTGTTCTTGTAAAATGTTGAACGACTACCCCAACTAAAATCTATCCACTCAACAAAAATTATTTTACACCACAGACTCATCTTGGTCAGGATCGATTTGAAATCTATCATGGTTTCAGAGAAATCATACTTAATCGTTCGTTGTTCTTGTAAAATGTTGAACGACTACCCCAACTAAAATCTATCCACTCAACAAAAATTATTTCACACCACAGACTCATCTTGGTCAGGATCGATTTGAAATCTATCATGGTTTCAGAGAAATCATACTCCATGGTAAGTTGTTCTTGTAGAATGTTGAACGACTACCCCAACTAAAATCTATCCACTCAACAAAAATTATTTCACACCACAGACTCATCTTGGTCAGGATCGATTTGAAATCTATCATGGTTTCAGAGAAATCATAGTCCATGGTAAGTTGTCCTTGTAGAATGTTGAACGACTACCCCTAACTAAAATCTATCCACTCAACGAAAATTATTTCACACCACAGACTCATCTTGGTCAGGATCGATTTGAAATCTATCATGGTTTCAGAGAAATCATAGTCCATGGTAAGTTGTTCTTGTAGAATGTTGAACGACTACCCCTAACTAAAATCTATTCACTCAACAAAAATTATTTCACACCACAGATTCATCTTGCTCAGGATCGATTTGAAATCTATCATGGTTGCAGAGAAATCATACTCCATGGTTCGTTGTTCTTGTAGAATGTTGAACGACTACCCCAACTAAAATCTATCCACTCAACAAAAATTATTTCAGAGAAATCATACTCCATGGTAAGTTGTTCTTGTAGAATGTTGAACGACTACCCCTAACTAAAATCTATCCACTCAACAAAAATTATTTCACACCACAGACTCATCTTGGTCAGGATGGATTTGAAATCTATCGTGGTTTCAGAGAAATCATACTCCATGGTAAGTTGTTCTTGTAGAATGTTGAACGACTACCCCTAACTAAAATCTATCCACTCAACAAAAATTATTTCACACCACAGACTCGTCTTGGTCAGGATCGATTTGAAATCTATCATGGTTTCAGAGAAATCATACTCCATGGTTCGTTGTTCTTGTAGAATGTTCAACGACTATCCCAACTAAAATCTATCCACTCAACAAAAATTATTTCAGAGAAATCATACTCCATGGTTCGTTGTTCTTGTAGAATGTTGAACGACTACCCCAACTAAAATCTATCCACTCAACAAAAATTATTTCACACCACAGACTCATCTTGGTCAGGATCGATTTGAAATCTATCATGGTTTCAGAGAAATCATACTCCATGGTAAGTTGTTCTTGTAGAATGTTGAACGACTACCCCAACTAAAACCTATCCACTCAACAAAAATTATTTCACACCACAGACTCATCTTGGTCAGGATCGATTTGAAATCTATCATGGTTTCAGAGAAATCATAGTCCATGGTAAGTTGTTCTTGTAGAATGTTGAACGACTACACCAACTAAAATCTATCCACTCAACAAAAATTATTTCACACTCATCTTGGTCAGGATCGATTTGAAATCTATCATGGTTTCAGAGAAATCATACTCCATGGTTCGTTGTTCTTGTAGAATGTTGAACGACTATCCCAACTAAAATCTATCCACTCAACAAAAATTATTTCAGAGAAATCATACTCCATGGTTCGTTGTTCTTGTAGAATGTTGAACGACTACCCCAACTAAAATCTATCCACTCAACAAAAATTATTTCACACCACAGACTCATCTTGGTCAGGATCGATTTGAAATCTATCATGGTTTCAGAGAAATCATAGTCCATGGTAAGTTGTTCTTGTGGAATGTTGAACGACTACCCCAAATAAAATCTATCCACTCAACAAAAATTATTTCAGAGAAATCATACTCCATGGTAAGTTGTTCTTATAGAATGTTGAACGACTACCCCAACTAAAATCTATCCACTCAACAAAAATTATTTCACACCACAGACTCATATTGGTCAGGATCGATTTGAAATCTATCATGGTTTCAGAGAAATCATACTCCATGGTTCGTTGTTCTTGTAGAATGTTGAACGACTACCCCTAACTAAAATCTATCCACTCAACGAAAATTATTTCACACCACAGACTCATCTTGGTCAGGATCGATTTGAAATCTATCATGGTTTCAGAGAAATCATACTCCATGGTTCGTTGTTCTTGTAGAATGTTGAATGACTACCCCTAACTAAAATCTATTCACTCAACAAAAATTATTTCACACCACAGGCTCATCTTGCTCAGGATCGATTTGAAATCTATCATGGTTGCAGAGAAATCATACTCCATGGTTCGTTGTTCTTGTAGAATGTTGAACGACTACCCCAACTAAAATCTATCCACTCAACAAAAATTATTTCAGAGAAATCATACTCCATGGTAAGTTGTTCTTGTAGAATGTTGAACGACTACCCCTAACTAAAATCTATCCACTCAACAAAAATTATTTCACACCACAGACTCATCTTGGTCAGGATCGATTTGAAATCTATCATGGTTTCAGAGAAATCATAGCCCATGGTAAGTTGTTCTTGTAGAATGTTGAACGACTACCCCTAACTAAAATCTATCCACTCAACAAAAATTATTTCACACCACAGACTCGTCTTGGTCACAATCGATTTGAAATCTATCATGGTTTCAGAGAAATCATACTCCATGGTTCGTTGTTCTTGTAGAATGTTCAACGACTATCCCAACTAAAATCTATCCACTCAACAAAAATTATTTCAGAGAAATCATACTCCATGGTTCGTTGTTCTTGCAGAATGTTGAACGACTACCCCAACTAAAATCTATCCACTCAACAGAAATTATTTCACACCACAGACTCATCTTGGTCAGGATCGATTTGAAATCTATCATGGTTTCAGAGAAATCATACTCCATGGTAAGTTGTTCTTGTAGAATGTTGAACGACTACCCCAACTAAAACCTATCCACTCAACAAAAATTATTTCACACCACAGACTCATCTTGGTCAGGATCGATTTGAAATCTATCATGGTTTCAGAGAAATCATAGTCCATGGTAAGTTGTTCTTGTAGAATGTTGAACGACTACACCAACTAAAATCTATCCACTCAACAAAAATTATTTCACACCACAGACTCATCTTGGTCAGGATCGATTTGAAATCTATCATGGTTTCAGAGAAATCATACTCCATGGTTCGTTGTTCTTGTAGAATGTTGAACGACTATCCCAACTAAAATCTATCCACTCAACAAAAATTATTTCAGAGAAATCATACTCCATGGTTCGTTGTTCTTGTAGAATGTTGAACGACTACCCCAACTAAAATCTATCCACTCAACAAAAATTATTTCACACCACAGACTCATCTTGGTCAGGATCGATTTGAAATCTATCATGGTTTCAGAGAAATCATAGTCCATGGTAAGTTGTTCTTGTGGAATGTTGAAGGACTACCCCAAATAAAATCTATCCACTCAACAAAAATTATTTCACACCACAGACTCATATTGGTCAGGATCGATTTGAAATCTATCATGGTTTCAGAGAAATCATACTCCATGGTTCGTTGTTCTTGTAGAATGTTGAACGACTATCCCAACTAAAATCTATCCACCCAACAAAAATTATTTCAGAGAAATCATACTCCATGGTTCGTTGTTCTTGTAGAATGTTGAACGACTATCCCAACTAAAATCTATCCACCCAACAAAAATTATTTCAGAGAAATCATACTCCATGGTTCGTTGTTCTTGCAGAATGTTGAACGACTACCCCAACTAAAATCTATCCACTCAACAAAAATTATTTCACACCACAGACTCATCTTGGTCAGGATCGATTTGAAATCTATCATGGTTTCAGAGAAATCATACTCCATGGTTCGTTGTTCTTGTAGAATGTTGAACGACTATCCCAACTAAAATCTATCCACTCAACAAAAATTATTTCAGAGAAATCATACTCCATGGTTCGTTGTTCTTGTAGAATGTTGAACGACTACCCCAACTAAAATCTATCCACTCAATAAAAATTATTTCACACCACAGACTCATCTTGGTCAGGATCGATTTGAAATCTATCATGGTTTCAGAGAAATCATAGTCCATGGTAAGTTGTTCTTGTGGAATGTTGAACGACTACCCCAAATAAAATCTATCCACTCAACAAAAATTATTTCACACCACAGACTCATATTGGTCAGGATCGATTTGAAATCTATCATGGTTTCAGAGAAATCATACTCCATGGTTCGTTGTTCTTGTAGAATGTTGAACGACTATCCCAACTAAAATCTATCCACCCAACAAAAATTATTTCAGAGAAATCATACTCCATGGTTCGTTGTTCTTGTAGAATGTTGAGCGACTACCCCAACTAAAATCTATCCACTCAACAAAAATTATTTCACACCACAGACCCATCTTGGTCAGGATCGATTTGAAATCTATCATGGTTTCAGAGAAATCATAGTCCATGGTAAGTTGTTCTTGTAGAATGTTGAACGACTACCCCAACTAAAATCTATCCACTCAACAAAAATTATTTCAGAGAAATCATACTCCATGGTAAGTTGTTCTTATAGAATGTTGAACGACTACCCCAACTAAAATCTATCCACTCAACAAAAATTATTTCACACCACAGACTCATCTTGGTCAGGATCGATTTGAAATCTATCATGGTTTCAGAGAAATCATAGTCCATGGTAAGTTGTTCTTGTAGAATGTTGAACGACTACCCCAACTAAAATCTATCCACTCAACAAAAATTATTTCAGAGAAATCATACTCCATGGTAAGTTGTTCTTATAGAATGTTGAACGACTACCCCAACTAAAATCTATCCACTCAACAAAAATTATTTCACACCACAGACTCATATTGGTCAGGATCGATTTGAAATCTATCATGGTTTCAGAGAAATCATACTCCATGGTTCGTTGTTCTTGTAGAATGTTGAACGACTATCCCAACTAAAATCTATCCACTCAACAAAAATTATTTCAGAGAAATCATACTCCATGGTTCGTTGTTCTTGTAGAATGTTGAGCGACTACCCCAACTAAAATCTATCCACTCAACAAAAATTATTTCACACCACAGACTCATCTTGGTCAGGATCGATTTGAAATCTATCATGGTTTCAGAGAAATCATAGTCCATGGTAAGTTGTTCTTGTAGAATGTTGAACGACTACCCCAACTAAAATCTATCCACTCAACAAAAATTATTTCACACCCCAGACTCATCTTGGTCAGGATCGATTTGAAATCTATCATGGTTTCAAAGAAATCATACTCCATGGTTCGTTGTTCTTGTAGAATGTTGAACGACTATCCCAACTAAAATCTATCCACTCAACAAAAATTATTTCAGAGAAATCATACTCCATGGTTCGTTGTTCTTGTAGAATGTTGAACGACTACCCCAACTAAAATCTATCCACTCAACAAAAATTATTTCACACCACAGACTCATCTTGGTCAGGATCGATTTGAAATTTTTAAGGTTTCAGAGAAATCATAGTCCATGGTAAGTTGTTCTTGTAGAATGTTGAACGACTACCCCAACTAAAATCTATCCACTCAACAAAAATTATTTCAGAGAAATCATACTCCATGGTTCGTTGTTCTTGTAGAATGTTGAACGACTACTCCAACTAAAATCTATCCACTCAACAAAAATTATTTCACACCACAGACTCATCTTGGTCAGGATCGATTTGAAATCTATCATGGTTTCAGAGAAATCATAGTCCATGGTAAGTTGTTCTTGTAGAATGTTGAACGACTACCCCAACTAAAATCTATCCACTCAACAAAAATTATTTCAGAGAAATCATACTCCATGGTTCGTTGTTCTTGTAGAATGTTGAACGACTACCCCAACTAAAATCTATCCACTCAACAAAAATTATTTCACACCACAGACTCATCTTGGTCAGGATCGATTTGAAATCTATCATGGTTTCAGAGAAATCATAGTCCATGGTAAGTTGTTGTTGTAGAATGTTGAACGACTATCCCAACTAAAATCTATCCACTCAACAAAAATTATTTCAGAGAAATCATACTCCATGGTTCGTTGTTCTTGTAGAATGTTGAACGACTACCCCAACTAAAATCTATCCACTCAACAAAAATTATTTCAGAGAAAACATACTCCATGGTTCGTTGTTCTTGTAGAATGTTGAACGACTACCCCAACTAAAATCTATCCACTCAACAAAAATTATTTCACACCACAGACTCATCTTGGTCAGGATCGATTTGAAATCTATCATGGTTTCAGAGAAATCATAGTCCATGGTAAGTTGTTCTTGTAGAATGTTGAACGACTACCCCTAACTAAAATCTATCCACTCAACAAAAATTATTTCACACCACAGACTCATCTTGGTCAGGATCGATTTGAAATCTATCATGGTTTCAGAGAAATCATACTCCATGGTTCGTTGTTCTTGTAGAATGTTGAACGACTATCCCAACTAAAATCTATCCACTCAACAAAAATTATTTCAGAGAAATCATACTCCATGATTCGTTGTTCTTGTAGAATGTTGAACGACTACCCCAACTAAAATCTATCCACTCAACAAAAATTATTTCACACCACAGACTCATCTTGGTCAGGATCGATTTGAAATCTATCATGGTTTCAGAGAAATCATACTCCATGGTTCGTTGTCCTTGTAGAATGTTGAACGACTACCCCTAACTAAAATTTATCCACTCAACAAAAATTATTTCACAAAACAGACTCATCTTGGTCAGGATCGATTTGAAATCTATCATGGTTGCAGAGAAATCATACTCCATGGTTCGTTGTTCTTGTAGAATGTTGAACGACTACCCCAACTAAAATCTATCCACTCAACAAAAATTATTTCCTACACCACAGACTCATCTTGGTCAGGATCGATTTGAAATCTATCATGGTTTCAGAGAAATCATACTCCATGGTTCGTTGTCCTTGTAGAATGTTGAACGACTACCCCAACTAAAATCTATCCACTCAACAAAAATTATTTCACACCACAGACTCATCTTGGTCAGGATCGATTTGAAATCTATCATGGTTTCAGAGAAATCATACTCCATGTTTCGTTGTTCTTGTAGAATGTTGAACGACTATCCCAACTAAAATCTATCCACTCAACAAAAATTATTTCAGAGAAATCATACTCCATGGTAAGTTGTTCTTGTAGAATGTTGAACGACTACCCCAACTAAAATCTATCCACTCAACAAAAATTATTTCACACCACAGACTCATCTTGGTCAGGATCGATTTGAAATCTATCATGGTTTCAGAGAAATCATAGTCCATGGTAAGTTGTTCTTGTAGAATGTTGAACGACTACCCCAACTAAAATCTATCCACTCAACAAAAATTATTTCACACCACAGACTCATCTTGGTCAGGATCGATTTGAAATCTATCATGGTTTCAAAGAAATCATACTCCATGGTTCGTTGTTCTTGTAGAATGTTGAACGACTATCCCAACTAAAATCTATCCACTCAACAAAAATTATTTCAGAGAAATCATACCCCATGGTTCGTTGTTCTTGTAGAATGTTGAACGACTACTCCAACTAAAATCTATCCACTCAACAAAAATTATTTCACACCACAGACTCATCTTGGTCAGGATCGATTTGAAATCTATCATGGTTTCAGAGAAATCATAGTCCATGGTAAGCTGTTCTTGTAGAATGTTGAACGACTACCCCAACTAAAATCTATCCACTCAACAAAAATTATTTCAGAGAAATCATACCCCATGGTTCGTTGTTCTTGTAGAATGTTGAACGACTACTCCAACTAAAATCTATCCACTCAACAAAAATTATTTCACACCACAGACTCATCTTGGTCAGGATCGATTTGAAATCTATCATGGTTTCAGAGAAATCATAGTCCATGGTAAGTTGTTCTTGTAGAATGTTGAACGACTACCCCAACTAAAATCTATCCACTCAACAAAAATTATTTCAGAGAAATCATACTCCATGGTTCGTTGTTCTTGTAGAATGTTGAACGACTACCCCAACTAAAATCTATCCACTCAACAAAAATTATTTCACACCACAGACTCATCTTGGTCAGGATCGATTTGAAATCTATCATGGTTTCAGAGAAATCATAGTCCATGGTAAGTTGTTGTTGTAGAATGTTGAACGACTATCCCAACTAAAATCTATCCACTCAACAAAAATTATTTCAGAGAAATCATACTCCATGGTTCGTTGTTCTTGTAGAATGTTGAACGACTACCCCAACTAAAATCTATCCACTCAACAAAAATTATTTCAGAGAAATCATACTCCATGGTTCGTTGTTCTTGTAGAATGTTGAACGACTACCTCAACTAAAATCTATCCACTCAACAAAAATTATTTCACACCACAGACTCATCTTGGTCAGGATCGATTTGAAATCTATCATGGTTTCAGAGAAATCATAGTCCATGGTAAGTTGTTCTTGTAGAATGTTGAACGACTACCCCTAACTAAAATCTATCCACTCAACAAAAATTATTTCACACCACAGACTCATCTTGGTCAGGATCGATTTGAAATCTATCATGGTTTCAGAGAAATCATACTCCATGGTTCGTTGTTCTTGTAGAATGTTGAACGACTATCCCAACTAAAATCTATCCACTCAACAAAAATTATTTCAGAGAAATCATACTCCATGATTCGTTGTTCTTGTAGAATGTTGAACGACTACCCCAACTAAAATCTATCCACTCAACAAAAATTATTTCACACCACAGACTCATCTTGGTCAGGATCGATTTGAAATCTATCATGGTTTCAGAGAAATCATACTCCATGGTTCGTTGTCCTTGTAGAATGTTGAACGACTACCCCTAACTAAAATTTATCCACTCAACAAAAATTATTTCACAAAACAGACTCATCTTGGTCAGGATCGATTTGAAATCTATCATGGTTGCAGAGAAATCATACTCCATGGTTCGTTGTTCTTGTAGAATGTTGAACGACTACCCCAACTAAAATCTATCCACTCAACAAAAATTATTTCCTACACGACAGACTCATCTTGGTCAGGATCGATTTGAAATCTATCATGGTTTCAGAGAAATCATACTCCATGGTTCGTTGTCCTTGTAGAATGTTGAACGACTACCCCAACTAAAATCTATCCACTCAACAAAAATTATTTCACACCACAGACTCATCTTGGTCAGGATCGATTTGAAATCTATCATGGTTTCAGAGAAATCATACTGCATGGTTCGTTGTTCTTGTAGAATGTTGAACGACTATCCCAACTAAAATCTATCCACTCAACAATAATTATTTCAGAGAAATCATACTCCATGGTAAGTTGTTCTTGTAGAATGTTGAACGACTACCCCAACTAAAATCTATCCACTCAACAAAAATTATTTCAGAGAAATCATACTCCATGGTTCGTTGTTCTTGTAGAATGTTGAACGACTACCCCAACTAAAATCTATCCACTCAACAAAAATTATTTCACACCCCAGACTCATCTTGGTCAGGATCGATTTGAAATCTATCATGGTTTCAGAGAAATCATACTCCATGGTTCGTTGTCCTTGTAGAATGTTGAACGACTACCCCTAACTAAAATCGATCCACTCAGGATCGATTTGAAATCTATCATGGTTGCAGAGAAATCATACTCCATGGTTCGTTGTCCTTGTAGAATGTTGAACGACTACCCCTAACTAAAATCTATCCACTCAACAAAAATTATTTCACAAAACAGACTCATCTTGGTCAGGATCGATTTGAAATCTATCATGGTTTCAGAGAAATCATACTCCATGGTTCGTTGGTCTTGTAGAATGTTCAACGACTATCCCAACTAAAATCTATCCACTCAACAAAAATTATTTCAGAGAAATCATACTCCATGGTAAGTTGTTCTTGTGGAATGTTGAACGACTACCCCTAACTAAAATCTATCCACTCAACAAAAATTATTTCACACCACAGACTCATCTTGGTCAGGATCGATTTGAAATCTATCATGGTTTCAGAGAAATCATACTCCATGGTAAGTTGTTCTTGTAGAATGTTGAACGACTACCAAAACTAAAATCTATCCACTCAACAAAAATTATTTCAGAGAAATCATACTCCATGGTTCGTTGTTCTGGTAGAATGTTGAACGACTACCCCAACTAAAATCTATCCACTCAACAAAAATTATTTCACACCACAGACTCATCTTGGTCAGGATCGATTTGAAATCTATCATGGTTTCAGAGAAATCATAGTCCATGGTAAGTTGTTCTTGTAGAATGTTGAACGACTGCCCCAACTAAAATCTATCCACTCAACAAAAATTATTTCAGAGAAATCATACTCCATGGTTCGTTGTTCTTGTAGAATGTTGAATGACTAAACAACTAAAATCTATCCAATCAACAAAAATTATTTCACACCACAGACTCATCTTGTTCAGGATCGATTTGAAATCTATCATGGTTTCAGAGAAATCATACTCCATGGTAAGTTGTTCTTGTAGAATGTTGAACGACTACCACAAATAAAATCTATCCACTCAACAAAAATTATTTCACACCACAGACTCATCTTGGTCAGGATCGATTTGAAATCTATCATAGTTTCAGAGAAATCATACTCCATATTTCGTTGTCCTTGTAGAATGTTGAACGACTACCCCTAACTAAAATCTATCCACTCAACAAAAATTATTTCACACCACAGACTCATCTTGGTCAGGATCGATTTCAAATCTATCATGGTTTCAAAGAAATCATACTCCATGGTTCGTTGTTCTTGTAGAATGTTGAACGACTATCCCAACTAAAATCTATCCACTCAACAAAAATTATTTCAGAGAAATCATACTCCATTTTTCGTTGTTCTTGTAGAATGTTGAACGACTACCCCAACTAAAATCTATCCACTCAACAAAAATTATTTCACACCACAGACTCATCTTGGTCAGGATCGATTTGAAATCTATCATGGTTTCAGAGAAATCATACTCCATGGTAAGTTGTTCTTGTAGAATGTTGAACGACTACCCCAACTAAAATCTATCCACTCAACAAAAATTATTTCACACCACAGACTCATCTTGGTCAGGATCGATTTGAAATCTATCATGGTTTCAGAGAAATCATAGTCCATGGTAAGTTGTTCTTGTAGAATGTTGAACGACTACCCCTAACTAAAATCTATCCACTCAACAAAAATTATTTCACACCACAGACTCATCTTGGTCAGGATCGATTTGAAATCTATCATGGTTTCAGAGAAATCATACTCCATGGTTCGTTGGTCTTGTAGAATGTTCAACGACTATCCCAACTAAAATCTATCCACTCAACAAAAATTATTTCAGAGAAATCATACTCCATGGTAAGTTGTTCTTGTAGAAAGTTGAACGACTACCCCAAATAAAATCTATCCACTCAACAAAAATTATTTCACACCACAGACTCATCTTAGTCACAATCGATTTGACATCTATCATGGTTTCAGAGAAATCATATTCCATGGTAAGTTGTTCTTGTAGAATGTTGAACGACTACCCCAACTAAAATCTATCCACTCAACAAAAATTATTTCAGAGAAATCATACTCCATGGTTCGTTGTTCTTGTAGAATGTTCAACGACTATCCCAACTAAAATCTATCCACTCAACAAAAATTATTTCAGAGAAATCATACGCCATGGTAAGTTGTTCTTGTAGAATGTTGAACGACTACCCCAACTAAAACCTACCCACTCAACAAAAATTATTTCACACCACAGACTCATCTTGGTCAGGATCGATTTGAAATCTATCATGGTTTCAGAGAAATCATAGTCCATGGTGAGTTGTTCTTGTAGAATGTTGAACGACTACCCCAACTAAAATCTATCCACTCAACAAAAATTATTTCACACCACAGACTCATCTTGGTCAGGATCGATTTGAAATCCATCATGGTTTCAGAGAAATCATACTCCATGGTTCGTTGTTCTTGTAGAATGTTGAACGACTACCCCAACTAAAATCTATCCACTCAACAAAAATTATTTCAGAGAAATCATACTCCATGGTTTGTTGTTCTTGTAGAATGTTGAACGACTACCCAACTAAAATCTATCCACTCAACAAAAATTATTTCACACCACAGACTCATCTTGGTCAGGATCGATTTGAAATCTATCATGGTTTCAGAGAAATCATAGTCCATGGTGAGTTGTTCTTGTAGAATGTTGAACGACTACCCCAACTAAAACCTACCCACTCAACAAAAATTATTTCACACCACAGACTCATCTTGGTCAGGATCGATTTGAAATCTATCATGGTTTCAGAGAAATCATACTCCATGGTTCGTTGTTCTTGTAGAATGTTGAACGACTACCCCAACTAAAATCTATCCACTCAACAAAAATTATTTCAGAGAAATCATACTCCATGGTTTGTTGTTCTTGTAGAATGTTGAACGACTACCCAACTAAAATCTATCCACTCAACAAAAATTATTTCACACCACAGACTCATCTTGGTCAGGATCGATTTGAAATCTATCATGGTTTCAGAGAAATCATAGTCCATGGTAAGTTGTTCTTGTAGAATGTTGAACGACTATCCCAACTAAAATCTATCCACTCAACAAAAATTATTTCAGAGAAATCATACTCCATGGTAAGTTGTTCTTATAGAATGTTGAACGACTACCCCAACTAAAATCTATCCACTCAACAAAAATTATTTCACACCACAGACTCATCTTGGTCAAGATCGATTTGAAATCTATCATGGTTTCAGAGAAATCATACTCCATGGTTCGTTGTTCTTGTAGAATGTTGAACGACTATCCCAACTAAAATCTATCCACTCAACAAAAATTATTTCAGAGAAATCATACTCCATGGTTCGTTGTTCTTGTAGAATGTTGAGCGACTACCCCAAAAATTATTTCACACCACAGACTCATCTTGGTCAGGATCGATTTGAAATCTATCATGGTTTCAGAGAAATCATAGTCCATGGTAAGTTGTTCTTGTAGAATGTTGAACGACTACCCCAACTAAAATCTATCCACTCAACAAAAATTATTTCAGAGAAATCATACTCCATGGTTCGTTGTTCTTGTAGAATGTTGAACGACTACCCCAACTAAAATCTATCCACTCAACAAAAATTATTTCACACCACAGACTCATCTTGGTCAGGATCGATTTGAAATCTATCATGGTTTCAGAGAAATCATAGTCCATGGTAAGTTGTTCTTGTAGAATGTTGAACGACTACCCCAACTAAAATCTATCCACTCAACAACAATTATTTCAGAGAAATCATACTCCATGGTTCGTTGTTCTTGTAGACTGTTGAGCGACTACCCCAACTAAAATCTATCCACTCAACAAAAATTATTTCACACCACAGACTCATCTTGGTCAGGATCGATTTGAAATCTATCATGGTTTCAGAGAAATCATACTCCATGGTTCGTTGTTCTTGTAGAATGTTGAACGACTTACTTACTTTACTTACTTAGGTGGCGCTACAGTTCGGGGTGAACCTGGGCCTCAACTAACAAGCCTCTCCAGTTAGCTCGGTCCTTAGCTAACTGCCTCCAGTTGCGCACTCCAAGCTTGTTCAGGTCCCCTTCAACTTGTGCGCGCCACCTAAGGCGAGGTCTTCCTCTGCTGCGTTGTCCCTCCGGGTGTGATTCGAAGACTCTTCGGGCCGGAGCACTGGTGTCCATTCGCTCTACATGTCCTAGCCATCTCAAACGACTAATGCGCAGTTTTTTGACTAGGTCGATGTCGCTGTACAGCTCGTATAGTTCGTCGTTGAATCTTCTCCTCCAAAGCCCGTCAACGCAAACGGGACCGAATATTTTGCGAAGAATTTTTCTCTCGAAACGACCGAGGATATCTTCATCCGCTTTTGATAAAGTCCAAGCTTCAGCGCCATAAAGCAGGACTGGGATGATCAAGGTCTTATATAGAGTCTCCTTAGTTGTTCGGGATAGGGCCTTACTACTCAATTGCCTTCTCAGCCCAAAGAAACAGCGATTGGCAAGAGTTATTCTTCGTTTTATTTCTGCTGAGGTGTTATTTTCAGAATTGATAGCAGAGCCGAGGTAGACAAAGTCCCTTACTACCTCAAAGTTATAGCTGTCGATTGTGACGTTCTGTCCAATTCGTCGATGTTGCGTGTCCCTTTTGGTTGACAGCATATACTTGGTTTTGCCCTCGTTTACCGTTAAACCCATTTTGGCCGCTTCTGTTTCAATACTAGCGAACGCACCGGTGACAGCCCGCTGTGTTCTTCCAATAATGTCAATATCGTCGGCATATGCTAGTAGTTGCACAGACTTTTGAAAGATTGTGCCTCCGGTGTTGGCTTGTGAGTTTCGCACAATTCTTTCAAGAACGATGTTAAAAAAATCACATGACAGCGCATCACCTTGTCTAAAACCTTTTTTGACATCAAAGGTCTCGGTGAGATCGTTACCGACCTTGATGGAGCAGCGAGAATTCTCCATCGTCATTCTGCACAATCTGACGAGTTTGGCAGGGATGCCAAAACTAGACATGGCTCTGTATAACTCGTCTCTATAAATGCTGTCATATGCGGCCTTGAAATCGATAAAAAGATGGTGGGTATCGATTTGGACTTCTTGGGTTTTTTCCAGGATCTGTCGAAGTGTGAAGATTTGATCGATTGTGGACTTTCCTGGTCTGAAACCACACTGATAGGGCCCAATCAGGTTGTTGACGAAGGGTTTCAGACGTTCACACAATATGGCAGATAGGATCTTATACGCGATGTTGAGGAGACTGATACCTCTGTAATTGGCGCAATTGAGGGGATCTCCTTTCTTGTGGATTGGGCAAACGGTGCTGAGATTCCATTCATCAGGCATACACTCATCTGACCAAATTTTAGAAATGAGTTGGTGTATGCTCTCTACCAGGTCATTTCCAGCTGCTTTGAATAGCTCGGCTGGTAAGCCGTCAGGTCCAGCAGCCTTGTTGGACTTAAGTTTGGATATTGCTATCCTTACTTCGTTTTGGTCAGGTGGACGGAAGTTTTGGCTATCATCGTCTATGTTGAATGGTTCATTCTGCCTGACAGCGGGATGTTGGTCTTCGTCGCCGTTATACAGTCTGCAGAAGAAGTTTTTCCATATTCTCAGCACCGACTGTGACTCTACTACGAGATTTCCTTCTTCATCTCTACAGGCTTCTGTACGGGTCTTGTTGGCCTGACACGTTCTTTTTACCTGTTGGTAAAACTTCCGTACATTATTCCTGGAGTATAATCTCTCAATAATGTTGAACGACTATCCCAACTAAAATCTATCCACTCAACAAAAATTATTTCAGAGAAATCATACTCCATGGTAAGTTGTTCTTGTAGAATGTTGAACGACTACCCCAAATAAAATCTATCCACTCAACAAAAATTATTTCACTCCACAGACTCATCTTGGTCAGGATCGATTTGAAATCTATCATGGTTTCAAAGAAATCATACTCCATGGTTCGTTGTTCTTGTAGAATGTTGAACGACTATCCCAACTAAAATCTATTAACTCAACAAAAATTATTTCAGAGAAATCATACTCCATGGTTCGTTGGTCTTGTAGAATGTTGAACGACTACCCCAACTAAAATCTATCCACTCAACAAAAATTATTTCACACCACAGACTCATCTTGGTCAGGATCGATTTGAAATCTATCATGGTTTCAGAGAAATCATAGTCCATGGTAAGTTGTTCTTGTAGAATGTTGAACGACTACCCCAACTAAAATCTATCCACTCAACAAAAATTATTTCAGAGAAATCATACTCCATGGTTCGTTGTTCTTGTAGAATGTTGAACGACTACCCCAACTAAAATCTATCCACTCAACAAAAATTATTTCACACCACAGACTCATCTTGGTCAGGATCGATTTGAAATCTATCATGGTTTCAGAGAAATCATAGTCCATGGTAAGTTGTTGTTGTAGAATGTTGAACGACTATCCCAACTAAAATCTATCCACTCAACAAAAATTATTTCAGAGAAATCATACTCCATGGTTCGTTGTTCTTGTAGAATGTTGAACGACTACCCCAACTAAAATCTATCCACTCAACAAAAATTATTTCAGAGAAATCATACTCCATGGTTCGTTGTTCTTGTAGAATGTTGAACGACTACCTCAACTAAAATCTATCCACTCAACAAAAATTATTTCACACCACAGACTCATCTTGGTCAGGATCGATTTGAAATCTATCATGGTTTCAGAGAAATCATAGTCCATGGTAAGTTGTTCTTGTAGAATGTTGAACGACTACCCCTAACTAAAATCTATCCACTCAACAAAAATTATTTCACACCACAGACTCATCTTGGTCAGGATCGATTTGAAATCTATCATGGTTTCAGAGAAATCATACTCCATGGTTCGTTGTTCTTGTAGAATGTTGAACGACTATCCCAACTAAAATCTATCCACTCAACAAAAATTATTTCAGAGAAATCATACTCCATGATTCGTTGTTCTTGTAGAATGTTGAACGACTACCCCAACTAAAATCTATCCACTCAACAAAAATTATTTCACACCACAGACTCATCTTGGTCAGGATCGATTTGAAATCTATCATGGTTTCAGAGAAATCATACTCCATGGTTCGTTGTCCTTGTAGAATGTTGAACGACTACCCCTAACTAAAATTTATCCACTCAACAAAAATTATTTCACAAAACAGACTCATCTTGGTCAGGATCGATTTGAAATCTATCATGGTTGCAGAGAAATCATACTCCATGGTTCGTTGTTCTTGTAGAATGTTGAACGACTACCCCAACTAAAATCTATCCACTCAACAAAAATTATTTCCTACACGACAGACTCATCTTGGTCAGGATCGATTTGAAATCTATCATGGTTTCAGAGAAATCATACTCCATGGTAAGTTGTTCTTGTAGAATGTTGAACGACTACCCCAACTAAAATCTATCCACTCAACAAAAATTATTTCACACCACAGACTCATCTTGGTCAGGATCGATTTGAAATCTATCATGGTTTCAGAGAAATCATACTCCATGGTTCGTTGTTCTTGTAGAATGTTGAACGACTATCCCAACTAAAATCTATCCACTCAACAATAATTATTTCAGAGAAATCATACTCCATGGTAAGTTGTTCTTGTAGAATGTTGAACGACTACCCCAACTAAAATCTATCCACTCAACAAAAATTATTTCAGAGAAATCATACTCCATGGTTCGTTGTTCTTGTAGAATGTTGAACGACTACCCCAACTAAAATCTATCCACTCAACAAAAATTATTTCACACCCCAGACTCATCTTGGTCAGGATCGATTTGAAATCTATCATGGTTTCAGAGAAATCATACTCCATGGTTCGTTGTCCTTGTAGAATGTTGAACGACTACCCCTAACTAAAATCGATCCACTCAGGATCGATTTGAAATCTATCATGGTTGCAGAGAAATCATACTCCATGGTTCGTTGTCCTTGTAGAATGTTGAACGACTACCCCTAACTAAAATCTATCCACTCAACAAAAATTATTTCACAAAACAGACTCATCTTGGTCAGGATCGATTTGAAATCTATCATGGTTTCAGAGAAATCATACTCCATGGTTCGTTGGTCTTGTAGAATGTTCAACGACTATCCCAACTAAAATCTATCCACTCAACAAAAATTATTTCAGAGAAATCATACTCCATGGTAAGTTGTTCTTGTGGAATGTTGAACGACTACCCCTAACTAAAATCTATCCACTCAACAAAAATTATTTCACACCACAGACTCATCTTGGTCAGGATCGATTTGAAATCTATCATGGTTTCAGAGAAATCATACTCCATGGTAAGTTGTTCTTGTAGAATGTTGAACGACTACCAAAACTAAAATCTATCCACTCAACAAAAATTATTTCAGAGAAATCATACTCCATGGTTCGTTGTTCTGGTAGAATGTTGAACGACTACCCCAACTAAAATCTATCCACTCAACAAAAATTATTTCACACCACAGACTCATCTTGGTCAGGATCGATTTGAAATCTATCATGGTTTCAGAGAAATCATAGTCCATGGTAAGTTGTTCTTGTAGAATGTTGAACGACTGCCCCAACTAAAATCTATCCACTCAACAAAAATTATTTCAGAGAAATCATACTCCATGGTTCGTTGTTCTTGTAGAATGTTGAATGACTAAACAACTAAAATCTATCCAATCAACAAAAATTATTTCACACCACAGACTCATCTTGTTCAGGATCGATTTGAAATCTATCATGGTTTCAGAGAAATCATACTCCATGGTAAGTTGTTCTTGTAGAATGTTGAACGACTACCACAAATAAAATCTATCCACTCAACAAAAATTATTTCACACCACAGACTCATCTTGGTCAGGATCGATTTGAAATCTATCATAGTTTCAGAGAAATCATACTCCATGGTTCGTTGTCCTTGTAGAATGTTGAACGACTACCCCTAACTAAAATCTATCCACTCAACAAAAATTATTTCACACCACAGACTCATCTTGGTCAGGATCGATTTCAAATCTATCATGGTTTCAAAGAAATCATACTCCATGGTTCGTTGTTCTTGTAGAATGTTGAACGACTATCCCAACTAAAATCTATCCACTCAACAAAAATTATTTCAGAGAAATCATACTCCATTTTTCGTTGTTCTTGTAGAATGTTGAACGACTACCCCAACTAAAATCTATCCACTCAACAAAAATTATTTCACACCACAGACTCATCTTGGTCAGGATCGATTTGAAATCTATCATGGTTTCAGAGAAATCATACTCCATGGTAAGTTGTTCTTGTAGAATGTTGAACGACTACCCCAACTAAAATCTATCCACTCAACAAAAATTATTTCACACCACAGACTCATCTTGGTCAGGATCGATTTGAAATCTATCATGGTTTCAGAGAAATCATAGTCCATGGTAAGTTGTTCTTGTAGAATGTTGAACGACTACCCCTAACTAAAATCTATCCACTCAACAAAAATTATTTCACACCACAGACTCATCTTGGTCAGGATCGATTTGAAATCTATCATGGTTTCAGAGAAATCATACTCCATGGTTCGTTGGTCTTGTAGAATGTTCAACGACTATCCCAACTAAAATCTATCCACTCAACAAAAATTATTTCAGAGAAATCATACTCCATGGTAAGTTGTTCTTGTAGAAAGTTGAACGACTACCCCAAATAAAATCTATCCACTCAACAAAAATTATTTCACACCACAGACTCATCTTAGTCACAATCGATTTGACATCTATCATGGTTTCAGAGAAATCATATTCCATGGTAAGTTGTTCTTGTAGAATGTTGAACGACTACCCCAACTAAAATCTATCCACTCAACAAAAATTATTTCAGAGAAATCATACTCCATGGTTCGTTGTTCTTGTAGAATGTTCAACGACTATCCCAACTAAAATCTATCCACTCAACAAAAATTATTTCAGAGAAATCATACGCCATGGTAAGTTGTTCTTGTAGAATGTTGAACGACTACCCCAACTAAAACCTACCCACTCAACAAAAATTATTTCACACCACAGACTCATCTTGGTCAGGATCGATTTGAAATCTATCATGGTTTCAGAGAAATCATAGTCCATGGTGAGTTGTTCTTGTAGAATGTTGAACGACTACCCCAACTAAAATCTATCCACTCAACAAAAATTATTTCACACCACAGACTCATCTTGGTCAGGATCGATTTGAAATCCATCATGGTTTCAGAGAAATCATACTCCATGGTTCGTTGTTCTTGTAGAATGTTGAACGACTACCCCAACTAAAATCTATCCACTCAACAAAAATTATTTCAGAGAAATCATACTCCATGGTTTGTTGTTCTTGTAGAATGTTGAACGACTACCCAACTAAAATCTATCCACTCAACAAAAATTATTTCACACCACAGACTCATCTTGGTCAGGATCGATTTGAAATCTATCATGGTTTCAGAGAAATCATAGTCCATGGTGAGTTGTTCTTGTAGAATGTTGAACGACTACCCCAACTAAAACCTACCCACTCAACAAAAATTATTTCACACCACAGACTCATCTTGGTCAGGATCGATTTGAAATCTATCATGGTTTCAGAGAAATCATACTCCATGGTTCGTTGTTCTTGTAGAATGTTGAACGACTACCCCAACTAAAATCTATCCACTCAACAAAAATTATTTCAGAGAAATCATACTCCATGGTTTGTTGTTCTTGTAGAATGTTGAACGACTACCCAACTAAAATCTATCCACTCAACAAAAATTATTTCACACCACAGACTCATCTTGGTCAGGATCGATTTGAAATCTATCATGGTTTCAGAGAAATCATAGTCCATGGTAAGTTGTTCTTGTAGAATGTTGAACGACTATCCCAACTAAAATCTATCCACTCAACAAAAATTATTTCAGAGAAATCATACTCCATGGTAAGTTGTTCTTATAGAATGTTGAACGACTACCCCAACTAAAATCTATCCACTCAACAAAAATTATTTCACACCACAGACTCATCTTGGTCAAGATCGATTTGAAATCTATCATGGTTTCAGAGAAATCATACTCCATGGTTCGTTGTTCTTGTAGAATGTTGAACGACTATCCCAACTAAAATCTATCCACTCAACAAAAATTATTTCAGAGAAATCATACTCCATGGTTCGTTGTTCTTGTAGAATGTTGAGCGACTACCCCAAAAATTATTTCACACCACAGACTCATCTTGGTCAGGATCGATTTGAAATCTATCATGGTTTCAGAGAAATCATAGTCCATGGTAAGTTGTTCTTGTAGAATGTTGAACGACTACCCCAACTAAAATCTATCCACTCAACAAAAATTATTTCAGAGAAATCATACTCCATGGTTCGTTGTTCTTGTAGAATGTTGAACGACTACCCCAACTAAAATCTATCCACTCAACAAAAATTATTTCACACCACAGACTCATCTTGGTCAGGATCGATTTGAAATCTATCATGGTTTCAGAGAAATCATAGTCCATGGTAAGTTGTTCTTGTAGAATGTTGAACGACTACCCCAACTAAAATCTATCCACTCAACAACAATTATTTCAGAGAAATCATACTCCATGGTTCGTTGTTCTTGTAGACTGTTGAGCGACTACCCCAACTAAAATCTATCCACTCAACAAAAATTATTTCACACCACAGACTCATCTTGGTCAGGATCGATTTGAAATCTATCATGGTTTCAGAGAAATCATACTCCATGGTTCGTTGTTCTTGTAGAATGTTGAACGACTTACTTACTTTACTTACTTAGGTGGCGCTACAGTTCGGGGTGAACCTGGGCCTCAACTAACAAGCCTCTCCAGTTAGCTCGGTCCTTAGCTAACTGCCTCCAGTTGCGCACTCCAAGCTTGTTCAGGTCCCCTTCAACTTGTGCGCGCCACCTAAGGCGAGGTCTTCCTCTGCTGCGTTGTCCCTCCGGGTGTGATTCGAAGACTCTTCGGGCCGGAGCACTGGTGTCCATTCGCTCTACATGTCCTAGCCATCTCAAACGACTAATGCGCAGTTTTTTGACTAGGTCGATGTCGCTGTACAGCTCGTATAGTTCGTCGTTGAATCTTCTCCTCCAAAGCCCGTCAACGCAAACGGGACCGAATATTTTGCGAAGAATTTTTCTCTCGAAACGACCGAGGATATCTTCATCCGCTTTTGATAAAGTCCAAGCTTCAGCGCCATAAAGCAGGACTGGGATGATCAAGGTCTTATATAGAGTCTCCTTAGTTGTTCGGGATAGGGCCTTACTACTCAATTGCCTTCTCAGCCCAAAGAAACAGCGATTGGCAAGAGTTATTCTTCGTTTTATTTCTGCTGAGGTGTTATTTTCAGAATTGATAGCAGAGCCGAGGTAGACAAAGTCCCTTACTACCTCAAAGTTATAGCTGTCGATTGTGACGTTTTGTCCAATTCGTCGATGTTGCGTGTCCCTTTTGGTTGACAGCATATACTTGGTTTTGCCCTCGTTTACCGTTAAACCCATTTTGGCCGCTTCTGTTTCAATACTAGCGAACGCACCGGTGACAGCCCGCTGTGTTCTTCCAATAATGTCAATATCGTCGGCATATGCTAGTAGTTGCACAGACTTTTGAAAGATTGTGCCTCCGGTGTTGGCTTGTGAGTTTCGCACAATTCTTTCAAGAACGATGTTAAAAAAATCACATGACAGCGCATCACCTTGTCTAAAACCTTTTTTGACATCAAAGGTCTCGGTGAGATCGTTACCGACCTTGATGGAGCAGCGAGAATTCTCCATCGTCATTCTGCACAATCTGACGAGTTTGGCAGGGATGCCAAAACTAGACATGGCTCTGTATAACTCGTCTCTATAAATGCTGTCATATGCGGCCTTGAAATCGATAAAAAGATGGTGGGTATCGATTTGGACTTCTTGGGTTTTTTCCAGGATCTGTCGAAGTGTGAAGATTTGATCGATTGTGGACTTTCCTGGTCTGAAACCACACTGATAGGGCCCAATCAGGTTGTTGACGAAGGGTTTCAGACGTTCACACAATATGGCAGATAGGATCTTATACGCGATGTTGAGGAGACTGATACCTCTGTAATTGGCGCAATTGAGGGGATCTCCTTTCTTGTGGATTGGGCAAACGGTGCTGAGATTCCATTCATCAGGCATACACTCATCTGACCAAATTTTAGAAATGAGTTGGTGTATGCTCTCTACCAGGTCATTTCCAGCTGCTTTGAATAGCTCGGCTGGTAAGCCGTCAGGTCCAGCAGCCTTGTTGGACTTAAGTTTGGATATTGCTATCCTTACTTCGTTTTGGTCAGGTGGACGGAAGTTTTGGCTATCATCGTCTATGTTGAATGGTTCATTCTGCCTGACAGCGGGATGTTGGTCTTCGTCGCCGTTATACAGTCTGCAGAAGAAGTTTTTCCATATTCTCAGCACCGACTGTGACTCTACTACGAGATTTCCTTCTTCATCTCTACAGGCTTCTGTACGGGTCTTGTTGGCCTGACACGTTCTTTTTACCTGTTGGTAAAACTTCCGTACATTATTCCTGGAGTATAATCTCTCAATAATGTTGAACGACTATCCCAACTAAAATCTATCCACTCAACAAAAATTATTTCAGAGAAATCATACTCCATGGTAAGTTGTTCTTGTAGAATGTTGAACGACTACCCCAAATAAAATCTATCCACTCAACAAAAATTATTTCACTCCACAGACTCATCTTGGTCAGGATCGATTTGAAATCTATCATGGTTTCAAAGAAATCATACTCCATGGTTCGTTGTTCTTGTAGAATGTTGAACGACTATCCCAACTAAAATCTATTAACTCAACAAAAATTATTTCAGAGAAATCATACTCCATGGTTCGTTGGTCTTGTAGAATGTTGAACGACTACCCCAACTAAAATCTATCCACTCAACAAAAATTATTTCACACCACAGACTCATCTTGGTCAGGATCGATTTGAAATCTATCATGGTTTCAGAGAAATCATAGTCCATGGTAAGTTGTTCTTGTAGAATGTTGAACGACTACCCCAACTAAAATCTATCCACTCAACAAAAATTATTTCAGAGAAATCATACTCCATGGTTCGTTGTTCTTGTAGAATGTTGAACGACTACCCCAACTAAAATCTATCCACTCAACAGAAATTATTTCACACCACAGACTCATCTTGGTCAGGATCGATTTGAAATCTATCATGGTTTCAGAGAAATCATAGTCCATGGTAAGTTGTTCTTGTAGAATGTTGATCGACTATCCCAACTAAAATCTATCCACTCAACAAAAATTATTTCAGAGAATTCATACTCTATGGTAAGTTGTTCTTGTAGAATGTTGAACGACTACCCCAACTAAAATCTATCCACTCTACTAAAATTATTTCACACCACAGACTCATCTTGGTCAGGATCGGTTTGAAATCTATCATGGTTTCAGAGAAATCATACTCCATGGTTCGTTGTTCTTGTAGAATGTTGAACGACTATCCCAACTAAAATCTATCCACTCAACAAAAATTATTTCACACCACAGACTCATCTTGGTCAGGATCGATTTGAAATCTATCGTGGTTGCAGAGAAATCATACTCCATGGTTCGTTGTTCTTGTAGAATGTTGAACGACTACCCCTAACTAAAATCTATCCACTCAACAAAAATTATTTCACACCACAGACTCATCTTGGTCAGGATCGATTTGAAATCTATCATGGTTTCAGAGAAGTCATAATCCATGGTAACTTGTTCTTGTAGAATGTTGAATGACTACCCCAACTAAAATCTATCCACTCAACAAAAATTATTTCACACCACAGACTCATCTTGGTCAGGATCGATTTGAAATCTATCATGGTTTCAGAGAAATCATACTCCATGGTTCGTTGTTCTTGTAAAATGTTGAACGACTACCCCAACTAAAATCTATCCACTCAACAAAAATTATTTCACACCACAGACTCATCTTGGTCAGGATCGATTTGAAATCTATCATGGTTTCAGAGAAATCATACTCCATGGTAAGTTGTTCTTGTAGAATGTTGAACGACTACCCCAACTAAAATCTATCCACTCAACAAAAATTATTTCACACCACAGACTCATCTTGGTCAGGATCGATTTGAAATCTATCATGGTTTCAGAGAAATCATAGTCCATGGTTCGTTGTTCTTGTAGAATGTTGAACGACTATCCCAACTAAAATCTATCCACTCAACAAAAATTATTTCAGAGAAATCATACTCCATGGTAAGTTGTTCTTGTAGAATGTTGAACGACTACCCCAACCAAAATCTATCCACTCAACAAAAATTATTTCACACCACAGATTCATCTTGGTCAGGATCGATTTGAAATCTATCATGGTTTCAGAGAAATCATACTCCATGGTTCGTTGTTCTTGTAGAATGTTGAACGACTACCCCTAACTAAAATCTATCCACTCAACAAAAATTATTTCACACCACAGACTCATCTTGGTCAGGATCGATTTGAAATCTATCATGGTTTCAGAGAAATCATACTCCATGGTTCGTTGTTCTTGTAGAATGTTGAACGACTATCCCAACTAAAATCTATCCACTCAACAAAAATTATTTTAGAGAAATCATACTCCATGGTAAGTTGTTCTTGTAGAATGTTGAACGACTACCCCAACTAAAATCTATCCACTCAACAAAAATTATTTCACACCACAGACTCATCTTGGTCAGGATCGATTTGACATCTATCATGGTTTCAGAGAAATCATACTCCATGGTTCGTTGTTCTTGTAGAATGTTGAACGACTATCCCAACTAAAATCTATCCACTCAACAAAAATTATTTCAGAGAAATCATACTCCATGGTAAGTTGTTCTTGTAGAATGTTGAACGACTACCCCAACTAAAATCTATCCACTCAACAAAAATTATTTCACACCACAGATTCATCTTGGTCAGGATCGATTTGAAATCTATCATGGTTTCAGAGAAATCATACTCAATGGTTCGTTGTTCTTGTAGAATGTTGAACGACTACCCCACACTAAAATCTATCCACTCAACAAAAATTATTTCACACCACAGACTCATCTTGGTCAGGATCGATTTGAAATCTATCATGGTTTCAGAGAAATCATAGTCCATGGTAAGTTGTTCTTGTAGAATGTTGAACGACTACCCCTAACTAAAATCTATCCACTCAACAAAAATTACTTCACACCACAGACTCATCTTGGTCAGGATCGATTTGAAATCTATCATGGTTTCAGAGAAATCATACTCCATGGTTCGTTGTTCTTGTAGAATGTTGAACGACTATCCCAACTAAAATCTATCCACTCAACAAAAATTATTTTAGAGAAATCATACTCCATGGTAAGTTGTTCCTGTAGAATGTTGAACGACTACCCCAACTAAAATCTATCCACTCAACAAAAATTATTTCACACCACAGACTCATCTTGGTCAGGATCGATTTGAAATCTATCATGGTTTCAGAGAAATCATACTCCATGGTTCGTTGTTCTTGTAGAATGTTGAACGACTATCCCAACTAAAATCTATCCACTCAACAAAAATTATTTCAGAGAAATCATACTCCATGGTAAGTTGTTCTTGTAGAATGTTGAACGACTACCCCAACTAAAATCTATCCACTCAACAAAAATTATTTCACTCCACAGACTCATCTTGGTCAGGATCGATTTGAAATCTATCATGGTTTCAAAGAAATCATACTCCGTGGTTGGTTGTTCTTGTAGAATGTTGAACGACTATCCCAACTAAAATCTATCCACTCAACAAAAATTATTTCAGAGAAATCATACTCCATGGTTCGTTGTTCTTGTAGAATGTTGAACGACTACCCCAACTAAAATCTATCCACTCAACAAAAATTATTTCACACCACAGACTCATCTTGGTCAGGATCGATTTGAAATCTATCATGGTTTCAGAGAAATCATAGTCCATGGTAAGTTGTTCTTGTAGAATGTTGAACGACTACCCCAACTAAAATCTATCCACTCAACAAAAATTATTTCACACCACAGACTCATCTTGGTCAGGATCGATTTGAAATCTATCATGGTTTCAGAGAAATCATACTCCATGGTTCGTTGTTCTTGTAGAATGTTGAACGACTATCCCAACTAAAATCTATCCACTCAACAAAAATTATTTCAGAGAAATCATAGACAGACTCATCTTGGTCAGGATCGATTTGAAATCTATCATGGTTTCGGAGAAATCATACTCCATGGTAAGTTGTTCTTGTAGAATGTTGAGCGACTACCCCAACTAAAACCTATCCACTCAACAAAAATTATTTCACACCACAGACCCATCTTGGTCAGGATCGATTTGAAATCTATCATGGTTTCAGAGAAATCATACTCCATGGTTCGTTGTTCTTGTAGAATGTTGAACGACTACCCCTAACTAAAATCTATCCACTCAACAAAAATTATTTCAGAGAAATCATACTCCATGGTAAGTTGTTTTTGTAGAATGTTAAACGACTACCCCAAATAAAATCTATCCAATCAACAAAAATTATTTCACACCACAGACTCATCTTGGTCAGGATCGATTTGACATCTATCATGGTTTCAGAGAAATCATAGTCCATGGTAAGTTGTTCTTGTAGAATGTTGAACGACTACCCCTAACTAAAATCTATCCACTCAACAAAAATTATTTCAGAAAAATCATACTCCATGGTAAGTTGTTCTTGTAGAATGTTGAACGACTACCCCAACTAAAACCTATCCACTCAACAAAAATTATTTCACACCACAGACTCATCTTGGTCAGGATCGATTTGACATCTATCATGGTTTCAGAGAAATCATAGTCCATGGTAAGTTGTTCTTGTAGAATGTTGAACGACTACCCCAACTAAAACCTATCCACTCAACAAAAATTATTTCACACCACAGACTCATCTTGGTCGGGATCGATTTGACATCTATCATGGTTTCAGAAAAATCATAGTCCATGGTAAGTTGTTCTTGTAGAATGTTAAACGACTACCCCAAATAAAATCTATCCAATCAACAAAAATTATTTCACACCACAGACTCATCTTGGTCAGGATCGATTTGACATCTATCATGGTTTCAGAGAAATCATAGTCCATGGTAAGTTGTTCTTGTAGAATGTTGAACGACTACCCCTAACTAAAATCTATCCACTCAACAAAAATTATTTCAGAGAAATCATACTCCATGGTAAGTTGTTCTTGTAGAATGTTGAACGACTACCCCAACTAAAACCTATCCACTCAACAAAAATTATTTCACACCACAGACTCATCTTGGTCAGGATCGATTTGAAATCTATCATGGTTTCAGAGAAATCATACTCCATGGTTCGTTGTTCTTGTAGAATGTTGAACGACTACCCCTAACTAAAATCTATCCACTCAACAAAAATTATTTCAGAGAAATCATACTCCATGGTAAGTTGTTCTTGTAGAATGTTAAACGACTACCCCAAATAAAATCTATCCACTCAACAAAAATTATTTCACACCACAGACTCATCTTGGTCAGGATCGATTTGACATCTATCATGGTTTCAGAGAAATCATACTCCATGGTTCGTTGTTCTTGTAGAATGTTGAACGACTACCCCTAACTAAAATCTATCCACTCAACAAAAATTATTTCACACCACAGACTCATCTTGGTCAGGATCGATTTGAAATCTATCATGGTTTCATAGAAATCATAGTCCATGGTAAGTTGTTCTTGTAGAATGTTGAACGACTACCCCAACTAAAACCTATCCACTCAACAAAAATTATTTCACACCACAGACTCATCTTGGTCAGGATCGATTTGACATCTATCATGGTTTCAGAGAAATCATAGTCCATGGTAAGTTGTTCTTGTAGAATGTTAAACGACTACCCCAAATAAAATCTATCCAATCAACAAAAATTATTTCACACCACAGACTCATCTTGGTCAGGATCGATTTGACATCTATCATGGTTTCAGAGAAATCATAGTCCATGGTAAGTTGTTCTTGTAGAATGTTGAACGACTACCCCTAACTAAAATCTATCCACTCAACAAAAATTATTTCAGAGAAATCATACTCCATGGTAATTTGTTCTTGTAGAATGTTGAACGACTACCCCAACTAAAACCTATCCACTCAACAAAAATTATTTCACACCACAGACTCATCTTGGTCAGGATCGATTTGAAATCTATCATGGTTTCAGAGAAATCATACTCCATGGTTCGTTGTTCTTGTAGAATGTTGAACGACTACCCCTAACTAAAATCTATCCACTCAACAAAAATTATTTCAGAGAAATCATACTCCATGGTAAGTTGTTCTTGTAGAATGTTAAACGACTACCCCAAATAAAATCTATCCACTCAACAAAAATTATTTCACACCACAGACTCATCTTGGTCAGGATCGATTTGACATCTATCATGGTTTCAGAGAAATCATACTCCATGGTTCGTTGTTCTTGTAGAATGTTGAACGACTACCCCTAACTAAAATCTATCCACTCAACAAAAATTATTTCAGAGAAATCATACTCCATGGTTCGTTGTTCTTGTAGAATGTTCAACGACTATCAAAACTAAAATCTATCCACTCAACAAAAATTATTTCAGAGAAATCGTACGCCATGGTAAGTTGTTCTTGTAGAATGTTGAACGACTACCCCTAACTAAAATCTATCCACTCAACAAAAATTATTTCACACCACAGACTCATCTTGGTCAGGATCGATTTGAAATCTATCATGGTTTCAGAGAAATCATAGTCCATGGTAAGTTGTTCTTGTAGAATGTTGAACGACTACCCCAACGAAAATCTATCCACTCAACAAAAATTATTTCACACCACAGACTCATCTTGGTCAGGATCGATTTGAAATCTATCATGGTTTCAGAGAAATCATACTCCATGGTTCGTTGTTCTTGTAAAATGTTGAACGACTACCCCAACTAAAATCTATCCACTCAACAAAAATTATTTCACACCACAGACTCATCTTGGTCAGGATCGATTTGAAATCTATCATGGTTTCAGAGAAATCATACTCCATGGTTCGTTGTTCTTGTAGAATGTTGAACGACTATCCCAACTAAAATCTATCCACTCAACAAAAATTATTTCAGAGAAATCATACTCCATGGTTCGTTGTTCTTGTAGGATGTTGAACGACTACCCCAAATAAAATCTATCCACTCAACAAAAATTATTTCACACCACAGACTCATCTTGGTCAGGATCGATTTGAAATCTATCATGGTTTCAGAGAAATCATAGTCCATGGTAAGTTGTTCTTGTAGAATGTTGAACGACTACCCCAACTAAAATCTATCCACTCAACAAAAATTATTTCAGAGAAATCATACTCCATGGTTTGTTGTTCTTGTAGAATGTTGAACGACTACCCAACTAAAATCTATCCACTCAACAAAAATTATTTCACACCACAGACTCATCTTGGTCAGGATCGATTTGAAATCTATCATGGTTTCAGAGAAATCATACTCCATGGTTCGTTGTTCTTGTAGAATGTTGAACGACTATCCCAACTAAAATCTATCCACTCAATAAAAATTATTTCAGAGAAATCATACTCCATGGTTCGTTGTTCTTGTAGAATGTTGAGCGACTACCCCAAAAATTATTTCACACCACAGACTCATCTTGGTCAGGATCGATTTGAAATCTATCATGGTTTCAGAGAAATCATAGTCCATGGTAAGTTGTTCTTGTAGAATGTTGAACGACTACCCCAACTAAAATCTATCCACTCAACAAAAATTATTTCAGAGAAATCATACTCCATGGTAAGTTGTTCTTGTAGAATGTTGAACGACTATCCCAACTAAAATCTATCCACTCAACAAAAATTATTTCACACCACAGACTCATCTTGGTCAGGATCGATTTGAAATCTATCATGGTTTCAGAGAAATCATACTCCATGGTTCGTTGTACTTGTAGAATGTTGAACGACTATCCCAACTAAAATCTATCCACTCAACAAAAATTATTTCAGAGAAATCATACTCCATGGTAAGTTGTTCTTGTAGAATGTTGAACGACTACCCCAACTAAAATCTATCCACTCAACAAAAATTATTTCACACCACAGACTCATCTTGGTCAGGATCGATTTGAAATCTATCATGGTTTCAGAGAAATCATAGTCCATGGTAAGTTGTTCTTGTAGAATGTTGAACGACTATCCCAACTAAAATCTATCCACTCAACAAAAATTATTTCAGAGAAATCATACTCCATGGTTCGTTGTTCTTGTAGAATGTTGAACGACTATCCCAACTAAAATCTATCCACTCAACAAAAATTATTTCACACCACAGACTCATCTTGGTCAGGATCGATTTGAAATCTATCATGGTTTCAGAGAAATCATAGTCCATGGTAAGTTGTTCTTGTAGAATGTTGAACGACTATCCCAACTAAAATCTATCCACTCAACAAAAATTATTTCAGAGAAATCATACTCCATGGTAAGTTGTTCTTGTAGAATGTTGAACGACTACCCCAACTAAAATCTATCCACTCAACAAAAATTATTTCACACCACAGATTCATCTTGGTCAGGATCGATTTGAAATCTATCATGGTTTCAGAGAAATCATACTCCATGGTTCGTTGTTCTTGTAGAATGTTGAACGACTACCAATAAATAAAATCTATCCACTCAACAAAAATTATTTCACACCACAGACTCATCTTGGTCAGGAACGATTTGAAATCTACCATGGTTTCAGAGAAATCATACTCCATGGTTCGTTGTTCTTGTAGAATGTTGAACGACTATCCCAACTAAAATCTATCCACTCAACAAAAATTATTTCAGAGAAATCATACTCCATGGTAAGTTGTTCTTGTAGAATGTTGAACGACTACCCCAACTAAAATCTATCCACTCAACAAAAATTATTTCACACCACAGACTCATCTTGGTCAGGATCGATTTGAAATCTATCATGGTTTCAGAGAAATCATACTCCATGGTTCGTTGTTCTTGTAGAATGTTGAACGACTATCCCAACTAAAATCTATCCACTCAACAAAAATTATTTCAGAGAAATCATACTCCATGGTTCGTTGTTCTTGTAGGATGTTGAACGACTAAGCCAAATAAAATCTATCCACTCAACAAAAATTATTTCACACCACAGACTCATCTTGGTCAGGATCGATTTGAAATCTATCATGGTTTCAGAGAAATCATAGTCCATGATAAGTTGTTCTTGTAGAATGTTGAACGACTACCCCAACTAAAATCTATCCACTCAACAAAAATTATTTCAGAGAAATCATACTCCATGGTTTGTTGTTCTTGTAGAATGTTGAACGACTACCCAACTAAAATCTATCCACTCAACAAAAATTATTTCACACCACAGACTCATCTTGGTCAGGATCGATTTGAAATCTATCATGGTTTCAGAGAAATCATAGTCCATGGTAAGTTGTTCTTGTAGAATGTTGAACAACTATCCCAACTAAAATCTATCCATTAAAAAAAAATATTTCAGAGAAATCATACTCCATGGTAAGTTGTTCTTATAGAATGTTGAACGACTACCCCAACTAAAATCTATCCACTCAACAAAAATTATTTCACACCACAGACTCATCTTGGTCAGGATCGATTTGAAATCTATCATGGTTTCAGAGAAATCATACTCCATGGTTCGTTGTTCTTGTAGAATGTTGAACGACTATCCCAACTAAAATCTATCCACTCAATAAAAATTATTTCAGAGAAATCATACTCCATGGTTCGTTGTTCTTGTAGAATGTTGAGCGACTACCCCAAAAATTATTTCACACCACAGACTTATCTTGGTCAGGATCGATTTGAAATCTATCATGGTTTCAGAGAAATCATAGTCCATGGTAAGTTGTTCTTGTAGAATGTTGAACGACTATCCCAACTAAAATCTATCCACTCAACAAAAATTATTTCAGAGAAATCATACTCCATGGTAAGTTGTTCTTGTAGAATGTTGAACGACTACCCCAACTAAAATCTATCCACTCAACAAAAATTATTTCACACCACAGATTCATCTTGGTCAGGATCGATTTGAAATCTATCATGGTTTCAGAGAAATCATACTAAATGGTTCGTTGTTCTTGTAGAATGTTGAACGACTACCAATAAATAAAATCTATCCACTCAACAAAAATTATTTCACACCACAGACTCATCTTGGTCAGGAACGATTTGAAATCTACCATGGTTTCAGAGAAATCATACTCCATGGTTCGTTGTTCTTGTAGAATGTTGAACGACTATCCCAACTAAAATCTATCCACTCAACAAAAATTATTTCAGAGAAATCATACTCCATGGTAAGTTGTTCTTGTAGAATGTTGAACGACTACCCCAACTAAAATCTATCCACTCAACAAAAATTATTTCACACCACAGACTCATCTTGGTCAGGATCGATTTGAAATCTATCATGGTTTCAGAGAAATCATACTCCATGGTTCGTTGTTCTTGTAGAATGTTGAACGACTATCCCAACTAAAATCTATCCACTCAACAAAAATTATTTCAGAGAAATCATACTCCATGGTTCGTTGTTCTTGTAGGATGTTGAACGACTACCCCAAATAAAATCTATCCACTCAACAAAAATTATTTCACACCACAGACTCATCTTGGTCAGGATCGATTTGAAATCTATCATGGTTTCAGAGAAATCATAGTCCATGGTAAGTTGTTCTTGTAGAATGTTGAACGACTACCCCAACTAAAATCTATCCACTCAACAAAAATTATTTCAGAGAAATCATACTCCATGGTTTGTTGTTCTTGTAGAATGTTGAACGACTACCCAACTAAAATCTATCCACTCAACAAAAATTATTTCACACCACAGACTCATCTTGGTCAGGATCGATTTGAAATCTATCATGGTTTCAGAGAAATCATAGTCCATGGTAAGTTGTTCTTGTAGAATGTTGAACGACTATCCCAACTAAAATCTATCCATTAAAAAAAGATATTTCAGAGAAATCATACTCCATGGTAAGTTGTTCTTATAGAATGTTGAACGACTACCCCAACTAAAATCTATCCACTCAACAAAAATTATTTCACACCACAGACTCATCTTGGTCAGGATCGATTTGAAATCTATCATGGTTTCAGAGAAATCATACTCCATGGTTCGTTGTTCTTGTAGAATGTTGAACGACTATCCCAACTAAAATCTATCCACTCAATAAAAACTATTTCAGAGAAATCATACTCCATGGTTCGTTGTTCTTGTAGAATGTTGAGCGACTACCCCAAAAATTATTTCACACCACAGACTCATCTTGGTCAGGATCGATTTGAAATCTATCATGGTTTCAGAGAAATCATAGTCCATGGTAAGTTGTTCTTGTAGAATGTTGAACGACTACCCCAACTAAAATCTATCCACTCAACAAAAATTATTTCAGAGAAATCATACTCCATGGTAAGTTGTTCTTGTAGAATGTTGAACGACTATCCCAACTAAAATCTATCCACTCAACAAAAATTATTTCACACCACAGACTCATCTTGGTCAGGATCGATTTGAAATCTATCATGGTTTCAGAGAAATCATACTCCATGGTTCGTTGTACTTGTAGAATGTTGAACGACTATCCCAACTAAAATCTATCCACTCAACAAAAATTATTTCAGAGAAATCATACTCCATGGTTCGTTGTTCTTGTAGAATGTTGAACGACTACCCCAACTAAAATCTATCCACTCAACAAAAATTATTTCACACCACAGACTCATCTTGGTCAGGATCGATTTGAAATCTATCATGGTTTCAGAGAAATCATAGTCCATGGTAAGTTGTTCTTGTAGAATGTTGAACGACTATCCCAACTAAAATCTATCCACTCAACAAAAATTATTTCAGAGAAATCATACTCCATGGTAAGTTGTTCTTGTAGAAAGTTGAACGACTACCCCAAATAAAATCTTTCCACTCAACAAAAATTATTTCACACCACAGACTCATCTTGGTCAGGATCGATTTGAAATCTATCATGGTTTCAGATAAATCATACTCCATGGTTCGTTGTTCTTGTAGAATGTTGAACGACTATCCCAACTAAAATCTATCCACTCAACAAAAATTATTTCACACCACAGACTCATCTTGGTCAGGATCGATTTGAAATCTATTATGGTTTCAGAGAAATCATAGTCCATGGTAAGTTGTTCTTGTAGAATGTTGAACGACTATCCCAACTAAAATCTATCCACTCAACAAAAATTATTTCAGAGAAATCATACTCCATGGTAAGTTGTTCTTGTAGAATGTTGAACGACTACCCCAACTAAAATCTATCCACTCAACAAAAATTATTTCACACCACAGATTCATCTTGGTCAGGATCGATTTGAAATCTATCATGGCTTCAGAGAAATCATACTCCATGGTTCGTTGTTCTTGTAGAATTTTGAACGACTACCCCTAACTAAAATCTATCCACTCAACAAAAATTATTTCACACCACAGACTCATCTTGGTCAGGATCGATTTGAAATCTATCATGGTTTCAGAGAAATCATACTCCGTGGTTCGTTGTTCTTGTAGAATGTTGAACGACTATCCCAACTAAAATCTATCCACTCAACAAAAATTATTTTAGAGAAATCATACTCCATGGTTCTTGTAGAATGTTGAACGACTACCCCAACTAAAATCTATCCACTCAACAAAAATTATTTCAGAGAAATCATACTCCATGGTAAGTTGTTCTTGTAGAATGTTGAACGACTATCCCAACTAAAATCTATCCACTCAACAAAAATTATTTCACACCACAGACTCATCTTGGTCAGGATCGATTTGAAATCTATCATGGTTTCAGAGAAATCATACTCCATGGTTCGTTGTACTTGTAGAATGTTGAACGACTATCCCAACTAAAATCTATCCACTCAACAAAAATTATTTCAGAGAAATCATACTCCATGGTTCGTTGTTCTTGTAGAATGTTGAACGACTACCCCAACTAAAATCTATCCACTCAACAAAAATTATTTCACACCACAGACTCATCTTGGTCAGGATCGATTTGAAATCTATCATGGTTTCAGAGAAATCATAGTCCATGGTAAGTTGTTCTTGTAGAATGTTGAACGACTATCCCAACTAAAATCTATCCACTCAACAAAAATTATTTCAGAGAAATCATACTCCATGGTAAGTTGTTCTTGTAGAAAGTTGAACGACTACCCCAAATAAAATCTTTCCACTCAACAAAAATTATTTCACACCACAGACTCATCTTGGTCAGGATCGATTTGAAATCTATCATGGTTTCAGATAAATCATACTCCATGGTTCGTTGTTCTTGTAGAATGTTGAACGACTATCCCAACTAAAATCTATCCACTCAACAAAAATTATTTCACACCACAGACTCATCTTGGTCAGGATCGATTTGAAATCTATTATGGTTTCAGAGAAATCATAGTCCATGGTAAGTTGTTCTTGTAGAATGTTGAACGACTATCCCAACTAAAATCTATCCACTCAACAAAAATTATTTCAGAGAAATCATACTCCATGGTAAGTTGTTCTTGTAGAATGTTGAACGACTACCCCAACTAAAATCTATCCACTCAACAAAAATTATTTCACACCACAGATTCATCTTGGTCAGGATCGATTTGAAATCTATCATGGCTTCAGAGAAATCATACTCCATGGTTCGTTGTTCTTGTAGAATTTTGAACGACTACCCCTAACTAAAATCTATCCACTCAACAAAAATTATTTCACACCACAGACTCATCTTGGTCAGGATCGATTTGAAATCTATCATGGTTTCAGAGAAATCATACTCCGTGGTTCGTTGTTCTTGTAGAATGTTGAACGACTATCCCAACTAAAATCTATCCACTCAACAAAAATTATTTTAGAGAAATCATACTCCATGGTTCTTGTAGAATGTTGAACGACTACCCCAACTAAAATCTATCCACTCAACAAAAATTATTTCACACCACAGACTCATCTTGGTCAGGAACGATTTGAAATCTACCATGGTTTCAGAGAAATCATACTCCATGGTTCGTTGTTCTTGTAGAATGTTGAACGACTATCCCAACTAAAATCTATCCACTCAACAAAAATTATTTCAGAGAAATCATACTCCATGGTAAGTTGTTCTTGTAGAATGTTGAACGACTACCCCAACTAAAATCTATCCACTCAACAAAAATTATTTCACACCACAGATTCATCTTGGTCAGGATCGATTTGAAATCTATCATGGTTTCAGAGAAATCATACTCAATGGTTCGTTGTTCTTGTAGAATGTTGAACGACTACCCCTCACTAAAATCTATCCACTCAACAAAAATTATTTCACACCACAGACTCATTTTGGTCAGGATCGATTTGAAATCTATCATGGTTTCAGAGAAATCATAGTCCATGGTAAGTTCTTCTTGTAGAATGTTGAACGACTACCCCTAACTAAAATCTATCCACTCAACAAAAATTATTTCACACCACAGACTCATCTTGGTCAGGATCGATTTGAAATCTATCATGGTTTCAGAGAAATCATAGTCCATGGTAAGTTGTTCTTGTAGAATGTTGAACGACTACCCCTAACTAAAATCTATCCACTCAACAAAAATTATTTCACACCACAGACTTATCTTGGTCAGGATCGATTTGAAATCTATCATGGTTTCAGAGAAATCATACTCCATGATTCGTTGTTCTTGTAGAATGTTGAACGACTATCCCAACTAAAATCTATCCACTCAACAAAAATTATTTCAGAGAAATCATACTCCATGGTTCGTTGTTTTTGTAGAATGTTGAACGACTACCCCAACTAAAATCTATCCACTCAACAAAAATTATTTCACACCACAGACTCATCTTGGTCAGGATCGATGTGAAATCTATCATGGTTTCAGAGAAATCATACTCCATGGTTCGTTGTTCTTGTAGAATGTTGAACGACTATCCCAACTAAAATCTATCCACTCAACAAAAATTATTTCAGAGAAATCATACTCCATGGTTCGTTGTTCTTGTAGAATGTTGAACGACTACCCCAACTAAAATCTATCCACTCAACAAAAATTACTTCAGAGAAATCATACCATATGGTAAGTTGTTCTTGTAGAATGTTGAACGACTACCCCAACTAAAATCTATCCACTCAACAAAAATTATTTCAGAGAAATCATACTCCATGGTAAGTTGTTCTTGTAGAAAGTTGAACGACTACCCCAACTAAAATCTATCCACTCAACAAAAATTATTTCACACCACAGACTCATCTTGGTCAGGATCGATTTGAAATCTATCATTTTTTCAGAGAAATCATACTCCATGGTTCGTTTTTCTTGTAGAATGTTGAACGACTATCCCAACTAAAATCTATCCACTCAACAAAAATTATTTCAGAGAAATCATACTCCATGGTTCGTTGTTCTTGTAGAATGTTGAACGACTACCCCAACTAAAATCTATCCACTCAACAAAAATTACTTCAGAGAAATCATACCCCATGGTAAGTTGTTCTTGTAGAATGTTGAACGACTACCCCAACTAAAATCTATCCACTCAACAAAAATTATTTCAGAGAAATCGTACTCCATGGTAAGTTGTTCTTGTAGAAAGTTGAACGACTACCCCAACTAAAATCTATCCAGTCAACAAAAATTATTTCACACCACAGACTCATCTTGGTCAGGATCGATTTGAAATCTATCATTTTTTCAGAGAAATCATACTCCATGGTTCGTTTTTCTTGTAGAATGTTGAACGACTATCCCAACTAAAATCTATCCACTCAACAAAAATTATTTCAGAGAAATAATACTCCATGGTAAGTTGTTCTTATAGAATGTTGAACGACTACCCCAACTAAAATCTATCCACTCAACAAAAATTATTTCACACCACAGACTCATCTTGGTCAGGAGCGATTTGAAATCTATCATGGTTTCAGAGAAATCATACTCCATGGTTCGTTGTTCTTGTAGAATGTTGAACGACTATCCCAACTATAATCTATCCACTCAATAAAAATTATTTCAGAGAAATCATACTCCATGGTTCGTTGTTCTTGTAGAATGTTGAACGACTACCCCAACTAAAATCTATCCACTCAACAAAAATTATTTCACACCACAGACTCATCTTGGTCAGGATCGATTTGAAATCTATCATGGTTTCAGAGAAATCATAGTCCATGGTAAGTTGTTCTTGTAGAATGTTGAACGACTACCAAAACTAAAATCTATCCACTCAACAAAAATTATTTCAGAGAAATCATACTCCATGGTAAGTTGTTCTTGTAGAATGTTGAACGACTATCCCAACTAAAATCTATCCACTCAACAAAAATTATTTCACACCACAGACTCATCTTGGTCAGGATCGATTTGAAATCTATCATGGTTTCAGAGAAATCATACTCCATGGTTCGTTGTACTTGTAGAATGTTGAACGACTATCCCAACTAAAATCTATCCACTCAACAAAAATTATTTCAGAGAAATCATACTCCATGGTTCGTTGTTCTTGTAGAATGTTGAACGACTACCCCAACTAAAATCTATCCACTCAACAAAAATTATTTCACACCACAGACTCATCTTGGTCATTATCGATTTGAAATCTATCATGGTTTCAGAGAAATCATAGTCCATGGTAAGTTGTTCTTGTAGAATGTTGAACGACTATCCCAACTAAAATCTATCCACTCAACAAAAATTATTTCAGAGAAATCATACTCCATGGTAAGTTGTTCTTGTAGAAAGTTGAACGACTACATCAAATAAAATCTTTCCACTCAACAAAAATTATTTCACACCACAGACTCATCTTGGTCAGGATCGATTTGAAATCTATCATGGTTGCAGAGAAATCATACTCCATGGTTCGTTGTTCTTGTAGAATGTTGAACGACTACCCCTAACTAAAATCTATCCACTCAACAAAAATTATTTCACACCACAGACTCATCTTGGTCAGGAACGATTTGAAATCTATCATGGTTTCAAAGAAATCATACTCCATCTTTCGTTGTTCTTGTAGAATGTTGAACGACTATCCCAACTAAAATCTATCCACTCAACAAAAATTATTTCAGAGAAATCATACTCCATGGTAAGTTGTTCTTGTAGAATGTTGAACGACTACCCCAACTAAAATCTATCCACTCAACAAAAATTATTTCACACCACAGACTCATCTTGGTCAGGATGGATTTGAAATCTATCATGGTTTCAGAGAAATCATAGTCCATGGTAAGTTGTTCTTGTAGAATGTTGAACGACTATCCCAACTAAAATCTATCCACTTAACAAAAATTTTTTCAGAGAAATCATACTCCATGGTAAGTTGTTCTTGTAGAATGTTGAACGACTACCCCAACTAAAATCTATCCACTCAACAAAAATTATTTCACACCACAGATTCATCTTGGTCAGGATCGATTTAAAATCTATCATGGTTTCAGAGAAATCATACTCCATGGTTCGTTGTTCTTGTAGAATGTTGAACGACTACCTCTAACTAAAATCTATCCACTCAACAAAAATTATTTCACACCACAGACTCATCTTGGTCAGGATCGATTTGAAATCTATCATGGTTTCAGAGAAATCCTACTCCATGGTTCGTTGTTCTTGTAGAATGTTGAACGACTACCCCTAACTAAAATCTATCCACTCAACAAAAATTATTTCACACCACAGACTCATCTTGGTCAGGAACGATTTGAAATCTATCATGGTTTCAAAGAAATCATACTCCATCTTTCGTTGTTCTTGTAGAATGTTGAACGACTATCCCAACTAAAATCTATCCACTCAACAAAAATTATTTCAGAGAAATCATACTCCATGGTAAGTTGTTCTTGTAGAATGTTGAACGACTACCCCAACTAAAATCTATCCACTCAACAAAAATTATTTCACACCACAGACTCATCTTGGTCAGGATCGATTTGAAATCTATCATGGTTTCAGAGAAATCATAGTCCATGGTAAGTTGTTCTTGTAGAATGTTGAACGACTACCCCAACTAAAATCTATCCACTCAACAAAAATTATTTCACACCACAGACTCATCTTGGTCAGGATCGATTTGAAATCTATCATGGTTTCAGAGAAATCATAGTCCATGGTAAGTTGTTCTTGTAGAATGTTGAACGACTATCCCAACTAAAATCTATCCACTCAACAAAAATTATTTCAGAGAAATCATACTCCATGGTAAGTTGTTCTTGTAGAATGTTGAACGACTACCCCAACTAAAATCTATCCACTCAACAAAAATTATTTCACAATACAGATTCATCTTGGTCAGGATCGATTTGAAATCTATCATGGTTTCAGAGAAATCATACTCCATGGTTCGTTGTTCTTGTAGAATGTTGAACGACTACCTCTAACTAAAATCTATCCACTCAACAAAAATTATTTCACACCACAGACTCATCTTGGTCAGGATCGATTTGAAATCTATCATGGTTTCAGAGAAATCATACTCCATGGTTCGTTGTTCTTGTAGAATGTTGAACGACTATCCCAACTAAAATCTATCCACTCAACAAAAATTATTTTAGAGAAATCATACTCCATGGTAAGTTGTTCTTGTAGAATGTTGAACGACTACCCCTAACTAAAATCTATCCACTCAACAAAAATTATTTCACACCACAGACTCATCTTGGTCAGGAACGATTTGAAATCTATCATGGTTTCAAAGAAATCATACTCCATCTTTCGTTGTTCTTGTAGAATGTTGAACGACTATCCCAACTAAAATCTATCCACTCAACAAAAATTATTTCAGAGAAATCATACTCCATGGTAAGTTGTTCTTGTAGAATGTTGAACGACTACCCCAACTAAAATCTATCCACTCAACAAAAATTATTTCACACCACAGACTCATCTTGGTCAGGATCGATTTGAAATCTATCATGGTTTCAGAGAAATCATAGTCCATGGTAAGTTGTTCTTGTAGAATGTTGAACGACTATCCCAACTAAAATCTATCCACTCAACAAAAATTTTTTCAGAGAAATCATACTCCATGGTAAGTTGTTCTTGTAGAATGTTGAACGACTACCCCAACTAAAATCTATCCACTCAACAAAAATTATTTCACACCACAGACTCATCTTGGTCAGGATCGATTTGAAATCTATCATGGTTTCAGAGAAATCATAGTCCATGGTAAGTTGTTCTTGTAGAATGTTGAACGACTATCCCAACTAAAATCTATCCACTCAACAAAAATTATTTCAGAGAAATCATACTCCATGGTAAGTTGTTCTTGTAGAATGTTGAACGACTACCCCAACTAAAATCTATCCACTCAACAAAAATTATTTCACACCACAGACTCATCTTGGTCAGGATCGATTTGAAATCTATCATGGTTTCAGAGAAATCATAGTCCATGGTAAGTTGTTCTTGTAGAATGTTGAACGACTACCCCAACTAAAATCTATCCACTCAACAAAAATTATTTCACACCACAGACTCATCTTGGTCAGGATCGATTTGAAATCTATCATGGTTTCAGAGAAATCATAGTCCATGGTAAGTTGTTCTTGTAGAATGTTGAACGACTATCCCAACTAAAATCTATCCACTCAACAAAAATTATTTCAGAGAAATCATACTCCATGGTAAGTTGTTCTTGTAGAATGTTGAACGACTACCCCAACTAAAATCTATCCACTCAACAAAAATTATTTCACACCACAGATTCATCTTGGTCAGGATCGATTTGAAATCTATCATGGTTTCAGAGAAATCATACTCCATGGTTCGTTGTTCTTGTAGAATGTTGAACGACTACCTCTAACTAAAATCTATCCACTCAACAAAAATTATTTCACACCACAGACTCATCTTGGTCAGGATCGATTTGAAATCTATCATGATTTCAGAGAAATCATAGTCCATGGTAAGTTGTTCTTGTAGAATGTTGAACGACTACCCAAAACTAAAATCTATCCACTCAACAAAAATTATTTCAGAGAAATCATACTCCATGGTAAGTTGTTCTTGTAGAAAGTTGAACGACTACATCAAATAAAATCTTTCCACTCAACAAAAATTATTTCACACCACAGACTCATCTTGGTCAGGATCGATTTGAAATCTATCATGGTTTCAGAGAAATCATAGTCCATGGTAAGTTGTTCTTGTAGAATGTTGAACGACTATCCCAACTAAAATCTATCCACTCAACAAAAATTATTTCACACCACAGACTCATCTTGGTCAGGATCGATTTGAAATCTATCATGGTTTCAGAGAAATCATAGTCCAATGTAAGTTGTTCTTGTAGAATGTTGAACGACTATCCCAACTAAAATCTATCCACTCAACAAAAATTATTTCAGAGAAATCATACTCCATGGTAAGTTGTTCTTGTAGAATGTTGAACGACTACCCCAACTAAAATCTATCCACTCAACAAAAATTATTTCACACCACAGATTCATCTTGGTCAGGATCGATTTGAAATCTATCATGGTTTCAGAGAAATCATACTCCATGGTTCGTTGTTCTTGTAGAATGTTGAACGACTACCTCTAACTAAAATCTATCCACTCAACAAAAATTATTTCACACCACAGACTCATCTTGGTCAGGATCGATTTGAAATCTATCATGGTTTCAGAGAAATCATACTCCATGGTTCGTTGTTCTTGTAGAATGTTGAACGACTATCCCAACTAAAATCTATTCACTCAACAAAAATTATTTTAGAGAAATCATACTCCATGGTAAGTTGTTCTTGTAGAATGTTGAACGACTACCCCAACTAAAATCTATCCACTCAACAAAAATTATTTCACACCACAGACTCATCTTGGTCAGGAACGATTTGAAATCTATCATGGTTTCAAAGAAATCATACTCCATCTTTCGTTGTTCTTGTAGAATGTTGAACGACTATCCCAACTAAAATCTATCCACTCAACAAAAATTATTTCAGAGAAATCATACTCCATGGTAAGTTGTTCTTGTAGAATGTTGAACGACTACCCCAACTAAAATCTATCCACTCAACAAAAATTATTTCACACCACAGATTCATCTTGGTCAGGATCGATTTGAAATCGATCATGGTTTCAGAGAAATCATACTCAATGGTTCGTTGTTCTTGTAGAATGTTGAACGACTACCCCTCACTAAAATCTATCCACTCAACAAAAATTATTTCACACCACAGACTCATCTTGGTCAGGATCGATTTGAAATCTATCATGGTTTCAGAGAAATCATAGTCCATGGTAAGTTGTTCTTGTAGAATGTTGAACGACTACCCCTAACTAAAATCTATCCACTCAACAAAAATTATTTCACACCACAGACTCATCTTGGTCAGGATCGATTTGAAATCTATCATGGTTTCAGAGAAATCATAGTCCATGGTAAGTTGTTCTTGTAGAATGTTGAACGACTACCCCTAACTAAAATCTATCCACTCAACAAAAATTATTTCACACCACAGACTCATCTTGGTCAGGATCGATTTGAAATCTATCATGGTTTCAGAGAAATCATACTCCATGGTTCGTTGTTCTTGTAGAATGTTGAACGACTATCCCAACTAAAATCTATCCACTCAACAAAAATTATTTCAGAGAAATCATACTCCATGGTTCGTTGTTTTTGTAGAATGTTGAACGACTACCCCAACTAAAATCTATCCACTCAACAAAAATTATTTCACACCACAGACTCATCTTGGTCAGGATCGATTTGAAATCTATCATGGTTTCAGAGAAATCATACTCCATGGTTCGTTGTTCTTGTAGAATGTTGAACGACTATCCCAACTAAAATCTATCCACTCAACAAAAATTATTTCAGAGAAATTATACTCCATGGTTCGTTGTTCTTGTAGAATGTTGAACGACTACCCCAACTAAAATTTATCCACTCAACAAAAATTACTTCAGAGAAATCATACCCCATGGTAAGTTGTTCTTGTAGAATGTTGAACGACTACCCCAACTAAAACCTATCCACTCAACAAAAATTATTTCAGAGAAATCATACTCCATGGTAAGTTGTTCTTGTAGAAAGTTGAACGACTACCCCAACTAAAATCTATCCACTCAACAAAAATTATTTCACACCACAGACTCATCTTGGTCAGGATCGATTTGAAATCTATCATTTTTTCAGAGAAATCATACTCCATGGTTCGTTTTTCTTGTAGAATGTTGAACGACTATCCCAACTAAAATCTATCCACTCAACAAAAATTATTTCAGAGAAATCATACTCCATGGTAAGTTGTTCTTGTAGAATGTTGAACGACTATCCCAACTAAAATCTATCCACTCAACAAAAATTATTTCACACCACAGACTCATCTTGGTCAGGATCGATTTGAAATCTATCATGGTTTCAGAGAAATCATACTCCATGTTTCGTTGTTCTTGTAGAATGTTGAACGACTACCCCAACTAAAATCTATCCACTCAACAAAAATTATTTCACACCACAGACTCATCTTGGTCAGGATCGATTTGAAATCTATCATGGTTTCAGAGAAATCATACTCCATGGTTCGTTGTTCTTGTAGAATGTTGAACGACTATCCCAACTAAAATCTATCCACTCAACAAAAATTATTTCAGAGAAATCATACTCCATGGTAAGTTGTTCTTGTAGAATGTTGAACGACTACCCCAACTAAAATCTATCCACTCAACAAAAATTATTTCACACCACAGACTCATCTTGGTCTGGATCGATTTGAAATCTATCATGGTTTCAGAGAAATCATACTCCATGGTTCGTTGTTCTTGTAGAATGTTGAACGACTACCCCTAACTAAAATCTATCCACTCAACAAAAATTATTTCACACCCCAGACTCATCTTGGTCAGGATCGATTTGAAATCTATCATGGTTTCCGAGAAATCATACTCCATGGTTCGTTGTTCTTGTAGAATGTTGAACGACTATCCCAACTAAAATCTATCCACTCAACAAAAATTATTTCAGAGAAATCATACTCCATGGTAAGTTGTTCTTGTAGAATGTTGAACGACTACCCCAACTAAAATCTATCCACTCAACAAAAATTATTTCAGAGAAATCATACTCCATGGTTCGTTGTTCTTGTAAAATGTTGAACGACTACCCCAACTAAAATCTATCCACTCAACAAAAATTATTTCAGAGAAATCATACTCCATGGTAAGTTGTTCTTGTAGAATGTTGAACGACTACCCCAACTAAAATCTATCCACTCAGCAAAAATTATTTCACACCACAGACTCATCTTGGTCAGGATCGATTTGAAATCTATCATGGTTTCAGAGAAATCATACTCCATGGTTCGTTGTTCTTGTAGAATGTTGAACGACTATCCCAACTAAAATCTATCCACTCAACAAAAATTATTTCACACCACAGACTCATCTTGGTCAGGATCGATTCGAAATCTATCATGGTTTCAGAGAAATCATACTCCATGGTTCGTTGTTCTTGTAGAATGTTGAACGACTATCCCAACTAAAATCTATCCACTCAACAAAAATTATTTCAGAGAAATCATACTCCATGGTAAGTTGTTCTTGTAGAATGTTGAACGACTACCCCTAACTAAAATCTATCCACTCAACAAAAATTATTTCACACCACAGACTCATCTTGGTCAGGATCGATTTGAAATCTATCATGGATTCAGAGAAATCATACTCCATGGTAAGTTGTTCTTGTAAAATGTTGACCGACTACCCCAACTAAAATCTATCCACTCAACAAAAATTATTTCAGAGAAATCATACTCCATGGTAAGTTGTTCTTGTAGAATGTTGAACGACTACCCCAACTAAAATCTATCCACTCAGCAAAAATTATTTCACACCACAGACTCATCTTGGTCAGGATCGATTTGAAATCTATCATGGTTTCAGAGAAATCATAGTCCATGGTAAGTTGTTCTTGTAGAATGTTGAACGACTACCCCAACTAAAATCTATCCACTCAACAAAAATTATTTCACACCACAGACTCATCTTGGTCAGGATCGATTTGAAATCTATCATGGTTTCAGAGAAATCATAGTCCATGGTTCGTTGTTCTTGTAGAATGTTGAACGACTACCATAACTAAAATCTATCCACTCAACAAAAATTATTTCAGAGAAATCATACTCCATGGTTCGTTGTTCTTGTAGAATGTTGAACGACTACCCCAACTAAAATCTATCCACTCAACAAAAATTATTTCACACCACAGACTCATCTTGGTCAGGATCGATTTGAAATCTATCATGGTTTCAGAGAAATCATACTCCATGGTTCGTTGTTCTTGTAGAATGTTGAACGACTATCCCAAATAAAATCTATCAACTCAACAAAAAATTTTTCAGAGAAATCATACTCCATGGTAAGTTGTTCTTGTAGAATGTTGAACGACTACCCCAACTAAAATCTATCCACTCAACAAAAATTATTTCACACCACAGACTCATCTTGGTCAGGATCGATTTGAAATCTATCATGGTTTCAGAGAAATCATACTCCATGGTAAGTTGTTCTTGTAGAATGTTGAACGACTACCATAACTAAAATCTATCCACTCAACAAAAATTATTTCAGAGAAATCATACTCCATGGTTCGTTGTTCTTGTAGAATGTTGAACGACTACCCCAACTAAAATCTATCCACTCAACAAAAATTATTTCACACCACAGACTCATCTTGGTCAGGATCGATTTGAAATCTATCATGGTTTCAGAGAAATCATACTCCATGGTTCGTTGTTCTTGTAGAATGTTGAACGACTACCATAACTAAAATCTATCCACTCAACAAAAATTATTTCAGAGAAATCATACTCCATGGTTCGTTGTTCTTGTAGAATGTTGAACGACTACCCCAACTAAAATCTATCCACTTAACAAAAATTATTTCACACCACAGACTGATCTTGTTCAGGATCGATTTGAAATCTATCATGGTTGCAGAGAAATCATACTCCATGGTAAGTTGTTCTTGTAGAATGTTGAACGACTACCCCTAACTAAAATCTATCCACTCAACAAAAATTATTTCACACCACAGACTCATCTTGGTCAGGATCGATTTGAAATCTATCATGGTTTCAGAGAAATCATACTCCATGGTAAGTTGTTCTTGTAGAATGTTGAACGACTACCCCAACTAAAATCTATCCACTCAACAAAAATTATTTCACACCACAGACTCATCTTGGTCAGGATCGATTTGAAATCTATCATGGTTTCAGAGAAATCATACTCCATGGTAAGTTGTTCTTGTAGAATGTTGAACGACTACCCCAACTAAAATCTATCCACTCAACAAAAATTATTTCACACCACAGACTCATCTTGGTCAGGATCGATTCGAAATCTATCATGGTTTTAGAGAAATCATACTCCATTGTTCGTTGTTCTTGTAGAATGTTGAACGACTATCCCAAATAAAATCTGTCCACTCAACAAATATTATTTCAGAGAAATCATACTCCATGGTACGTTGTTCTTGTAGAATGTTGAACGACTACCCCAACTAAAATCTATCCACTCAACAAAAATTATTTCACACCACAGACTCATCTTGGTCAGGATCGATTCGAAATCTATCATGGTTTTAGAGAAATCATACTCCATTGTTCGTTGTTCTTGTAGAATGTTGAACGACTACCCCAACTAAAATCTATCCACTCAACAAAAATTATTTCACACCACAGATTCATCTTGGTCAGGATCGATTTGAAATCTATCATGGTTTCAGAGAAATCATAGTCCATGGTAAGTTGTTCTTGTAGAATGTTGAACGACTATCCCAAATAAAATCTATCCACTCTACAAAAATTATTTCAGAGAAATCATACTCCATGGTAAGTTGTTCTTGTAGAATGTTGAACGACTACCCCAACTAAAATCTATCCACTCAGCAAAAATTATTTCACACCACAGACTCATCTTGGTCAGGATCGATTTGAAATCTATCATGGTTTCAGAGAAATCATACTCCATGGTTCGTTGTTCTTGTAGAATGTTGAACGACTATCCCAACTAAAATCTATCCACTCAACAAAAATTATTTCAGAGAAATCATACTCCATGGTTCGTTGTTCTTGTAGAATGTTGAACGACTACCCCAACTAAAATCTATCCACTCAACAAAAATTATTTCACACCACAGACTCATCTTGGTCAGGATCGATTTGAAATCTATCATGGTTTCAGAGAAATCATAGTCCATGGTAAGTTGTTCTTGTAGAATGTTGAACGACTATCCCAAATAAAATCTATCCACTCAACAAAAATTATTTCAGAGAAATCATACTCCATGGTAAGTTGTTCTTGTAGAATGTTGAACGACTATCCCAACTAAAATCTATCCACTCAACAAAAATTATTTCACACCACAGACTCATCTTGGTCAGGATCGATTTGAAATCTATCATGGTTTCAGAGAAATCATACTCCATGGTAAGTTGTTCTTGTAGAATGTTGAACGACTACCCCAACTAAAATCTATCCACTAAACAAAAATTATTTCAGAGAAATCATACTCCATGGTAAGTTGTTCTTGTAGAATGTTGAACGACTACCCCAACTAAAATCTATCCACTCAACAAAAATTATTTCACACCACAGACTCATCTTGGTCAGGATCGATTTGAAATCTATCATGGTTTCAGAGAAATCATACTCCATGTTTCGTTGTTCTTGTAGAATGTTGAACGACTATCCCAACTAAAATCTATCCACTCAACAAAAATTATTTCACACCACAGACTCATCTTGGTCAGGATCGATTTGAAATCTATCATGGTTTCAGAGAAATCATACTCCATGGTTCGTTGTTCTTGTAGAATGTTGAACGACTACCCCTAACTAAAATCTATCCACTCAACAAAAATTATTTCAGAGAAATCATACTCCATGGTAACTTGTTCTTGTAGAATGTTGAACGACTACCCCAACTAAAATCTATCCACTCAACAAAAATTATTTCACACCACAGACTCATCTTGGTCAGGATCGATTTGAAATCTATCATGGTTTCAGAGAAATCATACTCCATGGTTCGTTGTTCTTGTAGAATGTTGAACGACTACCCCTAACTAAAATCTATCCACTCAACAAAAATTATTTCACACCACAGACTCATCTTGGTCAGGATCGATTTGAAATCTATCATGATTTAAGAGAAATCATACTCCATGGTTCGTTGTTCTTGTAGAATGTTGAACGACTATCCCAACTAAAATCTATCCACTCAACAAAAATTATTTCAGAGAAATCATACTCCATGGTAAGTTGTTCTTGTAGAATGTTGAACGACTACCCCAACTAAAATATATCCACTCAACAAAAATTATTTCACACCACAGACTCATCTTGGTCAGGATCGATTTGAAATCTATCACGGTTTCAGAGAAATCATACTGCATGGTAAGTTGTTCTTGTAGAATGTTGAACGACTACCCCAACTAAAATCTATCCACTCAACAAAAATTATTTCAGAGAAATCATACTCCATGGTAAGTTGTTCTTGTAGAATGTTGAACGACTATCCCTAACTAAAATCTATTCACTCAACAAAAATTATTTCACACCACAGACTCATCTTGGTCAGGATCGATTTGAAATCTATCATGGTTTCAGAGAAATCATAGTCCATGGTAAGTTGTTCTTGTAGAATGTTGAACGACTACCCCAACTAAAATCTATCCACTCAACAAAAATTATTTCACACCACAGACTCATCTTGGTCAGGATCGATTTGAAATTTATCATGGTTTCAGAGAAATCATACTCCATGGTTCGTTGTTCTTGTAGAATGTTGAACGACTATCCCAACTAAAATCTATCCACTCAACAAAAATTATTTCAGAGAAATCATACTCCATGGTTCGTTGTTCTTGTAGAATGTTGAACGACTACCCCAACTAAAATCTATCCACTCAACAAAAATTATTTCACACCACAGACTCATCTTGGTCAGGATCGATTTGAAATCTATCATGGTTTCAGAGAAATCATAGTCCATGGTAAGTTGTTCTTGTAAAATGTTGAACGACTACCCCAACTAAAATCTATCCACTCAACAAAAATTATTTCAGAGAAATCATACTCCACGGTAAGTTGTTCTTGTAGAATATTGAACGACTACCCCAACTAAAATCTATCCACTCAGCAAAAATTATTTCACACCACAGACTCATCTTGGTCAGGATCGATTTGAAATCTATCATGGTTTCAGAGAAATCATACTCCATGGTTCGTTATTCTTGTAGAATGTTGAACGACTATCCCAACTAAAATCTATCCACTCAACAAAAATTATTTCAGAGAAATCATACTCCATGGTTCGTTGTTCTTGTAGAATGTTGAACGACTATCCCAACTAAAATCTATCCACTCAACAAAAATTATTTCAGAGAAATCATACTCCATGGTAAGTTGTTCTTGTAGAATGTTGAACGACTATCCCAACTAAAATCTATCTACTCAACAAAAATTATTTCACACCACAGACTCATCTTGGTCAGGATCGATTTGAAATCTATCATGGTTTCAGAGAAATCATACTCCATGGTAAGTTGTTCTTGTAGAATGTTGAACGACTAAACCAACTAAAATCTATCCACTCAACAAAAATTATTTCAGAGAAATCATACTCCATGGTAAGTTGTTCTTGTAGAATGTTGAACGACTACCCCAACTAAAATCTATCCACTCAACAAAAATTATTTCACACCACAGATTCATCTTGGTCAGGATCGATTTGAAATCTGTTATGGTTTTAGAGAAATCATACTCCATGGTAAGTTGTTCTTGTAGAATGTTGAACGACTACCCCTAACTAAAATCTATTCACTCAACAAAAATTATTTCAGAGAAATCATACTCCATGGTTCGTTGTTCTTGTAGAATGTTGAACGACTACCCCAACTAAAATCTATCCACTCAACAAAAATTATTTCACACCACAGACTCATCTTGGTCAGGATCGATTTGAAATCTATCATGGTTTCAGAGAAATCATACTATATGGTTCGTTGTTCTTGTAGAATGTTGAACGACTATCCCAACTAAAATCTATCGACTCAACAAAAATTATTTCAGAGAAATCATACTCCATGGTAAGTTGTTCTTGTAGAATGTTGAACGACTACCCCAACTAAAATCTATCCACTCAACAAAAATTATTTCACACCACAGACTCATCTTGGTCAGGATCGATTTGAAATCCATCATGGTTTCAGAGAAATCATACACCATGGTTCGTTGTTCTTGTAGAATGTAGAACGACTATCCCAACTAAAATCTATCCACTCAACAAAAATTATTTCAGAGAAATCATACTCCATTGTTCGTTGTTCTTGTAGAATGTTGAACGACTACCCCTAACTAAAATCTATCCACTCAACAAAAATTGTTTCACACCACAGACTCATCTTGGTCAGGATCGATTTGAAATCTATCATGGTTTCAGAGAAATCATACTCCATGGTTCGTTGTTCTTGTAGAATGTTGAACGACTATCCCAACTAAAATCTATCCACTCAACAAAAATTATTTCAGAGAAATCATACTCCATGGTTCGTTGTTCTTGTAGAATGTTGAACGACTACCCCAACTAAAATCTATCCACTCAACAAAAATTATTTCACACCACAGACTCATCTTGGTCAGGATCGATTTGAAATCTATCATGGTTTCAGAGAAATCATACTCCATGGTTCGTTGTTCTTGTAAAATGTTGAACGACTACCCCAACTAAAATCTATCCACTCAACAAAAATTATTTCAGAGAAATCATACTCCATGGTTCGTTGTTCTTGTAGAATGTTGAACGACTACCCCAACTAAAATCTATCCACTCAACAAAAATTATTTCACACCACAGACTCATCTTGGTCAGGATCGATTTGAAATCTATCATGGTTTCAGAGAAATCATACTCCATGGTTCGTTGTTCTTGTAGAATGTTGAACGACTATCCCAACTAAAATCTATCCACTCAACAAAAATTATTTCAGAGAAATCATACTCCATGGTTCGTTGGTCTTGTAAAATGTTGAACGACTACCCCAACTAAAATCTATCCACTCAACAAAATTATTTCACACCACAGACTCATCTTGGTCAGGAATGATTTGAAATCTATCATGGTTTCAGAGAAATCATACTCCATGGTTCGTTGTTCTTGTAGAATGTTGAACGACTATCCCAACTAAAATCTATCCACTCAACAAAAATTATTTCAGAGAAATCATACTCCATGGTAAGTTGTTCTTGTAGAATGTTGAACGACTACCCCAACTAAAATCTATCCACTCAACAAAAATTATTTCAGAGAAATCATACTCCATGGTAAGTTGTTCTTGTAGAATGTTGAACGACTATCCCAACTAAAATCTATCCACTCAACAAAAATTACTTCAGAGAAATCATACTCCATGGTAAGTTGTTCTTGTGGAATGTTGAACGACTACCCCTAACTAAAATCTATCCACTCAACAAAAATTATTTCACACCACAGACTCATCTTGGTCAGGATCGATTTGAAATCTATCATGTTTTCAGAGAAATCATAGTCCATGGTAAGTTGTTCTTGTAGAATGTTGAACGACTACGCCAACTAAAATCTATCCACTCAACAAAAATTATTTCACACCACAGACTCATCTTGGTCAGGATCGATTTGAAATCTATCATGGTTTCAGAGAAATCATACTCCATGGTTCGTTGTTCTTGTAGAATGTTGAACGACTACCCCTAACTAAAATCTATCCACTCAACAAAAATTATTTCAGAGAAATCATACTCCATGGTTCGTTGTTCTTGTAGAATGTTGAACTACTACCCCAACTAAAATCTATCCACTCAACAAAAATTATTTCACACCACAGACTCATCTTGGTCAGGATCGATTTGAAATCTATCATGGTTTCAGAGAAATCATAGTCCATGGTTCGTTGTTCTTGTAGAATGTTGAACGACTATCCCAACTAAAATCTATCCACTCAACAAAAATTATTTCAGAGAAATCATACTCCATGGTTCGTTGTTCTTGTAGAATGTTGAACGACTACCCCAACTAAAATCTATCCACTCAACAAAAATTATTTCACACCACAGACTCATCTTGGTCAGGATCGATTTGAAATCTATCATGGTTTCAGAGAAATCATACACCATGGTTCGTTGTTCTTGTAGAATGTAGAACGACTATCCCAACTAAAATCTATCCACTCAACAAAAATTATTTCAGAGAAATCATACTCCATTGTTCGTTGTTCTTGTAGAATGTTGAACGACTACCCCTAACTAAAATCTATCCACTCAACAAAAATTGTTTCACACCACAGACTCATCTTGGTCAGGATCGATTTGAAATCTATCATGGTTTCAGAGAAATCATACTCCATGGTTCGTTGTTCTTGTAGAATGTTGAACGACTACCCCAACTAAAATCTATCCACTCAACAAAAATTATTTCACACCACAGACTCATCTTGGTCAGGATCGATTTGAAATCTATCATGGTTTCAGAGAAATCATACTCCATGGTTCGTTGTTCTTGTAAAATGTTGAACGACTACCCCAACTAAAATCTATCCACTCAACAAAAATTATTTCAGAGAAATCATACTCCATGGTTCGTTGTTCTTGTAGAATGTTGAACGACTACCCCAACTAAAATCTATCCACTCAACAAAAATTATTTCACACCACAGACTCATCTTGGTCAGGATCGATTTGAAATCTATCATGGTTTCAGAGAAATCATACTCCATGGTTCGTTGTTCTTGTAGAATGTTGAACGACTATCCCAACTAAAATCTATCCACTCAACAAAAATTATTTCAGAGAAATCATACTCCATGGTTCGTTGGTCTTGTAAAATGTTGAACGACTACCCCAACTAAAATCTATCCACTCAACAAAATTATTTCACACCACAGACTCATCTGGGTCAGGAACGATTTGAAATCTATCATGGTTTCAGAGAAATCGTACTCCATGGTTCGTTGTTCTTGTAGAATGTTGAACGACTATCCCAACTAAAATCTATCCACTCAACAAAAATTATTTCAGAGAAATCATACTCCATGGTAAGTTGTTCTTGTAGAATGTTGAACGACTATCCCAACTAAAATCTATCCACTCAACAAAAATTACTTCAGAGAAATCATACTCCATGGTAAGTTGTTCTTGTAGAATGTTGAACGACTACCCCTAACTAAAATCTATCCACTCAACAAAAATTATTTCACACCACAGACTCATCTTGGTCAGGATCGATTTGAAATCTATCATGTTTTCAGAGAAATCATAGTCCATGGTAAGTTGTTCTTGTAGAATGTTGAACGACTACCCCAACTAAAATCTATCCACTCAACAAAAATTATTTCACACCACAGACTCATCTTGGTCAGGATCGATTTGAAATCTATCATGGTTTCAGAGAAATCATACTCCATGGTTCGTTGTTCTTGTAGAATGTTGAACGACTACCCCTAACTAAAATCTATCCACTCAACAAAAATTATTTCAGAGAAATCATACTCCATGGTTCGTTGTTCTTGTAGAATGTTGAACGACTACCCCAACTAAAATCTATCCACTCAACAAAAATTATTTCACACCACAGACTCATCTTGGTCAGGATCGATTTGAAATCTATCATGGTTTCAGAGAAATCATAGTCCATGGTTCGTTGTTCTTGTAGAATGTTGAACGACTATCCCAACTAAAATCTATTTACTCAACAAAAATTATTTCAGAGAAATCATACTCCATGGTTCGTTGTTCTTGTAGAATGTTGAACGACTATCCCAACTAAAATCTATCCACTCAACAAAAATTATTTCAGAGTTGAATGTTGAATGTTGAACGACTACCCCTAAATAAAATCTATCCACTCAACAAAAATTATTTCACACCACAGACTCATCTTGGTCATGATCGATTTGAAATCTATCATGGTTTCAGAGAAATCATAGTCCATGGTAAGTTGTTCTTGTAGAATGTTGAACGACTATCCCAACTAAAATCTATCCACTCAACAAAAATTATTTCAGAGAAATCATACTCCATGGTAAGTTGTTCTTGTAGAATGTTGAACGACTATCCCAACTAAAATTTATCCACTCAACAAAAATTATTTCACACCACAGACTCATCTTGGTCAGGATCGATTTGAAATCTATAATGGTTTCAGAGAAATCATACTCCATGGAAAGTTGTTCTTGTAGAATGTTGAACGACTACCCCAACTAAAATCTATCCACTCAACAAAAATTATTTCACACCACAGACTCATCTTGGTCAGGATCGATTTGAAATCTATCATGGTTTCAGAGAAATCTTAGTCCATGGTTCCTTGTTCTTGTAGAATGTTGAACGACTATCCCAACTAAAATCTATCCACTCAACAAAAATTATTTCACACCACAGACTCATCTTAGTCAGGATCGATTTGAAATCTATCATGGTTTCAGAGAAACCATAGTCCATGGTAAGTTGTTCTTGTAGACTGTTGAACGACTACCCCAACTAAAATCTATCCACTCAACAAAAATTATTTCACACCACAGACTCATCTTGGTCAGGATCGATTTGAAATCTATCATGGTTTCAGAGAAATCATACTCCATGGTGAGTTGTTCTTGTAGAATGTTGAACAACTATCCCAACTAAAATCTATCCACTCAACAAAAATTATTTCACACCACAGACTCATCTTGGTCAGGATCGATTTGAAATCTATCATGGTTTCAGAGAAATCATAGTCCATGGTAAGTTGTTCTTGTAGAATGTTGAACGACTACCCCTAACTAAAATCTATCCACTCAACAAAAATTATTTCACACCACAGACTCATCTTGGTCAGGATCGATTTGAAATCTATCATGGTTTCAGAGAAATCATACTCCATGGTGAGTTGTTCTTGTAGAATGTTGAACAACTATCCCAACTAAAATCTATCCACTCAACAAAAATTATTTCACACCACAGACTCATCTTGGTCAGGATCGATTTGAAATCTATCATGGTTTCAGAGAAATCATAGTCCATGGTAAGTTGTTCTTGTAGAATGTTGAACGACTATCCCAACTAAAATCTATCCACTCAACAAAAATTATTTCAGAGAAATCATAGTCCATGGTAAGTTGTTCTTGTAGAATGTTGAACGACTACCCCTAACTAAAATCTATCCACTCAACAAAAATTATTTCACACCACAGACTCATCTTGGTCAGGATCGATTTGAAATCTATCATGGCTTCAGAGAAATCATACTCCATGTTTGGTTGTTCTTGTAGAATGTTGAACGACTACCCCTAACTAAAATCTATCCACCCAACAAAAATTATGTCACACCACAGACTCATCTTGGTCAGGATCGATTTGAAATCTATCATGGTTTCAGAGAAATCATACTCCATGATTCGTTGTTCTTGTAGAATGTTGAACGACTATCCCAACTAAAATCTATCCACTCAACAAAAATTATTTCAGAGAAATCATACTCCATGGTTCGTTGTTCTTGTAGAATGTTGAACGACTACCCCAACTAAAATCTATCCACTCAACAAAAATTATTTCACACCACAGACTCATCTTGGTCAGGATCGATTTGAAATCTATGATGGTTTCAGAGAAATCATAGTCCATGGTAAGTTGTTCTTGTAGAATGATGAACGACTACCCCTAACTAAAATCTATCCACTCAACAAAAATTATTTCACACCACAGACTCATCTTGGTAAGGATCGATTTGAAATCTATCATGGTTTAAGAGAAATCATACTCCATGGTAAGTTGTTCTTGTAGAATGTTGAACGACTATCCCAACTAAAATCTATCCACTCAGCAAAAATTATTTCACACCACAGACTCATCTTGGTCAGGATCGATTTGAAATCCATCATGGTTTCAGAGAAATCATACTCCATGGTAAGTTGTTCTTGTAGAATGTTGAACGACTACCCCAACTAAAACCTATCCACTCAACAAAAATTATTTCAGAGAAATCATACTCCATGGTAAGTTTTTCTTGTAGAATGTTGAACGACTACCCCAACTAAAATCTATCCACTCAACAAAAATTGTTTCACACCACAGACTCATCTTGGTCAGGATCGATTTGAAATCTATCATGGTTTCAGAGAAATCATACTCCATGGTTCGTTGTTCTTGTAGAATGTTGAACGACTACCCCTAACTAAAATCTATCCAATCAAAAAAAATTATTTCAGAGAAATCATACTCCATGGTTCGTTGTTCTTGTAGAATGTTGAACGACTACTCCAACTAAAATCTATCCACTCAACAAAAATTATTTCAGAGAAATCATACTCCATGGTTCGTTGTTCTTGTAGAATGTTGAACGACTACCCCAACTAAAACCTATCCACTCAACAAAAATTATTTCAGAGAAATCATACTCCATGGTAAGTTTTTCTTGTAGAATGTTGAACGACTACCCCAACTAAAATCTATCCACTCAACAAAAATTATTTCACACCACAGACTCATCTTGGTCAGGATCGATTTGAAATCTATCATGGTTTCAGAGAAATCATACTCCATGGTTCGTTGTTCTTGTAGAATGTTGAACGACTACTCCAACTAAAATCTATCCACTCAACAAAAATTATTTCAGAGAAATCATACTCCATGGTTCGTTGTTCTTGTAGAATGTTGAACGACTACCCCAACTAAAACCTATCCACTCAACAAAAATTATTTCAGAGAAATCATACTCCATGGTAAGTTTTTCTTGTAGAATGTTGAACGACTACCCCTAACTAAAATCTATCCACTCAACAAAAATTATTTCACACCACAGACTCATCTTGGTCAGGATCGATTTGAAATCTATCATGGTTTCAGAGAAATCATACTCCATCGTAAGTTGTTCTTGTAGAATGTTGAACGACTACCCCAACTAAAATCTATTTACTCAAAAAAAATTATTTCACACCACAGACTCATCTTGGTCAGGATCAATTTGAAATCTATCATGGTTTCAGAGAAATCATAGTCCATGGTAAGTTGTTCTTGTAGAATGTTGAACGACTACCCCAACTAAAATCTATCCACTCAACAAAAATTATTTCAGAGAAATCATACTCCATGGTTCGTTGTTCTTGTAGAATGTTGAACGACTACCCCAACTAAAATCTATCCACTCAACAAAAATTATTTCACACCACAGACTCATCTTGGTCAGGATCGATTTGAAATCTATCATGGTTTCAGAGAAATCATACTCCATGGTTCGTTGTTCTTGTAAAATGTTGAGCGACTACCCCAACTAAAATCTATCCACTCAACAAAAATTGTTTCACACCACAGACTCATCTTGGTCAGGATCGATTTGAAATCTATCATGGTTTCAGAGAAATCATACTCCATCGTAAGTTGTTCTTGTAGAATGTTGAACGACTACCCCAACTAAAATCTATTTACTCAAAAAAAATTATTTCACAAAACAGACTCATCTTGGTCAGGATCAATTTGAAATCTATCATGGTTTCAGAGAAATCATAGTCCATGGTAAGTTGTTCTTGTAGAATGTTGAACGACTATCCCAATTAAAATCTATCCACTCAACAAAAATTATTTCAGAGAAATCATACTCCATGGTAAGTTCTTCTTGTAGAATGTTGAACGACTATCTCAACTAAAATCTATCCACTCAACAAAAATTATTTCACACCACAGAGTCATCTTGGTCAGGATCGATTTGAAATCTATCATGGTTTCAGAGAAATCATACTCCATCGTAAGTTGTTCTTGTAGAATGTTGAACGACTACCCCAACTAAAATCTATTTACTCAAAAAAAATTATTTCAGAGAAATCATACTCCATGGTAAGTTTTTCTTGTAGAATGTTGAACGACTACCCCTAACTAAAATCTATCCACTCAACAAAAATTATTTCACACCACAGACTCATCTTGGTCAGGATCGATTTGAAATCTATCATGGTTTCAGAGAAATCATAGTCCATGGTAAGTTGTTCTTGTAGAATGTTGAACGACTACCCCAACTAAAATCTATCCACTCAACAAAAATTATTTCAGAGAAATCATACTCCATGGTAAGTTTTTCTTGTAGAATGTTGAACGACTACCCCTAACTAAAATCTATCCACTCAACAAAAATTATTTCACACCACAGAGTCATCTTGGTCAGGATCGATTTGAAATCTATCATGGTTTCAGAGAAATCATACTCCATGGTTCGTTGTTCTTGTAGAATGTTGAACGACTACCCCAACTAAAACCTATCCACTCAACAAAAATTATTTCAGAGAAATCATACTCCATGCTAAGTTTTTCTTGTAGAATGTTGAACGACTACCCCTAACTAAAATCTATCCACTCAACAAAAATTATTTCACACCACAGACTCATCTTGGTCAGGATCGATTTGAAATCTATCATGGTTTCAGAGAAATCATAGTCCATGGTAAGTTGTTCTTGTAGAATGTTGAACGACTACCCCAACTAAAATCTATCCACTCAACAAAAATTATTTCAGAGAAATCATACTCCATGGTAAGTTTTTCTTGTAGAATGTTGAACGACTACCCCTAACTAAAATCTATCCACTCAACAAAAATTATTTCACACCACAGACTCATCTTGGTCAGGATCGATTTGAAATCTAGCATGGTTTCAGAGAAATCATACTCCATCGTAAGTTGTTCTTGTAGAATGTTGAACGACTACCCCAACTAAAATCTATTTACTCAAAAAAAATTATTTCACACCACAGACTCATCTTGGTCAGGATCAATTTGAAATCTATCATGGTTTCAGAGAAATCATAGTCCATGGTAAGTTGTTCTTGTAGAATGTTGAACGACTACCCCAACTAAAATCTATCCACTCAACAAAAATTATTTCAGAGAAATCATACTCCATGGTAAGTTGTTCTTGTAGAATGTTGAACGACTACCCCAACTAAAATCTATCCACTCAACAAAAATTATTTCACACCACAGACTCATCTTGGTCAGGATCGATTTGAAATCTATCATGGTTTCAGAGAAATCATAGTCCATGGTAAGTTGTTCTTGTAGAATGTTGAACGACTACCCCAACTAAAATCTATCCACTCAACAAAAATTGTTTCACACCACAGACTCATCTTGGTCAGGATCGATTTGAAATCTATCATGGTTTCAGAGAAATCATACTCCATCGTAAGTTGTTCTTGTAGAATGTTGAACGACTACCCCAACTAAAATCTATTTACTCAAAAAAAATTATTTCACACCACAGACTCATCTTGGTCAGGATCAATTTGAAATCTATCATGGTTTCAGAGAAATCATAGTCCATGGTAAGTTGTTCTTGTAGAATGTTGAACGACTACCCCAACTAAAATCTATCCACTCAACAAAAATTATTTCACACCACAGACTCATCTTGGTCAGGATCGATTTGAAATCTATCATGGTTTCAGAGAAATCATACTCCATGGTTCGTTGTTCTTGTAGAATGTTGAACGACTACCCCAACTAAAATCTATCCACTCAACAAAAATTATTTCAGAGAAATCATACTCCATGGTAAGTTGTTCTTGTAGAATGTTGAACGACTACCACAACTAAAATCTATCCACTCAACAAAAATTATTTCACACCACAGACTCATCTTGGTCAGGATCGATTTGAAATCTATCATGGTTTCAGAGAAATCATAGTCCATGGTAAGTTGTTCTTGTAGAATGTTGAACGACTACCCCAACTAAAATCTATCCACTCAACAAAAATTATTTCAGAGAAATCATACTCCATGGTAAGTTGTTCTTGTAGAATGTTGAACGACTATCCCAACTAAAATCTATCCACTCAACAAAAATTATTTCACACCACAGACTCATCTTGGTCAGGATCGATTTGAAATCTATCATGGTTTCAGAGAAATCATACTCCATGGTTCGTTGTTCTTGTAGAATGTTGAACGACTACCCCAACTAAAATCTATCCACTCAACAAAAATTATTTCACACCACAGACTCATCTTGGTCAGGATCGATTTGAAATCTATCATGGTTTCAGAAAAATCATACTCCATGGTTCGTTGTTCTTGTAGAATGTTGAACGACTATCCCAACTAAAATCTATCCACTCAACAAAAATTATTTCAGAGAAATCATACTCCATGGTTCGTTGTTCTTGTAGAATGTTGAACGACTACCCCAACTAAAATCTATCCACTCAACAAAAATTAATTCACACCACAGACTCATCTTGGACAGGATCGATTTGAAATCTATCATGGTTTCAGAGAAATCATACTCCATGGTAAGTTGTTCTTCTAGAATGTTGAACGACTACCCCAACTAAAATCTATCCACTCAACAAAAATTATTTCAGAGAAATCATACTCCATGGTAAGTTCTTCTTGTAGAATGTTGAACGACTATCCCAATTCAAATCTATCCACTCAACAAAAATTATTTCAGAGAAATCATACTCCATGGTAAGTTCTTCTTGTAGAATGTTGAACGACTATCTCAACTAAAATCTATCCACTCAACAAAAATTATTTCACACCACAGAGTCATCTTGGTCAGGATCGATTTGAAATCTATCATGGTTTCAGAGAAATCATACTCCATGGTTCGTTGTTCTTGTAGAATGTTGAACGACTATCCCAACTAAAATCTATCCACTCAACAAAAATTATTTCAGAGAAATCATACTCCATGGTAAGTTGTTCTTGTAGAATGTTGAACGACTACCCCAACTAAAATCTATCCACTCAACAAAAATTATTTCACACCACAGACTCATCTTGGTCAGGATCGATTTGAAATCTATCATGGTTTCAGAGAAATCATACTCCATGGTTCGTTGTTCTTGTAAAATGTTGAACGACTATCCCAACTAAAATCTATCCACTCAACAAAAATTATTTCAGAGAAATCATACTCCATGGTAAGTTGTTCTTGTAGAATGTTGAACGACTACCCCAACTAAAATCTATCCACTCAACAAAAATTATTTCACACCACAGACTCATCTTGGTCAGGATCGATTTGAAATCTATCATGGTTTCAGAGAAATCATACTCCATGGTTCGTTGTTCTTGTAGAATGTTGAACGACTACCCCTAACTAAAATCTATCCACTCAACAAAAATTACTTCACACCACAGACTCATCTTGGTCAGGATCGATTTGAAATCTATCATGGTTTCAGAGAAATCATACTCCATGGTTCGTTGTTCTTGTAGAATGTTGAACGACTACCCCTAACTAAAATCTATCCACCATGGTTCGTTGTTCAACTAAAATCTATCCACTCAACAAAAATTATTTCAGAGAAATCATACTCCATGGTTCGTTGTTCTTGTAGAATGTTGAACGACTACCCCTAACAAAAATCTATCCACTCAGCAAAAATTATTTCACACCACAGACTCATCTTGGTCAGGATCGATTTGAAATCTATCATGGTTTCAGAGATATCATACTCCATCGTAAGTTGTTCTTGTAGAATGTTGAACGACTACCCCAACTAAAATCTATCCACTCAACAAAAATTATTTCACACCACAGACTCATCTTGGTCAGGATCAATTTGAAATCTATCATGGTTTCAGAGAAATCATACTCCATGGTTCGTTGTTCTTGTAGAATGTTGAACGACTACCCCAACTAAAATCTATCCACTCAACAAAAATTATTTCAGAGAGAGCATACTCCATGGTAAGTTGTTCTTGTAGAATGTTGAACGACTACCCCAACTAAAATCTATCCACTCAACAAAAATTATTTCACACCACAGACTCATCTTGGTCAGGATCGATTTGAAATCTATCATGGTTTCAGAGAAATCATAGTCCATGGTAAGTTGTTCTTGTAGAATGTTGAACGACTACCCCAACTAAAATCTATCCACTCAACAAAAATTATTTCAGAGAAATCATACTCCATGGTAAGTTGTTCTTGTAGAATGTTGAACGACTACCCCAACTAAAATCTATCCACTCAACAAAAATTATTTCACAATACAGACTCATCTTGGTCAGGATCGATTTGAAATCTATCATGGTTTCAGAGAAATCATACTCCATGGTTCGTTGTTCTTGTAGAATGTTGAACGACTACCCCTAACTAAAATCTATCCACTCAACAAAAATTATTTCAGAGAAATCATACTCCATGGTTCGTTGTTCTTGTAGAATGTTGAACGACTACCCCAACTAAAATCTATCCACTCAACAAAAATTATTTCAGAGAAATCATACTCCATGGTTCGTTGTTCTTGTAGAATGTTGAACGACTACCCCTAACTAAAATCTATCCACTCAACAAAAATTATTTCACACCACAGACTCATCTTGGTCAGGATCGATTTGAAATCTATCATGGTTTCAGAAAAATCATACTCTATGGTTCGTTGTTCTTGTAGAATGTTGAACGACTATAACAACTAAAATCTATCCACTCAACAAAAATTATTTCAGAGAAATCATACTCCATGGTTCGTTGTTCTTGTAGAATGTTGAACGACTACCCCAACTAAAATCTATCCACTCAACAAAAATTATTTCACACCACAGACTCATCTTGGTCAGGATCGATTTGAAATCTATCATGGTTCCAGAGAAATCATACTCCATGGTTCGTTGTTCTTGTAGAATGTTGAACGACTATCCCAACTAAAATCTATCCACTCAACAAAAATTATTTCAGAGAAATCATACTCCATGGTTCGTTGTTCTTGTAGAATGTTGAACGACTACCCCAACTAAAATCTATCCACTCAACAAAAATTATTTCAGAGAAATCATACTCCATGGTAAGTTGTTCTTGTAGAATGTTGAACGACTACCCCAACTAAAATCTATCCACTCAACAAAAATTATTTCACACCACAGACTCGTCTTGGTCAGGATCGATTTGAAATCTATCATGGTTTCAGAGAAATCATAGTCCATGGTTCGTTGTTCTTGTAGAATGTTGAACGACTACCCCAACTAAAATCTATCCACTCAACAAAAATTATTTCAGAGAAATCATACTCCATGGTTCGTTGTTCTAGTAGAATGTTGAACGACTACCCCAACTAAAATCTATCCACTCAACAAAAATTATTTCAGAGAAATCATACTCCATGGTAAGTTGTTCTTGTAGAATGTTGAACGACTATCCCAACTAAAATCTATCCACTCAACAAAAATTATTTCAACCCACGGACTCATCTTGGTCAGGATCGATTTGAAATCTATCATGGTTTCAGAGAAATCATACTCCATGGTAAGTTGTTCTTGTAGAATGTTGAACGACTACCCCAACTAAAATCTATCCACTCAACAAAAATTATTTCACACCACAGACTCATCTTGGTCAGGATCGATTTGAAATCCATCATGGTTTCAGAGAAATCATACTCCATGGTTTGTTGTTCTTGTAAAATGTTGAACGACTATCCCAACTAAAATCTACCCACTCAACAAAAATTATTTCAGAGAAATCATACTCCATGGTTCGTTGTTCTTGTAGAATGTTGAACGACTACCCCAACTAAAATCTATCCACTCAACAAAAATTATTTCACACCACAGACTCATCTTGGTCAGGATCGATTTGAAATCTATCATGGTTTCAGAGAAATCATACTCCATGGTAAGTTGTTCTTGTAGAATGTTGAACGACTACCCCAACTAAAATCTATCCACTCAACAAAAATTATTTCACACCACAAACTCATCTTGGTCAGGATCGATTTGAAATCTATCATGGTTTCAGAGAAATCATAGTCCATGGTAAGTTGTTCTTGTAGAATGTTGAACGACTACCCCAACTAAAATCTATCCACTCAACAAAAATTATTTCAGAGAAATCATATTATATGGTTCGTTGTTCTTGTAGAATGTTGAACGACTATCCCAACTAAAATCTATCCACTCAACAAAAATTATTTCACACCACAGACTCATCTTCGTCAGAATCGATTTGAAATCTATCACGGTTTCAGAGAAATCATAGTCCATGGTTCGTTGTTCTTGTAGAATGTTGAACGACTACCCCAACTAAAATCTATCCACTCAACAAAACTTATTTCACACCACAGACTCATCTTGGTCAGGATCGATTTGAAATCTATCATGGTTTCAGAGAAATCATAGTCCATGGTTCGTTGTTCTTGTAGAATGTTGAACGACTACTCCAACTAAAATCTATCCACTCAACAAAAATTATTTCACACCACAGACTCATCTTGGTCAGGATCGATTTGAAATCTATCATGGTTTCAGAGAAATCATACTCCATGGTTCGTTGTTCTTGTAGAATGTTGAACGACTACCCCAACTAAAATCTATCCACTCAACAAAAATTATTTCACACCACAGACTCATCTTGGTCAGGATCGATTTGAAATCTATCATGGTTTCAGAGAAATCATACTCCATGGTAAGTTGTTCTTGTAGAATGTTGAACGACTACCCCAACTAAAATCTATCCACTCAACAAAAATTATTTCACACCACAGACTCATCTTGGTCAGGATCGATTTGAAATCTGTCATGGTTTCAGAGAAATCATACTCCATGGTTCGTTGTTCTTGTAGAATGTTGAACTACTACCCCAACTAAAATCTATCCACTCAACAAAAATTATTTCACACCACAGACTCATCTTGGTCAGGATCGATTTGAAATCTATCATGGTTTCAGAGAAATCATACTCCATGGTTTGTTGTTCTTGTAAAATGTTGAACGACTACCCCAACTAAAATCTATCCACTCAACAAAAATAATTTCACACCACAGACTCATCTTGGTCAGGATCGATTTGAAATCTATCATGGTTTCAGAGAAATCATACTCCATGGTTCGTTGTTCTTGTAAAATGTTGAACGACTACCCCAACTAAAATCTATCCACTCAACAAAAATTATTTCAGAGAAATCATACTCCATGGTAAGTTGTTCTTGTAGAATGTTGAACGACTACCCCAACTAAAATCTATCCACTCAACAAAAATTATTTCAGAGAAATCATACTCCATGGTAAGTTGTTCTTGTAGACTGTTGAACGAATATCCCAACTAAAATCTATCCACTCAACAAAAATTATTTCAGAGATATCATACTCCATGGTTCGTTGTTCTTGTAGAATGTTGAACTACTACCCCAACTAAAATCTATCCACTTAACAAAAATTATTTCACACCACAGACTCATCTTGGTCAGGACCGATTTGAAATCTATCATGGTTTCACAGAAATCATACTCCATGGTAAGTTATTCTTGTAGAATGTTGAACGTCTACCCCAACTAAAATCTATCCACTCAACAAAAATTATTTCACACCACAGACTCATCTTGGTCAGGATCGATTTGAAATCTATCATGGTTTCAGAGAAATCATACTCCATGGTTCGTTGTTCTTGTAGAATGTTGAACGACTACCCCAACTAAAATCTATCCACTCAACAAAAATTATTTCACACCACAGACTCATCTTGGTCAGGATCGATTTGAAATCTATCATGGTTTCAGAGAAATCATACTCCATGGTAAGTTGTTCTTGTAGAATGTTGAACGACTACCCCAACTAAAATCTATCCACTCAACAAAAATTATATCAGAGAAATCATACTCCATGGTTCGTTGTTCTTGTAGAATGTTGAACGACTGCCCCAACTAAAATCTATCCACTCAACAAAAATTATTTCACACCACAGACTCATCTTGGTCAGGATCGATTTGAAATCATGGTTTCAGAGAAATCATACTCCATGGTTCGTTGTTCTTTTAGAATGTTGAACGACTATCCCAACTAAAATCTATCCACTCAACAAAAATTATTTCAGAGAAATCATACTCCATGGTTCGTTGTTCTTGTAGAATGTTGAACGACTATCCCAACTAAAATCTATCCACTCAACAAAAATTATTTCACACCACAGACTCATCTTGGTCAGGATCGATTTGAAATCTATCATGGTTTCAGAGAAATCATACTCCATGGTAAGTTGTTCTTGTAGAATGTTGAACGACTACCCCAACTAAAATCTATCCACTCAACAAAAATTATTTCACACCACAGACTCATCTTGGTCAGGATCGATTTGAGATCTATCATGGTTTAAGAGAAATCATAGTCCATGGTAAGTTGTTCTTGTAGAATGTTGAACGACTACCCCAACTAAAATCTATCCACTCAACAAAAATTATTTCACACCACAGACTCATCTTGGTCAGGATCGATTTGAAATCTATCATGGTTTCAGAGAAATCATACTCCATGGTAAGTTGTTCTTGTAGAATGTTGAACGACTACCCCAACTAAAATCTATCCACTCAACAAAAATTATTTCAGAGAAATCATACTCCATGGTAAGTTGTTCTTGTAGAATGTTGAACGACTACCCCAACTAAAATCTATCCACTCAACAAAAATTATTTCACACCACAGACTCATCTTGGTCAGGATCGATTTGAAATCTATCATGGTTTCAGAGAAATCTTACTCCATGGTTCGTTGTTCTTGTAGAATGTTGAGCGACTATCCCAACTAAAATCTATCCACTCAACAAAAATTATTTCAGAGAAATCATACTCCATGGTTCGTTGTTCTTGTAGAATGTTGAACGACTATCCCAACTAAAATCTATCCACTCAACAAAAATTATTTCAGAGAAATCATACTCCATGGTTCATTGTTCTTGTAGAATGTTGAACGACTACCCCAACTAAAATCTATCCACTCAACAAAAATTATTTCACAAAACAGACTCATCTTGGTCAGGATCGATTTGAGATGTATCATGGTTTCAGAGAAATCATAGTCCATGGTAAGTTGTTCTTGTAGAATGTTGAACGACTACCCCAACTAAAATCTATCCACTCAACAAAAATTATTTCACACCACAGACTCATCTTGGTCAGGATCGATTTGAAATCTATCATGGTTTCAGAGAAATCATACTCCATGGTTCGTTGTTCTTGTAGAATGTTGAACGACTATCCCAACTAAAATCTATCCACTCAACAAAAATTATTTCAGAGAAATCATACTCCATGGTTCGTTGTTCTTGTAGAATGTTGAACGACTACCCCAACTAAAATCTATCCACTCAACAAAAATTATTTCAGAGAAATCATACTCCATGGTAACTTGTTCTTGTAGAATGTTGAACGACTACCCCAACTAAAATCTATCCACTCAACAAAAATTATTTCACACCACAGACTCATCTTGGTCAGGATCGATTTGAAATCTATCATGGTTTCAGAGAAATCATACTCCATGGTTCGTTGTTCTTGTAGAATGTTGAACGACTATCCCAACTAAAATCTATCCACTCAACAAAAATTATTTCAGAGAAATCATACTCCATGTTTCGTTGTTCTTGTAGAATGTTGAACGACTACCCCAACTAAAATCTATCCACTCAACAAAAATTATTTCACACCACAGACTCATCTTGGTCAGGATCGATTTGAAATCTATCATGGTTTCAGAGAAATCATACTCCATGGTTCGTTGTTCTTGTAGAATGTTGAACGACTACCCCAACTAAAATCTATCCACTCAACAAAAATTATTTCACACCACAGACTCATCTTGGTCAGGATCGATTTGAAATCTATCATGGTTTCAGAGAAATCATACTCCATGGTTCGTTGTTCTTGTAGAATGTTGAACGACTACCCCTAACTAAAATCTATCCACTCAACCAAAATTATTTCAGAGAAATCATAGCCAATGGTAAGTCGTTCTTGTAGAATGTTGAACGACTATCCCAACTAAAATCTATCCACTCAACAAAAATTATTTCACAGACAGCAAACTCCATGGTAAGTTGTTCTTGTAGAATGTTGAACGACTACCCCAACTAAAATCTATCCACTCAACAAAAATTATTTCACACCACAGACTCATCTTATTCACTATCGATTTGAAATCTATCATGGTTTCAGAAAAATCATAGTCCATGGTAAGTTGTTCTTGTAAAATGTTGAACGACTACCCCAACTAAAATCTATCCACTCAACAAAAATTATTTCACACCACAGACTCATCTTGGTCAGGATCGATTTGAAATCTATCATGGTTTCGGAGAAATCATACTCCATGGTTCGTTGTTCTTGTAGAATGTTGAACGACTATCCCAACTAAAATCTATCCACTCAACAAAAATTATTTCAGAGAAATCATACTCCATGGTTCGTTGTTCTTGTAGAATGTTGAACGACTACCCCAACTAAAATCTATCCACTCAACAAAAATTATTTCACACCACAGACTCATCTTGGTCAGGATCGATTTGAAATCTATCATGGTTTCAGAGAAATCATAGTCCATGGTAAGTTGTTCTTGTAGAATGTTGAACGACTACCCCAACTAAAATCTATCCACTCAACAAAAATTATTTCACACCACAGACTCATCTTGGTCAGGATCGATTTGAAATCTATCATGGTTTCAGAGAAATCATACTCCATGGTTCGTTGTTCTTGTAGAATGTTGAACGACTACCCCAACTAAAATCTATCCACTCAACAAAAATTATTTCACACCACAGACTCATCTTGGTCAGGATCGATTTGAAATCTATCATGGTTTCAGAGAAATCATAGTCCATGTTTCGTTGTTCTTGTAGAATGTTGAACGACTACCCCAACTAAAATCTATCCACTCAACAAAAATTATTTCACACCACAGACTCATCTTGGTCAGGATCGATTTGAAATCTATCATGGTTTCAGAGAAATCATAGTCCATGGTAAGTTCTTCTTGTAGAATGTTGAACGACTACCCCAACTAAAATCTATCCACTCGACAAAAATTATTTCACACCACAGACTCATCTTGGTCAGGATCGATTTGAAATCTATCATGGTTTCAGAGAAATCATACTCCATGGTAAGTTGTTCTTGTAGAATGTTGAACGACTACCCCTAACTAAAATCTATCCACTCAACAAAAATTATTTCACACCACAGACTCATCTTTGTCAGGATCGATTTGAAATCTATCATGGTTTCAGAGAAATCATACTCCATGGTTAGTTGTTCTTGTAAAATGTTGAACGACTACCCCAACTAAAATCTATCCACTCAACAAAAATTATTTCAGAGAAATCATGCTCCATGGTAAGTTGTTCTTGTAGAATGTTGAACGACTACCCCAACTAAAATCTATCCACTCAACAAAAATTATTTCAGAGAAATCATACTCCATGGTAAGTTGTTCTTGTAGTATGTTGAATGAATATCCCAACTAAAATCTATCCACTCAACAAAAATTATTTCAGAGAAATCATACTCCATGGTAAGTTGTTCTTGTAGAATGTTGAACGACTACCCCAACTAAAATCTATCCACTCAACAAAAATTATTTCACACGACAGACTCATCTTGGTCAGGATCGATTTGAAATCTATCATGGTTTCAGAGAAATCATACTCCATGGTAAGTTGTTCTTGTAGAATGTTGAACGACTACCCCAACTAAAATCTATCCACTCAACAAAAATTATTTCACACCACAGACTCATCTTGGTCAGGATCGATTTGAAATCTATCATGGTTTCAGAGAAATCATACTCCATGGTTCGTTGTTCTTGTAGAATGTTGAACGACTACCCCAACTAAAATCTATCCACTCAACAAAAATTATTTCACACCACAGACTCATCTTGGTCAGGATCGATTTGAAATCTATCATGGTTTCAGAGAAATCATACTCCATGGTAAGTTGTTCTTGTAGAATGTTGAACGACTACCCCAACTAAAATCTATCCACTCAATAAAAATTATTTCACACCACAGACTCATCTTGGTCAGGATCGATTTGAAATCTATCATGGTTTCAGAGAAATCATAGTCCATGGTTCGTTGTTCTTGTAGAATGTTGAACGACTACCCCAACAAAAATCTATCCACTCAACAAAAATTATTTCACACCACAGACTCATCTTGGTCAGGATCGATTTGAAATCTATCATGGTTTCAGAGATATCATAGTCCATGGTTCGTTGTTCTTGTAGAATGTTGAACGACTACCCCAAATAAAATCTATCCACTCAACAAAAATTATTTCACACCACAGACTCATCTTGGTCAGGATCGATTTGAAATCTATCATGGTTTCAGAGAAATCATACTCCATGCTAAGTTGTTCTTGTAGAATGTTGAACGACTACCCCAACTAAAATCTATCCACTCAACAAAAATTATTTCACACCACAGACTCATCTTGGTCAGGATCGATTTGAAATCTATCATGGTTTCAGAGAAATCATACTCCATGGTAAGTTGTTCTTGTAGAATGTTGAACGACTACCCCTAACTAAAATCTATCCACTCAACAAAAATTATGTCACAGCAAAGACTCATCTTGGTCAGGATCGATTTGAAATCTATCATGGTTTCAGAGAAATCATACTCCATGGTTCGTTGTTCTTGTAGAATGTTGAACGACTACCTATAACTAAAATCTATCCACTCAACAAAAATTATTTCACACCACAGACTCATCTTGGTCAGGATCGATTTGAAATCTATCATGGTTTCAGAGAAATCATTCTCCATGGTTCGTTGTTCTTGTAGAATGTTGAACGACTACCTATAACTAAAATCTATCCACTCAACAAAAATTATTTCACACCACAGACTCATCTTGGTCAGGATCGATTTGAAATCTATCATGGTTTCAGAGAAATCATACTCCATGCTAAGTTGTTCTTGTAGAATGTTGAACGACTACCCCAACTAAAATCTATCCACTCAACAAAAATTATTTCACACCACAGACTCATCTTGGTCAGGATCGATTTGAAATCTATCATGGTTTCAGAGAAATCATACTCCATGCTAAGTTGTTCTTGTAGAATGTTGAACGACTACCCCAACTAAAATCTATCCACTCAACAAAAATTATTTCACACCACAGACTCATCTTGGTCAGGATCGATTTGAAATCTATCATGGTTTCAGAGAAATCATAGTCCATGGTAAGTTGTTCTTGTAGAATGTTGAACGACTACCCCAACTAAAATCTATCCACTCAACAAAAATTATGTCACAGCAAAGACTCATCTTGGTCAGGATCGATTTGAAATCTATCATGGTTTCAGAGAAATCATACTCCATGGTTCGTTGTTCTTGTAGAATGTTGAACGACTATCCCAACTAAAATCTATCCACTCAACAAAAATTATTTCACACCACAGACTCATCTTGGTCAGGATCGATTTGAAATCTATCATGGTTTCAGAGAAATCATACTCCATGGTAAGTTGTTCTTGTAGAATGTTGAACGACTACCCCAACTAAAATCTATCCACTCAACAAAAATTATTTCACACCACAGACTCATCTTGGTCAGGATCGATTTGAAATCTATCATGGTTTCAGAGAAATCATACTCCATGGTAAGTTGTTCTTGTGGAATGTTGAACGACTACCCCAACTAAAATCTATCCACTCAACAAAAATTATTTCACACCACAGTCTCATCTTGGTCAGGATCGATTTGAAATCTATCATGGTTTCAGAGAAATCATACTCCATGGTTCGTTGTTCTTGTAGAATGTTGAATGACTACCAAAACTAAAATCTATCCACTCAACAAAAATTATTTCACACCACAGACTCATCTTGGTCAGGATCGATTTGAAATCTATCATGGTTTCAGAGAAATCATACTCCATGGTAAGTTGTTCTTGTAGAATGTTGAACGACTACCCCAACTAAAATCTATCCACTCAACAAAAATTATATCAGAGAAATCATACTCCATGGTTCGTTGTTCTTGTAGAATGTTGAACGACTACCCCAACTAAAATCTACACACTCAACAAAAATTATTTCACACCACAGACTCATCTTGGTCAGGATCGATTTGAAATCTATCATGGTTTCAGAGAAATCATACTCCATGGTTCGTTGTTCTTGTAGAATGTTGAACGACTATCCCAACTAAAATCTATCCACTCCACAAAAATTATTTCAGAGAAATCATACTCCATGGTTCGTTGTTCTTGTAGAATGTTGAACGACTATCCCAACTAAAATCTATCCACTCAACAAAAATTATTTCAGAGAAATCATACTCCATGGTTCGTTGTTCTTGTAGAATGTTGAACGACTACCCCAACTAAAATCTACACACTCAACAAAAATTATTTCACACCACAGACTCATCTTGGTCAGGATCGATTTGAAATCTATCATGGTTTCAGAGAAATCATACTCCATGGTTCGTTGTTCTTGTAGAATGTTGAACGACTATCCCAACTAAAATCTATCCACTCCACAAAAATTATTTCAGAGAAATCATACTCCATGGTTCGTTGTTCTTGTAGAATGTTGAACGACTATCCCAACTAAAATCTATCCACTCAACAAAAATTATTTCAGAGAAATCATACTCCATGGTTCGTTGTTCTTGTAGAATGTTGAACGACTACCCCAACTAAAATCTATCCACTCAACAAAAGTTATTTCACACCACAGACTCATCTTGGTCAGGATCGATTTGAAATCTATCATGGTTTCAGAGAAATCATAGTCCATGGTAAGTTGTTCTTGTAGAATGTTGAACGACTACCCCAACTAAAATCTATCCACTCAACAAACACATCCACATCTTGGTCAGGATCGATTTGAAATCTATCATGGTTTCAGAGAAATCATACTCCATGGTTCGTTGTTCTTGTAGAATGTTGAACGACTATCCCAACTAAAATCTATCCACTCAACAAAAATTATTTCAGAGAAATCATACTCCATGGTAAGTTGTTCTTGTAGAATGTTGAACGACTACCCCAACTAAAATCTATCCACTCAACAAAAATTATTTCACACCACAGACTCATCTTGGTCAGGATCGATTTGAAATCTATCATGGTTTCAGAGAAATCATACTCCATGGTAAGTTGTTCTTGTAGAATGTTGAACGACTACCCCAACTAAAATCTATCCACTCAACAAAAATTATTTCACACCACAGACTCATCTTGGTCAGGATCGCTTTGAAATCTATCATGATTTCAGAGAAATCATACTCCATGGTTCGTTGTTCTTGTAGAATGTTGAACGACTATCCCAACTAAAATCTATCCACTCAACAAAAATTATATCAGAGAAATCATACTCCATGGTTCGTTGTTCTTGTAGAATGTTGAACGACTACCCCAACTAAAATCTATCCACTCAACAAAAATTATTTCACACCACAGACTCATCTTGGTCAGGATCGATTTGAAATCTATCATGGTTTCAGAGAAATCATACTCCATGGTTCGTTGTTCTTGTAGAATGTTGAACGACTATCCCAACTAAAATCTATCCACTCAACAAAAATTATTTCAGAGAAATCATACTCCATGGTAAGTTGTTGTAGAATGTTGAACGACTACCCCAACTAAAATCTATCCACTCAAAAAAAATTATTTCACACCACAGACTCATCTTGGTCAGGATCGATTTGAAATCTATCATGGTTTCAGAGAAATCAAAGTCCATGGTAAGTTGTTCTTGTAGAATGTTGAACGACTACCCCAACTAAAATCTATCCACTCAACAAAAATTATTTCACACCAAAGATTCATCTTGGTCAGGATCGATTTGAAATCTATCATGGTTTCAGAGAAATCATACTCCATGGTAAGTTGTTCTTGTAGAATGTTGAACGACTACCCCAACTAAAATCTATCCACTCAACAAACACATCCACATCTTGGTCAGGATCGATTTGAAATCTATCATGGTTTCAGAGAAATCATACTCCATGGTTCGTTGTTCTTGTAGAATGTTGAACGACTACCCCAACTAAAATCTATCCACTGAACAAAAATTATTTCAGAGAAATCATACTCCATGGTAAGTTGTTCTTGTAGAATGTTGAACGACTACCCCAACTAAAATCTATCCACTCAACAAAAATTATTTCACACCACAGACTCACCTTGGTCAGGATCGATTTGAAATCTATCGTGGTTTCAGAGAAATCATACTCCATGGTTCGTTGTTCTTGTAGAATGTTGAACGACTATCCCAACTAAAATCTATCCACTCAACAAAAATTATTTCAGAGAAATCATACTCCATGGTTCGTTGTTCTTGTAGAATGTTGAACGACTACCCCAACTAAAATCTATCCACTCAACAAAAATTATTTCACACCACAGACTCATCTTGGTCAGGATCGATTTGAAATCTATCATGGTTTCAGAGAAATCATACTCCATGGTTCGTTGTTCTTGTAGAATGTTGAACGACTACCCCAACTAAAATCTATCCACTCAACAAAAATTATTTCACACCACAGACTCATCTTGGTCAGGATCGATTTGAAATCTATCATGGTTTCAGAGAAATCATACTCCATGGTAAGTTGTTCTTGTAGAATGTTGAACGACTACCCCAACTAAAATCTATCCACTCAACAAAAATTATTTCACACCACAGACTCATCTTGGTCAGGATCGCTTTGAAATCTATCATGATTTCAGAGAAATCATACTCCATGGTTCGTTGTTCTTGTAGAATGTTGAACGACTATCCCAACTAAAATCTATCCACTCAACAAAAATTATATCAGAGAAATCATACTCCATGGTTCGTTGTTCTTGTAGAATGTTGAACGACTACCCCAACTAAAATCTATCCACTCAACAAAAATTATTTCACACCACAGACTCATCTTGGTCAGGATCGATTTGAAATCTATCATGGTTTCAGAGAAATCATACTCCATGGTTCGTTGTTCTTGTAGAATGTTGAACGACTATCCCAACTAAAATCTATCCACTCAACAAAAATTATTTCAGAGAAATCATACTCCATGGTAAGTTGTTGTAGAATGTTGAACGACTACCCCAACTAAAATCTATCCACTCAACAAAAATTATTTCACACCACAGACTCATCTTGGTCAGGATCGATTTGAAATCTATCATGGTTTCAGAGAAATCAAAGTCCATGGTAAGTTGTTCTTGTAGAATGTTGAACGACTACCCCAACTAAAATCTATCCACTCAACAAAAATTATTTCACACCAAAGATTCATCTTGGTCAGGATCGATTTGAAATCTATCATGGTTTCAGAGAAATCATACTCCATGGTTCGTTGTTCTTGGAGAATGTTGAACGACTATCCCAACTAAAATCTATCCACTCAACAAAAATTATTTCAGAGAAATCATACTCCATGGTTCGTTGTTCTTGTAGAATGTTGAACGACTACCGCAACTAAAATCTATCCACTCAACAAAAATTATTTCAGAGAAATCATACTCCATGGTAAGTTGTTCTTGTAGAATGTTGAACGACTACCCCAACTAAAATCTATCCACTCAACAAAAATTATTTCACACCACAGACTCATCTTGGTCAGGATCGATTTGAAATCTATCGTGGTTTCAGAGAAATCATGCTCCATGGTTCGTTATTCTTGTAGAATGTTGAACGACTATCCCAACTAAAATCTATCCACTCAACAAAAATTATTTCAGAGAAATCATACTCCATGGTTCGTTGTTCTTGTAGAATGTTGAACGACTACCCCAACTAAAATCTATCCACTCAACAAAAATTATTTCACACCACAGACTCATCTTGGTCAGGATCGATTTGAAATCTATCATGGTTTCAGAGAAATCATACTCCATGGTTCGTTGTTCTTGTAGAATGTTGAACGACTATCCCAACTAAAATCTATCCACTCAACAAATATTATTTCAGAGAAATCATACTCCATGGTTCGTTGTTCTTGTAGAATGTTGAACGACTATCCCAACTAAAATCTATCCACTCAACAAAAATTATTTCAGAGAAATCATACTCCATGGTTCGTTGCTCTTGTAGAATGTTGAACGACTATCCCAACTAAAATCTATCCACTCAACAAATATTATTTCAGAGAAATCATACTCCATGGTTCGTTGTTCTTGTAGAATGTTGAACGACTATCCCAACTAAAATCTATCCACTCAACAAAAATTATTTCAGAGAAATCATACTCCATGGTTCGTTGCTCTTGTAGAATGTTGAACGACTATCCCAACTAAAATCTATCCACTCAACAAAAATTATTTCAGAGAAATCATACTCCATGGTAAGTTGTTCTTGTAGAATGTTGAAAGACTACCCCAACTAAAATCTATCCACTCAACAAAAATTATTTCACACCACAGACTCATCTTGGTCAGGATCGATTTGAAATCTATCATGGTTTCAGAGAAATCATACTCCATGGTTCGTTGTTCTTGTAGAATGTTGAACGACTACCCCAACTAAAATCTTTCCACTCAACAAAAACTATTTCAGAGAAATCATACTCCATGGTAAGTTGTTCTTGTAGAATGTTGAACGACTATCCCAACTAAAATCTATCCACTCAACAAAAATTATTTCAGAGAAATCATACTCCATGGTAAGTTGTTCTTGTAGAATGTTGAACGACTACCCCAACTAAAATCTATCCACTCAACAAAAATTATTTCAGAGAAATCATACTCCATGGTAAGTTGTTCTTGTAGAATGTTGAACGACTACCCCAACTAAAATCTATCCACTCAACAAAAATTATTTCACACCACAGACTCATCTTGGTCAGGATCGATTTGAAATCTATCGTGGTTTCAGAGAAATCATACTCCATGGTTCGTTGTTCTTGTAGAATGTTGAACGACTATCCCAACTAAAATCTATCCACTCAACAAAAATTATTTCAGAGAAATCATACTCCATGGTTCGTTGTTCTTGTAGAATGTTGAACGACTACCCCTAACTAAAATCTATCCACTCGACAAAAATTATGTCACACCAAAGACTCATCTTGGTCAGGATCGATTTGAAATCTATCATGGTTTCAGAGAAATCATACTCCATGGTTCGTTGTTCTTGTAGAATGTTGAACGACTACCTATAACTAAAATCTATCCACTCAACAAAAATTATTTCACACCACAGACTCATCTTGGTCAGGATCGATTTGAAATCTATCATGGTTTCAGAGAAATCATACTCCATGGTTCGTTGTTCTTGTAGAATGTTGAACGACTATCCCAACTAAAATCTATCCACTCAACAAATATTATTTCAGAGAAATCATACTCCATGGTTCGTTGTTCTTGTAGAATGTTGAACGACTATCCCAACTAAAATCTATCCACTCAACAAAAATTATTTCAGAGAAATCATACTCCATGGTTCGTTGCTCTTGTAGAATGTTGAACGACTATCCCAACTAAAATCTATCCACTCAACAAATATTATTTCAGAGAAATCATACTCCATGGTTCGTTGTTCTTGTAGAATGTTGAACGACTATCCCAACTAAAATCTATCCACTCAACAAAAATTATTTCAGAGAAATCATACTCCATGGTTCGTTGCTCTTGTAGAATGTTGAACGACTATCCCAACTAAAATCTATCCACTCAACAAAAATTATTTCAGAGAAATCATACTCCATGGTAAGTTGTTCTTGTAGAATGTTGAAAGACTACCCCAACTAAAATCTATCCACTCAACAAAAATTATTTCACACCACAGACTCATCTTGGTCAGGATCGATTTGAAATCTATCATGGTTTCAGAGAAATCATACTCCATGGTTCGTTGTTCTTGTAGAATGTTGAACGACTACCCCAACTAAAATCTTTCCACTCAACAAAAACTATTTCAGAGAAATCATACTCCATGGTAAGTTGTTCTTGTAGAATGTTGAACGACTATCCCAACTAAAATCTATCCACTCAACAAAAATTATTTCAGAGAAATCATACTCCATGGTAAGTTGTTCTTGTAGAATGTTGAACGACTACCCCAACTAAAATCTATCCACTCAACAAAAATTATTTCAGAGAAATCATACTCCATGGTAAGTTGTTCTTGTAGAATGTTGAACGACTACCCCAACTAAAATCTATCCACTCAACAAAAATTATTTCACACCACAGACTCATCTTGGTCAGGATCGATTTGAAATCTATCGTGGTTTCAGAGAAATCATACTCCATGGTTCGTTGTTCTTGTAGAATGTTGAACGACTATCCCAACTAAAATCTATCCACTCAACAAAAATTATTTCAGAGAAATCATACTCCATGGTTCGTTGTTCTTGTAGAATGTTGAACGACTACCCCTAACTAAAATCTATCCACTCGACAAAAATTATGTCACACCAAAGACTCATCTTGGTCAGGATCGATTTGAAATCTATCATGGTTTCAGAGAAATCATACTCCATGGTTCGTTGTTCTTGTAGAATGTTGAACGACTACCTATAACTAAAATCTATCCACTCAACAAAAATTATTTCACACCACAGACTCATCTTGGTCAGGATCGATTTGAAATCTATCATGGTTTCAGAGAAATCATACTCCATGGTAAGTTGTTCTTGTGGAATGTTGAACGACTACCCCAACTAAAATCTATCCACTCAACAAAAATTATTTCACACCACCGACTCATCTTGGTCAGGATCGATTTGAAATCTATCATGGTTTCAGAGAAATCATACTCCATGGTTCGTTGTTCTTGTAGAATGTTGAACGACTACCAAAACTAAAATCTATTGACTCAACAAAAATTATTTCACACCACAGACTCATCTTGGTCAGGATCGATTTGAAATCTATCATGGTTTCAGAGAAATCATACTCCATGGTAAGTTGTTCTTGTAGAATGTTGAACGACTACCCCAACTAAAATCTATCCACTCAACAAAAATTATTTCACACCACAGACTCATCTTGGTCAGGATCGATTTGAAATCTATCATGGTTTCAGAGAAATCATACTCCATGGTAAGTTGTTCTTGTAGAATGTTGAACGACTACCCCAACTAAAATCTATCCACTCAACAAAAATTATTTCACACCACAGACTCATTTTGGTCAGGATCGATTTGAAATCTATCATGGTTTCAGAGAAATCATACTCCATGGTTCGTTGTTCTTGTAGAATGTTGAACGACTACCCCTAACTAAAATCTATCCACTCAACAAAAATTATTTCACACCACAGACTCATCTTGGTCAGGATCGATTTGAAATCTATCATGGTTTCAGAGAAATCATACTCCATGGTAAGTTGTTCTTGTAGAATGTTGAACGACTACCCCAACTAAAATCTATCCACTCAATAAAAATTATTTCACACCACAGACTCATCTTGGTCAGGATCGATTTGAAATCTATCATGGTTTCAGAGAAATCATAGTCCATGGTTCGTTGTTCTTGTAGAATGTTGAACGACTACCCCAACAAAAATCTATCCACTCTACAAAAATTATTTCACACCACAGACTCATCTTGGTCAGGATCGATTTGAAATCTATCATGGTTTCAGAGAAATCATAGTCCATGGTTCGTTGTTCTTGTAGAATGTTGAACGACTACCCCAAATAAAATCTATCCACTCAACAAAAATTATTTCACACCACAGACTCATCTTGGTCAGGATCGATTTGAAATCTATCATGGTTTCAGAGAAATCATAGTCCATGGTAAGTTGTTCTTGTAGAATGTTGAACGACTACCCCAACTAAAATCTATCCACTCAACAAAAATTATTTCACACCACAGACTCATCTTGGTCAGGATCGATTTGAAATCTATCATGGTTTCAGAGAAATCATACTCCATGGTAAGTTGTTCTTGTAGAATGTTGAACGACTACAACTAACTAAAATCTATCCACTCAACAAAAATTATGTCACACCAAAGACTCATCTTGGTCAGGATCGATTTGAAATCTATCATGGTTTCAGAGAAATCATACTCCATGGTTCGTTGTTCTTCTAGAATGTTGAACGACTACCTATAACTAAAATCTATCCACTCAACAAAAATTATTTCACACCACAGACTCATCTTGGTCAGGATCGATTTGAAATCTATCATGGTTTCAGAGAAATCATACTCCATGGTAAGTTGTTCTTGTAGAATGTTGAACGACTACCCCAACTAAAATCTATCCACTCAACAAAAATTATTTCACACCACAGACTCATCTTGGTCAGGATCGATTTGAAATCTATCATGGTTTCAGAGAAATCATACTCCATGGTAAGTTGTTCTTGTGGAATGTTGAACGACTACCCCAACTAAAATCTATCCACTCAACAAAAATTATTTCACACCTCAGACTCATCTTGGTCAGGATCGATTTGAAATCTATCAAGGTTTCAGAGAAATCATACTCCATGGTTCGTTGTTCTTGTAGAATGTTGAACGACTACCAAAATTAAAATCTATCCACTCAACAAAAATTATTTCACACCACAGACTCATCTTGGTCAGGATCGATTTGAAATCTATCATGGTTTCAGAGAAATCATACTGCATGGTTCGTTGTTCTTGGAGAATGTTGAACGACTATCCCAACTAAAATCTATCCACTCAACAAAAATTATTTCAGAGAAATCATACTCCATGGTTCGTTGTTCTTTTAGAATGTTGAACGACTACCCCAACTAAAATCTATCCACTCAACAAAAATTATTTCAGAGAAATCATACTCCATGGTAAGTTGTTCTTGTAGAATGTTGAACGACTACCCCAACTAAAATCTATCCACTCAACAAAAATTATTTCACACCACAGACTCATCTTGGTCAGGATCGATTTGAAATCTATCGTGGTTTCAGAGAAATCATACTCCATGGTTCGTTATTCTTGTAGAATGTTGAACGACTATCCCAACTAAAATCTATCCACTCAACAAAAATTATTTCAGAGAAATCATACTCCATGGTTCGTTGTTCTTGTAGAATGTTGAACGACTACCCCAACTAAAATCTATCCACTCAACAAAATTTATTTCACACCGCAGACTCATCTGGGTCAGGATCGATTTGAAATCTATCATGGTTTCAGAGAAATCATACTCCATGGTTCGTTGTTCTTGTAGAATGTTGAACGACTACCCCAACTAAAATCTATCCACTCAACAAAAATTATTTCACACCACAGACTCATCTTGGTCAGGATCGATTTGAAATCTATCATGGTTTCAGAGAAATCATACTCCATGGTTCGTTGTTCTTGTAGAATGTTGAACGACTACCCCAACTAAAATCTATCCACTCAACAAAAATTATTTCAGAGAAATCATACTCCATGGTTCGTTGTTCTTGTAGAATGTTGAACGACTATCCCAACTAAAATCTATCCACTCAACAAAAATTATTTCAGAGAAATCATACTCCATGGTTCGTTGCTCTTGTAGAATGTTGAACGACTATCCCAACTAAAATCTATCCACTCAACAAAAATTATTTCAGAGAAATCATACTCCATGGTAAGTTGTTCTTGTAGAATGTTGAAAGACTACCCCAACTAAAATTATTTCACACCACAGACTCATCTTGGTCAGGATCGATTTGAAATCTATCATGGTTTCAGAGAAATCATACTCCATGGTTCGTTGTTCTTGTAGAATGTTGAACGACTACCCCAACTAAAATCTATCCACTCAACAAAAATTATTTCAGAGAAATCATACTCCATGGTAAGTTGTTCTTGTAGAATGTTGAACGACTATCCCAACTAAAATCTATCCACTCAACAAAAATTATTTCAGAGAAATCATACTCCATGGTAAGTTGTTCTTGTAGAATGTTGAACGACTACCCCAACTAAAATCTATCCACTCAACAAAAATTATTTCAGAGAAATCATACTCCATGGTAAGTTGTTCTTGTAGAATGTTGAACGACTACCCCAACTAAAATCTATCCACTCAACAAAAATTATTTCACACCACAGACTCATCTTGGTCAGGATCGATTTGAAATCTATCGTGGTTTCAGAGAAATCATACTCCATGGTTCGTTGTTCTTGTAGAATGTTGAACGACTATCCCAACTAAAATCTATCCACTCAACAAAAATTATTTCAGAGAAATCATACTCCATGGTTCGTTGTTCTTGTAGAATGTTGAACGACTACCCCTAACTAAAATCTATCCACTCGACAAAAATTATGTCACACCAAAGACTCATCTTGGTCAGGATCGATTTGAAATCTATCATAGTTTCAGAGAAATCATACTCCATGGTTCGTTGTTCTTGTAGAATGTTGAACGACTACCTATAACTAAAATCTATCCACTCAACAAAAATTATTTCACACCACAGACTCATCTTGGTCAGGATCGATTTGAAATCTATCATGGTTTCAGAGAAATCATACTCCATGGTAAGTTGTTCTTGTAGAATGTTGAACGACTACCCCAACTAAAATCTATCCACTCAACAAAAATTATTTCACACCACAGATTCATCTTGGTCAGGATCGATTTGAAATCTATCATGGTTTCAGAGAAATCATACTCCATGGTAAGTTGTTCTTGTGGAATGTTGAACGACTACCCCAACTAAAATCTATCCACTCAACAAAAATTATTTCACACCACAGACTCATCTTGGTCAGGATCGATTTGAAATCTATCATGGTTTCAGAGAAATCATACTCCATGGTTCGTTGTTCTTGTAGAATGTTGAACGACTACCAAAACTAAAATCTATCCACTCAACAAAAATTATTTCACACCACAGACTCATCTTGGTCAGGATCGATTTGAAATCTATCATGGTTTCAGAGAAATCATACTCCATGGTAAGTTGTTCTTGTAGAATGTTGAACGACTACCCCAACTAAAATCTATCCACTCAACAAAAAGTATTTCACACCACAGACTCATCTTGGTCAGGATCGATTTGAAATCTATCATGGTTTCAGAGAAATCATAGTCCATGGTTCGTTGTTCCTGTAGAATGTTGAACGACTACCCAAATAAAATCTATCCACTCAACAAAAATTATTTCACACCACAGACTCATCTTGGTCAGGATCGATTTGAAATCTATCATGGTTTCAGAGAAATCATAGTCCATGGTAAGTTGTTCTTGTAGAATGTTGAACGACTACCCCAACTAAAATCTATCCACTCAACAAAAATTATTTCACACCACAGACTCATCTTGGTCAGGATCGATTTGAAATCTATCATGGTTTCAGAGAAATCATACTCCATGGTAAGTTGTTCTTGTAGAATGTTGAACGACTACCCCTAACTAAAATCTATCCACTCAACAAAAATTATGTCACACCAAAGACTCATCTTGGTCAGGATCGATTTGAAATCTATCATGGTTTCAGAGAAATCATACTCCATGGTAAGTTGTTCTTGTAGAATGTTGAACGACTACCCCAACTAAAATCTATCCACTCAACAAAAATTATTTCACACCACAGACTCATCTTGGTCAGGATCGATTTGAAATCTATCATGGTTTCAGAGAAATCATACTCCATGGTAAGTTGTTCTTGTGGAATGTTGAACGACTACCCCAACTAAAATCTATCCACTCAACAAAAATTATTTCACACCACAGACTCATCTTGGTCAGGATCGATTTGAAATCTATCATGGTTTCAGAGAAATCATACTCCATGGTTCGTTGTTCTTGTAGAATGTTGAACGACTACCAAAACTAAAATCTATCCACTCAACAAAAATTATTTCACACCACAGACTCATCTTGGTCATTATCGATTTGAAATCTATCATGGTTTCAGAGAAATCATACTCCATGGTAAGTTGTTCTTGTAGAATGTTGAACGACTACCCCAACTAAAATCTATCCACTCAACAAAAATTATTTCACACCACAGACTCATCTTGGTCAGGATCGATTTGAAATCTATCATGATTTCAGAGAAATCATACTCCATGGTTCGTTGTTCTTGTAGAATGTTGAACGACTATCCCAACTAAAATCTATCCACTCAACAAAAAATATATCAGAGAAATCATACTCCATGTTTCGTTGTTCTTGTAGAATATTGAACGACTACCCCAACTAAAATCTACACACTCAACAAAAATTATTTCACACCACAGACTCATCTTGGTCATAATCGATTTGAAATCTATCATGGTTTCAGAGAAATCATACTCCATGGTTCGTTGTTCTTGTAGAATGTTGAACGACTATCCCAACTAAAATCTATCCACTCCACAAAAATTATTTCAGAGAAATCATACTCCATGGTTCGTTGTTCTTGTAGAATGTTGAACGACTACCCCAACTAAAATCTACACACTCAACAAAAATTATTTCACACCACAGACTCATCTTGGTCAGGATCGATTTGAAATCTATCATGGTTTCAGAGAAATCATACTCCATGGTTCGTTGTTCTTGTAGAATGTTGAACGACTATCCCAACTAAAATCTATCCACTCCACAAAAATTATTTCAGAGAAATCATACTCCATGGTTCGTTGTTCTTGTAGAATGTTGAACGACTATCCCAACTAAAATCTATCCACTCAACAAAAATTATTTCAGAGAAATCATACTCCATGGTTCGTTGTTCTTGTAGAATGTTGAACGACTACCCCAACTAAAATCTATCCACTCAACAAAAGTTATTTCACACCACAGACTCATCTTGGTCAGGATCGATTTGAAATCTATCATGGTTTCAGAGAAATCATAGTCCATGGTAAGTTGTTCTTGTAGAATGTTGAACGACTACTCCAACTAAAATCTATCCACTCAACAAACACATCCACATCTTGGTCAGGATCGATTTGAAATCTATCATGGTTTCAGAGAAATCATACTCCATGGTTCGTTGTTCTTGTAGAATGTTGAACGACTACCCCTAACTAAAATCTATCCACTCAACAAAAATTATTTCAGAGAAATCATACTCCATTTTTCGTTGTTCTTGTAGAATGTTGAACGACTACCCCAACTAAAATCTATTTACTCAACAAAAATTATTTCACACCACAGACTCATCTTGGTCAGGATCGATTTGAAATCTATCATGGTTTCAGAGAAATCATAGTCCATGGTAAGTTGTTCTTGTAGAATGTTGAACGACTACTCCAACTAAAATCTATCCACTCAACAAACACATCCACATCTTGGTCAGGATCGATTTGAAATCTATCATGGTTTCAGAGAAATCATACTCCATGGTTCGTTGTTCTTGTAGAATGTTGAACGACTACCCCTAACTAAAATCTATCCACTCAACAAAAATTATTTCAGAGAAATCATACTCCATTTTTCGTTGTTCTTGTAGAATGTTGAACGACTACCCCAACTAAAATCTATCCACTCAACAAAAGTTATTTCACACCACAGACTCATCTTGGTCAGGATCGATTTGAAATCTATCATGGTTTCAGAGAAATCATAGTCCATGGTAAGTTGTTCTTGTAGAATGTTGAACGACTACTCCAACTAAAATCTATCCACTCAACAAACACATCCACATCTTGGTCAGGATCGATTTGAAATCTATCGTGGTTTCAGAGAAATCATACTCCATGGTTCGTTGTTCTTGTAGAATGTTGAACGACTATCCCAACTAAAATCTATCCACTCAACAAAAATTATTTCAGAGAAATCATACTCCATGGTTCGTTGTTCTTGTAGAATGTTGAACGACTACCCCAACTAAAATCTATCCACTCAACAAAAATTATTTCACACCACAGACTCATCTGGGTCAGGATCGATTTGAAATCTATCATGGTTTCAGAGAAATCATACTCCATGGTAAGTTGTTCTTGTAGAATGTTGAACGACTACCCCAACTAAAATCTATCCACTCAACAAAAATTATTTCACACCACAGACTCATCTTGGTCAGGATCGATTTGAAATCTATCATGGTTTCAGAGAAATCATACTCCATGGTAAGTTGTTCTTGTAGAATGTTGAACGACTACCCCAACTAAAATCTATCCACTCAACAAAAATTATTTCACACCACAGACTCATCTTGGTCAGGATCGCTTTGAAATCTATCATGATTTCAGAGAAATCATACTCCATGGTTCGTTGTTCTTGTAGAATGTTGAACGACTATCCCAACTAAAATCTATCCACTCAACAAAAATTATATCAGAGAAATCATACTCCACGGTTCGTTGTTCTTGTAGAATGTTGAACGACTACCCCAACTAAAATCTATCCACTCAACAAAAATTATTTCACACCACAGACTCATCTTGGTCAGGATCGATTTGAAATCTATCATGGTTTCAGAGAAATCATACTCCATGGTTCGTTGTTCTTGTAGAATGTTGAACGACTATCCCAACTAAAATCTATCCACTCAACAAAAATTATTTCAGAGAAATCATACTCCATGGTTCGTTGTTCTTGTAGAATGTTGAACGACTACCCCAACTAAAATCTATCCACTCAACAAAAATTATTTCACACCACAGACTCATCTTGGTCAGGATCGATTTGAAATCTATCATGGTTTCAGAGAAATCATAGTCCATGGTAAGTTGTTCTTGTAGAATGTTGAACGACTACCCCAACTAAAATCTATCCACTCAACAAAAATTATTTCACACCAAAGATTCATCTTGGTCAGGATCGATTTGAAATCTATCATGGTTTCAGAGAAATCATACTCCATGGTTCGTTGTTCTTGGAGAATGTTGAACGACTATCCCAACTAAAATCTATCCACTCAACAAAAATTATTTCAGAGAAATCATACTCCATGGTTCGTTGTTCTTGTAGAATGTTGAACGACTACCCCAACTAAAATCTATCCACTCAACAAAAATTATTTCAGAGAAATCATACTCCATGGTTCGTTGTTCTTGTAGAATGTTGAACGACTATCCCAACTAAAATCTATCCACTCAACAAAAATTATTTCAGAGAAATCATACTCCATGGTTCGTTGCTCTTGTAGAATGTTGAACGACTACCCCAACTAAAATCTATCCACTCAACAAAAATTATTTCAGAGAAATCATACTCCATGGTAAGTTGTTCTTGTAGAATGTTGAAAGACTACCCCAACTAAAATCTATCCACTCAACAAAAATTATTTCACACCACAGACTCATCTTGGTCAGGATCGATTTGAAATCTATCATGGTTTCAGAGAAATCATACTCCATGGTTCGTTGTTCTTGTAGAATGTTGAACGACTACCCCAACTAAAATCTATCCACTCAACAAAAATTATTTCAGAGAAATCATACTCCATGGTAAGTTGTTCTTGTAGAATGTTGAACGACTATCCCAACTAAAATCTGTCCACTCAACAAAAATTATTTCAGAGAAATCATACTCCATGGTAAGTTGTTCTTGTAGAATGTTGAACGACTACCCCAACTAAAATCTATCCACTCAACAAAAATTATTTCAGAGAAATCATACTCCAATGTAAGTTGTTCTTGTAGAATGTTGAACGACTACCCCAACTAAAATCTATCCACTCAACAAAAATTATTTCACACCACAGACTCATCTTGGTCAGGAACGATTTGAAATCTATCGTGGTTTCAGAGAAATCATACTCCATGGTTCGTTGTTCTTGTAGAATGTTGAACGACTATCCCAACTAAAATCTATCCACTCAACAAAAATTATTTCAGAGAAATCATACTCCATGGTTCGTTGTTCTTGTAGAATGTTGAACGACTACCCCAACTAAAATCTATCCACTCAACAAAAATTATTTCAGAGAAATCATACTCCATGGTAAGTTGTTCTTGTAGAATGTTGAACGACTACCCCAACTAAAATCTATCCACTCAACAAAAATTATTTCACACCACAGACTCATCTTGGTCAGGATCGATTTGAAATCTATCATGGTTTCAGAGAAATCATACTCCATGGTTCGTTGTTCTTGTAGAATGTTGAACGACTATCCCAACTAAAATCTATCCACTCAACAAAAATTATTTCAGAGAAATCATACTCCATGGTAAGTTGTTCTTGTAGAATGTTGAACGACTACCCCAACTAAAATCTATCCACTCAACAAAATTTATTTCACACCACAGACTCATCTGGGTCAGGATCGATTTGAAATCTATCATGGTTTCAGAGAAATCATACTCCATGGTTCGTTGTTCTTGTAGAATGTTGAGCGACTACCCCAACTAAAATCTATCCACTCAACAAAAATTATTTCACACCACAGACTCATCTTGGTCAGGATCGATTTGAAATCTATCATGGTTTCAGAGAAATCATACTCCATGGTTCGTTGTTCTTGTAGAATGTTGAACGACTATCCCAACTAAAATCTATCCACTCAACAAAAATTATTTCAGAGAAATCATACTCCATGGTTCGTTGTTCTTGTAGAATGTTGAACGACTACCCCAACTAAAATCTATCCACTCAACAAAAATTATTTCAGAGAAATCATACTCCATGGTAAGTTGTTCTTGTAGAATGTTGAACGACTACCCCAACTAAAATCTATCCACTCAACAAAAATTATTTCACACCACAGACTCATCTTGGTCAGGATCGATTTGAAATCTATCATGGTTTCAGAGAAATCATACTCCATGGTTCGTTGTTCTTGTAGAATGTTGAACGACTATCCCAACTAAAATCTATCCACTCAACAAAAATTATTTCAGAGAAATCATACTCCATGGTTCGTTGTTCTTGTAGAATGTTGAACGACTACCCCAACTAAAATCTATCCACTCAACAAAAATTATTTCACACCACAGACTCATCTTGGTCAGGATCGATTTGAAATCTATCATGGTTTCAGAGAAATCATACTCCATGGTTCGTTGTTCTTGTAGAATGTTGAACGACTACCCCAACTAAAATCTATCCACTCAACAAAAATTATTTCACACCACAGACTCATCTTGGTCAGGATCGATTTGAAATCTATCATGGTTTCAGAGAAATCATACTCCATGGTTCGTTGTTCTTGTAGAATGTTGAACGACTATCCCAACTAAAATCTATCCACTCAACAAAAATTATTTCAGAGAAATCATACTCCATGGTTCGTTGTTCTTGTAGAATGTTGAACGACTATCCCAACTAAAATCTATCCACTCAACAAAAATTATTTCAGAGAAATCATACTCCATGGTTCGTTGCTCTTGTAGAATGTTGAACGACTATCCCAACTAAAATCTATCCACTCAACAAAAATTATTTCAGAGAAATCATACTCCATGGTAATTTGTTCTTGTAGAATGTTGAACGACTACCCCAACTAAAATCTATCCACTCAACAAAAATTATTTCAGAGAAATCATACTCCATGGTAAGTTGTTCTTGTAGAATGTTGAACGACTACCCGTAACTAAAATCTATCCACTCAACCAAAATTATTTCAGAGAAATCATAGTCCATGGTAAGTTGTTCTTGTAGAATGTTGAACGACTACCCCAACTAAAATCTATCCACTCAACAAAATTTATTTCACACCACAGACTCATCTGGGTCAGGATCGATTTGAAATCTATCATGGTTTCAGAGAAATCATACTCCATGGTTCGTTGTTCTTGGAGAATGTTGAACGACTATCCCAACTAAAATCTATCCACTCAACAAAAATTATTTCAGAGAAATCATACTCCATGATTCGTTGTTCTTGTAGAATATTGAACGACTACCCCAACTAAAATCTATCCACTCAACAAAAATTATTTCAGAGAAATCATACTCCATGGTAAGTTGTTCCTGTAGAATGTTGAACGACTACCCCAACTAAAATCTATCCACTCAACAAAAATTATTTCACACCACAGACTCATCTTGGTCAGGATCGATTTGAAATCTATCGTGGTTTCAGAGAAATCATACTCCATGGTTCGTTGTTCTTGTAGAATGTTGAACGACTATCCCAACTAAAATCTATCCACTCAACAAAAATTATTTCAGAGAAATCATACTCCATGGTTCGTTGTTCTTGTAGAATGTTGAACGACTACCCCAACTAAAATCTATCCACTCAACAAAATTTATTTCACACCACAGACTCATCTGGGTCAGGATCGATTTGAAATCTATCATGGTTTCAGAGAAATCATACTCCATGGTTCGTTGTTCTTGTAGAATGTTGAACGACTACCCCAACTAAAATCTATCCACTCAACAAAAATTATTTCACACCACAGACTCATCTTGGTCAGGATCGATTTGAAATCTATCATGGTTTCAGAGAAATCATACTCCATGTTTCGTTGTTCTTGTAGAATGTTGAACGACTATCCCAACTAAAATCTATCCACTCAACAAAAATTATTTCAGAGAAATCATACTCCATGGTTCGTTGTTCTTGTAGAATGTTGAACGACTATCCCAACTAAAATCTATCCACTCAACAAAAATTATTTCAGAGAAATCATACTCCATGGTTCGTTGCTCTTGTAGAATGTTGAACTAAAATCTCAACAAAAATTATTTCAGAGAAATCATACTCCATGGTAAGTTGTTCTTGTAGAATGTTGAAAGACTACCCCAACGAAAATCTATCCACTCAACAAAAATTATTTCACACCACAGACTCATCTTGGTCAGGATCGATTTGAAATCTATAATGGTTTCAGAGAAATCATACTCCATGGTAAGTTGTTCTTGTAGAATGTTGAACGACTACCCCAACTAAAATCTATCCACTCAACAAAAATTATTTCAGAGAAATCATACTCCATGGTAAGTTGTTCTTGTAGAATGTTGAACGACTACCCCAACTAAAATCTATCCACTCAACAAAAATTATTTCAGAGAAATCATACTCAATGGTAAGTTGTTCTTGTAGAATGTTGAACGACTACCCCAACTAAAATCTATCCACTCAACAAAAATTATTTCAGAGAAATCATACTCCATGGTAAGTTGTTCTTGTAGAATGTTGAACGACTACCCCAACTAAAATCTATCCACTCAACAAAAATTTTTCACACCACAGACTCATCTTGGTCAGGATCGATTTGAAATCTATCATGGTTTCAGAGAAATCATACTCCATGGTTCGTTGTTCTTGTAGAATGTTGAACGACTATCCCAACTAAAATCTATCCACTCAACAAAAATTATTTCAGAGAAATCATACTCCATGGTAAGTTGTTCTTGTAGAATGTTGAACGACTACCCCAACTAAAATCTATCCACTCAACAAAAATTATTTCACACCACAGACTCATCTTGGTCAGGATCGATTTGAAATCTATCATGGTTTCAGAGAAATCATACTCCATGGTTCGTTGTTCTTGTAGAATGTTGAACGACTACCCCAACTAAAATCTATCCACTCAACAAAAATTATTTCACACCACAGACTCATCTTGGTCAGGATCGATTTGAAATCTATCATGGTTTCAGAGAAATCATACTCCATGGTTCGTTGTTCTTGTAGAATGTTGAACGACTATCCCAACTAAAATCTATCCACTCAACAAAAATTATTTCAGAGAAATCATACTCCATGGTTCGTTGTTCTTGTAGAATGTTGAACGACTATCCCAACTAAAATCTATCCACTCAACAAAAATTATTTCAGAGAAATCATACTCCATGGTTCGTTGCTCTTGTAGAATGTTGAACGACTATCCCAACTAAAATCTATCCACTCAACAAAAATTATTTCAGAGAAATCATACTCCATGGTAATTTGTTCTTGTAGAATGTTGAAAGACTACCCCAACTAAAATCTATCCACTCAACAAAAATTATTTCAGAGAAATCATACTCCATGGTAAGTTGTTCTTGTAGAATGTGGAACGACTACCCGTAACTAAAATCTATCCACTCAACCAAAATTATTTCAGAGAAATCATAGTCCATGGTAAGTTGTTCTTGTAGAATGTTGAACGACTACCCCAACTAAAATCTATCCACTCAACAAAATTTATTTCACACCACAGACTCATCTGGGTCAGGATCGATTTGAAATCTATCATGGTTTCAGAGAGATCATACTCCATGGTTCGTTGTTCTTGGAGAATGTTGAACGACTATCCCAACTAAAATCTATCCACTCAACAAAAATTATTTCAGAGAAATCATACTCCATGATCCGTTGTTCTTGTAGAATGTGGAACGACTACCCCAACTAAAATCTATCCACTCAACAAAAATTATTTCAGAGAAATCATACTCCATGGTAAGTTGTTCCTGTAGAATGTTGAACGACTACCCCAACTAAAATCTATCCACTCAACAAAAATTATTTCACACCACAGACTCATCTTGGTCAGGATCGATTTGAAATCTATCGTGGTTTCAGAGAAATCATACTCCATGGTTCGTTGTTCTTGTAGAATGTTGAACGACTATCGCAACTAAAATCTATCCACTCAACAAAAATTATTTCAGAGAAATCATACTCCATGGTTCGTTGTTCTTGTAGAATGTTGAACGACTACCCCAACTAAAATCTATCCACTCAACAAAATTTATTTCACACCACAGACTCATCTGGGTCAGGATCGATTTGAAATCTATCATGGTTTCAGAGAAATCATACTCCATGGTTCGTTGTTCTTGTAGAATGTTGAACGACTATCGCAACTAAAATCTATCCACTCAACAAAAATTATTTCAGAGAAATCATACTCCATGGTTCGTTGTTCTTGTAGAATGTTGAACGACTACCCCAACTAAAATCTATCCACTCAACAAAATTTATTTCACACCACAGACTCATCTGGGTCAGGATCGATTTGAAATCTATCATGGTTTCAGAGAAATCATACTCCATGTTTCGTTGTTCTTGTAGAATGTTGAACGACTATCCCAACTAAAATCTATCCACTCAACAAAAATTATTTCAGAGAAATCATACTCCATGGTTCGTTGTTCTTGTAGAATGTTGAACGACTACCCCAACTAAAATCTATCCACTCAACAAAATTTATTTCACACCACAGACTCATCTGGGTCAGGATCGATTTGAAATCTATCATGGTTTCAGAGAAATCATACTCCATGTTTCGTTGTTCTTGTAGAATGTTGAACGACTATCCCAACTAAAATCTATCCACTCAACAAAAATTATTTCAGAGAAATCATACTCCATGGTTCGTTGTTCTTGTAGAATGTTGAACGACTATCCCAACTAAAATCTATCCACTCAACAAAAATTATTTCAGAGAAATCATACTCCATGGTAAGTTGTTCTTGTAGAATGTTGAAAGACTACCCCAACTAAAATCTATCCACTCAACAAAAATTATTTCACACCACAGACTCATCTTGGTCAGGTTCGATTTGAAATCTATAATGGTTTCAGAGAAATCATACTCCATGGTAAGTTGTTCTTGTAGAATGTTGAACGACTACCCCAACTAAAATCTATCCACTCAACAAAAATTATTTCAGAGAAATCATACTCCATGGTAAGTTGTTCTTGTACAATGTTGAACGACTATCCCAACTAAAATCTATCCACTCAACAAAAATTATTTCAGAGAAATCATACTCCATGGTAAGTTGTTCTTGTAGAATGTTGAACGACTACCCCAACTAAAATCTATCCACTCAACAAAAATTATTTCAGAGAAATCATACTCCATGGTAAGTTGTTCTTGTAGAATGTTGAACGACTACCCCAACTAAAATCTATCCACTCAACAAAAATTATTTCACACCACAGACTCATCTTGGTCAGGATCGATTTGAAATCTATCGTGGTTTCAGAGAAATCATACTCCATGGTTCGTTGTTCTTGTAGAATGTTGAACGACTATCCCAACTAAAATCTATCCACTCAACAAAAATTATTTCAGAGAAATCATACTCCATGGTTCGTTGTTCTTGTAGAATGTTGAACGACTACCCCAACTAAAATCTATTTACTCAACAAAAATTATTTCACACCACAGACTCATCTTGGTCAGGATCGATTTGAAATCTATCATGGTTTCAGAGAAATCATACTCCATGGTTCGTTGTTCTTGTAGAATGTTGAACGACTACCCCAACTAAAATCTATCCACTCAACAAAAATTATTTCACACCGCAGACTCATCTTGGTCAGGATCGATTTGAAATCTATCATGGTTTCAGAGAAATCATACTCCATGGTTCGTTGTTCTTGTAGAATGTTGAACGACTACCCCAACTAAAATCTATCCACTCAACAAAAATTATTTCAGAGAAATCATACTCCATGGTAAGTTGTTCTTGTAGAATGTTGAACGACTACCCCTAACTAAAATCTATCCACTCAACCAAAATTATTTCAGAGAAATCATAGTCCATGGTAAGTTGTTCTTGTAGAATGTTGAACGACTACCCCAACTAAAATCTATCCACTCAACAAAAATTATTTCACAGAAAGCATACTCCATGGTAAGTTGTTCTTGTAGAATGTTGAACGACTACCCCAACTAAAATCTATCCACTCAACAAAAATTATTTCAGAGAAATCATACTCCATGGTAAGTTGTTCTTGTAGAATGTTGAGCGACTACCCCTAACTAAAATCTATCCACTCAACAAAAATTATTTCACACCACAGACTCATCTTGGTCAGGATCGATTTGAAATCTATCATGGTTTCAGAGAAATCATACTCCATGGTAAGTTGTTCTTGTAGAATGTTGAACGACTACCCCAACTAAAATCTATCCACTCAACAAAAATTATTTCACACCACAGACTCATCTTGGTCAGGATCGATTTGAAATCTATCATGGTTTCAGAGAAATCATACTCCATGGTAAGTTGTTCTTGTAGAATATTGAACGACTACCCCAACTAAAATCTATCCACTCAACAAAAATTATTTCAGAGAAATCATAGTCCATGGTAAGTTGTTCTTGTCGAATGTTGAACGACTACCCCAACTAAAATCTATCCACTCAACAAAAATTATTTCACACCACAGACTCATCTTGGTCAGGATCGATTTGAAATCTATCATGGTTTCAGAGAAATCATACTCCATCGTTCGTTGTTCTTGTAGAATGTTGAACGACTATCCCACCTAAAATCTATCCACTCAACAAAAATTATTTCAGAGAAATCATACTCCATGGTAAGTTGTTCTTGTAGAATGTTGAACGACTACCCCAACTAAAATCTATCCACTCAACAAAAATTATTTCACACCACAGACTCATATTGGTCAGGACCGATTTGAAATCTATCATGGCTTCAGAGAAACCATACTCCATGGTAAGTTGTTCTTGTAGAATGTTGAACGACTACCCCTAACTAAAATCTATCCACTCAACAAAAATTATTTCACGCCACAGACTCATCTTGGTCAGGATCGATTTGAAATCTATCATGGTTTCAGAGAAATCATACTCCATGGTTCGTTGTTCTTGTAGAATGTTGAACGACTACCCCTAACTAAAATCTATCCACTCAACAAAAATTATTTCACACCACAGACTCATCTTGGTCAGGATCGATTTGAAATCTATCATGGTTTCAGAGAAATCATACTCCATGGTAAGTTGTTCTCGTAGAATGTTGAACGACTACCCCACCTAAAATCTATCCACTCAACAAAAATTATTTCACAATACAGACTCATCTTGGTCAGGTTCGATTTGAAATCTATCATGGTTTCAGAGAAATCATAGTCCATGGTTCGTTGTTCTTGTAGAATGTTGAACGACTATCCCAACTAAAATCTATCCACTCAACAAAAATTATTTCAGAGAAATCATACTCCATGGTAAGTTGTTCTTGTAGAATGTTGAACGACTACCCCAACTAAAATCTATCCACTCAACAAAAATTATTTCACACCACAGACTCATCTTGGTCAGGATCGATTTGAAATCTATCATGGTTTCAGAGAAATCATACTCCATGGTAAGTTGTTCTTGTAGAATGTTGAACGACTATCCCAACTAAAATCTATCCACTCAACAAAAATTATTTCACACCACAGACTCATCTTGGTCAGGATCGATTTGAAATCTATCATGGTTTCAGAGAAATCATACTCCATGGTAAGTTGTTCTTGTAGAATGTTGAACGACTACCCCAACTAAAATCTATCCACTCAACAAAAATTATTTCACACCACAGACTCATCTTGGTCAGGATCGATTTGAAATCTATCATGGTTTCAGAGAAATCATACTCCATGGTAAGTTGTTCTTGTAGAATGTTGAACGACTACCCCAACTAAAATCTATCCACTCAACAAAAATTATTTCACACCACAGACTCATCTTGGTCAGGATCGATTTGAAATCTATCACGGTTTCAGAGAAATCATACTCCATGGTAAGTTGTTCTTGTAGAATGTTGAACGACTACCCCAACTAAAATCTATCCACTCAACAAAAATTATTTCACACCACAGACTCATCTTGGTCAGGATCGATTTGAAATCTATCATGGTTTCAGAGAAATCATACTCCATGGTTCGTTGTTCTTGTAGAATGTTGAACGACTATCCCAACTAAAATCAATCCACTCAACAAAAATTATTTCAGAGAAATCATACTCCATGGTAAGTTGTTCTTGTAGAATGTTGAACGACTACCCCAACTAAAATCTATCCACTCAACAAAAATTATTTCACACCACAGACTCATCTTGGTCAGGATCGATTTGAAATCTATCATGGTTTCAGAGAAATCATACTCCATGGTTCGTTGTTCTTGTAGAATGTTGAACGACTACCCCAACTAAAATCTATCCACTCAACAAAAATTATTTCACACCGCAGACTCATCTTGGTCAGGATCGATTTGAAATCTGTCATGGTTTCAGAGAAATCATACTCCATGGTTCGTTGTTCTTGTAGAATGTTGAACGACTATCCCAACTTAAATCTATCCACTCAACAAAAATTATTTCACACCACAGACTCATCTTGGTCAGGATCGATTTGAAATCTATCATGGTTTCAGAGAAATCATACTCCATGGTAAGTTGTTCTTGTAGAATGTTGAACGACTACCCCAACTAAAATCTATCCACTCAACAAAAATTATTTCACACCACAGACTCATCTTGGTCAGGATCGATTTGAAATCTATCATGGTTTCAGAGAAATCATACTCCATGGTTCGTTGTTCTTGTAGAATGTTGAACGACTATCCCAACTAAAATCAATCCACTCAACAAAAATTATTTCAGAGAAATCATACTCCATGGTTCGTTGTTCTTGTAGAATGTTGAGCGACTACCCCAACTAAAATCTATCCACTCAACAAAAATTATTTCACACCACAGACTCATCTTGGTCAGCATCGATTTGAAATCTATCATGGTTTCAGAGAAATCATACTCCATGGTTCGTAGTTCTTGTAGAATGTTGAACGACTACCCCAACTAAAATCTATCCCCTCAACAAAAATTATTTCACACCGCAGACTCATCTTGGTCAGGATCGATTTGAAATCTATCATGGTTTCAGAGAAATCATACTCCATGGTTCGTTGTTCTTCTAGAATGTTGAACGACTATCCCAACTTAAATCTATCCACTCAACAAAAATTATTTGAGAGAAATCATACTCCATGGTTCGTTGTTCTTGTAGAATGTTGAACGACTACCCCTAATTAAAATCTATCCACTCAACAAAAATTATTTCACACCACAGACTCATCTTGGTCAGGATCGATTTGAAATCTATCATGGTTTCAGAGAAATCATACTCCATGGTTCGTTGTTCTTGTAGAATGTTGAACGACTATCCCAACTAAAATCTATCCACTCAACAAAAATTATTTCAGAGAAATCATGCTCCATGGTTCGTTGTTCTTGTAGAATGTTGAACGACTACCCCAACTAAAATCTATCCACTCAACAAAAATTATTTCACACCACCGACTCATCTTGGTCAGGATCGATTTGAAATCTATCATGGTTTCAGAGAAATCATACTCCATGGTTCGTTGTTCTTGTAGAATGTTGAACGACTACCCCAACTAAAATCTATCCACTCAACAAAAATTATTTCACACCGCAGACTCATCTTGGTCAGGATCGATTTGAAATCTATCATGGTTTCAGAGAAATCATACTCCATGGTTCGTTGTTCTTGTAGAATGTTGAACGACTACCCCAACTAAAATCTATCCACTCAACAAAAATTATTTCAGAGAAATCATACTCCATGGTAAGTTGTTCTTGTAGAATGTTGAACGACTACCCCTAACTAAAATCTATCCACTCAACCAAAATTATTTCAGAGAAATCATAGTCCATGGTAAGTTGTTCTTGTAGAATGTTGAACGACTATCCCAACTAAAATCTATCCACTCAACAAAAATTATTTCACAGAAATCATACTCCATGGTAAGTTGTTCTTGTAGAATATTGAACGACTACCCCAACTAAAATCTATCCACTCAACAAAAATTATTTCAGAGAAATCATACTCCATGGTAAGTTGTTCTTGTAGAATGTTGAACGACTACCCCTAACTAAAATCTATCCACTCAACAAAAATTATTTCACACCACAGACTCATCTTGGTCAGGATCGATTTGAAATCTATCATGGTTTCAGAGAAATCATACTCCATGGTAAGTTGTTCTTGTAGAATGTTGAACGACTACCCCAACTAAAATCTATCCACTCAACAAAAATTATTTCACACCACCGACTCATCTTGGTCAGGATCGATTTGAAATCTATCATGGTTTCAGAGAAATCATACTCCATGGTTCGTTGTTCTTGTAGAATGTTGAACGACTACCCCTAACTAAAATCTATCCACTCAACAAAAATTATTTCACACCACAGGCTCATCTTTGTCAGGATCGATTTGAAATCTATCATGTTTTCAGAGAAATCATACTCCATGGTTCGTAGTTCTTGTAGAATGTTGAACGACTACCCCTAACTAAAATCTATCCACTCAACAAAAATTATTTCACACCACAGACTCATCTTGGTCAGGATCGATTTGAAATCTATCATGGTTTCAGAGAAATCATACTCCATGGTAAGTTGTTCTTGTAGAATGTTGAACGACTACCCCAACTAAAATCTATCCACTCAATAAAAATTATTTCACACCACAGACCCATCTTGGTCAGGATCGATTTGAAATCTATCATGGTTTCAGAGAAATCATACTCCATGGTAGGTTGTTCTTGTAGAATGTTGAACGACTACCCCAACTAAAATCTATCCACTCAACAAAAATTATTTCATACCACAGACTCATCTTGGTCAGGATCGATTTGAAATCTATCATGGTTTCAGAGAAATCATACTCCATGTTTCGTTGTTCTTGTAGAATGTTGAACGACTATCCCAACTAAAATCTATCCACTCAACATAAATTATTTCAGAGAAATCATACTCCATGGTTCGTTGTTCTTGTAGAATGTTGAACGACTACCCCTAACTAAAATCTATCCACTCAACAAAAATTATTTCACACCACAGACTCATCTTGGTCAGGATCGATTTGAAATCTATCATGGTTTCAGAGAAATCATAGTCCATGGTTCGTTGTTCTTGTAGAATGTTGAACGACTACCCCAACTAAAATCTATCCACTCAACAAAAATTATTTCACACCACAGACTCATCTTGGTCAGGATCGATTTGAAATCTATCATGGTTTCAGAGAAATCATACTCCATGGTAAGTTGTTCTTGTAGAATGTTGAACGACTATCCCAACTAAAATCTATCCACTCAACAAAAATTACTTCAGGGAAATCATACTCCATGGTAAGTTGTTCTTGTAGAATGTTGAACGACTACCCCAACTAAAATCTATCCACTCAACAAAAATTATTTCAGAGAAATCATACTCCATGGTAAGTTGTTCTTGTAGAATGTTGAACGACTATCCCAACTTAAATCTATCCACTCAACAAAAATTATTTGAGAGAAATCATACTCCATGGTTCGTTGTTCTTGTAGAATGTTGAACGACAACCCCAACTAAAATCTATCCACTCAACAAAAATTATTTCACACCACAGACTCATCTTGGTCAGGATCGATTTGAAATCTATCATGGTTTCAGAGAAATCATACTCCATGGTTCGTTGTTCTTGTAGAATGTTGAACGACTACCCCAACTAAAATCTATCCACTCAACAAAAATTATTTCACACCACAGACTCATCTTGGTCAGGATCGATTTGAAATCTATCATGGTTTCAGAGAAATCATACTCCATGGTTCGTTGTTCTTGTAGAATGTTGAACGACTACCCCAACTAAAATCTATCCACTCAACAAAAATTATTCCACACCACAGACTCATCTTGGTCAGGATCGATTTGAAATCTATCATGGTTTCAGAGAAATCATACTCCATGGTTCGTTGTTCTTGTAGAATGTTGAACGACAACCCCAACTAAAATCTATCCACTCAACAAAAATTATTTCACACCACAGACTCATCTTGGTCAGGATCGATTTGAAATCTATCATGGTTTCAGAGAAATCATACTCCATGGTTCGTTGTTCTTGTAGAATGTTGAACGACTACCCCAACTAAAATCTATCCACTCAACAAAAATTATTTCACACCACAGACTCATCTTGGTCAGGATCGATTTGAAATCTATCATGGTTTCAGAGAAATCATACTCCATGGTTCGTTGTTCTTGTAGAATGTTGAACGACTATCCCAACTAAAATCTATCCACTCAACAAAAATTATTTCAGAGAAATCATACTCCATGGTTCGTTGTTCTTGTAGAATGTTGAACGACTATCCCAACTAAAATCTATCCACTCAACAAAAATTATTTCAGAGAAATCATACTCCATGATTCGTTGTTCTTGTAGAATGTTGAACGACTATCCCAACTAAAATCTATCCACTCAACAAAAATTATTTCAGAGAAATCATACTCCATGGTTCGTTGTTCTTGTAGAATGTTGAACGTCTACCCCTAACTAAAATCTATCCACTCAACCAAAATTATTTCAGAGAAATCATAGTCCATGGTAAGTTGTTCTTGTAGAATGTTGAACGACTATCCCAACTAAAATCTATCCACTCAACAAAAATTATTTCACAGAAATCATACTCCATGGTAAGTTGTTCTTGTAGAATATTGAACGACTACCCCAACTAAAATCTATCCACTCAACAAAAATTATTTCAGAGAAATCATACTCCATGGTAAATTGTTCTTGTAGAATGTTGAACGACTACCCCTAACAAAAATCTATCCACTCAACAAAAATTATTTCACACCACAGACTCATCTTGGTCAGGATCGATTTGAAATCTATCATGGGTTCAGAGAAATCATACTCCATGGTAAGTTGTTCTTGTAAAATGTTGAACGACTACCCCAACTAAAATCTATCCACTCAACAAAAATTATTTCACACCACCGACTCATCTTGGTCAGGATCGATTTGAAATCTATCATGGTTTCAGGGAAATCATACTCCATGGTTCGTTGTTCTTGTAGAATGTTGAACGACTACCCCTAAATAAAATCTATCCACTCAACAAAAATTATTTCACACCACAGGCTCATCTTTGTCTCAATCGATTTGAAATCTATCATGTTTTCAGAGAAATCATACTCCATGGTTCGTAGTTCTTGTAGAATGTTGAACGACTACCCCTAACTAAAATCTATCCACTCAACAAAAATTACTTCACACCACAGACTCATCTTGGTCAGGATCGATTTGAAATCTATCATGGTTTCAGAGAAATCATACTCCATGGTAAGTTGTTCTTGTAGAATGTTGAACGACTACCCCAACTAAAATCTATCCACTCAACAAAAATTATTTCACACCACAGACTCATCTTGGTCAGGATCGATTTGAAATCTATCATGGTTTCAGAGAAATCATACTCCATGGTAGGTTGTTCTTGTAGAATGTTGAACGACTACCCCAACTAAAATCTATCCACTCAACAAAAATTATTTCACACCACAGATTCATCTTGGTCAGGATCGATTTGAAATCTATCATGGTTTCAGAGAAATCATACTCCATGGTTCGTTGTTCTTGTAGAATGTTGAACGACTATCCCAACTAAAATCTATCCACTCAACAAAAATTATTTCAGAGAAATCATACTCCATGGTTCGTTGTTCTTGTAGAATGTTGAACGACTACCCCTAACTAAAATCTATCCACTCAACAAAAATTATTTCACACCACAGACTCATCTTGGTCAGGATCGATTTGAAATCTATCATGGTTTCAGAGAAATCATAGTCCATGGTTCGTTGTTCTTGTAGAATGTTGAACGACTACCCCAACTAAAATCTATCCACTCAACAAAAATTATTTCACACCACAGACTCATCTTGGTCAGGATCGATTTGAAATCTATCATGGTTTCAGAGAAATCATACTCCATGGTAAGTTGTTCTTGTAGAATGTTGAACGAATATCCCAACTAAAATCTATCCACTCAACAAAAATTACTTCAGGGAAATCATACTCCATGGTAAGTTGTTCTTGTAGAATGTTGAACGACTACCCCAACTAAAATCTATCCACTCAACAAAAATTATTTCAGAGAAATCATACTCCATGGTAAGTTGTTCTTGTAGAATGTTGAACGACTATCCCAACTAAAATCTATCCACTCAACAAAAATTATTTCAGAGAAATCATACTCCATGGTAAGTTGTTCTTGTAGAATGTTGAACGACTACCCCAACTAAAATCTATCCACTCAACAAAAATTATTTCACACCACAGACTCATCTTGGTCAGGATCGATTTGAAATCTATCATGGTTTCAGAGAAATCATACTCCATGGTTCGTTGTTCTTGTAGAATGTTGAACGACTACCCCTAACTAAAATCTATCCACTCAACAAAAATTATTTCAGAGAAATCATACTCCATGGTTCGTTGTTCTTGTAGAATGTTGAACGACTACCCCAACTAAAATCTATCCACTCAACAAAAATTATTTCAGAGAAATCATACTCCATGGTTCGTTGCTCTTGTAGAATGTTGAACGACTATCCCAACTAAAATCTATCCACTCAACAAAAATTATTTCAGAGAAATCAAACTCCATGGTAAGTTGTTCTTGTAGAATGTTGAACGACTACCCCTAACTAAAATCTATCCACTCAACAAAAATTATTTCACACCACAGACTCATCTTGGTCAGGATCGATTTGAAATCTATCATGGTTTCAGAGAAATCATACTCCATGGTAGGTTGTTCTTGTAGAACGTTGAACGACTACCCCAACTAAAATCTATCCACTCAACAAAAATTATTTCACACCACAGACTCATCTTGGTCAGGATCGATTTGAAATCTATCATGGTTTCAGAGAAATCATACTCCATGGTTCGTTGTTCTTGTAGAATGTTGAACGACTACCCCAACTAAAATCTATCCACTCAACAAAAATTATTTCACACCACAGACTCATCTTGGTCAGGATCGATTTGAAATCTATCATGGTTTCAGAGAAATCATACTCCATGGTAAGTTGTTCTTGTAGAATGTTGAACGACTACCCCTAACTAAAATCTATCCACTCAACAAAAATTATTTCACACCACAGACTCATCTTGGTCAGGATCGATTTGAAATCTATCATGGTTTCAGAGAAATCATACTCCATGGTTCGTTGTTCTTGTAGAATGTTGAACGACTATCCCAACTAAAATCTATCCACTCAACAAAAATTATTTCAGAGAAATCATACTCCATGGTTCGTTGTTCTTGTAGAATGTTGAACGACTACCCCAACTAAAATCTATCCACTCAACAAAAATTATTTCAGAGAAATCATACTCCATGGTAAGTTGTTCTTGTAGAATGTTGAACGACTACCCCAACTAAAATCTATCCACTCAACAAAAATTATTTCACACCACAGACTCATCTTGGTCAGGATCGATTTGAAATCTATCGTGGTTTCAGAGAAATCATACTCCATGATTCGTTGTTCTTGTAGAATGTTGAACGACTATCCCAACTAAAATCTATCCACTCAACAAAAATTATTTCAGAGAAATCATACTCCATGGTTCGTTGTTCTTGTAGAATGTTGAACGACTGCCCCAACTAAAATCTATCCACTCAACAAAAATTATTTCACACCACCGACTCATCTTGGTCAGGATCGATTTGAAATCTATCATGGTTTCAGAGAAATCATACTCCATGGTTCGTTGTTCTTGTAGAATGTTGAACGACTACCCCAACTAAAATCTATCCACTCAACAAAAATTATTTCACACCACAGACTCATCTTATTCAGGATCGATTTGAAATCTATCATGGTTTCAGAGAAATCATACTCCATGGTAAGTTGTTCTTGTAGAATGTTGAACGACTACCCCAACTAAAATCTATCCACTCAACAAAAATTATTTCACACCACAGACTCATCTTGGTCAGGATCGCTTTGAAATCTATCATGATTTCAGAGAAATCATACTCCATGGTTCGTTGTTCTTGTAGAATGTTGAACGACTACCCCAACTAAAATCTATCCACTCAACAAAAATTATTTCACACCACCGACTCATCTTGGTCAGGATCGATTTGAAATCTATCATGGTTTCAGAGAAATCATACTCCATGGTTCGTTGTTCTTGTAGAATGTTGAACGACTACCCCAACTAAAATCTATCCACTCAACAAAAATTATTTCACACACAGACTCATCTTATTCAGGATCGATTTGAAATCTATCATGGTTTCAGAGAAATCATACTCCATGGTAAGTTGTTCTTGTAGAATGTTGAACGACTACCCCAACTAAAATCTATCCACTCAACAAAAATTATTTCACACCACAGACTCATCTTGGTCAGGATCGCTTTGAAATCTATCATGATTTCAGAGAAATCATACTCCATGGTTCGTTGTTCTTGTAGAATGTTGAACGACTATCCCAACTAAAATCTATCCACTCAACAAAAATTATATCAGAGAAATCATACTCCATGGTTCGTTGTTCTTGTAGAATGTTGAACGACTACCCCAACTAAAATCTATCCACTCAACAAAAATTATTTCACACCACAGACTCATCTTGGTCAGGATCGATTTGAAATCTATCATGGTTTCAGAGAAATCATACTCCATGGTTCGTTGTTCTTGTAGAATGTTGAACGACTATCCCAACTAAAATCTATCCACTCAACAAAAATTATATCAGAGAAATCATACTCCATGGTTCGTTGTTCTTGTAGAATGTTGAACGACTACCCCAACTAAAATCTATCCACTCAACAAAAATTATTTCACACCACAGACTCATCTTGCTCAGGATCGATTTGAAATCTATCATGGTTTCAGAGAAATCATACTCCATGTTTCGTTGTTCTTGTAGAATGTTGAACGACTATCCCAACTAAAATCTATCCACTCAACAAAAATTATTTCAGAGAAATCATACTCCATGGTTCGTTGTTCTTGTAGAATGTTGAACGACTACCCCAACTAAAATCTATCCACTCAACAAAAATTATTTCACACCACAGACTCATCTTGGTCAGGATCGATTTGAAATCTATCATGGTTTCAGAGAAATCATAGTCCATGGTAAGTTGTTCTTGTAGAATGTTGAACGACTACCCCAACTAAAATCTATCCACTCAACAAAAATTATTTCACACCAAAGACTCATCTTGGTCAGGATCGATTTGAAATCTATCATGGTTTCAGAGAAATCATACTCCATGGTTCGTTGTTCTTGGAGAATGTTGAACGACTATCCCAACTAAAATCTATCCACTCAACAAAAATTATTTCAGAGAAATCATACTCCATGGTTCGTTGTTCTTGTAGAATGTTGAACGACTACCCCAACTAAAATCTATCCACTCAACAAAAATTATTTCAGAGAAATCATACCCCATGGTAAGTTGTTCTTGTAGAATGTTGAACGACTACCCCAACTAAAATCTATCCACTCAACAAAAATTATTTCACACCACAGACTCATCTTGGTCAGGATCGATTTGAAATCTATCGTGGTTTCAGAGAAATCATACTCCATGGTTCGTTATTCTTGTAGAATGTTGAACGACTATCCCACCTAAAATCTATCCACTCAACAAAATTTATTTCAGAGAAATCATACTCCATGGTTCGTTGTTCTTGTAGAATGTTGAACGACTACCCCAACTAAAATCTATCCACTCAACAAAATTTATTTCACACCACAGACTCATCTGGGTCAGGATCGATTTGAAATCTATCATGGTTTCAGAGAAATCATACTCCATGGTTCGTTGTTCTTGTAGAATGTTGAACGACTACCCCAACTAAAATCTATCCACTCAACAAAAATTATTTCACACCACAGACTCATCTTGGTCAGGATCGATTTGAAATCTATAATGGTTTCAGAGAAATCATACTCCATGGTTCGTTGTTCTTGTAGAATGTTGAACGACTATCCCAACTAAAATCTATCCACTCAACAAAAATTATTTCAGAGAAATCATACTCCATGGTTCGTTGCTCAACACAAATTATTTCAGAGAAATCATACTCCATGGTAAGTTGTTCTTGTAGAATGTTGAAAGACTACCCCAACTAAAATCTATCCACTCAACAAAAATTATTTCACACCACAGACTCATCTTGGTCAGGATCGATTTGAAATCTATCATGGTTTCAGAGAAATCATACTCCATGGTTCGTTGTTCTTGTAGAATGTTGAACGACTACCCCAACTAAAATCTATCCACTCAACAAAAATTATTTCAGAGAAATCATACTCCATGGTTCGTTGTTCTTGTAGAATGTTGAACGACTATCCCAACTAAAATCTATCCACTCAACAAAAATTATTTCAGAGAAATCATACTCCATGGTAAGTTGTTCTTGTAGAATGTTGAACGACTACCCCAACTAAAATCTATCCACTCAACAAAAATTATTTCAGAGAAATCATACTCCATGGTAAGTTGTTCTTGTAGAATGTTGAACGACTACCCCAACTAAAATCTATCCACTCAACAAAAATTATTTCACACCACAGACTCATCTTGGTCAGGATCGATTTGAAATTTATCGTGGTTTCAGACAAATCATACTCCATGGTTCGTTGTTCTTGTAGAATGTTGAACGACTATCCCAACTAAAATCTATCCACTCAACAAAAATTATTTCAGAGAAATCATACTCCATGGTTCGTTGTTCTTGTAGAATGTTGAACGACTACCCCAACTAAAATCTATCCACTCAACAAAAATTATTTCACACCACAGACTCATCTTGGTCAGGATCGATTTGAAATCTATCATGGTTTCGGAGAAATCATACTCCATGGTTCGTTGTTCTTGTAGAATGTTGAACGACTACCCCAACTAAAATCTATCCACTCAACAAAAATTATTTCACACCACAGACTCATCTTGGTCAGGATCGATTTGAAATCTATCATGGTTTCAGAGAAATCATACTCCATGGTTCGTTGTTCTTGTAGAATGTTGAACGACTATCCCAACTAAAATCTATCCACTCAACAAAAATTATTTCAGAGAAATCATACTCCATGGTTCGTTGCTCTTGTAGAATGTTGAACGACTATCCCAACTAAAATCTATCCACTCAACAAAAATTATTTCAGAGAAATCATACTCCATGGTAATTTGTTCTTGTAGAATGTTGAACGACTACCCCAACTAAAATCTATCCACTCAACAAAAATTATTTCACAGAAATCATACTCCATGGTAAGTTGTTCTTGTAGTATGTTGAACGACTACCCCTAACTAAAATCTATCCACTCAACAAAAATTATTTCACACCACAGACTCATCTTGGTCAGGATCGATTTGAAATCTATCATGGTTTCAGAGAAATCATACTCCATGGTTCGTTGTTCTTGTAGAATGTTGAACGACTATCCCAACTAAAATCTATCCACTCAACAAAAATTATTTCAGAGAAATCATACTCCATGGTTCGTTGTTCTTGTAGAATGTTGAACGACTACCCCAACTAAAATCTATCCACTCAACAAAAATTATTTCAGAGAAATCATACTCCATGGTAAGTTGTTCTTGTAGAATGTTGAACGACTACCCCAACTAAAATCTATCCACTCAACAAAAATTATTTCACACCACAGACTCATCTTGGTCAGGATCGATTTGAAATCTATCGTGGTTTCAGAGAAATCATACTCCATGGTTCGTTGTTCTTGTAGAATGTTGAACGACTATCCCAACTAAAATCTATCCACTCAACAAAAATTATTTCAGAGAAATCATACTCCATGGTTCGTTGTTCTTGTAGAATGTTGAACGACTACCCCAACTAAAATCTATCCACTCAACAAAAATTATTTCACACCACCGACTCATCTTGGTCAGGATCGATTTGAAATCTATCATGGTTTCAGAGAAATCATACTCCATGGTTCGTTGTTCTTGTAGAATGTTGAACGACTACCCCAACTAAAATCTATCCACTCAACAAAAATTATTTCGCACACAGACTCATCTTATTCAGGATCGATTTGAAATCTATCATGGTTTCAGAGAAATCATACTCCATGGTAAGTTGTTCTTGTAGAATGTTGAACGACTACCCCAACTAAAATCTATCCACTCAACAAAAATTATTTCACACCACAGACTCATCTTGGTCAGGATCGCTTTGAAATCTATCATGATTTCAGAGAAATCATACTCCATGGTTCGTTGTTCTTGTAGAATGTTGAACGACTATCCCAACTAAAATCTATCCACTCAACAAAAATTATATCAGAGAAATCATACTCCATGGTTCGTTGTTCTTGTAGAATGTTGAACGACTACCCCAACTAAAATCTATCCACTCAACAAAAATTATTTCACACCACAGACTCATCTTGGTCAGGATCGATTTGAAATCTATCATGGTTTCAGAGAAATCATACTCCATGTTTCGTTGTTCTTGTAGAATGTTGAACGACTATCCCAACTAAAATCTATCCACTCAACAAAAATTATTTCAGAGAAATCATACTCCATGGTTCGTTGTTCTTGTAGAATGTTGAACGACTACCCCAACTAAAATCTATCCACTCAACAAAAATTATTTCACACCACAGACTCATCTTGGTCAGGATCGATTTGAAATCTATCATGGTTTCAGAGAAATCATAGTCCATGGTAAGTTGTTCTTGTAGAATGTTGAACGACTACCCCAACTAAAATCTAGCCACTCAACAAAAATTATTTCACACCAAAGACTCAACTTGGTCAGGATCGATTTGAAATCTATCATGGTTTCAGAGAAATCATACTCCATGGTTCGTTGTTCTTGGAGAATGTTGAACGACTATCCCAACTAAAATCTATCCACTCAACAAAAATTATTTCAGAGAAATCATACTCCATGGTTCGTTGTTCTTGTAGAATGTTGAACGACTACCCCAACTAAAATCTATCCACTCAACAAAAATTATTTCAGAGAAATCATAGTCCATGGTAAGTTGTTCTTGTAGAATATTGAACGACTACCCCAACTAAAATCTATCCACTCAACAAAATTTATTTCACACCACAGACTCATCTGGGTCAGGATCGATTTGAAATCTATCATGGTTTCAGAGAAATCATACTCCATGGTTCGTTGTTCTTGGAGAATGTTGAACGACTATCCCAACTAAAATATATCCACTCAACAAAAATTATTTCAGAGAAATCATACTCCATGGTTCGTTGTTCTTGTAGAATGTTGAACGACTACCCCAACTAAAATCTATCCACTCAACAAAAATTATTTCAGAGAAATCATACTCAATGGTAAGTTGTTCTTGTAGAATGTTGAACGACTACCCCAACTAAAATCTATCCACTCAACAAAAATTATTTCACACCACAGACTCATCTTGGTCAGGATCGATTTGAAATCTATCGTGGTTTCAGAGAAATCATACTCCATGGTTCGTTATTCTTGTAGAATGTTGAACGACTATCCCAACTAAAATCTATCCACTCAACAAAAATTATTTCAGAGAAATCATACTCCATGGTTCGTTGTTCTTGTAGAATGTTGAACGACTACCCCAACTAAAATCTATCCACTCAACAAAATTTATTTCACACCACAGACTCATCTGGGTCAGGATCGATTTGAAATCTATCATGGTTTCAGAGAAATCATACTCCATGGTTCGTTGTTCTTGTAGAATGTTGAACGACTACCCCAACTAAAATCTATCCACTCAACAAAAATTATTTAACACCACAGACTCATCTTGGTCAGGATCGATTTGAAATCTATCATGGTTTCAGAGAAATCTTACTCCATGTTTCGTTGTTCTTGTAGAATGTTGAACGACTATCCCAACTAAAATCTATCCACTCAACAAAAGTTATTTCAGAGAAATCATACTCCATGGTTCGTTGTTCTTGTAGAATGTTGAACGACTATCCCAACTAAAATCTATCCACTCAACAAAAATTATTTCAGAGAAATCATACTCCATGGTTCGTTGCTCTTGTAGAATGTTGAACGACTATCCCAACTAAAATCTATCCACTCAACAAAAATTATTTCAGAGAAATCATACTCCATGGTAAGTTGTTCTTGTAGAATGTTGAAAGACTACCCCAACTAAAATCTATCCACTCAACAAAAATTATTTCACACCACAGACTCATCTTGGTCAGGATCGATTTGAAATCTATCATGGTTTCAGAGAAATCATACTCCATGGTTCGTTGTTCTTGTAGAATGTTGAACGACTACCCCAACTAAAATCTATCCACTCAACAAAAATTATTTCAGAGAAATCATACTCCATGGTTCGTTGTTCTTGTAGAATGTTGAACGACCATCCCAACTAAAATCTATCCACTCAACAAAAATTATTTCAGAGAAATCATACTCCATGGTTCGTTGTTCTTGTAGAATGTTGAACGACTACCCCAACTAAAATCTATCCACTCAACAAAAATTATTTCACACCACAGACTCATCTTGGTCAGGATCGATTTGAAATCTATCATGGTTTCAGAGAAATCATACTCCATGGTTCGTTGTGCTTGTAGAATGTTGAACGACTATCCCAACTAAAATCTATCCACTCAACAAAAATTATTTCACACCACAGACTCATCTTGGTCATAATCGATTTGAAATCTATCATGGTTTCAGAGAAATCATACTCCATGGTTCGTTGTTCTTGTAGAATGTTGAACGACTATCCCAACTAAAATCTATCCACTCAACAAAAATTATTTCACACCACAGACTCATCTTGGTCAGGATCGATTTGAAATCTATCATGGTTTCAGAGAAATCATACTCCATGGTAAGTTGTTCTTGTAGAATGTTGAACGACTACCCCAACTAAAATCTATCCACTCAACAAAAATTATTTCACACCACAGACTCATCTTGGTCATAATCGATTTGAAATCTATCATGGTTTCAGAGAAATCATACTCCATGGTTCGTTGTTCTTGTAGAATGTTGAACGACTATCCCAACTAAAATCTATCCACTCAACAAAAATTATTTCAGAGAAATCATACTCCATGATTCGTTGTTCTTGTAGAATGTTGAACGACTATCCCAACTAAAATCTATCCACTCAACAAAAATTATTTCACAGAAATCATACTCCATGGTTCGTTGCTCTTGTAGAATGTTGAACGACTACCCCAACTAAAATCTATCCACTCAACAAAAATTATTTCACACCACAGACTCATCTTGGTCAGGATCGATTTGAAATCTATCATGGTTTCAGAGAAATCATACTCCATGGTTCGTTGTGCTTGTAGAATGTTGAACGACTATCCCAACTAAAATCTATCCACTCAACAAAAATTATTTCACACCACAGACTCATCTTGGTCATAATCGATTTGAAATCTATCATGGTTTCAGAGAAATCATACTCCATGGTAAGTTGTTCTTGTAGAATGTTGAAAGACTACCCCAACTAAAATCTATCCACTCAACAAAAATTATTTCACACCACAGACTCATCTTGGTCAGGATCGATTTGAAATCTATCATGGTTTCAGAGAAATCATACTCCATGGTAAGTTGTTCTTGTAGAATGTTGAACGACTACCCCAACTAAAATCTATCCACTCAACAAAAATTATTTCACACCACAGACTCATCTTGGTCATAATCGATTTGAAATCTATCATGGTTTCAGAGAAATCATACTCCATGGTTCGTTGTTCTTGTAGAATGTTGAACGACTATCCCAACTAAAATCTATCCACTCAACAAAAATTATTTCAGAGAAATCATACTCCATGATTCGTTGTTCTTGTAGAATGTTGAACGACTATCCCAACTAAAATCTATCCACTCAACAAAAATTATTTCACAGAAATCATACTCCATGGTTCGTTGCTCTTGTAGAATGTTGAACGACTACCCCAACTAAAATCTATCCACTCAACAAAAATTATTTCACACCACAGACTCATCTTGGTCAGGATCGATTTGAAATCTATCATGGTTTCAGAGAAATCATACTCCATGGTTCGTTGTTCTTGTAGAATGTTGAACGACTACCCCAACTAAAATCTATCCACTCAACAAAAATTATTTCACACCACAGACTAATCTTGGTCAGGATCGATTTGAAATCTATCATGGTTTCAGAGAAATCATAGTCCATGGTTTGTTGTTCTTGTAGAATGTTGAACGACTACCCCTAACTAAAATCTATCCACTCAACAAAAATGATTTCACACCACAGACTCATCTTGGTCAGGATCGATTTGAAATCTATCATGGTTTCAGAGAAATCATACTCCATGGTTCGTTGTGCTTGTAGAATGTTGAACGACTATCCCAACTAAAATCTATCCACTCAACAAAAATTATTTCACACCACAGGCTCATCTTGGTCAGGATCGATTTGAAATCTATCATGGTTTCAGAGAAATCATACTCCATGGTAAGTTGTTCTTGTAGAATGTTGAACGACTACCCCAACTAAAATCTATCCACTCAACAAAAATTATTTCACACCACAGACTCATCTTGGTCAGGATCGATTTGAAATCTATCATGGTTTCAGAGAAATCATACTCCATGGTTCGTTGTTCTTGTAGAATGTTGAACGACTATCCCAACTAAAATCTATCCACTCAACAAAAATTATTTCAGAGAAATCATACTCCATGGTTCGTTGTTCTTGTAGAATGTTGAACGACTATCCCAACTAAAATCTATCCGCTCAACAAAAATTATTTCAGAGAAATCATACTCCATTTTTCGTTGCTCTTGTAGAATGCTGAACGACTATCCCAACTAAAATCTATCCACTCAACAAAAATTATTTCAGAGAAATCATACTCCATGGTAAGTTGTTCTTGTAGAATGTTGAACGACTACCCCAACTAAAATCTATCCACTCAACAAAAATTATTTCAGAGAAATCATACTCCATGGTAAGTTGTTCTTGTAGAATGTTGAACGACTACCCGTAACTAAAATCTATCCACTCAACCAAAATTATTTCAGAGAAATCATAGTCCATGGTAAGTTGTTCTTGTAGAATGTTGAACGACTACCCCAACTAAAATCTATCCACTCAACAAAAATTATTTCACACCACAGACTCATCTTGGTCAGGCTCGATTTGAAATCTATCATGGTTTCAGAGAAATCATACTCCATGGTTCGTTGTTCTTGTAGAATGTTGAACGACTATCCCAACTAAAATCTATCCACTCAACAAAAATTATTTCAGAGAAATCATACTCCATGATTCGTTGTTCTTGTAGAATGTTGAACGACTATCCCAACTAAAATCTATCCACTCAACAAAAATTATTTCACAGAAATCATACTCCATGGTTCGTTGCTCTTGTAGAATGTTGAACGACTACACCAACTAAAATCTATCCACTCAACAAAAATTATTTCACACCACAGACTCATCTTGGTCATAATCGATTTGAAATCTATCATGGTTTCAGAGAAATCATACTCCATGGTTCGTTGTTCTTGTAGAATGTTGAACGACTACCCCAACTAAAATCTATCCACTCAACAAAAATTATTTCACACCACAGACTCATCTTGGTCAGGATCGATTTGAAATCTATCATGGTTTCAGAGAAATCATAGTCCATGGTTTGTTGTTCTTGTAGAATGTTGAACGACTACCCCTAACTAAAATCTATCCACTCAACAAAAATGATTTCACACCACAGACTCATCTTGGTCAGGATCGATTTGAAATCTATCATGGTTTCAGAGAAATCATACTCCATGGTTCGTTGTGCTTGTAGAATGTTGAACGACTATCCCAACTAAAATCTATCCACTCAACAAAAATTATTTCACACCACAGGCTCATCTTGGTCAGGATCGATTTGAAATCTATCATGGTTTCAGAGAAATCATACTCCATGGTAAGTTGTTCTTGTAGAATGTTGAACGACTACCCCAACTAAAATCTATCCACTCAACAAAAATTATTTCACACCACAGACTCATCTTGGTCAGGATCGATTTGAAATCTATCATGGTTTCAGAGAAATCATACTCCATGGTTCGTTGTTCTTGTAGAATGTTGAACGACTATCCCAACTAAAATCTATCCACTCAACAAAAATTATTTCAGAGAAATCATACTCCATGGTTCGTTGTTCTTGTAGAATGTTGAGCGACTATCCCAACTAAAATCTATCCGCTCAACAAAAATTATTTCAGAGAAATCATACTCCATTTTTCGTTGCTCTTGTAGAATGTTGAACGACTATCCCAACTAAAATCTATCCACTCAACAAAAATTATTTCAGAGAAATCATACTCCATGGTTCGTTGTTCTTGTAGAATGTTGAACGACTACCCCAACTAAAATCTATCCACTCAACAAAAATTATTTCAGAGAAATCATACTCCATGGTAAGTTGTTCTTGTAGAATGTTGAACGACTACCCGTAACTAAAATCTATCCACTCAACCAAAATTATTTCAGAGAAATCATAGTCCATGGTAAGTTGTTCTTGTAGAATGTTGAACGACTACCCCAATTAAAATCTATCCACTCAACAAAAATTATTTCACAGAAAGCATACTCCATGGTAAGTTGTTCTTGTAGAATGTTGAACGACTACCCCAACTAAAATCTATCCACTCAACAAAAATTATTTCAGAGAAATCATACTCCATGGTAAGTTGTTCTTGTAGAATGTTGAGCGACTACCCCTAACTAAAATCTATCCACTCAACAAAAATTATTTCACACCACAGACTCATCTTGGTCAGGATCGATTTGAAATATATCATGGTTTCAGAGAAATCATACTCCATGGTTCGTTGTTCTTGTAAAATGTTGAACGACTACCCCAACTAAAATCTATCCACTCAACAAAAATTATTTCACACCACAGACCCATCTTGGTCAGGATCGATTTGAAATCTATCATGGTTTCAGAGAAATCATACTCCATGAATCGTTGTTCTTGTAGAATGTTGAACGACTATCCCAACTAAAATCTATCCACTCAACAAAAATTATTTCACACCACAGACTCATCTTGGTCAGGATCGATTTGAAATCTATCATGGTTTCAGAGAAATCATACTCCATGGTAAGTTGTTCTTGTAGAATGTTGAACGACTACCCCAACTAAAATCTATTAACTCAACAAAAATTAATTCACACCACAGACTCATCTTGGTCAGGATCGATTTGAAATCTATCATGGTTGCAGAGAAATCATACTCCATGGTAAGTTGTTCTTGTAAAATGTTGAACGACTACCCCAACTAAAATCTATCCACTCAACAAAAATTATTTCAGAGAAATCATACTCCATGGTAAGTTGTTCTTGTAGAATGTTGAACGACTACCCCAACAAAAATCTATCCACTCAACAAAAATTATTTCACACCACAGACTCATCTTGGTCAGGATCGATTTGAAATCTATCGTGGTTTCAGAGAAATCATACTCCATGGTTCGTTGTTCTTGTAGAATGTTGAACGACTATCCCAACTAAAATCTATCCACTCAACAAGAATTATTTCAGAGAAATCATACTCCATGGTTCGTTGTTCTTGTAGAATGTTGAACGACTACCCCAACTAAAATCTATCCACTCAACAAAAATTATTTCACACCACAGACTCATCTGGGTCAGGATCGATTTGAAATCTATCATGGTTTCAGAGAAATCATACTCCATGATTCGTTGTTCTTGTAGAATGTTGAACGACTACCCCAACTAAAATCTATCCACTCAACAAAAATTATTTCACACCACAGACTCATCTTGGTCAGGATCGATTTGAAATCTATCATGGTTTCAGAGAAATCATACTCCATGGTTCGTTGTTCTTGTAGAATGTTGAACGACTATCCCAACTAAAATCTATCCACTCAACAAAAATTATTTCAGAGAAATCATACTCCATGGTTCGTTGTTCTTGTAGAATGTTGAACGACTATCCCAACTAAAATCTATCCACTCAACAAAAATTATTTCAGAGAAATCATACTCCATGGTTCGTTGCTCTTGTAGAATGTTGAACGACTATCCCAACTAAAATCTATCCACTCAACAAAAATTATTTCAGAGAAATCATACTCCATGGTAAGTTGTTCTTGTAGAATGTTGAACGACTACCCCAACTAAAATCTATCCACTCAACAAAAATTATTTCACACCACAGACTCATCTTGGTCAGGATCGATTTGAAATCTATCATGGTTTCAGAGAAATCATACTCCATGGTTCGTTGTTCTTGTAGAATGTTGAACGACTACCCCAACTAAAATCTATTAACTCAACAAAAATTATTTCAGAGAAATCATACTCCATGGCAAGTTGTTCTTGTAGAATGTTGAACGACTATCCCAACTAAAATCTATCCACTCAACAAAAATTATTTCATAGAAATCATACTCCATGGTAAGTTGTTCTTGTAGAATGTTGAACGACTACCCCAACTAAAATCTATCCACTCAACAAAAATTATTTCAGAGAAATCATACTCCATGGTAAGTTGTTCTTGTAGAATGTTGAACGACTACCCCAACTAAAATTTATCCACTCAACAAAAATTATTTCACACCACAGACTCATCTTGGTCAGGATCGATTTGAAATCTATCGTGGTTTCAGAGAAATCATACTCCATGGTAAGTTGTTCTTGTAGAATGTTGAACGACTACCCCAACTAAAATCTATCCACTCAACAAAAATTATTTCACACCACAGACTCATCTTGGTCAGGATCGATTTGAAATCTATCATGGTTTCAGAGAAATCATACTCCATGGTTCGTTGTTCTTGTAGAATGTTGAGCGACTATCCCAACTAAAATCTATCCACTCAACAAAAATTATTTCAGAGAAATCATACTCCATGGTTCGTTGTTCTTGTAGAATGTTGAACGACTACCCCAACTAAAATCTATATACTCAACAAAAATTATTTCACACCACAGACTCATCTTGATCAGGATCGATTTGAAATCTATCATGGTTTCAGAGAAATCATACTCCATGGTTCGTTGTTCTTGTAGAATGTTGAACGACTACCCCAACTAAAATCTATCCACTTAACAAAAATTATTTCACACCACAGACTCATCTTGGTCAGGATCGATTTGAAATCTATCACGGTACCAGAGAAATCATACTCCATGGTTCGTTGTTCTTGTAGAATGTTGAGCGACTATCCCAACTAAAATCTATCCACTCAACAAAAATTATTTCAGAGAAATCATACTCCATGGTTCGTTGTTCTTGTAGAATGTTGAACGACTACCCCAACTAAAATCTATCCACTCAACAAAAATTATTTCAGAGAAATCATACTCCATGGTTCGTTGTTCTTGTAGAATGTTGAACGACTATCCCAACTAAAATCTATCCACTCAACAAAAATTATTTCAGAGAAATCATAGTCCATGATAAGTTGTTCTTGTAAAATGTTGAACAACTACCCCAACTAAAATCTATAAACTCAACAAAAATTATTTCAGAGAAATCATACTCCATGGTAAGTTGTTCTTGTAGAATGTTGAACAACTACCCCTAACTAAAATCTATCCACTCAACCAAAATTATTTCAGAGAAATCATAGTCCATGGTAAGTTGTTCTTGTAGAATGTTGAACGATTATCCCAACTAAAATCTATCCACTCAACAAAAATTATTTCAGAGAAATCATACTCCATGGTAAGTTGTTCTTGTAGAATATTGAACGACTACCCCAACTAAAATCTATCCACTCAACAAAAATTATTTCACACCACAGACTCATCTTGGTCAGGATCGATTTGAAATCTATCATGGTTTCAGAGAAATCATACTCCATCGTTCGTTGTTCTTGTAGAATGTTGAACGACTATCCCAACTAAAATCTATCCACTCAACAAAAATTATTTCAGAGAAATCATACTCCATGGTTCGTTGTTCTTGTAGAATGTTGAACGACTACCCCAACTAAAATCTATCCACTCAACAAAAATTATTTCACACCACAGACTCATATTGGTCAGGACCGATTTGAAATCTATCATGGTTTCAGAGAAACCATACTCCATGGTAAGTTGTTCTTGTAGAATGTTGAACGACTACCCCTAACTAAAATCTATCCACTCAACAAAAATTATGTCACACCACAGACTCATCTTGGTCAGGATCGATTTGAAATCTATCATGGTTTCAGAGAAATCATACTCCATGGTAAGTTGTTCTCGTAGAATGTTGAACGACTACCCCAACTCAAATCTATCCACTCAACAAAAATTATTTCAGAGAAATCATACTCCATGGTAAGTTGTTCTTGTAGAATGTTGAACGACTACCCCAACTAAAATCTATCCACTCAACAAAAATTATTTCACACCACAGACTCATCTTGGTCAGGATCGATTTGAAATCTATCATGGTTTCAGAGAAATCATAGTCCATGGTAAGTTGTTCTTGTAGAATGTTGAACGACTACCCCAACTAAAATCTATCCACTCAACAAAAATTATTTCACACCACAGACTCATCTTGGTCAGGATCGATTTGAAATCTATCATGGTTTCAGAGAAATCATACTCCATGATTCGTTGTTCTTGTAGAATGTTGAACGACTACCCCAACTAAAATCTATCCACTCAACAAAAATTATTTCACACCACAGACTCATCTTGGTCAGGATCGATTTGAAATCTATCATGGTTTCAGAGAAATCATACTCCATGGTTCGTTGTTCTTGTAGAATGTTGAACGACTATCCCAACTAAAATCTATCCACTCAACAAAAATTATTTCAGAGAAATCATACTCCATGGTTCGTTGTTCTTGTAGAATGTTGAACGACTATCCCAACTAAAATCTATCCACTCAACAAAAATTATTTCAGAGAAATCATACTCCATGGTTCGTTGCTCTTGTAGAATGTTGAACGACTATCCCAACTAAAATCTATCCACTCAACAAAAATTATTTCAGAGAAATCATACTCCATGGTAAGTTGTTCTTGTAGAATGTTGAACGACTACCCCAACTAAAATCTATCCACTCAACAAAAATTATTTCACACCACAGACTCATCTTGGTCAGGATCGATTTGAAATCTATCATGGTTTCAGAGAAATCATACTCCATGGTTCGTTGTTCTTGTAGAATGTTGAACGACTACCCCAACTAAAATCTATTAACTCAACAAAAATTATTTCAGAGAAATCATACTCCATGGTAAGTTGTTCTTGTAGAATGTTGAACGACTATCCCAACTAAAATCTATCCACTCAACAAAAATTATTTCAGAGAAATCATACTCCATGGTAAGTTGTTCTTGTAGAATGTTGAACGACTACCCCAACTAAAATCTATCCACTCAACAAAAATTATTTCAGAGAAATCATACTCGATGGTAAGTTGTTCTTGTAGAATGTTGAACGACTACCCCAACTAAAATCTATCCACTCAACAAAAATTATTTCACACCACAGACTCATCTTGGTCAGGATCGATTTGAAATCTATCATGGTTTCAGAGAAATCATACTCCATGGTTCGTTGTTCTTGTAGAATGTTGAACGACTACCCCAACTAAAATCTATCCACTCAACAAAAATTATTTCACACCACAGACTCATCTTGGTCATAATCGATTTGAAATCTATCATGGTTTCAGAGAAATCATACTCCATGGTTCGTTGTTCTTGTAGAATGTTGAACGACTATCCCAACTAAAATCTATCCACTCAACAAAAATTATTTCAGAGAAATCATACTCCATGGTTCGTTGTTCTTGTAGAATGTTGAACGACTACCCCAACTAAAATCTATCCACTCAACAAAAATTATTCCACACCACAGACTCATCTTGGTCAGGATCGATTTGAAATCTATCATGGTTTCAGAGAAATCATACTCCATGGTAAGTTGTTCTTGTAGAATGTTGAACGACTACCCCAACAAAAATCTATCCACTTAACAAAAATTATTTCACACCACAGACTCATCTTGGTCAGGATCGATTTGAAATCTATCACGGTACCAGAGCAATCATACTCCATGGTTCGTTGTTCTTGTAGAATGTTGAACGACTATCTCAACTAAAATCTATCCACTCAACAAAAATTATTTCAGAGAAATCATACTCCATGGTTCGTTGTTCTTGTAGAATGTTGAACGACTATCCCAACTAAAATCTATCCACTCAACAAAAATTATTTCAGAGAAATCATACTCCATGGTTCGTTGCTCTTGTAGAATGTTGAACGACTATCCCAACTAAAATCTATCCACTCAACAAAAATTATTTCAGAGAAATCATACTCCATGGTAAGTTGTTCTTGTAGAATGTTGAACGACTACCCCAACTAAAATCTATCCACTCAACAAAAATTATTTCACACCACAGACTCATCTTGGTCAGGATCGATTTGAAATCTATCATGGTTTCAGAGAAATCATACTCCATGGTTCGTTGTTCTTGTAGAATGTTGAACGACTACCCCAACTAAAATCTATTAACTCAACAAAAATTATTTCAGAGAAATCATACTCCATGGTAAGTTGTTCTTGTAGAATGTTGAACGACTATCCCAACTAAAATCTATCCACTCAACAAAAATTATTTCAGAGAAATCATACTCCATGGTAAGTTGTTCTTGTAGAATGTTGAACGACTACCTCAACTAAAATCTATCCACTCAACAAAAATTATTTCAGAGAAATCATACTCCATGGTAAGTTGTTCTTGTAGAATGTTGAACGACTACCCCAACTAAAATCTATCCACTCAACAAAAATTATTTCACACCACAGACTCATCTTGGTCAGGATCGATTTGAAATCTATCATGGTTTCAGAGAAATCATACTCCATGGTTCGTTGTTCTTGTAGAATGTTGAACGACTACCCCAACTAAAATCTATCCACTCAACAAAAATTATTTCACACCACAGACTCATCTTGGTCAGGATCGATTTGAAATCTATCATGGTTTCAGAGAAATCATACTCCATGGTTCGTTGTTCTTGTAGAATGTTGAACGACTATCCCAACTAAAATCTATCCACTCAACAAAAATTATTTCAGAGAAATCATACTCCATGGTTCGTTGTTCTTGTAGAATGTTGAACGACTACCCCAACTAAAATCTATCCACTCAACAAAAATTATTCCACACCACAGACTCATCTTGGTCAGGATCGATTTGAAATCTATCATGGTTTCAGAGAAATCATACTCCATGGTAAGTTGTTCTTGTAGAATGTTGAACGACTACCCCAACAAAAATCTATCCACTTAACAAAAATTATTTGACACCACAGACTCATCTTGGTCAGGATCGATTTGAAATCTATCACGGTACCAGAGAAATCATACTCCATGGTTCGTTGTTCTTGTAGAATGTTGAACGACTATCCCAACTAAAAGCTATCCACTCAACAAAAATTATTTCAGAGAAATCATACTCCATGGTTCGTTGCTCTTGTAGAATGTTGAACGACTATCCCAACTAAAATCTATCCACTCAACAAAAATTATTTCAGAGAAATCATACTCCATGGTAAGTTGTTCTTGTAGAATGTTGAACGACTACCCCAACTAAAATCTATCCACTCAACAAAAATTATTTCACACCACAGACTCATCTTGGTCAGGATCGATTTGAAATCTATCATGGTTTCAGAGAAATCATACTCCATGGTTCGTTGTTCTTGTAGAATGTTGAACGACTACCCCAACTAAAATCTATTAACTCAACAAAAATTATTTCAGAGAAATCATACTCCATGGTAAGTTGTTCTTGTAGAATGTTGAACGACTATCCCAACTAAAATCTATCCACTCAACAAAAATTATTTCAGAGAAATCATACTCCATGGTAAGTTGTTCTTGTAGAATGTTGAACGACTACCCCAACTAAAATCTATCCACTCAACAAAAATTATTTCAGAGAAATCATACTCCATGGTAAGTTGTTCTTGTAGAATGTTGAACGACTACCCCAACTAAAAACTATCCACTCAACAAAAATTATTTCACACCACAGACTCATCTTGGTCAGGATCGATTTGAAATCTATCATGGTTTCAGAGAAATCATACTCCATGGTTCGTTGTTCTTGTAGAATGTTGAACGACTACCCCAACTAAAATCTATCCACTCAACAAAAATTATTTCACACCACAGACTCATCTTGGTCAGGATCGATTTGAAATCTATCATGGTTTCAGAGAAATCATACTCCATGGTTCGTTGTTCTTGTAGAATGTTGAACGACTATCCCAACTAAAATCTATCCACTCAACAAAAATTATTTCAGAGAAATCATACTCCATGGTTCGTTGTTCTTGTAGAATGTTGAACGACTACCCCAACTAAAATCTATCCACTCAACAAAAATTATTCCACACCACAGACTCATCTTGGTCAGGATCGATTTGAAATCTATCATGGTTTCAGAGAAATCATACTCCATGGTTCGTTGTTCTTGTAGAATGTTGAACGACTATCTCAACTAAAATCTATCCACTCAACAAAAATTATTTCAGAGAAATCATACTCCATGGTTCGTTGTTCTTGTAGAATGTTGAACGACTACCCCAACTAAAATCTATCCACTCAACAAAAATTATTTCAGAGAAATCATACTCCATGGTTCGTTGTTCTTGTAGAATGTTGAACGACTATCCCAACTAAAATCTATCCACTCAACAAAAATTATTTCAGAGAAATCATAGTCCATGATAAGTTGTTCTTGTAAAATGTTGAACAACTACCCCAACTAAAATCTATAAACTCAACAAAAATTATTTCAGAGAAATCATACTCCATATTAAGTTGTTCTTGTAGAATGTTGAACAACTACCCCTAACTAAAATCTATCCACTCAACCAAAATTATTTCAGAGAAATCATAGTCCATGGTAAGTTGTTCTTGTAGAATGTTGAACGATTATCCCAACTAAAATCTATCCACTCAACAAAAATTATTTCACACCACAGACTCATCTTGGTCAGGATCGATTTGAAATCTATCATGGTTTCAGAGAAATCATACTCCATGGTAAGTTGTTCTTGTAGAAGGTTGAACGGCTACCCCAACTAAAATCTATCCACTCAACAAAAATTATTTCACACCACAGACTCATCTTGGTCAGGATCGATTTGAAATCTATCATATTTTCAGAGAAATCATACTCCATGATAAGTTGTTCTTGTAGAATATTGAACGACTACCCCAACTAAAATCTATCCACTCAACAAAAATTATTTCAGAGAAATCATAGTCCATGGTAAGTTGTTCTTGTTGAATGTTGAACGACTACCCCAACTAAAATCTATCCACTCAACAAAAATTATTTCACACCACAGACTCATCTTGGTCAGGATCGATTTGGAATCTATCATGGTTTCAGAGAAATCATACTCCATCGTTCGTTGTTCTTGTAGAATGTTGAACGACTATCCCAAGTAAAATCTATCCACTCAACAAAAATGATTTCAGAGAAATCATACTCCATGGTAAGTTGTTCTTGTAGAATGTTGAACGACTACCCCAACTAAAATCTATCCACTCAACAAAAATTATTTCACACCACAGACTCATATTGGTCAGGACCGATTTGAAGTCTATCATGGTTTCAGAGAAACCATACTCCATGGTAAGTTGTTCTTGTGGAATGTTGAACGACTACCCCTAACTAAAATCTATCCACTCAACAAAAATTATGTCACACCACAGACTCATCTTGGTCAGGATCGATTTGAAATCTATCATGGTTTCAGAGAAATCATACTCCATGGTAAGTTGTTCTCGTAGAATGTTGAACGACTACCCCAACTAAAATCTATCCACTCAACAAAAATTATTTCAGAGAAATCATACTCCATGGTAAGTTGTTCTTGTAGAATGTTGAACGACTACCCCAACTAAAATCTATCCACTCAACAAAAATTATTTCACACCACAGACTCATATTGGTCAGGATCGATTTGAAATCTATCATGGTTTCAGAGAAATCATACTCCATGGTTCGTTGTTCTTGTAGAATGTTGAACGACTACCCCTAACTAAAATCTATCCACTCAACAAAAATTATTTCACACCACAGACTCATCTTGGTCAGGATCGATTTGAAATCTATCATGGTTTCAGAGAAATCATACTCCATGGTTCGTTGTTCTTGTAGAATGTTGAACGACTACCCCTAACTAAAATCTATCCACTCAACAAAAATTATGTCACACCACAGACTCATCTTGGTCAGGATCGATTTGAAATCTATCATGGTTTCAGAGAAATCATACTCCATGGTTCGTTGTTCTTGTAGAATGTTGAACGACTACCCCTAACTAAAATCTATCCACTCAACAAAAATTATTTCACACCACAGACTCATCTTGGTCAGGATCGATTTGAAATCTATCATGGTTTCAGAGAAACCATACTCCATGGTAAGTTGTTCTTGTGGAATGTTGAACGACTACCCCTAACTAAAATCTATCCACTCAACAAAAATTATGTCACACCACAGACTCATCTTGGTCAGGATCGATTTGAAATCTATCATGGTTTCAGAGAAATCATACTCCATGGTAAGTTGTTCTCGTAGAATGTTGAACGACTACCCCAACTAAAATCTATCCACTCAACAAAAATTATTTCAGAGAAATCATACTCCATGGTAAGTTGTTCTTGTAGAATGTTGAACGACTACCCCAACTAAAATCTATCCACTCAACAAAAATTATTTCACACCACAGACTCATATTGGTCAGGATCGATTTGAAATCTATCATGGTTTCAGAGAAATCATACTCCATGGTTCGTTGTTCTTGTAGAATGTTGAACGACTACCCCTAACTAAAATCTATCCACTCAACAAAAATTATTTCACACCACAGACTCATCTTGGTCAGGATCGATTTGAAATCTATCATGGTTTCAGAGAAACCATACTCCATGGTAAGTTGTTCTTGTGGAATGTTGAACGACTACCCCTAACTAAAATCTATCCACTCAACAAAAATTATGTCACACCACAGACTCATCTTGGTCAGGATCGATTTGAAATCTATCATGGTTTCAGAGAAATCATACTCCATGGTAAGTTGTTCTCGTAGAATGTTGAACGACTACCCCAACTAAAATCTATCCACTCAACAAAAATTATTTCACACCACAGACTCATCTTGGTCAGGATCGATTTGAAATCTATCATGGTTTCAGAGAAACCATACTCCATGGTAAGTTGTTCTTGTGGAATGTTGAACGACTACCCCTAACTAAAATCTATCCACTCAACAAAAATTATGTCACACCACAGACTCATCTTGGTCAGGATCGATTTGAAATCTATCATGGTTTCAGAGAAATCATACTCCATGGTAAGTTGTTCTCGTAGAATGTTGAACGACTACCCCAACTAAAATCTATCCACTCAACAAAAATTATTTCAGAGAAATCATACTCCATGGTAAGTTGTTCTTGTAGAATGTTGAACGACTACCCCAACTAAAATCTATCCACTCAACAAAAATTATTTCACACCACAGACTCATCTTGGTCAGGATCGATTTGAAATCTATCATGGTTTCAGAGAAATCATACTCCATGGTTCGTTGTTCTTGTAGAATGTTGAACGACTATCCCAACTAAAATCTATCCACTCAACAAAAATTATTTCAGAGAAATCATAGTCCATGATAAGTTGTTCTTGTAAAATGTTGAACAACTACCCCAACTAAAATCTATAAACTCAACAAAAATTATTTCAGAGAAATCATACTCCATGGTAAGTTGTTCTTGTAGAATGTTGAACGACTACCCCAACTAAAATCTATCCACTCAACAAAAATTATTTCACACCACAGACTCATATTGGTCAGGATCGATTTGAAATCTATCATGGTTTCAGAGAAATCATACTCCATGGTTCGTTGTTCTTGTAGAATGTTGAACGACTACCCCTAACTAAAATCTATCCACTCAACAAAAATTATTTCACACCACAGACTCATCTTGGTCAGGATCGATTTGAAATCTATCATGGTTTCAGAGAAACCATACTCCATGGTAAGTTGTTCTTGTGGAATGTTGAACGATTACCCCTAACTAAAATCTATCCACTCAACAAAAATTATGTCACACCACAGACTCATCTTGGTCAGGATCGATTTGAAATCTATCATGGTTTCAGAGAAATCATACTCCATGGTAAGTTGTTCTCGTAGAATGTTGAACGACTACCCCAACTAAAATCTATCCACTCAACAAAAATTATTTCAGAGAAATCATACTATATGGTAAGTTGTTCTTGTAGAATGTTGAACGACTACCCCAACTAAAATCTATCCACTCAACAAAAATTATTTCACACCACAGACTCATATTGGTCAGGATCGATTTGAAATCTATCATGGTTTCAGAGAAATCATAGTCCATGGTAAGTTGTTCTTGTAGAATGTTGAACGACTACCCCAACTAAAATCTATCCACTCAACAAAAATTATTTCACACCACAGACTCATCTTGGTCAGGATCGATTTGAAATCTATCATGGTTTCAGAGAAATCATACTCCATGGTTCGTTGTTCTTGTAGAATGTTGAACGACTATCCCAACTAAAATCTATCCACTCAACAAAAATTATTTCAGAGAAATCATACTCCATGGTAAGTTGTTCTTGTAGAATGTTGAACGACTACCCCAACTAAAATCTATCCACTCAACAAAAATTATTTCACACCACAGACTCATCTTGGTCAGGATCGATTTGAAATCTATCATGGTTTCAGAGAAATCATACTCCATGGTAAGTTGTTCTTGTAGAATGTTGAACGACTATCCCAACTAAAATTTATCCACTCAACAAAAATTATTTCACACCACAGACTCATCTTGGTCAGGATCGATTTGAAATCTATCATGGTTTCAGAGAAATCATACTCCATGGTAAGTTGTTCTTGTAGAATGTTGAACGACTACCCCAACTAAAATCTATCCACTCAACAAAAATTATTTCACACCACAGACTCATCTTGGTCAGGATCGATTTGAAATCTATCATGGTTTCAGAGAAATCATACACCATGGTAAGTTGTTCTTGTAGAATGTTGAACGACTACCCCAACTAAAATCTATCCACTCAACAAAAATTATTTCACACCACAGACTCATCTTGGTCAGGATCGATTTGAAATCTATCATGGTTTCAGAGAAATCATACTCCATGGTAAGTTGTTCTTGTAGAATGTTGAACGACTACCCCAACTAAAATCTATCCACTCAACAAAAATTATTTCACACCACAGACTCATCTTGGTCAGGATCGATTTGAAATCTATCATGGTTTCAGAGAAATCATACTCCATGGTTCGTTGTTCTTGTAGAATGTTGAACGACTATCCCAACTAAAATCAATCCACTCAACAAAAATTATTTCAGAGAAATCATACTCCATGGTTCGTTGTTCTTGTAGAATGTTGAACGACTACCCCAACTAAAATCTATCCACTCAACAAAAATTATTTCACACCACAGACTCATCTTGGTCAGCATCGATTTGAAATCTATCATGGTTTCAGAGAAATCATACTCCATGGTTCGTTGTTCTTGTAGAATGTTGAACGACTATCCCAACTAAAATCTATCCACTCAACAAAAATTATTTCACACCGCAGACTCATCTTGGTCAGGATCGATTTGAAATCTATCATGGTTTCAGAGAAATCATACTCCATGTTTCGTTGTTCTTGTAGAATGTTGAACGACTATCCCAACTAAAATCTATCCACTCAACAAAAATTATTTCAGAGAAATCATGCTCCATGGTTCGTTGTTCTTGTAGAATGTTGAACGACTACCCCAACTAAAATCTATCCACTCAACAAAAATTATTCCACACCACAGACTCATCTTGGTCAGGATCGATTTGAAATCTATCATGGTTTCAGAGAAATCATACTCCATGGTTCGTTGTTCTTGTAGAATGTTGAACGACTACCCCAACTAAAATCTATCCACTCAACAAAAATTATTTCACACCGCAGATTCATCTTGGTCAGGATCGATTTGAAATCTATCATGGTTTCAGAGAAATCATACTTCATGGTTCGTTGTTCTTGTAGAATGTTGAACGACTATCCCAACTTAAATCTATCCACTCAACAAAAATTATTTGAGAGAAATCATACTCCATGGTTCGTTGTTCTGGTAGAATGTTGAACGACTACCCCTAACTAAAATCTATCCGCTCAACAAAAATTATTTCACACCACAGACTCATCTTATTCAGGATCGATTTGAAATCTATCATGGTTGCAGAGAAATCATACTCCATTGTAAGTTGTTCTTGTAGAATGTTGAACGACTACCCCAAATAAAATCTATCCACTCAACAAAAATTATTTCAGAGAAATCATACTCCATGGTTCGTTGTTCTTGTAGAATGTTGAACGACTACCCCAACTAAAATCTATCCACTCAACAAAAATTATTTCACACCACAGACTCATCTTGGTCAGGATCGATTTGAAATCTATCATGGTTTCAGAGAAATCATACTCCATGGTTCGTTGTTCTTGTAGAATGTTGAACGACTACCCCTAACTAAAATCTATCCACTCAACAAAAATTATTTCAGAGAAATCATACTCCATGGTTCGTTGTTCTTGTAGAATGTTGAACGACTACCCCAACTAAAATCTATCCACTCAACAAAAATTATTTCACACCACAGACTCATCTTGGTCAGGATCGATTTGAAATCTATCATGGTTTCAGAGAAATCATACTCCATGGTTCGTTGTTCTTGTAGAATGTTGAACGACTACCCCAACTAAAATCTATCCACTCAACAAAAATTATTCCACACCACAGACTCATCTTGGTCAGGATCGATTTGAAATCTATCATGGTTTCAGAGAAATCATACTCCATGGTTCGTTGTTCTTGTAGAATGTTGAACGACTATCCCAACTAAAATCTATCCACTCAACAAAAATTATTTCAGAGAAATCATACTCCATGGTTCGTTGTTCTTGTAGAATGTTGAACGACTATCCCAACTAAAATCTATCCACTCAACAAAAATTATTTCAGAGAAATCATACTCCATGATTCGTTGTTCTTGTAGAATGTTGAACGACTATCCCAACTAAAATCTATCCACTCAACAAAAATTATTTCAGAGAAATCATACTCCATGGTTCGTTGTTCTTGTACAATGTTGAACGACTACCCCAACTAAAATCTATCCACTCAACAAAAATTATTTCAGAGAAATCATACTCCATGGTAAGTTGTTCTTGTAGAATGTTGAACGACTACCCCTAACTAAAATCTATCCACTCAACCAAAATTATTTCAGAGAAATCATAGTCCATGGTAAGTTGTTCTTGTAGAATGTTGAACGACTATCCCAACAAAAATCTATCCACTCAACAAAAATTATTTCACAGAAATCATACTCCATGGTAAGTTGTTCTTGTAGAATATTGAACGACTACCCCAACCAAAAACTATCCACTCAACAAAAATTATTTCAGAGAAATCATACTCCATGGTAAGTTGTTCTTGTAGAATGTTGAACGACTACCCCTAACTAAAATCTATCCACTCGACAAAAATTATTTCACACCACAGACTCATCTTGGTCAGGATCGATTTGAAATCTATCATGGTTTCAGAGAAATCATACTCCATGGTAAGTTGTTCTTGTAGAATGTTGAACGACTACCCCAACTAAAATCTATCCACTCAACAAAAATTATTTCACACCACCGACTCATCTTGGTCAGGATCGATTTGAAATCTATCATGGTTTCAGAGAAATCATACTCCATGGTTCGTTGTTCTTGTAGAATGTTGAACGACTATCCCAACTAAAATCTATCCACTCAACAAAAATTATTTCAGAGAAATCATACTCCATGGTAAGTTGTTCTTGTAGAATGTTGAACGACTAAACCAACTAAAATCTATCCACTCAACAAAAATTATTTCACAGCACAGACTCATCTTGGTCAGGATCGATTTGGAATCTATCATGGTTTCAGAGAAATCATACTCCATGGTAAGTTGTTCTTGTAGAATGTTGAACGACTACCCCTAACTAAAATCTATCCACTCAACAAAAATTATTTCACACCACAGGTTCATCTTGGTCAGGATCGATTTGAAATCTATCATGTTTTCAGAGAAATCATACTCCATGGTTCGTAGTTCTTGTAGAATGTTGAACGACTACCCCTAACTAAAATCTATCCACTCAACAAAAATTATTTCACACCACAGACTCATCTTGGTCAGGATCGATTTGAAATCTATCATGGTTTCAGAGAAATCATACTCCATGGTAAGTTGTTCTTGTAGAATGTTGAACGACTACCCCAACTAAAATCTATCCACTCAACAAAAATTATTTCACACCACAGACTCATCTTGGTCAGGATCGATTTGAAATCTATCATGGTTTCAGAGAAATCATACTCCGTGGTTCGTTGTTCTTGTAAAATGTTGAACGACTACCCCAACTAAAATCTATCCACTCAACAAAAATTATTTCACACCACAGACTCATCTTGGTCAGGATCGATTTGAAATCTATCATGGTTTCAGAGAAATCATACTCCATGGTTCGTTGTTCTTGTAGAATGTTGAACGACTATCCCAACTAAAATCTATCCACTCAACAAAAATTATTTCAGAGAAATCATACTCCATGGTTCGTTGTTCTTGTAGAATGTTGAACGACTACCCCTAACTAAAATCTATCCACTCAACAAAAATTATTTCACACCACAGACTCATCTTGGTCAGCATCGATTTGAAATCTATCATGGTTTCAGAGAAATCATAGTCCATGGTTCGTTGTTCTTGTAGAATGTTGAACGACTACCCCAACTAAAATCTATCCACTCAACAAAAATTATTTCACACCACAGACTCATCTTGGTCAGGATCGATTTGAAATCTATCATGGTTTCAGAGAAATCATACTCCATGGTAAGTTGTTCTTGTAGAATGTTGAACGACTATCCCAACTAAAATCTATCCACTCAACAAAAATTATTTCAGAGAAATCATAGTCCATGGTAAGTTGTTCTTGTAGAATGTTGAACGACTACCCCAACTAAAATATATCCACTCAACAAAAATTATTTCAGAGAAATCATACTCCTTGGTAAGTTGTTCTTGTAGAATGTTTGAACGACTATCCCAACTAAAATCTATCCACTCAACAGAAATTATTTCACAGAAATCATACTCCATGGTAAGTTGTTCTTGTAGAATGTTGAACGACTACCCCAACTAAAATCTATCCACTCAACAAAAATTATTTCACACCACAGACTCATCTTGGTCAGGATCGATTTGAAATCTATCATGGTTTCAGAGAAATCATACTCCATGGTTCGTTGTTCTTGTAGAATGTTGAACGACTACCCCTAATTAAAATCTATCCACTCAACAAAAATTATTTCAGAGAAATCATACTCCATGGTTCGTTGTTCTTGTAGAATGTTGAACGACTACCCCAACTAAAATCTATCCACTCAACAAAAATTATTTCAGAGAAATCATAGTCCATGGTAAGTTGTTCTTGTAGAATGTTGAACGACTATCCCAACTAAAATCTATCCACTCAACAAAAATTATTTCAGAGAAATCAAACTCCATGGTAAGTTGTTCTTGTAGAATGTTGAACGACTACCCCTAACTAAAATCTATCCACTCAACAAAAATTATTTCACACCACAGACTCATCTTGGTCAGGATCGATTTGAAATCTATCATGGTTTCAGAGAAATCATACTCCATGGTAAGTTGTTCTTGTAGAATGTTGAACGACTACCCCAACTAAAATCTATCCACTCAACAAAAATTATTTCACACCACAGACTCATCTTGGTCAGGATCGATTTGAAATCTATCATGGTTTCAGAGAAATCATACTCCATGGTAAGTTGTTCTTGTAGAATGTTGAACGACTATCCCAACTAAAATCTATCCACTCAACAAAAATTATTTCACACCACAGACTCATCTTGGTCAGGATCGATTTGAAATCTATCATGGTTTCAGAGAAATCATACTCCATGGTAAGTTGTTCTTGTAGAATGTTGAACGACTACCCCTAACTAAAATCTATCCACTCAACAAAAATTATTTCACACCACAGACTCATCTTGGTCAGGATCGATTTGAAATCTATCATGGTTTCAGAGAAATCATACTCCATGGTAAGTTGTTCTTGTAGAATGTTGAACGACTACCCCAACTAAAATCTATCCACTCAACAAAAATTATTTCACACCACATCTTGGTCAGGATCGATTTGAAATCTATCATGGTTTCAGAGAAATCATAGTCCATGGTAAGTTGTTCTTGTAGAATGTTGAACGACTACCCCAACTAAAATCTATCCACTCAACAAAAATTATTTCACACCACAGACTCATCTTGGTCAGGATGGATTTGAAATCTATCATGGTTTCAGAGAAATCATACTCCATGGTTCGTTGTTCTTGTAGAATGTTGAACGACTACCCCAACTAAAATCTATCCACTCAACAAAAATTATTTCACACCACAGACTCATCTTGGTCAGGATCGATTTGAAATCTATCATGGTTTCAAAGAAATCATACTCCATGGTTCGTTGTTCTTGTAGAATGTTGAACGACTATCCCAACTAAAATCTATCCACTCAACAAAAATTATTTCAGAGAAATCATACTCCATGGTTCGTTGTTCTTGTAGAATGTTGAACGACTACCCCAACTAAAATCTATCCACTAAACAAAAATTATTTCACACCACAGACTCATCTTGGTCAGGATCGATTTGAAATCTATCATGGTTTCAAAGAAATCATACTCCATGGTTCGTTGTTCTTGTAGAATGTTGAACGACTACCCCAACTAAAATCTATCCACTCAACAAAAATTATTTCACACCACAGACTCATCTTGGTCAGGATCGATTTGAAATCTATCATGGTTTCAGAGAAATCATAGTCCATGGAAAGTTGTTCTTGTAGAATGTTGAACGACTACCCAACTAAAATCTATTCACTCAAAAAAAATTATTTCAGAAAAATCATACTCCATGGTAAGTTGTTCTTGTAGAATGTTGAACGACTATCCCAACTAAAATCTATCCACTCAACAAAAATTATTTCACACCACAGACTCATCTTGGTCAGGATTGATTTGAAATCTATCATGGTTTCAGAGAAATCATACTCCATGGTAAGTTGTTCTTGTAGAATGTTGAACGACTACCCCAACTAAAATCTATCCACTCAACAAAAATTATTTCACACCACAGACTCATCTTGGTCAGGATCGATTTGAAATCTATCATGGTTTCAGAGAAATCATACTCCATGGTAAGTTGTTCTTGTAGAATGTTGAACGACTACCCAACTAAAATTTATTCACTCAAAAAAAATTATTTCAGAAAAATCATACTCCATGGTAAGTTGTTCTTGTAGAATGTTGAACGACTATCCCAACTAAAATCTATCCACTCAACAAAAATTATTTCACACCACAGACTCATCTTGGTCAGGATTGATTTGAAATCTATCATGGTTTCAGAGAAATCATACTCCATGGTAAGTTGTTCTTGTAGAATGTTGAACGACTACCCCAACTAAAATCTATCCACTCAACAAAAATTATTTCACACCACAGACTCATCTTGGTCAGCATCGATTTGAAATCTATTATGGTTTCAGAGAAATCATACTCCATGAATAGTTGTTCTTGTAGAATGTTGAACGACTATCCCAACTAAAATCTATCCACTCAACAAAAATTATTTCACACCACAGACTCATCTTGGTCAGGGTAGATCTGAAATCTATCACGGTTTCAGAGAAATCATACTCCATGGTAAGTTGTTCTTGTAGAATGTTAAACGACTACCCCAACTAAAATCTATCCACTCAACAAAAATTATTTCACACCACAGACTCATCTTGGTCAGGATCGATTTGAAATCTATCATGGTTTCAGAGAAATCATACTCCATGGTTCGTTGTTCTTGTAGAATGTTGAACGACTATCCCAACTAAAATCTATCCACTCAACAAAAATTATTTCAGAGAAATCATACTCCATGGTAAGTTGTTCTTGTAGAATGTTGAACGACTACCCGTAACTAAAATCTATCCACTCAACAAAAATTATTTCCCACCACAGACTCATCTTGGTCAGGATCGATTTGAAATCTATCATGGTTTCAGAGAAATCATAGTCCATGGTAAGTTGTTCTTGTAGAATGTTGAACGACTACCCCTAACTAAAATCTATCCACTCAACAAAAATGATTTCACACCACAGACTCATCTTGGTCAGGATCGATTTGAAATCTATCATGGTTTCAGAGAAATCATAGTCCATGGTAAGTTGTTCTTGTAGAATGTTGAACGACTACCCCAACTAAAATCTATCCACTCAACAAAAATTATTTCACACCACAGACTCATCTTGGTCAGGATCGATTTGAAATCTATCATGGTTGCAGAGAAATCATACTCCATGGTTCGTTGTTCTTGTAGAATGTTGAACGACTATCCCAACTAAAATCTATCCACTCAACAAAAATTATTTCACACCACAGACTCATCTTGGTCAGGATCGATTTGAAATCTATCATGGTTTCAGAGAAATCATAGTCCATGGTTCGTTGGTCTTGTAGAATGTTGAACGACTACCCCAACTAAAATCTATCCACTCAACAAAAATTATTTCACACCACAGACTCATCTTGGTCAGGATCGATTTTAAATCTATCATGGTTTCAGAGAGATCATACTCCATGGTTCGTTGTTCTTGTAGAATGTTGAACGACTACCCCAACTAAAATCTATCCACTCAATAAAAATTATTTCACACCACAGACTCATCTTGGTCAGGATCGATTTGAAATCTATCATGGTTTCAGAAAAATCATACTCCATGGTTCGTTGTTCTTGTAGAATGTTGAACGACTATCCCAACTAAAATCTATCCACTCAACAAAAATTATTTCACACCACAGACTCATCTTGGTCAGGATCGATTTGAAATCTATCATGGTTTCAGAGAAATCATAGTCCATGGTAAGTTGTTCTTGTAGAATGTTGAACGACTACCCCTAACTAAAATCTATCCACTCAACAAAAATTATTTCACACCACAGACTCATCTTGGTCAGGATCGATTTGAAATCTATCATGGTTTCAGAGAAATCATAGTCCATATTAAGTTGTTCTTGTAAAATGTTGAACGACTACCCCAACTAAAATCTGTCCACTCAACAAAAATTATTTCACACCACAGACTCATCATGGTCAGGATCGATTTGAAATCTATCATGGTTTCAGAGAAATCATAGTCCATGGTAAGTTGTTCTTGTAGAATGTTGAACGACTATCCCAACTAAAATCTATCCACTCAACAAAAATTATTTCAGAGAAATCATACTCCATGGTAAGTTGTTCTTGTAGAATGTTGAACGACTACCCCAACTAAAATCTATCCACTCAACAAAAATTATTTCACACCACAGACTCATCTTGGTCAGGATCGATTTGAAAGCTATCATGGTTTCAGAGAAATCATACTCCATGGTAAGTTGTTGTTGTAGAATGTTGAACGACTACCCCAACTAAAATCTATCCACTCAACAAAAATTATTTCACACCACAGACTCATCTTGGTCAGGATCGATTTGAAATCTATCATGGTTTCAGAGAAATCATACTCCATGGTTCGTTGTTCTTGTAGAATGTTGAACGACTATCCCAACTAAAATCTATCCACTCAACAAAAATTATTTCAGAGAAATCATACTCCATGGTAAGTTGTTCTTGTAGAATGTTGAACGACTACCCGTAACTAAAATCTATCCACTCAACAAAAATTATTTCACACCACAGACTCATCTTGGTCAGGATCGATTTGAAATCTATCATGGTTTCAGAGAAATCATAGTCCATGGTAAGTTGTTCTTGTAGAATGTTGAACGACTACCCCTAACTAAAATCTATCCACTCAACAAAAATGATTTCACACCACAGACTCATCTTGGTCAGGATCGATTTGAAATCTATCATGGTTTCAGAGAAATTATAGTCCATGGTAAGTTGTTCTTGTAGAATGTTGAACGACTACCCCAACTAAAATCTATCCACTCAACAAAAATTATTTCACACCACAGACTCATCTTGGTCAGGATCGATTTGAAATCTACCATGGTTGCAGAGAAATCATACTCCATGGTTCGTTGTTCTTGTAGAATGTTGAACGATTACCCCTAACTAAAATCTATCCACTCAACAAAAATTATTTCACACCACAGACTCATCTTGGTCAGGATCGATTTGAAATCTATCATTGTTTCAGAGAAATCATACTCCATGGTTCGTTGTTCTTGTAAAATGTTGAACGACTACCCCAACCCAAATCTATCCACTCAACAAAAATTATTTCACACCACAGACTCATCTTGGTCAGGATCGATTTGAAATCTATCATGGTTTCAGAGAAATCATAGTCCATGGTAAGTTGTTCTTGTAGAATGTTGAACGACTACCCCTAACTAAATTCTATCCACTCAACAAAAATTATTTCACACCACAGACTCATCTTGGTCAGGATCGATTTGAAATCTATCATGGTTTCAGAGAAATCATACTCCATGGTAAGTTGTTCTTGTAGAATGTTGAACGACTACCCCTAACTAAAATCTATCCACTCAACAAAAATTATTTCACACCACAGACTCATCTTGGTCAGGATCGATTTGAAATCTATCATGGTTTCAGACAAATCATAGTCCATGGTAAGTTGTTCTTGTAGAATGTTGAACGACTATCCCAACTAAAATCTATCCACTCAACAAAAATTATTTCAGAGAAATCATACTCCATGGTAAGTTGTTCTTGTAGAATGTTGAACGACTACCCCAACTAAAATCTATCCACTCAACAAAAATTATTTCACACCACAGACTCATCTTGGTCAGGATCGATTTGAAAGCTATCATGGTTTCAGAGAAATCATACTCCATGGTAAGTTGTTGTTGTAGAATGTTGAACGACTACCCCAACTAAAATCTATCCACTCAACAAAAATTATTTCACACCACAGACTCATCTTGGTCAGGATCGATTTGAAATCTATCATGGTTTCAGAGAAATCATACTCCATGGTAAGTTGTTCTTGTAGAATGTTGAACGACTATCCCAACTAAAATCTATCCACTCAACAAAAATTATTTCAGAGAAATCATACTCCATGGTAAGTTGTTCTTGTAGAATGTTGAACGACTAATGCTAACTAAAATCTATCCACTCAACCAAAATTATTTCACACCACAGACTCATCTTGGTCAGGATCGATTTGAAATCTATCATGGTTTCAGAGAAATCATACTCCATGGTAAGTTGTTCTTGTAGAATGTTGAACGACTACCCCAACTAAAATCTATCCACTCAACAAAAATTATTTCACACCACAGACACATCTTGGTCAGGATCGATTTGAAATCTATCATGGTTTCAGAGAAATCATAGTCCATGGTAAGTTGTTCTTGTAGAATGTTGAACGACTAGCCCTAACTAAAATCTATCCACTCAACAAAAATTATTTCAGAGAAATCATACTCCATGGTAAGTTGTTCTTGTAGAATGTTGAACGACTACCCCAACTAAAATCTATCCACTCAACAAAAATTATTTCACACCACAGACTCATCTTGGTCAGGATCGATTTGAAATCTATCATGGTTTCAGAGAAATCATACTCCATGGTTCGTTGTTCTTGTAGAATGTTGAACGAGTACCCCAACTAAAATCTATCCACTCAACAAAAATTATTTCACACCACAGATTCATCTTGGTCAGGATCGATTTGACATCTATCATGGTTTCAGAGAAATCATAGTCCATGGTAAGTTGTTCTTGTAGAATGTTGAACGACTACCCCAACTAAAATCTATCCACTCAACAAAAATTATTTCAGAGAAATCATACTCCATGGTAAGTTGTTCTTGTAGAATGTTGAACGAGTACCCCAACTAAAATCTATCCACTCAACAAAAATTATTTCACACCACAGACTCATCTTGGTCAGGATCGATTTGAAATCTATCATGGTTTCAGAGAAATCATACTCCATGGTAAGTTGTTCTTGTAGAATGTTGAACGACTACCCCAACTAAGATCTATCCACTCAACAAAAGTTATTTCACACCACAAATCGATCTTGGTCAGGATCGATTTGAAATCTATCATGGTTTCAGAGAAATCATACTCCATGGTAAGTTGTTCTTATAGAATGTTAAACGACTACCCCAACTAAAATCTATCCACTCAACAAAAATTATTTCACACCACAGACTCATCTTGGTCAGGATCGATTTGAAATCTATCATTTTTTCAGAGAAATCATACTCCATGGTTCGTTGTTCTTGTAAAAAGTTGAACGACTATCCCAACTAAAATCTATCCACTCAACAAAAATTATTTCAGAGAAATCATACTCCATGGTAAGTTGTTCTTGTAGAATGTTGAACGACTACCCCAACTAAAATCTATCCACTCAACAAAAATTATTTCACACCACAGACTCATCTTGGTCAGGATCGATTTGAAATCTATCATGGTTTCAGAGAAAGCATACTCCATGAATCGTTGTTCTTGTAGAATGTTGAACGACTATCCCAACTAAAATCTATCCACTCAACAAAAATTATTTCACACCACAGACTCATCTTGGTCAGGATCGATTTGAAATCTATCATGGTTTCAGAGAAATCATACTCCATGAATCGTTGTTCTTGTAGAATGTTGAACGACTATCCCAACTAAAATCTATCCACTCAACAAAAATTATTTCACACCACAGACTCATCTTGGTCAGGATCGATTTGAAATCTATCATGGTTTCAGAGAAATCATACTCCATGGTAAGTTGTTCTTGTAGAATGTTGAACGACTACCCCAACTAAAATCTATCCACTCAACAAAAATTATTTCACACCACAGACTCATCTTGGTCAGGATCAATTTGAAATCTATCATGGTTGCAGAGAAATCATACTCCATGGTTCGTTGTACTTGTAGAATGTTGAACGACTATCCCAACTAAAATCTATCCACTCAACAAAAATTATTTCAGAGAAATCATACTCCATGGTAAGTTGTTCTTGTAGAATGTTGAACGACTACCCCAACTAAAATCTATCCACTCAACAAAAATTATTTCACACCACAGACTCATCTTGGTCAGGATCGATTTGAAATCTATCATGGTTTCAGAAAAATCATACTCCATGGTTCGTTGTTCTTGTAGAATGTTGAACGACTATCCCAACTAAAATCTATCCACTCAACAACAATTATTTCAGAGAAATCATACTCCATGGTAAGTTGTTCTTGTAGAATGTTGAACGACTACCCCAACTAAAATCTATCCACTCAACAAAAATTATTTCACACCACAGACTCATCTTGGTCAGGATCGATTTGAAATCTATCATGGTTTCAGAGAAATCATACTCCATGAATCGTTGTTCTTGTAGAATGTTGAACGACTATCCCAACTAAAATCTATCCACTCAACAAAAATTATTTCACACCACAGACTCATCTTGGTCAGGATCGATTTGAAATCTATCATGGTTTCAGAGAAATCATACTCCATGGTAAGTTGTTCTTGTAGAATGTTCAACGACTACCCCAACTAAAATCTATCCACTCAACAAAAATTATTTCACACCACAGTCTCATCTTGGTCAGGGTCGATTTGAAATCTATCTTGGTTTCAGAGAAATCATACTCCATGGTAAGTTGCTCTTGTAGAATGTTGAACGACTACCCCAACTAAAATCTATCCACTCAACAAAAATTATTTCACACCACAGACTCATCTTGGTCAGGATCGATTTGAAATCTATCATTTTTTCAGAGAAATCATACTCCATGGTTCGTTGTTCTTGTAAAAAGTTGAACGACTATCCCAACTAAAATCTATCCACTCAACAAAAATTATTTCAGAGAAATCATACTCCATGGTAAGTTGTTCTTGTAGAATGTTGAACGACTACCCCAACTAAAATCTATCCACTCAACAAAAATTATTTCACACCACAGACTCATCTTGGTCAGGATCGATTTGAAATCTATCATGGTTTCAGAGAAATCATACTCCATGAATCGTTGTTCTTGTAGAATGTTGAACGACTATCCCAACTAAAATCTATCCACTCAACAAAAATTATTTCACACCACAGACTCATCTTGGTCAGGATCGATTTGAAATCTATCATGGTTTCAGAGAAATCATACTCCATGAATCGTTGTTCTTGTAGAATGTTGAACGACTATCCCAACTAAAATCTATCCACTCAACAAAAATTATTTCACACCACAGACTCATCTTGGTCAGGATCGATTTGAAATCTATCATGGTTTCAGAGAAATCATACTCCATGGTAAGTTGTTCTTGTAGAATGTTGAACGACTACCCCAACTAAAATCTATCCACTCAACAAAAATTATTTCACACCACAGACTCATCTTGGTCAGGATCAATTTGAAATCTATCATGGTTGCAGAGAAATCATACTCCATGGTTCGTTGTGCTTGTAGAATGTTGAACGACTATCCCAACTAAAATCTATCCACTCAACAAAAATTATTTCAGAGAAATCATACTCCATGGTAAGTTGTTCTTGTAGAATGTTGAACGACTACCCCAACTAAAATCTATCCACTCAACAAAAATTATTTCACACCACAGACTCATCTTGGTCAGGATCGATTTGAAATCTATCATGGTTTCAGAAAAATCATACTCCATGGTTCGTTGTTCTTGTAGAATGTTGAACGACTATCCCAACTAAAATCTATCCACTCAACAACAATTATTTCAGAGAAATCATACTCCATGGTAAGTTGTTCTTGTAGAATGTTGAACGACTACCCCAACTAAAATCTATCCACTCAACAAAAATTATTTCACACCACAGACTCATCTTGGTCAGGATCGATTTGAAATCTATCATGGTTTCAGAGAAATCATACTCCATGAATCGTTGTTCTTGTAGAATGTTGAACGACTATCCCAACTAAACTCTATCCACTCAACAAAAATTATTTCACACCACAGACTCATCTTGGTCAGGATCGATTTGAAATCTATCATGGTTTCAGAGAAATCATACTCCATGGTAAGTTGTTCTTGTAGAATGTTCAACGACTACCCCAACTAAAATCTATCCACTCAACAAAAATTATTTCACACCACAGTCTCATCTTGGTCAGGGTCGATTTGAAATCTATCTTGGTTTCAGAGAAATCATACTCCATGGTAAGTTGCTCTTGTAGAATGTTGAACGACTACCCCAACTAAAATCTATCCACTCAACAAAAATTATTTCACACCACAGACTCATCTTGGTCAGGATCGATTTGAAATCTATCATGGTTTCAGAGAAATCATAGTCCATGGTAAGTTGTTCTTGTAGAATGTTGAACGACTACCCCAACTAAAATCTATCCACTCAACAAAAATTATTTCACACCACAGACTCATCTTGGTCAGGATCGATTTGAAATCTATCATGGTTTCAGAGAAATCATACTCAATGGTTCGTTGCTCTTGTAGAATGTTGAACGACTATCCCAACTAAAATCTATCCACTCAACAAAAATTATTTCAGAGAAATCATCCTCCATGGTAAGTTGTTCTTGTAGAATGTTGAACGCCTATCCCAACTAAAATCTATCCACTCAACAAAAATTATTTCACACCACAGACTCATCTTGGTCAGGATCGATTTGAAATCTATCATGGTTTCAGAGAAATCATACTCCATTTTTCGTTGTTCTTGTAGAATGTTGAACGACTACCCCAACTAAAATCTATCCACTCAACAAAAATTATTTCACACCACAGACTCACCTTGGTCAGGATCGATTTGAAATCTATCATGGTTTCAGAGAAATCATAGTCCATGTTCTTGTAGAATGTTAAACGACTACCCCAACTAAAATCTATCCACTCAACAAAAATTATTTCAGAGAAATCATACTCCATGGTTCGTTGTTCTTGTAGAATGTTGAACGACTATCCCAACTAAAATCTATCAACTCAACAAAAATTATTTCACACCACAGACTCATCTTGGTCAGGATCGATTTGAAATCTATCATGGTTTCAGAGAAATCATACTCCATGGTAAGTTGTTCTTATAGAATGTTGAACGACTACCCCAACTAAAATCTATCCACTCACCAAAAATTATTTCACACCACAGACTCATCTTGGTCAGGATCGATTTGAAATCTATCATGGTTTCAGAGAAATCATACTCTATGGTTCGTTGTTCTTGTAAAATGTTGAACGACTGTCCCAACTAAAATCTATCCACTCAACAAAAATTATTTCAGAGAAATCATACTCCATGGTAAGTTTTCTTGTAGAATGTTGAACGACTACCCCAACTAAAATCTATCCACTCAACAAAAATTATTTCACACCACAGACTCATCTTGGTCAGGATCGATTTGAAATCTATCATGGTTTCAGAGAAATCATACTCCATGAATCGTTGTTCTTGTAGAATGTTGAACGACTATCCCAACTAAAATCCATCCACTCAACAAAAATTATTTCACACCACGGACTCATCTTGGTCAGGATCGATTTGAAATCTATCATGGTTTCAGAGAAATCATACTCCATGGTTCGTTGTTCTTGTAAAATGTTGAACGACTACCCCAACTAAAATCTATCCACTCAACAAAAATTATTTCAGAGAAATCATACTCCATGGTTCGTTGTTCTTGTAGAATGTTGAACGACTACCCCAACTAAAATCTATCCACTCAACAAAAATTATTTCACACCACAGACTCATCTTGGCCAGGATCGATTTGAAATCTATCATGGTTTCAGAGAAATCATACTCCATGGTTCGTTGTTCTTGTAGAATGTTGAACGACTATCCCAACTAAAATCTATCCACTCAACAAAAATTATTTCAGAGAAATCATAGTCCATGGTAAGTTGTTCTTGTAGAATGTTGAACGACTATCCCAACTAAAATCTATCCACTCAACAAAAATTATTTCAGAGAAATCATACTCCATGGTTCGTTGTTCTTGTAGAATGTTGAACGACTACCCCAACTAAAATCTATCCACTCAACAAAAATTATTTCAGAGAAATCATACTCCATGGTTCGTTGTTCTTGTAGAATGTTGAACGACTACCCCAACTAAAATCTATCCACTCAACAAAAATTATTTCACACCACAGACTCATCTTGGTCAGGATCGATTTGAAATCTATCATGGTTTCAGAGAAATCATACTCCATGGTTCGTTGTTCTTGTAGAATGTTGAACGACTATCCCAACTAAAATCTATCCACTCAACAAAAATTATTTCAGAGAAATCATAGTCCATGGTAAGTTGTTCTTGTAGAATGTTGAACGACTACCCCAACTAAAATCTATCCACTCAACAAAAATTATTTCACACCACAGACTCATCTTGGTCAGGATCGATTTGAAATCTATCATGGTTTCAGAGAAATCATACTCCATGGTTCGTTGCTCTTGTAGAATGTTGAACGACTATCCGAACTAAAATCTATCCACTCAACAAAAATTATTTCAGAGAAATCATACTCCATGGTAAGTTGTTCTTGTAGAATGTTGAACGACTATCCCAACTAAAATCTATCCACTCAACAAAAATTATTTCACACCACAGACTCATCTTGGTCAGGATCGATTTGAAATCTATCATGGTTTCAGAGAAATCATACTCCATGGTTCGTTGTTCTTGTAGAATGTTGAACGACTATCCCAACTAAAATCTATCCACTCAACAAAAATTATTTCACACCACAGACTCATCTTGGTCAGGATCGATTTGAAATCTATCATGGTTTCAGAGAAATCATACTCCATGAATCGTTGTTCTTGTAGAATGTTGAACGACTATCCCAACTAAAATCTATCCACTCAACAAAAATTATTTCACACCACAGACTCATCTTGGTCAGGATCGATTTGAAATCTATCATGGTTTCAGAGAAATCATACTCGATGGTTCGTTGTTCTTGTAGAATGTTGAACGACTATCCCAACTAAAATCTATCCACTCAACAAAAATTATTTCACACCACAGACTCATCTTGGTCAGGATCAATTTGAAATCTATCATGGTTGCAGAGAAATCATACTCCATGGTTCGTTGTACTTGTAGAATGTTGAACGACTATCCCAACTAAAATCTATCCACTCAACAAAAATTATTTCAGAGAAATCATACTCCATGGTAAGTTGTTCTTGTAGAATGTTGAACGACTACCCCAACTAAAATCTATCCACTCAACAAAAATTATTTCACACCACAGACTCATCTTGGTCAGGATCGATTTGAAATCTATCATGGTTTCAGAAAAATCATACTCCATGGTTCGTTGTTCTTGTAGAATGTTGAACGACTATCCCAACTAAAATCTCTCCACTCAACAACAATTATTTCAGAGAAATCATACTCCATGGTAAGTTGTTCTTGTAGAATGTTGAACGACTACCCCAACTAAAATCTATCCACTCAACAAAAATTATTTCACACCACAGACTCATCTTGGTCAGGATCGATTTGAAATCTATCATGGTTTCAGAGAAATCATACTCCATGAATCGTTGTTCTTGTAGAATGTTGAACGACTATCCCAACTAAAATCTATCCACTCAACAAAAATTATTTCACACCACAGACTCATCTTGGTCAGGATCGATTTGAAATCTATCATGGTTTCAGAGAAATCATACTCCATGGTAAGTTGTTCTTGTAGAATGTTCAACGACTACCCCAACTAAAATCTATCCACTCAACAAAAATTATTTCACACCACAGTCTCATCTTGGTCAGGGTCGATTTGAAATCTATCATGGTTTCAGAGAAATCATACTCCATGGTAAGTTGCTCTTGTAGAATGTTGAACGACTACCCCAACTAAAATCTATCCACTCAACAAAAATTATTTCACACCACAGACTCATCTTGGTCAGGATCGATTTGAAATCTATCATGGTTTCAGAGAAATCATAGTCCATGGTAAGTTGTTCTTGTAGAATGTTGAACGACTACCCCAACTAAAATCTATCCACTCAACAAAAATTATTTCACACCACAGACTCATCTTGGTCAGGATCGATTTGAAATCTATCATGGTTTCAGAGAAATCATACTCCATGGTTCGTTGCTCTTGTAGAATGTTGAACGACTATCCCAACTAAAATCTATCCACTCAACAAAAATTATTTCAGAGAAATCATCCTCCATGGTAAGTTGTTCTTGTAGAATGTTGAACGCCTATCCCAACTAAAATCTATCCACTCAACAAAAATTATTTCACACCACAGACTCATCTTGGTCAGGATCGATTTGAAATCTATCATGGTTTCAGAGAAATCATACTCCATTTTTCGTTGTTCTTGTAGAATGTTGAACGACTATCCCAACTAAAATCTATCCACTCAACAAAAATTATTTCACACCACAGACTCACCTTGGTCAGGATCGATTTGAAATCTATCATGGTTTCAGAGAAATCATAGTCCATGGTAAGTTGTTCTTGTAGAATGTTAAACGACTACCCCAACTAAAATCTATCCACTCAACAAAAATTATTTCAGAGAAATCATACTCCATGGTTCGTTGTTCTTGTAGAATGTTGAACGACTATCCCAACTAAAATCTATCAACTCAACAAAAATTATTTCACACCACAGACTCATCTTGGTCAGGATCGATTTGAAATCTATCATGGTTTCAGAGAAATCATACTCCATGGTAAGTTGTTCTTATAGAATGTTGAACGACTACCCCAACTAAAATCTATCCACTCAACAAAAATTATTTCACACCACAGACTCATCTTGGTCAGGATCGATCTGAAATCTATCATGGTTTCAGAGAAATCATACTCCATGGTTCGTTGTTCTTGTAAAATGTTGAACGACTATCCCAACTAAAATCTATCCACTCAACAAAAATTATTTCAGAGAAATCATACTCCATGGTAAGTTGTTCTTGTAGAATGTTGAACGACTACCCCAACTAAAATCTATCCACTCAACAAAAAATATTTCACACCACAGACTCATCTTGGTCGGGATCGATTTGAAATCTATCATGGTTTCAGAGAAATCATACTCCATGAATCGTTGTTCTTGTAGAATGTTGAACGACTATCCCAACTAAAATCCATCCACTCAACAAAAATTATTTCACACCACGGACTCATCTTGGTCAGGATCGATTTGAAATCTATCATGGTTTCAGAGAAATCATACTCCATGGTAAGTTGTTCTTGTAGAATGTTGAACGACTACCCCAACTAAAATCTATCCACTCAACAAAAATTATTTCACACCACAGACTCATCTTGGTCAGGATCGATTTGAAATCTATCATGGTTTCAGAGAAATCATACTCCATGGTTCGTTGTTCTTGTAGAATGTTGAACGACTATCCCAACTAAAATCTATCCACTCAACAAAAATTATTTCAGAGAAATCATAGTCCATGGTTCGTTGTTCTTGTAGAATGTTGAACGACTACCCCAACTAAAATCTATCCACTCAACAAAAATTATTTCACACCACAGACTCATCTTGTTCAGGATCGATTTGAAATCTATCATGGTTTCAGAGAAATCATACTCCATGGTTCGTTGCTCTTGTAGAATGTTGAACGACTATCCGAACTAAAATCTATCCACTCAACAAAAATTATTTCAGAGAAATCATACTCCATGGTAAGTTGTTCTTGTAGAATGTTGAACGACTATCCCAACTAAAATCTATCCACTCAACAAAAATTATTTCACACCACAGACTCATCTTGGTCAGGATCGATTTGAAATCTATCATGGTTTCAGAGAAATCATACTCTATGGTAAGTTGTTCTTGTAGAATGTTGAACGACTACCCCAACTAAAATCTATCCACTCAACAAAAATTATTTCACACCACAGACTCATCTTGGTCAGGATCGATTTGAAATCTATCATGGTTTCAGAGAAATCATACTCCATGGTTCGTTGTTCTTGTAAAATGTTGAACGACTATCCCAACTAAAATCTATCCACTCAACAAAAATTATTTCAGAGAAATCATACTCCATGGTAAGTTGTTCTTGTAGAATGTTGAACGACTACCCCAACTAAAATCTATCCACTCAACAAAAATTATTTCACACCACAGACTCATCTTGGTCAGGATCGATTTGAAATCTATCATGGTTTCAGAGAAATCATACTAAATGAATCGTTGTTCTTGTAGAATGTTGAACGACTATCCCAACTAAAATCCATCCACTCAACAAAAATTATTTCACACCACGGACTCATTTTGGTCAGGATCGATTTGAAATCTATCATGGTTTCAGAGAAATCATACTCCATGGTAAGTTGTTCTTTTAGAATGTTGAACGACTACCCCAACTAAAATCTATCCACTCAACAAAAATTATTTCACACCACAGACTCATCTTGGTCAGGATCGATTTGAAATCTATCATGGTTTCAGAGAAATCATACTCCATGGTTCGTTGTTCTTGTAGACTGTTGAACGACTATCCCAACTAAAATCTATCCACTCAACAAAAATTATTTCAGAGAAATCATACTCCATGGTAAGTTGTTCTTGTAGAATGTCGAACGACTACCCCAACTAAAATCTATCCACTCAACAAAAATTATTTCACACCACAGACTCATCTTGGTCAGGATCGATTTGAAATCTATCATGGTTTCAGAGAAATCATACTCCATGAATCGTTGTTCTTGTAGAATGTTGAACGACTATCCCAACTAAAATCTATCCACTCAACAAAATTTATTTCACACCACAGACTCATCTTGGTCAGGATCGATTTGAAATCTATCATGGTTTCAGAGAAATCATACTCCATGGTAAGTTGTTCTTGTAGAATGTTGAACGACTACCCCAACTAAAATCTATTAACTCAACAAAAATTAATTCACACCACAGACTCATCTTGGTCAGGATCGATTTGAAATCTATCATGGTTGCAGAGAAATCATACTCCATGGTTCGTTGTTCTTGTAGAATGTTGAACGACTATCCCAACTAAAATCTATCCACTCAACAAAAATTATTTCAGAGAAATCATACTCCATGGTAAGTTGTTCTTGTAGAATGTTGAACGACTACCCCAACTAAAATCTATCCACTCAACAAAAATTATTTCACACCACAGACTCATCTTGGTCATAATCGATTTGAAATCTATCATGGTTTCAGAAAAATCATACTCCATGGTTCGTTGTTCTTGTAGAATGTTGAACGACTATCCCAACTAAAATCTATCCACTCAACAAAGATTATTTCAGAGAAATCATACTCCATGTTTCGTTGTTCTTGTAGAATGTTGAACGACTATCCCAACTAAAATCTATCCACTCAACAAAAATTATTTCACACCACAGACTCATCTTGGTCAGGATCGATTTGAAATCTATCATTTTTTCAGAGAAATCATACTCCATGGTAAGTTGTTCTTGTAGAATGTTGAGCGACTACCCCAACTAAAATCTATCCACTCAACAAAAATTACTTCACACCACAGACTCATCTTGGTCAGGATCGATTTGAAATCTATCATGGTTTCAGAGAAATCATAGTCCATGGTAAGTTGTTCTTGTAGTATGTTGAACGACTACCCCAACTAAAATCTATCCACTCAACAAAAATTATTTCACACCACAGACTCATCTTGGTCAGGATCGATTTGAAATCTATCATGGTTTCAGAGAAATCATACTCCATGGTTCGTTGCTCTTGTAGAATGTTGAACGACTATCCCAACTAAAATCTATCCACTCAACAAAAATTATTTCAGAGAAATCATACTCCATGGTAAGTTGTTCTTGTAGAATGTTGAACGACTATCCCAACTAAAATCTATCCACTCAACAAAAATTATTTCACACCACAGACTCATCTTGGTCAGGATCGATTTGAAATCTATCATTGTTTCAGAGAAATCGTACTCCATTTTTCGTTGTTCTTGTAGAATGTTGAACGACTACCCCAACTAAAATCTATCCACTCAACAAAAATTATTTCACACCACAGACTCATCTTTTTCAGGATCGATTTAAAATCTATCATGGTTTCAGAGAAATCATAGTCCATGGTAAGTTGTTCTTGTAGAATGTTAAACGACTACCCCAACTAAAAGCTATCCACTCAACAAAAATTATTTCAGAGAAATCATACTCCATGGTTCGTTGTTCTTGTAGAATGTTGAACGACTATCCCAACTAAAATCTATCAACTCAACAAAAATTATTTCACACCACAGACTCATCTTGGTCAGGATCGATTTGAAATCTATCATGGTTTCAGAGAAATCATATTCCATGGTAAGTTGTTCTTATAGAATGTTGAACGACTACCCCAACTTAAATCTATCCACTCAACAAAAATTATTTCACACCACAGACTCATCTTGGTCAGGATCGATTTGAAATCTATCATGGTTTCAGAGAAATCATACTCCATGGTTCGTTGTTCTTGTAAAATGTTGAACGACTATCCCAACTAAAATCTATCCACTCAACAAAAATTATTTCAGAGAAATCATACTCCATGGTAAGTTGTTCTTGTAGAATGTTGAACGACTACCCCAACTAAAATCTATCCACTCAACAAAAATTATTTCACACCACAGACTCATCTTGGTCAGGATCGATTTGAAATCTATCATGGTTTCAGAGAAATCATACTCCATGTTTCGTTGTTCTTGTAGAATGTTGAACGACTATCCCAACTAAAATCTATCCACTCAACAAAAATTATTTCAGAGAAATCATACTCCATGGTTCGTTGTTCTTGTAGAATGTTGAACGACTACCCCAACTAAAATCTATCCACTCAACAAAAATTATTTCACACCACAGACTCATCTTGGTCAGGATCGATTTGAAATCTATCATGGTTTCAGAGAAATCATACTCCATGGTTCGTTGTTCTTGTAGAATGTTGAACGACTATCCCAACTAAAATCTATCCACTCAACAAAAATTATTTCAGAGAAATCATACTCCATGGTAAGTTGTTCTTGTAGAATGTTGAACGACTACCCCAACTAAAATCTATCCACTCAACAAAAATTATTTCACACCACAGACTCATCTTGGTCAGGATCGATTTGAAATCTATCATGGTTTCAGAGAAATCTTACTCCATGGTTCGTTGTTCTTGTAGAATGCTGAACGACTATCCCAACTAAAATCTATCCACTCAACAAAAATTATTTCAGAGAAATCATACTCCATGGTTTGTTGTTCTTGTAGAATGTTGAACGACTATCCCAACTAAAATCTATCCACTCAACAAAAATTATTTCAGAGAAATCATACTCCATGGTTCGTTGTTCTTGTAGAATGTTGAACGACTACCCCAACTAAAATCTATCCACTCAACAAAAATTATTTCACACCACAGACTCATCTTGGTCAGGATCGATTTGAAATCTATCATGGTTTCAGAGAAATCATACTCCATGGTTCGTTGTTCTTGTAGAATGTTGAACGACTATCCCAACTAAAATCTATCCACTCAACAAAAATTATTTCAGAGAAATCATACTCCATGGTAAGTTGTTCTTGTAGAATGTTGAACGACTACCCCAACTAAAATCTATCCACTCAACAAAAATTATTTCAGAGAAATCATACTCCATGGTTTGTTGTTCTTGTAGAATGTTGAACGACTATCCCAACTAAAATCTATCCACTCAACAAAAATTATTTCAGAGAAATCATACTCCATGGTTCGTTGTTCTTGTAGAATGTTGAACGACTACCCCAACTAAAATCTATCCACTCAACAAAAATTATTTCACACCACAGACTCATCTTGGTCAGGATCGATTTGAAATCTATCATGGTTTCAGAGAAATCTTACTCCATGGTAAGTTGTTCTTGTAGAATGTTGAACGACTACCCCAACTAAAATCTATCCACTCAACAAAAATTATTTCACACCACAGACTCATCTTGGTCAGGATCGATTTGAAATCTATCATGGTTTCAGAGAAATCTTACTCCATGGTTCGTTGTTCTTGTAGAATGCTGAACGACTATCCCAACTAAAATCTATCCACTCAACAAAAATTATTTCAGAGAAATCATACTCCATGGTTTGTTGTTCTTGTAGAATGTTGAACGACTATCCCAACTAAAATCTATCCACTCAACAAAAATTATTTCAGAGAAATCATACTCCATGGTTCGTTGTTCTTGTAGAATGTTGAACGACTACCCCAACTAAAATCTATCCACTCAACAAAAATTATTTCACACCACAGACTCATCTTGGTCAGGATCGATTTGAAATCTATCATGGTTTCAGAGAAATCATACTCCATGGTTCGTTGTTCTTGTAGAATGTTGAACGACTATCCCAACTAAAATCTATCCACTCAACAAAAATTATTTCAGAGAAATCATACTCCATGGTTCGTTGTTCTTGTAGAATGCTGAACGACTATCCCAACTAAAATCTATCCACTCAACAAAAATTATTTCAGAGAAATCATACTCCATGGTTTGTTGTTCTTGTAGAATGTTGAACGACTATCCCAACTAAAATCTATCCACTCAACAAAAATTATTTCAGAGAAATCATACTCCATGGTTCGTTGTTCTTGTAGAATGTTGAACGACTACCCCAACTAAAATCTATCCACTCAACAAAAATTATTTCACACCACAGACTCATCTTGGTCAGGATCGATTTGAAATCTATCATGGTTTCAGAGAAATCTTACTCCATGGTAAGTTGTTCTTGTAGAATGTTGAACGACTACCATTAACTAAAATCTATCCACTCAACCAAAATTATTTCACACCACAGACTCATCTTGGTCAGGATCGATTTGAAATCTATCATGGCTTCAGAGAAATCATACTCCATGGTAAGTTGTTCTTGTAGAATGTTGAACGACTACCCCAACTAAAATCTATCCACTCAACAAAAATTATTTCAGAGAAATCATACTCCATGGTTCGTTGTTCTTGTAGAATGTTGAACGACTACCCCAACTAAAATCTATCCACTCAACAAAAATTATTTCACACCACAGACTCATCTTGGTCAGGATCGATTTGAAATCTATCATGGTTTCAGAGAAATCATACTCCATGGTTCGTTGTTCTTGTAGAATGTTGAACGACTATCCCAACTAAAATCTATCCACTCAACAAAAATTATTTCAGAGAAATCATACTCCATGGTAAGTTGTTCTTGTAGAATGTTGAACGACTACCCCAACTAAAATCTATCCACTCAACAAAAATTATTTCACACCACAGACTCATCTTGGTCAGGATCGATTTGAAATCTATCATGGTTTCAGAGAAATCTTACTCCATGGTTCGTTGTTCTTGTAGAATGTGGAACGACTATCCCAACTAAAATCCATCCACTCAACAAAAATTATTTCAGAGAAATCATACTCCATGGTTTGTTGTTCTTGTAGAATGTTGAACGACTATCCCAACTAAAATCTATCCACTCAACAAAAATTATTTCAGAGAAATGATACTCCATGGTTCGTTGTTCTTGTAGAATGTTGAACGACTATCCCAACTAAAATCTATCCGCTCAACAAAAATTATTTCAGAGAAATCATACTCCATGGTAAGTTGTTCTTGTAGAATGTTGAACGACTACCATTAACTAAAATCTATCCACTCAACCAAAATTATTTCACACCACAGACTCATCTTGGTCAGGATCGATTTGAAATCTATCATGGCTTCAGAGAAATCATACTCCATGGTAAGTTGTTCTTGTAGAATGTTGAACGACTATCCCAACTAAAATCTATCCGCTCAACAAAAATTATTTCAGAGAAATCATACTCCATGGTAAGTTGTTCTTGTAGAATGTTGAACGACTACCATTAACTAAAATCTATCCACTCAACCAAAATTATTTCACACCACAGACTCATCTTGGTCAGGATCGATTTGAAATCTATCATGGCTTCAGAGAAATCATACTCCATGGTAAGTTGTTCTTGTAGAATGTTGAACGACTACCCCAACTAAAATCTATCCACTCAACAAAAATTATTTCAGAGAAATCATACTCCATGGTAAGTTGTTCTTGTAGAATGTTGAACGACTACCCCAACTAAAATCTATCCACTCAACAAAAATTATTTCACACCACAGACTCATCTTGGTCATGATCGATTTGAAATCTATCATGGCTTCAGAGAAATCATACTCCATGGTTCGTTGTTCTTGTAGAATGTTGAACGACTATCCCAACTAAAATCTATCCACTCAACAAAAATTATTTCACACCACAGATTCATCTTGGTCAGGATCGATTTGAAATCTATCATGGTTTCAGAGAAATCATACTCCATGGTTCGTTGTTCTTGTAGAATGTTGAACGACTATCCCAACTAAAATCTATCCACTCAACAAAAATTATTTCAGAGAAATCATACTCCATGGTTCGTTGTTCTTGTAGAATGTTGAACGTCTACCCCAACTAAAATCTATCCACTCAACAAAAATTATTTCACACCACAGACTCATCTTGGTCAGGATCGATTCGAAATCTATCATGGTTTCAGAGAAATCATACTCCATGGTTCGTTGTTCTTGTAGAATGTTGAACGACTACCCCAACTAAAATCTATCCACTCAACAAAAATTATTTCACACCACAGACTCATCTTGGTCAGGATCGATTTGAAATCTATCATGGTTTCAGAGAAATCTTACTCCATGGTTCGTTGTTCTTGTAGAATGCTGAACGACTATCCCAACTAAAATCTATCCACTCAACAAAAATTAATTCAGAGAAATCATACTCCATGGTAAGTTGTTCTTGTAGAATGTTGAACGACTACCCCAACTAAAATCTATCCACTCAACAAAAATTATTTCACACCACAGACTCATCTTGGTCAGGATCGATTTGAAATCTATCATGGTTTCAGAGAAATCTTACTCCATGGTTCGTTATTCTTGTAGAATGCTGAACGACTATCCCAACTAAAATCTATCCACTCAACAAAAATTATTTCAGAGAAATCATACTCCATGGTTTGTTGTTCTTGTAGAATGTTGAACGACTATCCCAACTAAAATCTATCCACTCAACAAAAATTATTTCAGAGAAATCATACTCCATGGTAAGTTGTTCTTGTAGAATGTTGAACGACTACCATTAACTAAAATCTATCCACTCAACCAAAATTATTTCACACGACAGACTCATCTTGGTCAGGATCGATTTGAAATCTATCATGGCTTCAGAGAAATCATACTCCATGGTAAGTTGTTCTTGTAGAATGTTGAACGACTACCCCAACTAAAATCTATCCACTCAACAAAAATTATTTCAGAGAAATCATACTCCATGGTAAGTTGTTCTTGTAGAATGTTGAACGACTACCCCAACTAAAATCTATCCACTCAACAAAAATTATTTCACACCACAGACTCATCTTGGTCAGGATCGATTTGAAATCTATCATGGTTTCAGAGAAATCATACTCCATGGTTCGTTGTTCTTGTAGAATGTTGAACGACTATCCCAACTAAAATCTATCCACTCAACAAAAATTATTTCAGAGAAATCATACTCCATGGTAAGTTGTTCTTGTAGAATGTTGAACGACTACCCCAACTAAAATCTATCCACTCAACAAAAATTATTTCACACCACAGACTCATCTTGGTCAGGATCGATTTGAAATCTATCATGGTTTCAGAGAAATCTTACTCCATGGTTCGTTGTTCTTGTAGAATGTTGAACGACTATCCCAACTAAAATCCATCCACTCAACAAAAATTATTTCAGAGAAATCATACTCCATGGTTTGTTGTTCTTGTAGAATGTTGAACGACTATCCCAACTAAAATCTATCCACTCAACAAAAATTATTTCAGAGAAATGATACTCCATGGTTCGTTGTTCTTGTAGAATGTTGAACGACTATCCCAACTAAAAACTATCCGCTCAACAAAAATTATTTCAGAGAAATCATACTCCATGGTTCGTTGTTCTTGTAGAATGTTGAACGACTACCATTAACTAAAATCTATCCACTCAACCAAAATTATTTCACACCACAGACTCATCTTGGTCAGGATCGATTTGAAATCTATCATGGCTTCAGAGAAATCATACTCCATGGTAAGTTGTTCTTGTAGAATGTTGAACGACTACCCCAACTAAAATCTATCCACTCAACAAAAATTATTTCAGAGAAATCATACTCCATGGTAAGTTGTTCTTGTAGAATGTTGAACGACTACCCCAACTAAAATCTATCCACTCAACAAAAATTATTTCACACCACAGACTCATCTTGGTCAGGATCGATTTGAAATCTATCATGGTTTCAGAGAAATCATAGTCCATGGTAAGTTGTTCTTGTAGAATGTTGAACGACTATCCCAACTAAAATCCATCCACTCAACAAAAATTATTTCAGAGAAATCATACTCCATGGTTTGTTGTTCTTGTAGAATGTTGAACGACTATCCCAACTAAAATCTATCCACTCAACAAAAATTATTTCAGAGAAATGATACTCCATGGTTCGTTGTTCTTGTAGAATGTTGAACGACTATCCCAACTAAAAACTATCCGCTCAACAAAAATTATTTCAGAGAAATCATACTCCATGGTTCGTTGTTCTTGTAGAATGTTGAACGACTACCATTAACTAAAATCTATCCACTCAACCAAAATTATTTCACACCACAGACTCATCTTGGTCAGGATCGATTTGAAATCTATCATGGCTTCAGAGAAATCATACTCCATGGTAAGTTGTTCTTGTAGAATGTTGAACGACTACCCCAACTAAAATCTATCCACTCAACAAAAATTATTTCAGAGAAATCATACTCCATGGTAAGTTGTTCTTGTAGAATGTTGAACGACTACCCCAACTAAAATCTATCCACTCAACAAAAATTATTTCACACCACAGACTCATCTTGGTCAGGATCGATTTGAAATCTATCATGGTTTCAGAGAAATCATACTCCATGGTTCGTTGTTCTTGTAGAATGTTGAACGACTATCCCAACTAAAATCTATCCACTCAACAAAAATTATTTCAGAGAAATCATACTCCATGGTTCGTTGTTCTTGTAGAATGTTGAACGTCTACCCCAACTAAAATCTATCCACTCAACAAAAATTATTTCACACCACAGACTCATCTTGGTCAGGATCGATTCGAAATCTATCATGGTTTCAGAGAAATCATACTCCATGGTTCGTTGTTCTTGTAGAATGTTGAACGACTACCCCAACTAAAATCTATCCACTCAACAAAAATTATTTCACACCACAGACTCATCTTGGTCAGGATCGATTTGAAATCTATCATGGTTTCAGAGAAATCTTACTCCATGGTTCGTTGTTCTTGTAGAATGCTGAACGACTATCCCAACTAAAATCTATCCACTCAACAAAAATTAATTCAGAGAAATCATACTCCATGGTAAGTTGTTCTTGTAGAATGTTGAACGACTACCCCAACTAAAATCTATCCACTCAACAAAAATTATTTCACACCACAGACTCATCTTGGTCAGGATCGATTTGAAATCTATCATGGTTTCAGAGAAATCTTACTCCATGGTTCGTTATTCTTGTAGAATGCTGAACGACTATCCCAACTAAAATCTATCCACTCAACAAAAATTATTTCAGAGAAATCATACTCCATGGTTTGTTGTTCTTGTAGAATGTTGAACGACTATCCCAACTAAAATCTATCCACTCAACAAAAATTATTTCAGAGAAATCATACTCCATGGTAAGTTGTTCTTGTAGAATGTTGAACGACTACCATTAACTAAAATCTATCCACTCAACCAAAATTATTTCACACGACAGACTCATCTTGGTCAGGATCGATTTGAAATCTATCATGGCTTCAGAGAAATCATACTCCATGGTAAGTTGTTCTTGTAGAATGTTGAACGACTACCCCAACTAAAATCTATCCACTCAACAAAAATTATTTCAGAGAAATCATACTCCATGGTAAGTTGTTCTTGTAGAATGTTGAACGACTACCCCAACTAAAATCTATCCACTCAACAAAAATTATTTCACACCACAGACTCATCTTGGTCAGGATCGATTTGAAATCTATCATGGTTTCAGAGAAATCATACTCCATGGTTCGTTGTTCTTGTAGAATGTTGAACGACTATCCCAACTAAAATCTATCCACTCAACAAAAATTATTTCAGAGAAATCATACTCCATGGTAAGTTGTTCTTGTAGAATGTTGAACGACTACCCCAACTAAAATCTATCCACTCAACAAAAATTATTTCACACCACAGACTCATCTTGGTCAGGATCGATTTGAAATCTATCATGGTTTCAGAGAAATCTTACTCCATGGTTCGTTGTTCTTGTAGAATGTTGAACGACTATCCCAACTAAAATCCATCCACTCAACAAAAATTATTTCAGAGAAATCATACTCCATGGTTTGTTGTTCTTGTAGAATGTTGAACGACTATCCCAACTAAAATCTATCCACTCAACAAAAATTATTTCAGAGAAATGATACTCCATGGTTCGTTGTTCTTGTAGAATGTTGAACGACTATCCCAACTAAAAACTATCCGCTCAACAAAAATTATTTCACAGAAATCATACTCCATGGTTCGTTGTTCTTGTAGAATGTTGAACGACTACCATTAACTAAAATCTATCCACTCAACCAAAATTATTTCACACCACAGACTCATCTTGGTCAGGATCGATTTGAAATCTATCATGGCTTCAGAGAAATCATACTCCATGGTAAGTTGTTCTTGTAGAATGTTGAACGACTACCCCAACTAAAATCTATCCACTCAACAAAAATTATTTCAGAGAAATCATACTCCATGGTAAGTTGTTCTTGTAGAATGTTGAACGACTACCCCAACTAAAATCTATCCACTCAACAAAAATTATTTCACACCACAGACTCATCTTGGTCAGGATCGATTTGAAATCTATCATGGTTTCAGAGAAATCATACTCCATGGTTCGTTGTTCTTGTAGAATGTTGAACGACTATCCCAACTAAAATCTATCCACTCAACAAAAATTATTTCACACCACAGATTCATCTTGGTCAGGATCGATTTGAAATCTATCATGGTTTCAGAGAAATCATACTCCATGGTTCGTTGTTCTTGTAGAATGTTGAACGACTATCCCAACTAAAATCTATCCACTCAACAAAAATTATTTCAGAGAAATCATACTCCATGGTTCGTTGTTCTTGTAGAATGTTGAACGTCTACCCCAACTAAAATCTATCCACTCAACAAAAATTATTTCACACCACAGACTCATCTTGGTCAGGATCGATTCGAAATCTATCATGGTTTCAGAGAAATCATACTCCATGGTTCGTTGTTCTTGTAGAATGTTGAACGACTACCCCAACTAAAATCTATCCACTCAACAAAAATTATATCACACCACAGACTCATCTTGGTCAGGATCGATTTGAAATCTATCATGGTTTCAGAGAAATCTTACTCCATGGTTCGTTGTTCTTGTAGAATGTTGAACGACTATCCCAACTAAAATCCATCCACTCAACAAAAATTATTTCAGAGAAATCATGCTCCATGGTTTGTTGTTCTTGTAGAATGTTGAACGACTATCCCAACTAAAATCTATCCACTCAACAAAAATTATTTCAGAGAAATGATACTCCATGGTTCGTTGTTCTTGTAGAATGTTGAACGACTATCCCAACTAAAAACTATCCGCTCAACAAAAATTATTTCAGAGAAATCATACTCCATGGTAAGTTGTTCTTGTAGAATGTTGAACGACTACCATTAACTAAAATCTATCCAATCAACCAAAATTATTTCACACCACAGACTCATCTTGGTCAGGATCGATTTGAAATCTATCATGGTTTCAGAGAAATCATACTCCATGGTAAGTTGTTCTTGTAGAATGTTGAACGACTACCCCAACTAAAATCTATCCACTCAACAAAAATTATTTCACACCACAGACTCATCTTGGTCAGGATCGATTTGAAATCTATCATGGTTTCAGAGAAATCATACTCCATGGTTCGTTGTTCTTGTAGAATGTTGAACGACTATCCCAACTAAAATCTATCCACTCAACAAAAATTATTTCACACCACAGATTCATCTTGGTCATAATCGATTTGAAATCTATCATGGTTTCAGAGAAATCATACTCCATGGTTCGTTGTTCTTGTAGAATGTTGAACGACTATCCCAACTAAAATCTATCCACTCAACAAAAATTATTTCAGAGAAATCATACTCCATGGTTCGTTGTTCTTGTAGAATGTTGAACGTCTACCCCAACTAAAATCTATCCACTCAACAAAAATTATTTCACACCACAGACTCATCTTGGTCAGGATCGATTTGAAATCTATCATGGTTTCAGAGAAATCATACTCCATGGTTCGTTGTTCTTGTAGAATGTTGAACGACTACCCCAACTAAAATCTATCCACTCAACAAAAATTATTTCACACCACAGACTCATCTTGGTCAGGATCGATTTGAAATCTATCATGGTTTCAGAGAAATCATACTCCATGGTTCGTTGTTCTTGTAGAATGTTGAACGACTATCCCAACTAAAATCTATCCACTCAACAAAAATTATTTCAGAGAAATCATACTCCATGGTTCGTTGTTCTTGTAGAATATTGAACGACTACCCCAACTAAAATCTATCCACTCAACAAAAATTATTTCAGAGAAATCATACTCCATGGTAAGTTGTTCTTGTAGAATGTTGAACGACTACCCCAACTAAAATCTATCCACTCAACAAAAATTATTTCAGAGAAATCATACTCCATGGTTCGTTGTTCTTGTAGAATGTTGAACGACTACCCCAACTAAAATCTATCCACTCAACAAAAATTATTTCACAGCACAGACTCATCTTGATCAGAATCGATTTGAAATCTATCATGGTTTCAGAGAAATGATAGCCCATGGTAAGTTGTTCTTGTAGAATGTTGAACGACTACCCCAACTAAAATCTATCCACTCAACAAAAATTATTTCACACCACAGACTCATCTTGGTCAGGATCGATTTGAAATCTATCATGGTTTCAGAGAAATCATACTCCATGGTAAGTTGTTCTTGTAGAATGTTGAACGACTACCCCAACTAAAATCTATCCACTCAACAAAAATTATTTCACACCACAGACTCATCTTGGTCAGGATCGATTTGAAATCTATCATGGTTTCAGAGAAATCATACTCCATGGTAAGATCTTCTTGTAGAATGTTGAACGACTACCCCTAACTAAAATCTATCCACTCAACAAAAATTATTTCAGAGAAATCATACTCCATGGTTCGTTGTTCTTGTAGAATGTTGAACGACTACCCCAACTAAAATCTATCCACTCAACAAAAATTATTTCACACCACAGACTCATCTTGGTCAGGATCGATTTGAAATCTATCATGGTTTCAGAGAAATCATACTCCATGGTTCGTTGTTCTTGTAGAATGTTGAACGACTATCCCAACTAAAATCTATCCACTCAACAAAAATTATTTCAGAAAAATCATACTCCATGGTTCGTTGTTCTTGTAGAATGTTGAACGACTATCCCAACTAAAATCTATCCACTCAACAAAAATTATTTCAGAGAAATCATACTCCATGGTAAGTTGTTCTTGTAGAATGTTGAACGACTACCCCAACTAAAATCTATCCACTCAACAAAAATTATTTCACACCACAGACTCATCTTTTTCATAATCGATTTGAAATCTATCATGGTTTCAGAAAAATCATACTCCATGGTTCGTTGTTCTTGTAGAATGTTGAACGACTATCCCAACTAAAATCTATCCACTCAACAAAGATTATTTCAGAGAAATCATACTCCATGTTTCGTTGTTCTTGTAGAATGTTGAACGACTATCCCAACTAAAATCTATCCACTCAACAAAAATTATTTCACACCACAGGCTCATCTTGGTCAGGATCGATTTGAAATCTATCATGGTTTCAGAGAAATCATACTCGATGGTAAGTTCTTATTGTAGAATGTTGAACGACTACCCCAACTAAAATCTATCCACTCAACAAAAATTATTTCACACCACAGACTCATCTTGGTCAGGATCGATTTGAAATCTATCATGGTTTCAGAGAAATCATACTCCATGGTTCGTTGTTCTTGTAGAATGTTGAACGACTACCCCTAACTAAAATCTATCCACTCAACAAAAATTATTTCAGAGAAATCATAGTCCATGGTAAGTTGTTCTTGTAGAATGTTGAACGACTACCCCAACTAAAATCTATCCACTCAACAAAAACTATTTCACACCACAGACTCATCTTGGTCAGGATCGATTTGAAATCTATCATGGTTTCAGAGAAATCATACTCCATGGTTCGTTGTTCTTGTAGAATGTTGAACGACTATCCCAACTAAAATCTATCCACTCAACAAAAATTATTTCAGAAAAATCATACTCCATGGTTCGTTGTTCTTGTAGAATGTTGAACGACTATCCCAACTAAAATCTATCCACTCAACAAAAATTATTTCAGAGAAATCATACTCCATGGTAAGTTGTTCTTGTAGAATGTTGAACGACTACCCCAACTAAAATCTATCCACTCAACAAAAATTATTTCACACCACAGACTCATCTTGGTCATAATCGATTTGAAATCTATCATGGTTTCAGAAAAATCATACTCCATGGTTCGTTGTTCTTGTAGAATGTTGAACGACTATCCCAACTAAAATCCATCCACTCAACAAAGATTATTTCAGAGAAATCATACTCCATGTTTCGTTGTTCTTGTAGAATGTTGAACGACTATCCCAACTAAAATCTATCCACTCAACAAAAATTATTTCACACCACAGACTCATCTTGGTCAGGATCGATTTGAAATCTATCATGGTTTCAGAGAAATCATACTCGATGGTAAGTTCTTATTGTAGAATGTTGAACGACTACCCCAACTAAAATCTATCCACTCAACAAAAATTATTTCACACCACAGACTCATCTTGGTCAGGATCGATTTGAAATCTTTCATGGTTTCAGAGAAATCATACTCCATGGTTCGTTGTTCTTGTAGAATGTTTAACGACTACCCCTAACTAAAATCTATCCACTCAACAAAAATTATTTCAGAGAAATCATAGTCCATGGTAAGTTGTTCTTGTAGAATGTTGAACGACTACCCCAACTAAAATCTATCCACTCAACAAAAACTATTTCACACCACAGACTCATCTTGGTCAGGATCGATTTGAAATCTATCATGGTTTCAGAGAAATCATACTCCATGGTTCGTTGTTCTTGTAGAATGTTGAACGACTATCCCAACTAAAATCTATCCACTCAACAAAAATTATTTCAGAGAAATCATACTCCATGGTTCGTTGTTCTTGTAGAATGTTGAACGACTACCCCTAACTAAAATCTATCCACTCAACAAAAATTATTTCAGAGAAATCATACTCCATGGTTCATTGTTCTTGTAGAATGTTGAACCAACTAAAATCTATCCACTCAACAAAAATTATTTCACACCACAGACTCATCTTGGTCAGGATCGATTTGAAATCTATCATGGTTTAAGAGAAATCATACTCCATGGTAAGTTGTTCTTGTAGAATGTTGAACGACTACTCCTAACTAAAATCTATCCACTCAACAAAAATTATTTCAGAGAAATCATACTCCATGGTTCGTTGTTCTTGTAGAATGTTGAACGACTACCCCAACTAAAATCTATCCACTCAACAAAAATTATTTCACACCACAGACTCATCTTGGTCAGGATCGATTTGAAATCTATCATGGTTTCAGAGAAATCATACTCCATGGTTCGTTGTTCTTGTAGAATGTTGAACGACTATCCCAACTAAAATCTATCCACTCAACAAAAATTATTTCAGAGAAATCATACTCCATGGTTCGTTGTTCTTGTAGAATGTTGAACGACTACCGCAACTAAAATCTATCCACTCAACAAAAATTATTTCACACCACAGACTCATCTTGGTCATAATCGATTTGAAATCTATCATGGTTTCAGAGAAATCATACTCCATGGTAAGTTGTTGTTGTAGAATGTTGAACGACTACCCCAACTAAAATCTATCCACTCAACAAAAATTATTTCACACCACAGACTCATCTTGGTCAGGATCGATTTGAAATCTATCATGGTTTCAGAGAAATCATACTCCATGGTTCGTTGTTCTTGTAGAATGTTGAACGACTATCCCAACTAAAATCTATCCACTCAACAAAAATTATTTCAGAGAAATCATACTCCATGGTTCGTTGTTCTTGTAGAATGTTGAACGACTACCGCAACTAAAATCTATCCACTCAACAAAAATTATTTCACACCACAGACTCATCTTGGTCATAATCGATTTGAAATCTATCATGGTTTCAGAGAAATCATAGTCCATGGTAAGTTGTTCTTGTGGAATGTTGAAGGACTACCCCAAATAAAATCTATCCACTCAACAAAAATTATTTCACACCACAGACTCATCTTAGTCAGGATCGATTTGAAATCTATCATGGTTTCAGAGAAATCATACTCCATGGTTCGTTGTTCTTGTAGAATGTTGAACGACTATCCCAACTAAAATCTATCCACTCAACAAAAATTATTTCAGAGAAATCATACTCCATGGTTCGTTGTTCTTGTAGAATGTTGAACGACTACCCCAACTAAAATCTATCCACTCAACAAAAATTATTTCAGAGAAATCATACTCCATGGTTCGTTGTTCTTGTAGAATGTTGAACGACTATCCCAACTAAAATCTATCCACTCAACAAAAATTATTTCAGAGAAATCATACTCCATGGTTCGTTGTTCTTGTAGAATGTTGAACGACTACCCCAACTAAAATCTATCCACTCAACAAAAATTATTTCAGAGAAATCATACTCCATGGTTCGTTGTTCTTGTAGAATGTTGAACGACTACCCCAACTAAAATCTATCCACTCAACAAAAATTATTTCACACCACAGACTCATCTTGTTCAGGATCGATTTGAAATCTATCATGGTTTCAGAGAAATCATACTCCATGGTAAGTCGTTCTTGTAGAATGTTGAACGACTACCCCAACTAACAAAAATTATTTCACACCACAGACTCATCTTAGTCAGGATCGATTTGAAATCTATAATGGTTTCAGAGAAATCATACTCCATGGTAAGTTGTTCTTGTAGAATGTTGAACGACTACCCCAACTAAAATCTATCCACTCAACAAAAATTATTTCACACCACAGACTCATCTTGGTCAGGATCGATTTGAAATCTATCATGGTTTCAGAGAAATCATAGTCCATGGTAAGTCGTTCTTGTAGAATGTTGAACGACTACCCCAACTAAAATCTATCCACTCAACAAAAATTATTTCGCACCACAGACTCATCTTGGTCAGGATCGATTTGAAATCTATCATGGTTTCAGAGAAATCATACTCCATGGTAAGTTGTTGTTGTAGAATGTTGAACGACTACCCCAACTAAAATCTATCCACTCAACAAAAATTATTTCACACCACAGACTCATCTTGGTCAGGATCGATTTGAAATCTATCATGGTTTCAGAGAAATCATACTCCATGGTTCGTTGTTCTTGTAGAATGTTGAACGACTATCCCAACTAAAATCTATCCACTCAACAAAAATTATTTCAGAGAAATCATACTCCATGGTTCGTTGTTCTTGTAGAATGTTGAACGACTACCGCAACTAAAATCTATCCACTCAACAAAAATTATTTCACACCACAGACTCATCTTGGTCATAATCGATTTGAAATCTATCATGGTTTCAGAGAAATCATACTCCATGGTAAGTTGTTGTTGTAGAATGTTGAACGACTACCCCAACTAAAATCTATCCACTCAACAAAAATTATTTCACACCACAGACTCATCTTGGTCAGGATCGATTTGAAATCTATCATGGTTTCAGAGAAATCATACTCCATGGTTCGTTGTTCTTGTAGAATGTTGAACGACTATCCCAACTAAAATCTATCCACTCAACAAAAATTATTTCAGAGAAATCATACTCCATGGTTCGTTGTTCTTGTAGAATGTTGAACGACTACCGCAACTAAAATCTATCCACTCAACAAAAATTATTTCACACCACAGACTCATCTTGGTCAGGATCGATTTGAAATCTGTCATGGTTTCAGAGAGATCATACTCCATGGTAAGTTGTTCTTGTAGAATGTTGAACGACTACCCCAAATAAAATCTATCCACTCAACAAAAATTATTTCACACCACAGACTCATCTTGGTCAGGATCGATTTGAAATCTATCATGGTTTCAGAGAAATCATACTCCATGGTTCGTTGTTCTTGTAGAATGTTGAACGACTATCCCAACTAAAATCTATCCACTCAACAAAAATTATTTCACACCACAGACTCATCTTGGTCAGGATCGATTTGAAATCTATCATGGTTTCAGAGAAATCATACTCCATGGTAAGTTGTTCTTGTAGAATGTTGAACGACTACCCCTAACTAAAATCTATCCACTCAACAAAAATTATTTCACACCACAGACTCATCTTAGTCAGGATCGATTTGAAATCTATAATGGTTTCAGAGAAATCATACTCCATGGTAAGTTGTTCTTGTAGAATGTTGAACGACTACCCCTAACTAAAATCTATCCACTCAACAAAAATTATTTCAGAGAAATCATACTCCATGGTTCGTTGTTCTTGTAGAATGTTGAACGACTACCCCAACTAAAATCTATCCACTCAACAAAAATTATTTCAGAGAAATCATACTCCATGGTTCGTTGTTCTTGTAGAATGTGGAACGACTACCCCAACTAAAATCTATCCACTCAACAAAAATTATTTCACACCACAGACTCATCTTGGTCAGGATCGATTTGAAATCTATCTTGGTTTCAGAGAAATCATACTCCATGGTAGGTTGTTCTTGTAGAATGTTGAGCGACTACCCCAACTAAAATCTATCCACTCAACAAAAATTATTTCAGAGAAATCATACTCCATGGTTCGTTGTTCTTGTAGAATGTTGAACGACTACCCCTAACTAAAATCTATCCACTCAACAAAAATTATTTCACACCACAGACTCATCTTGGTCAGGATCGATTTGAAATCTATCATGGTTTCAGAGAAATCATACTCCATGGTTCGTTGTTCTTGTAGAATGTTGAACGACTATCCCAACTAAAATCTATCCACTCAACAAAAATTATTTCAGAGAAATCATACTCCATGGTTCGTTGTTCTTGTAGAATGTTGAACGACTACCCCAACTAAAATCTATCCACTCAACAAAAATTATTTCAGAGAAATCATACTCCATGGTTCGTTGTTCTTGTAGAATGTTGAACGACTACCCCAACTAAAATCTATCCACTCAACAAAAATTATTTCACACCACAGACTCATCTTGTTCAGGATCGATTTGAAATCTATCATGGTTTAAGAGAAATCATACTCCATGGTAAGTCGTTCTTGTAGAATGTTGAACGACTACCCCAACTAAAATCTATCCACTCAACAAAAATTATTTCACACCACAGACTCATCTTAGTCAGGATCGATTTGAAATCTATAATGGTTTCAGAGAAATCATACTCCATTGTAAGTTGTTCTTGTAGAATGTTGAACGACTACCCCAACTAAAATCTATCCACTCAACAAAAATTATTTCACACCACAGACTCATCTTGGTCAGGATCGATTTGAAATCTATCATGGTTTCAGAGAAATCATAGTCCATGGTAAGTCGTTCTTGTAGAATGTTGAACGACTACCCCAACTAAAATCTATCCACTCAACAAAAATTATTTCGCACCACAGACTCATCTTGGTCAGGATCGATTTGAAATCTATCATGGTTTCAGAGAAATCATAGTCCATGGTAAGTTGTTCTTGTAGAATGTTCAACGACTACCCCAACTAAAATCTATCCACTCAACAAAAATTATTTCAGAGAAATCATACTCCATGGTTCGTTGTTCTTGTAGAATGTTGAACGACTACCCCTAACTAAAATCTATCCACTCA